>OY747721.1:14905648-15505648 GCA_963556495.2 Valencia hispanica
CAATTCAGTTTACCTGTTAGGTCTCTCATTCCGTGTTCCCTGATCATGTCGCGGAGAGGTGTAGTTAGATCTGAGTAACTGGGGATAAAGTTCCTACTGTATCCTGTTAAACCCAAAAATGACAACATTTCTTTCACATTTAGTGGTTTCGGGTGGTGGAGGATAGTTGAACGATGTTCGGGAGATAAGGATAGTCCCGTCTGGGTCACCACGCGGCCTAGGAATGTCACCTGTTTTCTGCAAACCTGTAGTTTTCTCCGGCTTACCTTAAAACCTAATTGGGCCAGGTGTGTTAGCAGTTTAAAAGTGGCTTCTAAGCACACCTGGGAGGTTGGGGCAGTCAAAAGTAGGTCATCTACATATTGGATAAGTGTACAACCCTCAGGTAAGGTACAGTTCTCCAAGAGAGACTTCAGGACCTGGTTAAAGATTCCTGGTGAAAGGACAAAACCTTGGGGAAGGCGAGAGTAGCGCAACTGTTGTCCCTGAAAGGTGAAAGAGAACAAATCGCGAAGTTCCCTTTGAAGAGGGAGGCAAAAGAAAGCATTTGCCAAATCAATACAGGTAAACCATTGGTGGGTGGGATTTAAGGTGTTTAGAGCAACGTAGGGGTTAGGTACTGGTACTGTGGGGGTAGAAATGATTTTATTTATGGATCTTAGGTCATGTGCCATACGGTATTTGCCTGTTCCTTTCTTTTCTACAGGTAATATTGGGGTGTTCCACTGAGAGGAGGAAGGTTCCAGAACCCCAGCAGTCAAAAGACCATGAATGGTATCAGCAATACCTGCTGTAGCCTGAGGTTTATGTGGATACTGTGGGATCCAAATAGGAGAATTAGAAGTGACCTTAAAGGTCACTGGAGAGCAATTTACATACCCCACGTCAGTTGGCCCAGTAGACCATAAAGAAGAAGGAAGTGAGCTCAATGTGTCATGAGTATCAGGATGATCTGTTCTTTCTCTTCCATGTGACCTGCTAAGTTCGACATGTTCCAACACAGCCGTGTTGATTGATTTTGACTTAATTTTGTAGGTGTCGGTATGTTTTGAATACCATACACCAGGTATTGATGACGGCTCCCAATCCCTGATGTTAATAGACCTTTTAACCATACCACCCAGCTCTTTAGCCTGGGGATTTGGATGTAAGGCCAGGGAAATATGTGGAACAGCTTCATCACTCATTTGGTACCAGTTATATTGTTCTGGTGATAACATAACGAGTGCTGCCACACCCTCTGGAGCCACAAAAATATCACCTGAAACAACACTCCAGTCCTTCCCCTCCAGTTCAGCAAGAAAAAGTTCCAGGTTCCAGTCTGTTTGGTTCCTATCATAGAACAATGTGACGTGTGGAGGATCAGAGGGGGAAACGTAAGGGTGCACCTGGGATATCCAGGGCTTCCACAAAAAGTATTGGTGTAAAAGTCCAAGCTCAGTGGGTGTTTCAGGTTTCAATATTCCCCAATAGATGTCTGCGCTTTGATCACACACAGGAGACATCAGATATTGTCCATGTGACGTAGCAGAGCTACAAGGAAATACACTTCCATCAGGTAATGTCACGAATAGTCCATCAGGACCACACAGAATAGTGGCTCCCAACTTTATCAGCAGGTCTCGTCCCAGAAGATTGAGAGGAACAGTTTTGGAGTTCACATAACAGTGAGTAAAGCCGCGTTCACACCGGTCAGCGCGTCCAGGCAGCAGGGCAGCTAGATTACATGCAAGTCTATGGTATCTACGCATCTAGTGGGCGTCAAACTGCCAAGCAGCAAGTCAGGGAAAATTGAACTTTCGGGCAGCAGACGCGCGGCGTCAACCAATCAGAGCGACTCGTTGTACTGACGTAGTAACTCCTTCCATGGGGGAATCGGCAAATTTTTTATTCAAGATGGAGGACAAACTGATCGTCGCTGTATGTAATGTCCGTGAACTGTATGACCCGTCTTCGTCTTTTTACAAAGACAGGAAGAGATCGGATCTGATTTGGAGGAAGATATCGGAGGATATTGGAGTGCCAGGTAAGCAGTTAAATATATTTCTTTTAACTTTCAACGTTGTGTCGCTTCATTAATTAAAGCCCAAGCCACTCTCTCGACAAGATCCGCCATGTTGTAAACAACTAGCAACAGACAAATCCACGCCCGCACGCTGACGTAATGACGTGGCGCGCTGATGCCCCGACGCGCCGACGCAGACCACAAGTGTGCAAGCAGCTGGGTTTTAATTTTAAAGCGTCGACTTTCGTCCGTTTGAGCGATTTGACGCCTGGACGCGCTGACCGGTGTGAACGCGGCTTAACACGTATCGTCTGCAGGGACCTGTGTTCCTCCCCTTCCACGCCCATGCGCCCATTGTCCCCTTCCTCTGTAACCTCCACGCCCACCACGAGGTGCAAATCCTCTGTTATAACCCTGATTATTCATAGCTGGGGGTGGATAGGGCTGGTATTGCTGCTCAGGTGGGGGGCTCCATGGGGGAGCGGGATACACTTCAAGGTTAGTCATTGGCATCTGTTTTTTACCTTCAGTTTTAGTTTTACTGAGTTTTTGCTGAGTTTCTATAAGCTGCATCTTTAATAATTCTTTTTGCAGTTTAGTGATTTTAGTTCCTCATCCATCCTGCTTCCTTCTTCACTTTCTTCTTCCCCACCTCTCTCATTGTCTGTTTTCTGGCTTCTATGTCTATCCCGTAATTGTCTCTGTCCTGCTCTTCATCTTCCCACTGTCCTTCGACTGTCATTTTTACAACCACCACTTTCTCTCCCCCTCCTTTCTTTCTTCCTGTGCTCGCATGACTGGGTCTCATCTTACAGCTGTGTGTTTCCTCTTCCTGGTCGGACTCAGAGTCCACTCTACCCTTTTCAAACCCTCCTTTGTTTTGGTAAAAATAATCTACCTCTGGTTGTCTATATTTTCTTGCTACAAATGGTTCTGTGTCATAACCACACGCGCCTTGATCCGTAGGTCCGCGATGGTTTTGCTCGGAGGGAGAGTATTGTTTTACGGACTGGGGTCGGATGATTTCCGAGATATCATCCGGATATTGGTGTTGCGGTTCTTCGACTACTAATTCTCCTTTACTTATTTTTAGAACGGGGTACAATCCGGTCTGCTGGCGAGCACTCGGAGGTTTTACAACGGGGTATAATCCGGTCGGTTGTGGAGGAGCAGCCGGTGGCGTATAAAGCCGCGTTCACACCGGTCAGCGCGTCCAGGCAGCAGGGCAGCTAGATTACATGCAAGTCTATGGGATCTACGCATCTAGTGGGCGCCAAGCTGCCAAGCAGCAAGTCGCGCGCGTCAGCGGAGCTGGCATCAGCGCGTCCACGCAGCTGATGCCCGGACGCCCCGACGGTCCGTCGGGGCGTCTGCTGCTCAAGTTGGGAAAATTGAACTTTCGGGCAGCAGACGCGCGGCGTCAACCAATCAGAGCGACTCGTTGTACTGACGTGGTAACTCCTTCCATGGGGGAATCGGCAAATTTTTTATTCAAGATGGAGGACAAACTGATCGTCGCTGTATGTAATGTCCGTGAATTGTATGACCCGTCTTCGTCTTTTTACAAAGACAGGAAGAGATCGGATCTGATTTGGAGGAAGATATCGGAGGATATTGGAGTGCCAGGTAAGCAGTTAAACATAGAAAAAAATATTTTTTCTTTTAACTTTCTTGTTATGTTAGCTAACGCTACGCTAGCCAAAAGCGGTTAGGGCAACTACGGTACTAAATACGCATTACCAGTTTCCCATTGTGTATTTAGACGAGATCTGCAAAAACCGGTGGAAGACATTGAGGGACACATATGTCAGGCAGAGCAGAAAGGAGAAAGAGAGAAGGAAGAGCGGAGCAGAAGGAGGGAAAGTGCAGAAATGGAAGTACCTCTCTGTCCTGTCCTTCCTCGAACCCTTCATCGCCCCCCGCGAAACATCGAGCAACATGGGGGTCGAGGAGGAGCAGGCGGAGGGGTATGACCACCCAGAGGAGCCAGAAGAAGAAGCAGCAGGGCGGTTAGAGGCAGAAGGTTGGTGATTTTGAGAAGAAAACCCAGACATAGTGGCACACAAACACACACAAAAACGTGCTCAGAAACATGAAAATAATTATTGTAAAGCTGAAACCTACATCATTTTGCTACTACAAAGTTTTGCTATTTATTATTAGTGCTAGCAGTAGAAGTATTTGTGATCTTGGTATAAAGCATAATAAACAGGAGGGTCAATAATATTCCTTTCTGTCTTGACAGATCCAGCTAACATGGAGGCAGGTGACATGGCTGAACCAGAGTCCCCTGGCCCTTCCTTTTCTGCTTCTGACCAGCCTGGCCCTTCCTCTGCTGCTGCTTCTTCTTCTGACCAGCCTGGCCCTTCCTCTGCTCCAGCATCTGCAGGTGTGTAGTGCTGTTTGGAAAGGTTGGGAATGTAGGTTTTATTCAAAGATGTCAATCTGTTTCTTTGGGTTCCCAGACACTTGGCGAATTACTTTTTGTACTTTCTGAAATGTCTGTGTATACCCTGGAATTCACACTCAGCCTTTCATACAGACTTAAAATGTTGCTTCTAAGCATTTTTAACACATTTTTCTACTGTGTTTTTTCACAGGCCCTCCAAGAAAATGAAGGCGGAGGCAGCAGGACTTGTCAGTGCCAACCGAGTTTCAGCAAAAGCTGCTTGATGCGCTCAAGGCCCGGCCTGAACCAGCTCCTGCTCCTCCTGCAGATGATGACATGCACTTCCTTCTCTCTCTTCATCCTCTCCTGAAAAGGGTGTCACCTCTAGAAAGAGACATCCTAAAATTTGACATTCATAGACTGATTTTTGAAAGAATTAATGTAACACTCAATTTGACCCATTTGGACAATACTCAGTAGTTTTACTGATCGGGCTGACACCTTTTTCAGGGGAGGAAGGAGACTCCTTTCTGTGTCCCTCCTGTCTTCCACCGTACTTCCTCCAAATAAGGTCCTTTCTCTTCCTGTTCTTTATTTTATTGTTTTATTATATGTATATATGTTGTATGTATTTTTTTTATATTAAATATTTTTATATGTAACATTTTGGTCAGCTACTTTCCTTAATTTAATTCTACTGTCCTATGTAATGCCATTTGGGTGAAAATATTATTTTTAATAACAGATAATAATTACCTTAATGAAATATACCTTTTTATTGACTATATAAAATATCACAGAAGTACAAAAGCAAGAACTATTTGAGTTTATTTGATTGATTTCACCATATCCATAGACGAGTTTGTGGGAGAAAGCAGAGCAGTCTGTCAGTCATTACCTGGAAACGAGAGGTACAGGTGAACAGGTCAAAAGTATATAGGTACAGAACAAACAATAATCCATAAATGAAAGGGATTTGTGAATGTATATATGAATGTATAGAGAAAAACAAATTATTAAAAGATAATATAGTAAATATAGATGTGGAAATTTTCAGAAAGTTTTGCTCTTAATTTTTTTACTGGGTGGCTCTTAAAAGAGCCGTTTTGGGTCAGTCCTGTATGGACATGACTATTCTGCCGGCTGCCATGGCACTACCCCCTCCTCACTGAAGTGGGCCATGAAAACGTCTCTGGTCTCCACTGCCTCTCTGGTTGCGTTGTTGGCTCCGATTCGCCCCACAGCTGGAAGTGGTCTTT
This sequence comes from Valencia hispanica, assembly GCA_963556495.2. Lineage (NCBI taxonomy): Eukaryota > Metazoa > Chordata > Actinopteri > Cyprinodontiformes > Valenciidae > Valencia > Valencia hispanica. The sequence continues at coordinate 14,911,302 of OY747721.1, forward strand.
CTCCATGAGCAGCGGCAGCTCCCCTCACCACTTCGGGGTTGACTTCCAGTCTGCGGTGAAACATTCTCCACTGTGCAGACCAGATCCCGAATGCATCTTCAACCACCAGCCGGGCCCGGGAGAGCCGGTAGTTGAAGACGCGCTGCTGATCCGACAAGATCCGCCATGTTGTAAACAACTAGCAACAGACAAATCCACGCCCGCACGCTGACGTAATGACGTGACGCGCTGATGCCCCGACGCGCCGACGCAGACCAGAAGTATGCAAGCAGCTGGGTTCTAATTTTAAAGCGTCGACTTTCGTCCGTTTGAGCGATTTGACGCCTGGACGCGCTGACCGGTGTGAACGCGGCTTAATGCCACGTTTCTGACTATGGAGCTGCCAATTACCAGGGCCGGCTTCTCAGCGGGTGTGTCGCTGAGCGGGGAAAATCTGTTAGAAACGCGGACCGGTTGGTGGTGGCCCGGGGGCTGGGTCCTAGAACTATGCTTCCTACGTACAGTCACCCAGCCGCCTTTAGGTCCCGGCTGCGCAGGCTCTACCGGAGGACAGCTAGGGGGTTCTATCCTTGTTGGCTCTGCGCTGGCTAATGGGCTTCGGCTATCTGCTGGTTTTTCAACAGCCCGGAGCCGTGCTTCTAATTCTGATACCCTCGCCTCCAAAGCTACAAAAATATAACATTTATTACAGTTACCATTATCACTAAAGGAGGCAGGGAAGTAACTAAACATCTGACAGAGAGAGCAAGAGAGAAGAGAAGAATTAGAGACAGGAGAGAGAAGAGTAGCCATAGCCGCAATGAAGCTAAGCTAACTGAGCTAGCGAGACCTTCCACCCAAAGAAAAACTGTGTGAAACACGAGGAGTTCCCAAAACGTAAAGTACACCACCACAAAATGTGTGTTTTAGTGTGATTGTGTGTTAAAATAACTTAGAAAAGCCTCAGCACAGAGAAAATAAGATCAATTCAAGAGCGTTTGAACACCAAAACAGCTCCACGGAGCACAGCAGTGACAACAGGAAATGACGCAATACGGCTTACCCCGTCACCATATTATCTTCTATGATGCATAACCATGGCAACAAGGTGGTTTACAACTGGCAGCAGCTGATTAACATCACAAAAGCTCAAATAATACCTCAACTACAGCCACAAAACCCTGATGAGTTGAAAAGAAGACGCCATAGATCCAGAGCATCCTCTACATCAGACTGTCATACAACTACAGAGCGTCTTCAGTCAATGGCTTCTTCAGATCTGTGGAGCGCTACAAGAGATCATCCCTACCCACAGCCATCAGCATCTACAACAAATCTTTGAAGAAACTTGCATAATGAGTTACAACAACATTTAATTTCCCTTTGGGATTAATAAAGTAATTTTGAATTGAATTGAATTGAATTTTAAAACTGCACCCCATACCTCACTGTCCTCTCCAGGACCATTTTTCTGCCATACGAAGCACTTAGATACAGGACGTCCACATGCTCTCAAACCCAGCCCTGTCAAAGGCTGTGAGGTGGCTTTTACAAGATAGATTGCAGAAACACACAAAATCACCAGTCCAGGAGAACTTCCTGTATTTAAGAAGAATAGAGAACACAGCAAAATCTGATTGATTGATTGAAAAGCTCCGCTAGTGCTTTAGAGTTTTAAACCAACGCGACTGTGTGTTATGATTTACCAGGTATCATCTTGAATTGTTATACTGTAGGAATATATATATATATATATATATATATATATATATATATATATATATATATATATATATATATATATATATATATATATATATATATATATATATATATATATATATATATATATGCTGTGTTTATCTCTTATGACATATTAGATATATTTTGATTGCAATTTTAACTTATTAATCTTGTACTCAGGCAAATATATGGTGTAAAAAGTTGAGATGCCCTCGTAATTGATAGCCGTTTATCCAACTCATAATAAAATACATGAGTATATAAATAAATATGGGTATTTGTGAAAATGTGTAAAAATCTTTAATTTCAATGTAAAAATAAAGGACTTGCAAGATGTATTTGAAGTGATGAGTATGCGTTTAGCTTATGACCATGAAACAACAAAAGATACCTGAGAATAAACAACCAGGTAGACAAATGGTAATATATCAATATAATAAAAGGTTGTTACAACCTTGATTTGATTTAAAATAACTAAGTATGTATCAATAAATGTCAATTAGCACATTTTTGCTTTCAAACTTGGAGTCTTTAAATGGCAAATGGCCTGTACTTGTATAGCGCTTTATCTAGTCCTGAGGACCCCAAATCACTTTACACTACATTCAGTCATTCACCCATTTACACACACATTCACACACTGGTGATGGTAAGCTACATCTTAGCCATAGCTGCCCTGGGGCACACTCACAGAAGCAAGGCTGCTGAACACTGGCACAACTGGGTCGTCTGACCACCACCAGTAATTATAATTTATTTGACCAACTTTAGTTAGATGATCTGCGATGGACTGGCGACCTGACCAGGGTGTACCCCGCCTCTCGCCCCATGACAGCTGGAGATAGGCACCAGGCCCCCCCCCCCCCCCACCGCAACTGTGCAAAGGAATGACAGGTACAGAAAATGGATGGATGGACAGTTAGAGGAGTAGTTGACATGAGTAATAAAGACAGGACTTGCACTTAACCTAAAGGTTTTTTAAAGTGAATAGAAAACAGCAACAGTGGAATTTCCTGCACGAGTTTTACATTTCTTTTGTAAAAGCCTCCGACCAAAGACACTCTGTTGTTGCATAACAGTCTCATGAGGAGGATGCTTAGTGTTTTAAGTAATGTTTTTCACTTTATGAAGAATCCTTCTTTGCACAATCATGTTGCTACTTCAACAGATGATGGCAAATGGGATTGCACTTTCCAGAACAAATTCATAGAAGATATGCAGCATCTTACTGAGGGACCCCCGCTTCCTTTAAAGAAAAGTTGAACATAATATATTAAATCTTTGACCATATCAGCGGTCTTTTTTTCACAAATTGACCAGCTAAGTTTACACATTCAGCTGATTGTGTCTTCATTTGCCTTTATTTTAGAAAATAATGTCTCCATTTACTAAGACAGGGAATAAACAATCAAATCCTAATAACATAATGAATATTCCGTAACTAAGCAAAGCATCACCTCACACTGTATAGCTTAATGGCTTTTCCATTTCTGTCCTAATGTAGTTTCATTAGCTGCATGTTTGTTTGGACCGTTGGTGTTTTTTTTTTACAATTTGAGTAAAGAGTTGGGATGCTCATTATAACATACTTGGAGTGAATCTCTGCACTTGGAATATAATTCAATATGGTAAATGGCTGATGTATTTTTGTGGTTATTTCACATCTAAATGGAAGATAGTTTTTGGAGTCATGTTAATGAATGAAAGCCCTGATAGATTACAAAAAAAACAGCTGAACTGCATGCTAAAAGAAACAACTTGGATGCTTTTCTTCTTTGCTTGAATGTTTTTGTTGGGGTGAACTTTGCAGAGGAAGGAACATTTGATGTCTAAATGTATATTTTAAATCTCATAACTTTGTCAACAGATTCAAAACAAAAGCACATATTTAAAAGGGTGAAAATTTAGTTCTTTACATATATTTCACATGCAATCAATATGAAGCTTTATAATAACAGATTCTTTGGCTCAGTATGTGGCTTTATTATCGGTTAACCCGAATCCATACTTGCTCAAGAAACAAAATGTTGCCAACCTATTTGCTGGTTTGTTACATTATTTGCTTTGGACTCCAGTGTAGGACACACATGAATGATGTTTTAAAAAACATTTTGTGACCATCTATAGTATTTTTAGTTTCTGTTTATTGTTCTGTTTGCATTTTTGTTTGTGTCTGTCTTAAAGTGTGTAATCAGACTTTTGCAGACCTACTGTAATCGGGTCTGCAAAGGTCTGCTAACACAGACAGACAAACTTTAGTAGGACAAATACAGAAAAAACGCTGAAAGATGATGACAAGATTAACCTGGAACTAAGGGATGTATTACATTTTTTTTATTTTTTTTATTTGACATTGTTGGCCATTTTTACGTGAACAGCCAAAACTGAGAAAATACAAAGCTGTAGAAATCACACAAAACTAAATTTACTTTTGGTTTTATAGTTCAGTGACGGCCAATCGAAATAAAATGTTATTTCATTCTGTACTGGTACGGGCATGTTATCAACCATCGATAATGAGTTCACTCAACTTCTGACATTAGTGTTCAAACATCGGAGACTGATGTGTTAGCAACTTTTCATTCTATTTTCACTCAGTTTTTTATAAATAAAATTTAACTGTGTTTCCATACATTTTGTGAATGTATGTCTTTCATATTTGGAGCACACTCAGTGTGTGGGATATTTTGTACACATATGGTAGTTGTAGATTTTTGTGGTTTATTTGTCATACACATAAGTTTGTGCTGCTATGCATCTAAGCTAACAGTCTACACTAGAAAGTTGTTTTTTATTCAAAACGGGTTATCTGTTTCCAAAAGACCTGCATTAGAAAGCAAATTATGACGAAGGCTGTCCAAATTCTAAGGCTCCACCAAATGCGGCCCAAAAAGAGATGTTTGTTTTTTTATAACCATGGCGTACAAAGCGTGACATAAAGCGGGAGAGGAGTACGGTAATAACTACAACTACATTAAAATCTGGAGCTACAAAAGTTCAAGACTTAAAGCAGTTTTGTTGTTAGGCATTTGCAAATTTGGAAAAAAAATTAAACAAGTGAATTAATTAATTCTATCATTTAAAAAGGATTAAATGAGTAATTAGAAAACTCAGCAAGATTTCAAGCTCAATTTTTACCAGCTTGTCTTTTGTTCTGTCATAGCTGCTAGGTGACAGGGCAGGGTTGCGTATAAACTGTGAGATGGAAGAGTCAGTGGTAAACAGAGCAAATTGCTTAGACATAACTTGTTTTTATCTCAATTGAAGCCCCGCTCCTCAAGTCTTTTTGCAAGCCACTCCAAAAGGCGGCTGTCTTTTACAGTCCCCATGAACTGTCTGGCGAGAAGCTTCAAAGGTCAGAAGCTCCCGGACCACTGCATCACTTCAGTTTGCCATTTCAGCTGATACAGTTTAAAAATGCTAAATGAACTCCCCATGTTTACTTGCATTTTAAATACTGTTGCTGGCCGGGGCTCAGCAAACATTCCACACATCATAAGGACATCATCCTCTGTTGCGCCAAGGCGTGATCTTCATTCATAAATCCACCGTTGTGGGAATATTGCAGTAATATTACCATCAAGCCTGCCGGCATGAATGCCACAATATTCACACCTAGCCACGGCGCATTCAAAGGACACACTGTGCCTACAATATTATCCAAATATGCCGCCACAGAGTGTCTTTTGAAATGTGCTAGAAATGACAATTACAATAACAAAACAGAATCTGACAAAGAAATTATTTACCATTCTATACTTAGCGATACCACATCCACAATGACATAGAAAACCATTTCAAGGTATATGAATGTTTTATTTGTATGATCTTTAACAGGTTTGCTCATGTTAAATGTTTAATTGTTTAGGTCAGACCATGGTAGTTTAGAACATCCTGATAGCTGATAACAGATAGTAGATGCTGCAAAGAAAAAAGGCTATTTGTAATCCCTAGAAAAAACAGAGGATTAGGAAATGTAATCAAGCCACCAGGTAATCCTGTCACGATGTGACGTCTGTCTTTGTCCGTCCCTGTGCCCTTCATTGTCCCCAGCTGTTACTTGTCTCCCTAATTACCTTCCCTGTTGATACATGTCCCTCTGTGCTTTCATGTCTTTGTAGGGTTGTCGTCGGGTCTATGTCCTATACTGTGCTACCTGAGTTCTGGAAAATCTTCATTAAACATCCATTTCAAGAACACTAAATGTCTCTCTGCGACTCGGGCCTCTCTGCTAAACCTGACAAATACTTTGAGTGTGCTCAAAACAATTGTAACATTGTGTCACTGTGGTTACTCATTGTAACCTGGCAAATGAAAAAAACTCTTCAGCAAGAATCCCTGAGTTTGGTTACAACAGAAAAGACAATGAAAATGTATTTTATTGGTTTCTGTAGTTTTTAATTTTAATTAAATGCTGTGTACTGTAAAGCTATTCATTCCCTTTGAACTTTTTCACTCTTTATCAGATTACGAAAACTCTCAAAAACCATTTCCTTTAGATCTTTTTCACAGAGCAAAATAAAGTGGTTCATGGTTGTAAAGTAAAAAGAAATCTGAAAAGTGTATGGTGCAAATTTATCCAAACCCACTGACTCTAAAGCTTGCTCTCCAATGGATGCATAAGCGGCTCTTAACATTGTTGGTTATTTTGAATGTTGGACCAGGTTAACATGGAAAGATATTGAGTCCAGTTAAACAAACAAACAAAGCCAACACAACTTCAGTTCTGGAATACATCCTCTGCCGGTTTATTAGTTTACATACCTTCTCTGAGCAGGACAAAGCATTGATGACATACAGTTCTGTCGTCTTCAAATACCCCAGCAAGACTCTCCGGCAAGCCCCGGACTAGACTCTCCCTTCTATTATTAACACACAGATTTTATACCTAGTTCGTGTGTCATATTGGCGCCAGTACTGTCTGTAATCCAGCTGCATCCTTTCGATAACACGCTCTCTGAGAGAACATGTTCTGCTAGCCAAGTTTATAATTTATCGTGTCAGAGTGACCCTCAAAGCATTATACGCAGCTGATAACCGCTGTTATAGTCAATGGGTTGACCGGGCGCAAAGCAGTGCGAACCGGACGCATCCCAAAAGTGTTGTGTCATGGCCCTGTCCTAAATTTACATTGTGGGTCTTTTTTTAACGCACTACGCTTCTAAAACATCAAGCCCAGCAGTTTAGATCAGGCCAAACAGGAAATCAGACACAGGGGCAGTATAAAGCATCCTGATCCGTGTTCTGCAACTCCACAACATTGCAAAACACGGTTGAGCTTGTGTTATTTTTTGGACATAGCACATCAGCGTTGCATTTTTTACCCAACAAAGAGGAGCTGAGGAAAGAACTGTTGGAATGTGTCTTGGAGCACCTCCAGCAAAGTAAGTTAAGTTAATTACAGTGGGGTAAAAAAGTTTTAGTCAGCCACTAATTGCGGAAGTTCTCCCACTTAAAAAGAAGAGAGAGGCCTGTAATTTACAATATAGGTATGCCTCAACTATGAGAGACAAAATGAGGGGGAAAAAATCCAGAAAATCACATGGTCTGATTTTTAAAGAATTTATTTGCAAATTATGGTGAAAAATAAGTACCGTAATTTTCGGACTATTAAGTGCACCTTAATATGAGGCGCACCAGCTAAATTTTAAAAGAAAATTAATTTTAAATTTTAAATTCAATTTTGTACAAATATAAAGCCCACCCGAATAAATGAGTCTGGGAGGTCTGTGCTCTCTGAGTGCTTTTCTAGTTTGAAATTAAAGGTTGTGCGCTACCTGTATTAATGACACCTGTTTGAACTCGTTATCAGTATAAAAGACACCTGTCCACAACCTCAAACAGTCACACTCTAAACTCCTCTATGGCCAAGACCAAAGAACTGTCAAAGGACACCAGAAACAAAATTATAGACCTGCACCAGCTTGGTGTTGGGATTCATTTTCCACAAACTGAATGGACTGCATCTCCCAGTATCCCTTGTGTCGCCTTCAAAGCATTCTCATTGGTCTGTGGCCAGTAATGACATCACAGAGTTGATAAAGGGGCGCGGAACATGAAATCATTGTCTTTCCACTGTTCGTCGCTGAGCTGAATGGAGACTTAATTGAATTGCTAGCAACTTTCCCTCTTGTGTTCCGACCTGCTGGACCAGGAAAGAACTCCCCTGAAAAACTTCAAAGTATTACCTGCCAAGCTATCCGGCTTCCCGTTTTTGTATCTAGGAAGTCTGCTGGCATCTGAGCTATACCAAGTTAGCTCATTGAAGACAGGCCTGATTCTGGACATTGCCTGCATTTGGACGTGTCCATCTCTGACCTTGGCTGTGCACGGCCGTTTCTACCACTGTTTGAAAATTTTCGTTCCCTTTTCTCCATCGTTTGTCATGGACTGGTGTGGACGGAAGAGAATCATCACCAAGTAGGATAAACCTGATTTCTGCTGAGTCTGGGTAGACGAGTTAGGTCTGATAGGTTAGATCCCGTCTTTCTGTTGGTTGATATAAGTTTGTAAACTTGTAAACCACTGTTTACTCATCGCCAATTAGCATCGCCACACGCTGGCCTTGAGTATTGTATGCTCTGTGTTGTAAACTGGTTATCGCTAGAAGCAGTGCATTATCTATTCTTTCTTTCTTTTCCTTTTATTCTGTTAACGTCAGTCGATTGTAGCCATACTGCCACCTGTCTGGCCCGGCTGCCTGCCCTAGACCAGGTCACGTGGTGTCCATTGTCTGGTAAAACTAGTGCTAATTGTCCCTTTGTTCCCACATCATCTCCACTGTGGGGTGAGTCTGGACATTGAAGCCCATGCTTTCCAGCCTGTATTTCATTGCTTCACAGAGTGGAGCACGGGACCGATAAGAGCAAAGACTTTATGATCGGCCCCCTCTCTTTCTCTCTCTCTCACACACACACACGCACTACAAGAACACTCTCACACACACACACACACACACGCACACACATAAACACACACATAGAGGTGATAACAGCATCTTGGAAGTTATGCACTGCTGACTGTCTTCCATGTATACATTTTTCTAAGATTGTCGGTAGTTTGTAGATTTTATGCATTAGAATAGATGGGATTGTCGACACAGTGAGTTGGCTGTAAGGCTAATCTATTGTGTTAATAAACCCTGCTATATTTTAAAGAGAAGCTTCTCTGTTTTATTCAGCATGTGCCTGCAGTTACCTTTCACAGCGTTTGAGCTCACATCCTTCAGAGGAGACTGCAGGTCTGGAAATTCTCCGAATATTACCTTAATATAGGAGTGTTGCCCCAATTAATCAATTAAATCATTGAATCTCATCAATAGTTATAATAATATTAAGTTATTAGTCATAACTATTGATGTTGAATTAAACCAGACATTAGCTGACACTCTGTGGCTTCTCCATCCAACACTGGGAAGACTGAATCTGCGATAGGTAAGCAGCTTGGTGAGGAGAAATCAACTGTGGGAGCATTTATTAGAAAATGGAAGGCATATAAGACCACTGATAATCTCCCTCAATCAACGCAAGATCTCACCCCGTGGGGTCAAAATGATCACAAGAATGGTGACCTGCAGAGAGCTGGGACCAAAGTAGCAAAGGCTACCATCAGTAACACCCGAGTCTCTTTGGGTACGCCCCTGGAAGTCTGGCGGACGGCCCCGGTGGCGGCCCCTGAGGACCTGGAGGTCGGGCGGACGGCCCCGGTGGCGGCCCCTGAGGACCTGGAGGTCGGGCGGACGGCCCCGGTGGCGTCCTCTGGCTGGACGGAGGTCGGGCGGACGGCCCCGGTGGCGTCCTCTGGCTGGACGGAGGTCGGGCGGACGGCCCCGGTGGCGTCCCCTGAGGACCTGGAGGTCGGGCGGACGGCCCGGATGGCATCCCCTGAGGACCTGGAGGTCGGGCGGACGGCCCGGATGGCGTCCCCTGAGGACCTGGAGGTCGGGCGGACGGCCCTTAGGTCCTCTTCTGAGGGTCAGGTAGCGCCAAAGATGCCTGGCCGGTAAAGGTCGGCCGAGACAAAGAGAGTCTGCAGGCACGGACGCCTGCTGTGACGAAGGTTCTGCAGGCTCGGACGCCTGCTGAGACGAAGGATCTGCAGGCTCGGACGCCTGCTGAGACGAAGGATCTGCAGGCTCGGACGCCTGCTGAGACGAAGGTTCTGCAGGCTCGGACGCCTGCTGAGACGAAGGTTCTGCAGGCTCGGACGCCTGCTGAGACGAAGGCTCTGGAGGCTCGGACGCCTGCTGAGACGAAGGCTCTGGAGGCTCTGACACCTGCTGAGACAAAGGTTCTGGAGGGTCCTCCTTGACCCTCCCTGGGAGCTCTAGCGACGGGGACAGGTCCTCCCTGACCCTCCCTGGGAGCTCTTGCGACGGGGACGGGTCCTCCCTGACTCTCCCTGGGAGCTCTAGCGACGGGGACGGGTCCTCCCTGACCCTCCCTGTGAGCTCTAGCGACGGGGACGGGTACTTCCTGACCATCCCTGGGAGCTCCAGCGACCCATGGGGAAATGTCGATTGCTGGAGAGCAGCCAATGTGATGGCCAGGAAGACTGCAGGAATGTTGGAGGCTGAGACTGGCTCTGGGACTGGAGCTGGAACGGGCTCTGGGGCTGGAACGGGCTCTGGGGCTGGAACGGGCTCTGGGGTTGGAACGGGCTCACGGACTGGAGCCGGAACGGGCTCACGGACTGGAGCCGGACCGGGCTCACGGACTGGTGCTGGAACTGCCCCGGAAGCGGCCCCACCTCGGCGGCGTCGCTGCCTGCGGCAAGGCGCTCCCCTGGAGCAGAGGTAGGCCGTCTTGTCCCCATAAAAGAACTCGAAGAGGTCCTCCTCCCTGATGTGAGGAGCCCCCGAAGAGCCAGCTGGAGGAGGGACAAAGACGGCAGGGGAGAGAACCGGCGGTGGGTGCCACGCGGAGATTGAGCCGACCTTGGTGGTCCGTGTGGCCGCGCCGCCCTGCTCCTCGCTCGCTGAAACCCCGGTTCGGCGGGTCCGTCGCCTACGGCAAGATGGTGGAGACGGAGAGGGCGGACCGATCGTCTGGTCCAACGCCTCCTGGCGATTCCTCTTCACCTCGCGCCGCAGATCGGCGAGCTCCCGGGCCGAGAAGACACTCTGGAAGTGAGGGAGCACTCCGAAGATCTCCCCAGCTCCGGAGACCCGCACAGGGAGGTGAGGAGAGGCAGCGAGTCTGGCCAGGTTGGCCCAGACGTCCTAGCGGAGGGCGGCGGTCTCCCGGGCGAGTGCTGGGTCCATGTTTAGGGCCGGATCATTCTGTCACGAGGTGTGTGGAAAATGGACCCAAACGCACTCGTGCAGGTGCAGGATGTTTATTAATAGTGAGGAGGTCGTGATGATGGTGAAATTCTGACTCGGTTATTTGTGCCCTGTTGATAAATGTTGTTATGATTGCAGGAACTCAAACTGTAGTCTGGCTTCTACTATTAAGCTAAATACCGTAAGTTTTTGTTCCATAGATCTGACTCCTTGTGGAGTTTGGACTGGGTTCTTCATCATTTGGGGATGGGATCGTTGTAAGTGCTATAAGGGGATGGGTTAGGGTATTTGGTTTAAAAGGGCGTGTTACGTTTTTTTACTATTTAATTTTTTCCCCCATTTTCTTTAATTTTTCCCTTTTTTATTCATTTATTTTTCTTCTTCTTTTTTTGTTCATTTGGGTGGAGGGGTGGTCCTCATTCAGTTTATTCCTCTCTTCGTTAAATTTAATACATGCCCATGGATGTAAATATTTCACAGTTTGGGCCTTCCGTGAGATTTTTGAGCCGGAATATTAAAGGCTTGGGGAGCCCACTTAGGAGATCAAGAATATTTGCTCATTTGAAACGTCTAAAAGCTGACCTAGTGTTTCTGCAGGAAACCCACATGCGTACTAAAGATCAGGTTAGACTTAAATGTCCATTGGTTTCTGAGCTGTTCCACTCAGATTTCAACTCTAAACCCAGAGGGGTTGCTATTCTAATCGGCAAATCAATCCAGTTCTCAGCTTCCAAAGTTATATCAGACATGAATGGCAGATATCTGATTGTTACCAGTACATTATTCCATGTTCCCACCCTATTGGTAAATATATATTCCCCGAAATTTGATGATCCAAGCTTTATGAATAAGCTTTTTAAGGGTCTTCCTTCATTGAATGAAAATGTTCTTATAATTGAAGGGGACATGAATTGTGTAATTGATCCCAATCTAGACGACTCAAACCCAAGAACTTTGATTCTGTCATTAATGTCAAGGTCACTTTCAGATTTTTTTCTCCAGGAATGGTTGCATTGATCCCTGGAGATTTCATATCCCCACAAGAGGGAATTTTCTTTTTTTTTTTTTCCTTAAGTCTTTCTCTCGTATTGATTATTTTTCCATTGATGCTAAACTTATTCCAGACCTGCAGACTGTTAATTATCAAACTATTGTTATTTCTGATCATGCCCCTCTCTCGTTAGATATCAAATTTCCCTTTCAACCCCAGTACTCAACACTTTGGAGGTTCAATTCCTTACTTCTTTCAGGTGAAAGATTCAATAAATTAATTTCAGCTAAAATTAATTACTTTATCATTCTAAATCAGAATGAGAGGGAACCAATTTCATCTTCACTACTTTGGGAATCACTTAAAGCGTACTTACGGGGACAAATTGTTTCCTTTTCAGCCGACATGAACAAGTCCCAAAGAGCAAAACTGCAAGACCTCAGATTGCAAATCTGGATCGACAAATTGTTAGTTTCTACTCTACTTAAACAACGTACTGATCTACAGACTGAATTTGATCTTATTACAAATAGTGATGCAAGTACTGTTACGATCACGCTCCACATATTATGAACATATTATGAACATAGTGACAAAGCAAGCCGACTCCTGGTTCATCATTTACATCGCCGAGCAGCTTCACATATGATCCCTCAGACAAAAGATTCATCTGGTACACTGCAAAGGAATCCCGTCACCATAAATACAGTTTTTCACTCATTTTACTCCTCTTTAAATAAATCAGAATTTCCATCTGATCTCACTGAAATGAGCTCGTTTCTCACTCTCCCCCCTACTTTAACGCAAGCCTCAATAAGTCTTCTGTTAAAAAAAGATAAGGATCCAAGTCTTTGCAGCTCTTATAGACCTATCTCTTTAATAAATGTGGATGCTAAGATCCTTGCTAAAGATTTGGCGTACCGTCTGTAAAATATAGTACCTACTATTGTTTCAGAGCACCAACTGGATTTGTTAAAGGAAGGCAACTTTTTTTTATTCTCTGAACACTCTTAAACATCATCTACTCTAAAACCAACACAACAACACCTGAAGCAGTGATCTCAGTCGACGCTGAGAAAGCGTTCGATAGGGTTGGATGGGACTACCTATTTGCAGTTTTAAAGGATCAGGGGGCTGGATTTCTAAATTAAATTATATTCATGTTCAGTTTTGTAATTGTATTGGGTTATGAAGTGTTTTAAAACAAGAAAAATGAGCCCACCCATGTGTAATCTTGAACAGTCGGTGTGCTGCAAAATAGGCTGCGATTCGTTGGCCGAATTCCCCGCGCTTACATGCAGATGTGACGTCAATCTACAATTCTTGGGCGTTCTCGATTTAACAGGTAGAAGGAAGAGAAAGAACCAGGACTTCAGACGCGGCTGATTCAAACGTGGGTATGGATTCTTCAGCATCGGGCAAACGAACAAGCACCACACAAAGCCCATCAAAGATATTTACTAATGTTACACCAAAGTAAACGCTATTAATTACTTCGTCGCTAGACATGTTGCTTGTTGTCGTACAGCTGGCGATGTGCGCTACGTCACTGAATTATTTACTTTTTGTGCACGGTCCCACTGTGACTGCAGTTACTCGCACCGCCGGCCGCGGCAGTCGCGAGTTTAATTTCCTCAAACCGGCCCCCTGATCCTTTAAGAAAATTTGGATTGGGGAAAGTATTTATATCGAGGATACGTCTACTTTATACTTCTCCTCTTGCGAGTATCTCCACCAACGGTATACAGTCCAATTTTTTTTGTCTTTCCCGTGGTACCAGACAGGGGTGTCCATTATTCTCTCTATTGTTCCCACTTGCCATAGGGCCCCTGTAAATTTTTTTGAGGTCCTCCTCCATTTTTCATTTCAATCGGGCACAGAATTTAAGTTATCACTTTATGCTGATGATTTCTTGCTTTATATTTCAGATCCATGTCTCTCCATATCACACATTTTATCTGCTTTTCCAAGATTTGGTTCATTCTCCGGTTACAAAGTGAATATAGCTAAAAGTGAATGCTACCCTGTCAACGTGGCAGCATTACAGCTAACACCCTCTGATGTTCCTTTTAAATTGAGTCCATCTGGCTTTAAGTATTGTTGTGCCGCAGATAGGTAGGATTTGGCTATGAATAAATATGAATAATTGCCTAGGGCAAATATTAATAAGATTAATAATTTTATGTAAAAATTACCAAGTTTGGGGCACCATCATGGTGGATTCCAGGAATATATAGCCAAATTGTTCAGTCTCAGTTTATGTTTATGATTACCAGCCTGATAAGGCTGAGATAATTAAACAAATGAAGGAATAAGTTCTTACACTGTGGACATTAATTGTATGCATCACTCCAAGTAATCCCAGACAACTTTTCTTTAAGTTAAAGGGACTTTATTTAGAAAGTAGCTCAACCTTACAGCCAAACATTTCATAAATTTATCCCATCTATTCTTCATGCAACTACTACTACAGATCTTAGAAAACAATAATAGGTTGACATTAAACACAATTAACATGAAATGAATCAGTGAGAACAGCTGAGGGGGGCCCTCACTCCAGGGGGCTCAAATCACAGATAGCCTAGGAGACAAAGTCATAAATCTCAGCTCTGTGCCAAGATGGAGATTAGCACATGGAATCTAAGAAAGAGTCATAAAACTAGTTTTGGCTAAAGCAGCACATGGGGGAAGCGTCCATGTGGAAGGCCTCTGCTTTAGCAACAGACTAAAGACAATGGAGTTAACCTTTTCAGCTGAGACCAGCTAACGCAAGCCGGACCGAGCCCGTCTCTGCCGATCGGGTGATCAGGGAGCGAGAGAGAGAGAGAGAGAGGGGAAAAGATAGGAAGGAAAAAGAAAGAAAGGCGTGATCTGCTCAGGATAAAACAAACAGTTTCAAACACAGCAATTACAGCTCAAACTTGAGCAAACAGGTACAGCGCTTAAAAACACTTTAAACCAACAATGAACAAGATCTAACTTGTTAAAACTCTATTTTCTCTATTTATCTCCGCCCAGACACAATATTAGTATAGATGAACCGGTTCAGTCCTACTTTGCTTTGAAGGAGGACCAGTCCACTAGGAGGAGAGCGAATTGCGTCCGTAGTTGAGCAAGAAAAGGAAGAGTTATAAAAAAAACCTGTACAGGATTTAAGGACCGTGTGGCCCAAATGCAGGCTGGGTGGCTTGCAGGTCGACGTCTAACGAAATGTCTGGGAACAGTTCTGATATAGCACAAACTAGATACACAAACCGAATGAGCACTTCGAAGCTTTGAAGTGAGAGATCTTCCCGGTCCAGCGGGTCAGAACAAAAGAGAATTTTCACCGGTGAGATGTCCTCTGTTGAGCCTGAGTTTCTCTCTGAAACTTCTGGCTTGAGAACAGTTTGAAAATGTTTTGACTCCCACTCTTATAGGCCCTTTGGCCGTGATGTCATCGCCGATGTCACCATGGGTGGTCACGGACAAATAGGAGTGTGTTGGGGGTCACTGCTAGGATTGCTCGGAAATGTGGTCTGCTCAGTCCATCTTTGAAATAGCTCCCAGCCATCCAAAAGTCTGTTCAGTTCATCTTATGAGAAATGTAATCACAACAGTATCTTGGGATCAATGTAACCAGAATGTTAAACTGCCTTTTCTCAGCTAATTACAGGTCCCCAATGTCTAAGATCAAACAAGACTTCCAAAGATGGGCAAGTCTGCCTCTTTGGAAGAATTAATGCGGTTAAAATTAACATTTTACCCAAATTCCTCTTTCTGTTCCAATGTCTTCCTCTTTTTCTGCCTAAACAATTCTTCAAAACAATTAATCAATCTATTTGTGAGTTTTTATGGTGTGGGAAGGTACCTATAATATCGAAAATCCACACTTCAGAGATGCAAATTCAGTGGTGGATTGTAACTTCCTAATTGGGCAGCTCATATGCACAAAATTTCATTTTGGTTCAGGCCTGTGGACCTCCTTTGGTGCAAGTTAGAAGCCCAGTCTTGTCAGTCATCCTCTCTTAATGCCTTACTTACTTCTATCCTGTCCAACCCCTCTGGCTACATAAATAACACAGTTATTCATTCTACATTGAAAATTTGGTATCAATTTAGGAGGCACTTCAAATTGCAACAAATGCCATGTCAAAGGTATTTTCAACAATGATTAAACCCTCTCCCCATGTCTCAATATTTGGCCTCACAATTGATTATTACCTGTTTACCTCTAACCAATTAAATATTTTAGCGTTCACTTCCCTAATGGCAAGACGTTGTCTTCTCTTTCACTGGAAATCAACTAAAGCTCCCTCCAGCACACAGATATTCAGTGAAAGGCAACACTGACAAATTTTATAACATGTGGCATCCCTTCCTAATGTTCTTTTATTCTCTTCAGTCTTTCCCTCCCGGTTGATGGACTCACCCCACCCCCCATTATTATTATTTTATTATTATTATTATCCCTTTGTTTTATGTTTTTTAAATAAAAGGAAAAAAATGCCACAGGAGGCGGATATTTGTCATACCTCTGTCGCCAGGATTCTCAGTGCTTCTGTTTTGTTGACATCCTTTAAGATTTGTGACACAGTTAAGAAGCAATGTGATACTATCATTATTTTGCTGTAAATCTGTCATTGGTTCTTGTTATGTCCTTTCTGCTAATAAATAAATAAATAAAAGAAGCAGGGGGTGGGTGTGATGCCTGGGAGCTGAGAGGTGTGAAGTCATGAGAAGAAAAGCACGCAGTCCTCAAAGATAAGGGGGTTGCAGCAGGGGAGACAATCCTGGCGGAGGGGTGGGTGGCTCTTCAAACCTGTTAAAGAACTGGTTCAGGTCGTTCATCCACCCTTAGTCTCCTGCAGCCTGGGGGGTTGATTTGTGCCCTGAAATTTTCTTCATTCTCTTCCAAACCCCAATGATGTTGTCCTGCTGCAGGTGGTCCTCCATATTATTCCTGTAGATGTTCTTTCCTTGCCTTATTTCAGTCTTTCCTGCACAGCTCTCGGCTCCTCCTTGTCTCCAGATCTAAACTCCGTCTTCTTCTCCTTTAGAAGAGCCTTTATTTCTGAGTTGATCCAGGGCTTGTTGTTGGAAAAACACAGTACCTTTATGAGGGGTATGATGTTGTCCACACAGAAGTTCATGTAGTCTGTAATGCAGTCATTGATGCTGTTGATGTCGTCCCCTAAAGGGGCGCAGAGGTTTTCCCACACAGTAGAACTGAAACAGTCCCTCAGAGCCTCTTCAGTCTCCTCCGACCATTTCCACACTGTGAGTGTCACACCTGGTTCTATGTGTACAAGAGGTTTATACACAGACTGGAGATGAACCAGGTTATGATCTGAGCCCCCCAGGGGAGGGAGAGGTGATGAGGTTTATGCTTCCTTGGTGTTGGCATACAATAAGTCCAGTGTTTTATTGTCTCTGGTGTGTGTCGGCTTCCTACCATAATATGCTCTGCAACTCACTTTCTACTCAGAGAGGTGGGGGCGCCGAACTCCAAAACCAGTTCATATATTCAGTTCATATCTTTACCCAAGAGTTTATTTACTTAAAACCTTACCCCATAAAATACTGGTAAAGAGTCATGTTTTACTAACCTGAATAATATAAACAGGCCTATTACCTCTAAATGCTTAATAAAGATATATTTAAAACATATGTACTGCATAATAAAAAATAGCCCCAAAAAAGTAGAATACAACATGTGGCAGGTGACGTACTGGGCGCAGGTGGGGAGAGTGGAGGACACGGTGATGTGGTTAAAGTCCCCAGAGATCAGAAAAAGGGCCTGGGGGTGCTGTGTTTGGAGTCTGCTGGTCACAGTGTGGATGAAATCGCAGGCTGCAGCAGCCTTAGCAGAAGTGGGGGGGGGCAAAAACTCCTGCGGTAGATAGTACGGTCTCATACTAACAGCTCAGTGTCCTTACTGCATAGCATCTCTTTGATAGATAAATGCCCAGAGTTACGCCATTTATCGTTCACAAACACAGCAAGACCTTCTCCTCTCTTTTTACTACTCTCGTTGGTTCTGTCGGCCCGGAGCAGATGAAAACTGTCCATGATTATCTGTGAGTCAGCGTGGTTAGCCACATCTCGGTCAGACAGATCAGGCTGCTCTCCCTGTAGCTCCTTTGATGGCTGGTTAGAGCCACCAACTCATCCACTTTGTTTGGGAGAGATCTAACGCTTTCCATGATGATGGACAGGATGACGGGCCTGTACATCCTTCCTCCTCAGCTCACGGGGGATGTTGGCTCGCTCTGGGGGAGGCAGTACAGTGGAGCTACCCAGAGCTAGCAGGTGATCCCAGGTGTAAATATTGACTGATTGGGCATCCACACACAAATACGCTCTTAATTGATCAATTTGGACTCTGCATTATTAGGATTAATCAGAATTTCCTCAATAGAAGACAAAATATTCTAATATTTAACAAAATTCTACGAATCTTGCATGGTAGGGAGGACCAGAAAGTACAGATTTTTGAACCTCATAGCTGTATAACTTCAGAGTGCATCATAGCCTATCATCAGAGCTATCAGAGGATTCTTCTGGCTATTCAAAGTGCTTTCCACCAGAAAAGAGTAGGGCAAGTGTAATGATACCCTGTCACACAGGCAAAACTTGGCATTGACATTCCATGGAACACCAAACTTGGGTAGCTATACATAACACGATATCTGCCCAAGACAAAAGTTATTTTGGAAGTTCCCAGATCTAATTTAATTTCAGAAGGTGAAGAGAGGTCAGAGGAAATCTTTTTCAAGAGCAATAGCTTGAAGAATAGCTAATTGGCATCCATCCATCCATGAATGCCTGCAGGGTCATGGAGGGGCTGGTTCCAATCTCCAGCTGTCATTGGACAAGAGGCGGGGTATTCCCTGGATAGGTTGCCAGTCCATCACAGGGCCACACAGAGCAAACAACTATGAGAACACACATTCATACCTATTGGACAATTTAGTGAGACAAATTAACAAACAGTCATGTTTTTGGACTGTGGGATTAATGCTTCTGCAATGGACTGGCATCCTGTCAAGGGTGTACCCTGTCTCTCACCCAATGAGCCTTGGAGATAGGAACCAGCTCCTTCTGCAACCCTGCAAGAATAAGCGGGTTTAGACAATGGATGGATGGATTTCTTCCAGGGTGATACAGTAACAAAAGAAGGTGAAGAATAATTACTTGGAGTTGATCTGTTTCTCAGATCCAAACCAGGAAAGCTTTATATACAGTACATATCTTGTTCAGTGGGACAACTTTCACAATCGATGGCTGCCAAATACTTTTTTTTGTACACAAGTCATCTATCAGAGACAGAATGTAAAAAAAATCACATTTGTGACTTTTAAAGAATTTATTTGTTTAATGGTGAAGAAAATAAGTATTTAGCACCTACAAACAAGCAAGAATTTGGAATAAATACCAGATCACAGACAATCTCCCTTGACCTGAGGCTTCATGCAAAATCTCAACTCGTGAGGTACACATGATCTTGAGAACGGTGAGAAAAAAGTCCAGAACTACATGGGGGGAACTGGTCAATGACCTGAAGAGAGCTGGGACCACAGTAACAAAGGTTACCATTAGTAACATACTATGTCGTCATGGATTAAAATCCTGCAGCACTTGTAGTTAGCACATGTCCAGGCTCTTCGAAAGTTTGCCAGAGACCATCTGGATGATCCAGAAGAGGATTGGGAGAATGTCATGTGGTCAGATGAAACCAAAATAGAACTCTGGTATAAACGCCACTCGTCGTTTTTGGAGAGGGAAGAATGCTGGGTTTCATCCCAAGAACACCATACCCACTGTGAAGCATGTGGGTGGAAACATGATGTTTTCGGGCTGCTTTTCTGCAAAGGGGAAAGGACGACCAATCTGAATTAAGGAAAGGATGAATGGGGCTCTCACCCGGGACTCTGGGGATTAAATCCCGCCCGGAACCTCATTGTGTACCTTGCCACAGTATCATAAAAATTTTGGGCAAAAACTTCCTTCCACCAGTGAGAGCATTGAAGATAAAACCTGGCTGGATCTTCCAGCATGACAATGTTCCCAAACACACTGCCCGGGCAAAGAAGGAGTGGCTACGTAAAAAGCATTTTAAGGTTCTAGAGTGGCCTAGCCAGTCTCCAGACCTCAATCCAGTAATGAATCTGTGGAGGGAGTTGAAAGTCCGTGTTGCCCAGCAACAGCCCCAAAACATTACGCTCTAGAGAATATCTGCATGGAAGAATGGGCCAAAATACCAGCTACAGTATGTGGAAACCTGGTGAAGACCTACAGGAAACATTTGTCCTGTCATTGCCAACTAAGGTTACATTACAAAGTATTGCGGTGATTTTTTGTTATTGACCAAATAATTATTTTCTGCACCATTATACAAATAAATTATTTAAAAATCACACTCTGTGATTTACTGGATAGTTTTTTACGTTTTGTCCCTCACGGTTGTAGTGTACCTGCCAAATACTTGAGCTTTCCAAAATAGATATTAATCGCATTGCACCTTCTGCTTGCTTATCACTCAAGTGGTAAAGGT
Source organism: Valencia hispanica (assembly GCA_963556495.2). Taxonomy (NCBI): domain Eukaryota; kingdom Metazoa; phylum Chordata; class Actinopteri; order Cyprinodontiformes; family Valenciidae; genus Valencia; species Valencia hispanica. The sequence goes on from OY747721.1 coordinate 14,931,834, forward strand.
ATGATTTAAGTTAGTAAAAGAAAAACACAAGGTGTACATTTTTTCTTTAGTTTAATGTAAATAGCAGTTCCACATAAGTTACACCTTTGAAGTACAAAAGCTATACTACTGTAAAATTGGCATACTGTGTATCCTAAGAGTTCAGTGAACTGTATATTATTATCTAATAAACATGCTCATTCTGATTCGCAAAATTAATTCAAACATATTTGGGTATTTGCAAATTTATATCTTTTATGTATGACTTTAGCAACATGCAGCAGCAATAGTCATACATTCCATGTTTAACACAGCTGGCAGGGCTCCATGTACAAAAACTAATAATAAACATTCAGAATACATACTTTACATACATCCATACTTTTTGCCTTATGAAGATACACAGCTTTAAAAAGATCTGGATCAATCACATTTATTTTAAGAGCCACATTGAAAACAGGACAGTTAAAAACAGAAAGACTATTAAGACATATACAATGGAAAAAATCTTGTCTATTTTGCTGGCGACCCTGGTCCAGTAACCAGTCTTCTTCTCTTCCGACTCTTTGTAGAGAAAAGTTTTCTTTATCTCTCCAAGCTCATATGAGACTTTTTCCACTGCCAGGAATAACTCAGTCAGTTGGCTGCTGCAGCCCTGCAAGAGTCAGAATCAAGTTATAAATCAGATAATAAGCCATAGCATTGTTTTTCCCTGTTCCATTAGAAGAAAGTGTTCTCTGGAATGGCTCTTAATTAAAATTTCAACAAATAAAATTAACAATGCAATGTAAAATGTATATTCTCTGTCTATTCTTCCCTACCCTGTGTGAGTCCGCGTGTGCGGGTGTCTAGTCTAACTGTGTTTTCTTTGTAATCTAGCTCCGTCCTCAAATGTGTTTTTACCCCTTCAGTTTGAAGAAAGCTATTAAAATAGTATTTGAATTTAGGCACACATTCTTTGTGTTTATATATGCATGAAACCTCATGATTTTGCAAAAATATATGTTACAAGCTTAAAGCTGCAGTCCGGAGTATTTGAGGGAGAGAGATTTTTTTGAATCCAACGTACCAAGGCCCCTCCCAAAACACTGCCTCCAACTCTACCGCAGCGGTTGTGCACGCACATCACCTGTGGCGACACAGCGAGTCAAAGAAGTAAGCAGCAAGCGCTAATGAGCACCACCCGATTGTATTTTTGCTATGGACGTTTCAGAGGTGAGCAACTTCTGCATGAGTGATGCTCTCTCCCAATAAGGCGACTGTAAATGGTAAGACACGGAGCGGTATGTGTGCGCTGCCCCATGTTCACACGTTTGCGCGATCCGCATGCAAGTTGAATGACAGCCGACAATGCAGAAACTCGAATTCTATTGGCTAAAAAAATTTGGCGCTCAGTGTGAAATGCATAGGGGTCTTCGGGAGGAAGGTGGGATTAAGAAAAATAAGAAGTGTTGTGGAGCACTAGCCTTTTATCATAGTATTGAACCCCACTATCATTTTAAAGATTTTATAAAACTTTGATACATAAATATATTCTCCGGACTGCAGCTTTAAGTCTTAAGTGGAAAAATGTGATGGATCGCAGTCAATCTGTTGCTCAGTTTTTGCGAATAATTACAGAAAATTTTGCAATTAATTTGTTGATTTCTTTTTAATGATTGACAGCCCTAAAATCACATTTGGAGAGAAAATATCATAATCTAAAGGCTTGCTCACACAGTATCTTTGAATGAACTACTTGATATTTACTTGGATATAAACCAGAAAGTCACACAGAGCAGCCACATCTCACCATCCTTATTTTAGAACCCCAACATTGTATGTAAACGTAATCAACCTCTGAAAAGAATACACTAACCTCTTTATATATAGATGATGTATGATCGGTCATCACATCATAGGAGGAGGCAATAAGGGAAGCTTTTTTTGTTTCTAGAAGAAGAAAGTAGAAGGTGAATACAACAGCTTCATGTATCTACATATATGGCTAATTCTTTTAAGTGTTTTAACTCAAAGTATGAGAAACTAAAATATGATTTATCTGTCAGTCTGATTTTATTGGAATGGGTAACAATTGCCTGTAGTTTTGTAAACATCTGGGTTCTTACTCAGCTTGGCAATCTCTTCCTTGTCTTCCTGGGATGATGAGTCTTTTTCCATCAGATACCTCACAAAAATGGTCTCCATTAGGCTGATGAGCATCAGAGCAAAAATCCCAATGCAGTAAATCACTAAGAGGAGCAAAGAGCACATTAAGGTTGATTCTGGATCAAATGCAGGTTAAAGTTAAATCTTTCATTTTTAGGTGGCTCTTTTTCCCTTAATTTGCAGCTGTATGAGTTAATGGTTAAAATGTTAAGATTATTATGGAAAAGTGGTTTAAGCGGTCAAACACTAGGGAAAAATTAGATTCACTAAGGGCACAACAATGAAAGACCTGCAATACCTGAATGTTTTCAGATTATGACCCAGAATGAAATGCCCTAATTGGTTATGTTTGATTACAAGGTAGTCAGTTCTTAACTGGCTCATTTTGATCCACCACATGGGCAAACCCAGTGGAAAACAAGCATGTGCATTGTTTTGTAAAAAGTATTGAGACAGCTTCAACATTTTTACATTTTGTCAATCATAAACGTATTAGTATTTTGCTGTGATTTTATTTGATAGACAAAGCTCAAACCTGTGAATGGGATGGGAAATTATAGAGATTTTTCTTTATCTGAAAAGTTTTGTGTGCAGTGGTATTAGTGATGCCCCTAAATAAAACTCAGCTAAAACCAACTGTCAAAAAACTGTTAAAAAACACAAGTCTCATTTCGGCCTTGTCCACATGTAGCAGGGTATCCCCCAAAATAAAGATATTTATCTTAGATTTGGCCTGTCATTCACACAAAAGTGCTGGTTCATGGCGTCAAAAATGATTCTTTTAAAAACCTCCGACCAAAGTGAAGATTAGCAAATTTTCCATTTTAAGCATTTGCTTGTAGACATACATAACAGGGGTCTCATTTATAAAGCTTTGTTACGCACAAATTGGGGTGTGAAAATTGTATAATTCACGGTGTTGGATCAACTGACCTGCTGCAACCATGCATCCCAACCCACAGTATATTTTGGCTGTGGCATGCCGCCTCCCTCTATGCCCCTTTTTCATGTCAGGCACACTGCGGCATGAAGACTATGCAACTCTCAGCTCTTCCATTTATTTTTGACCCCCCAAATAATATTTTCCAACGATGACATTTCTTAAAAGTAGACTAAAAACGCACCTTTTTGTCAGGCTTTAAATATCTAGGAGTGCTGAAACCTATCACGTGCTGCTGTCATTTAGTTTTTATCTGTTTTAATTTGCTCTTATTCCAATCTTATTGTTGCTACAAGAAGTAATCATACAATTCAAACTTTATTTTTATTGTTCTTTATTTTATCGCTTGTGCTGCTGCTTTTATTATTTTATTTTAATCTTTTTACTCTCGTCTTGTTACACTTTTTCCTATTGTTAACTATATTTTTGCCTTTTAATATGAAGCACTTTAGAAGTAAAGCTCTATATAGATGAGCTTTGATTGATTGATTGAAATAAAATGGTTTTCCGTGCCTCCACGTTGTGGTTCCTCCGCTTCGCTGTTCACATGGTTAACTATGAAACGCCTCAGATCAGACGGCTTAAGTCGATGCACAATATTCACTAGGCACTTTGCATTGACCGGTTATGGCAGAAAGTGGGTGTGTAGGAGGCAGGATATGATCCAAAAACACCTGAGCACATTTCTAAGGAGAGTGTGATTTATAAAGTGGAAATTGTGTGCCGTTGTGTGCACTCCAATTTTAGATCTAAAACTTAATATGAGCTCAGTTGAGCATTAGCAGGTGTTTGGTGTAACAAAACAAAGGCAAGATATGTTGTGTCGTATTTTCTACTCTTTGGCTAGGAAGGAAGTTGGTTTAGAAGCTTGATTGGCGATCCTTTATCTTTTGTGCCTTTGAATGTTATCCATTCACCCCCCCCCCCCCCAAGATTGGACCAGAAACATGGACAAATGTTTTGCCAAGACTGGCAGCCATAACTGGAGTGAAAGTTAGATCTACAACGTATTAACTCAGGTCTGTGAATACATATGCATCTGGAATTGTACATATGTTAAAAATGTTGAAAACCATAGATTGTTTTTTGTTCATTTCACAACTATTCACTAATTTGTATATTCATCACATAAAACACTGACATTTGTTGTTATAATGTAACAAAATGAGGAAATGTTTGAGGGGAAGGAATACTCCTGAGTTTAATACCTATAAGTGGAATCCTGCTTGAGGTAAAAGGTAGAACTTCATTGAGAAGAAGCTGCATCACAGTGACAGCAAGCAGGACTGTGATCTTGAAACTAATTTTGTCGCTACCACTGTTCGACATGAGGAGGGTGGCAAAGTCCAGAAACAAGAAGAAGAGGACAGGAAGCAGAAAGTTGACAACGTAAAGGGCAGACTTCCTCTTCATGGTTACCTGTGAAAAGGTGTGGGACTCTGTTAATATTTATTCCTCTTTATCATTGTTATAAAAAACTGTTGGATTTAGTTAAAAGGTATAGGTAAAATCAGAATGCCAACAATTCTTAAACAAAAACAGAATTAATGTTTTCTCTAAAATGTATTATTATTTTTAAGCCCTAGAACTAAATTTTACCAAAAGAAGACAATTTTACACTGATTATCTCAGGTTAATGTAGAGTGTACACATATGGGATGGAAAGTGAACGTCTTCACAATTAAATATGCCTGTTTACAGTAGCTGTGCTAATGCCATCCATTAAGCAACAGAAGTAAAATAGCATTTCAGAAGGATCTGATCTCTGTCAGTGCAGGGAGACACAAGCTGAGTTCTTCTTTTGAATCACCTTATATCAGGTTGGCAGAAAAGACACCATGGCTTGGCACAGCACAGAGTAATTAAAACAGACAACCTTTACCTTATGTGACCTGTCTTCAGAATACTTACAGTGTAGACAACAACAGAACGCTTGGAGTAAAAATAATCGTCTATTTTCTGGGTGGCATTGATATCGATGAATTTCCATTCATACTGCATCTGCATTGTATGAATACTCATATTTTTGATATGTTTATCGCTTGTTCCGGGGTGAATGCTTAATTCATCATCTGAGATAAACGAAATAAATAACAGCAGATTGATTCAGTAATAAACGTGAAAATATATTATCCAATTTCAACAGTACTCATTTGGAAAACTAGTTACTACATGACAACATGCAGAGTGGTTCATGGGTCAGATTCCAACCCAAGTATTTTTCAGTAATTGGAAATTAATTACAACACATTTAATTTAAAAAATTGCAGTTGTAAAGTGCTGATATTTTCAAAGCACATGTAAACAAGACTTACCAGAGAATAAGACAGACTTGAAGGTTAAACTGCATCTCTGAATGTCGAAGGGGAATTTAAAAATAAACATCTTGCAGGTACTGATCACAAACTTATCATCCATGTATTCCACCCAACCGTCAAAACTAATTGTGAGAAAAGGGCTGGGTACGGCTTTATCCTTTTCTGTCCTGTAAATTAAGGAAAAGGTCCAATGTCTTAGGTTACACTTCAAACCATATAGTCAATAATTTGTTTCAAACCAAGAAATAACTTGACCTTGTAAATTTTTTAATGTAAATTAGGTATGTGGAACACTGCAGTTTAACAAGTAATGTCAAAATGGAAGTAAAGAAAATCAAGACTATATATCCATCCACTATCTAAACCGTTTATGCTTGTAGGGTTGCATGAAACCTGGTGCCTATCTCCATTGTCAGAACAAGAATATAATTTTCTACAGTCAGTACATTTAAGGAGTTGCATTCCAATCAGTAGGTACAGACGATAAACCCTGATCCTGTGCCGCTCAACTGGCCTAATCATACATTATGTGGTTGATGACGTGTGTCATCCAAGGAAAAAACTAGGTGTTTTAAAAGTGTATATTTGAAAGCTTTTAATGAAGTGTGACTGTTGTATTGGAATGTACCGTAATTTTAGTACAATAAGCCGCTACTAATTGATGATGTTACTGTCGTGTTGGTACTGTACTGCCGATTTTCAGGGAGAGTATGAAAAAAAGCCTTTCTTAAACTAGAAAAGCGCTCCGAGAGCACAGACCTCCGCCAGGGCCACTCATCCTCCCATGTTATTATCTAATTCTAACTTCAGGTACTTTCCCAAAAAATGTCTCCTAATGACCTCTGGTCGGTGACTGAATATGTATTCATGTCGGATCAACCCCAAAATTTAATCAGTTATTCCGGACATTTCCTGAAGCTTTTATCGAAATCCGTCCATAATTTTTTGAATTATGTTGCTAACAGACAGACATATAAACAGACAGACGGCCTCGAAAACATTACCTCCTAGCGAAGGTGATTAAAGTGCCCCTGGCATGAAATTTGTGTTTTTTTGAGTTTTTTGGTCATATTTTTCCCAGCCTGCCCATGTCCCCTAAGGGGTTAAAATGACTGATTAGTGTTTCCTTTGTCCCTGGGTATGTCTGCCTACATAGTGAAATTAGCACTCAGAAACGTGCTGTTTTGCAGTTCGGCATATGACCACACGTTTCGGCATACGACGTCATTGAGTTCCAGCCAATTACACCCTTCTTTGAACTACACTCTCCAAGTCCCTCCCCCCGCGGCGCGCATTACAACCTAAACAACGAGAGCTACAGTAAAAGGCAAACAACAAACCGACAACATGGAGTCCAGACCGCATCAACACTGTCCTGCTCACTTCCTCCCCACTGAAAAGCTTGTGGATGGACTTTATTTATGCAGGGAATGTTCCCGACCGACTCCCAAAGCACGTGATCGTTTGTGACAAACATTTCTCTGACAAATGTTTTATTAACTTGGGACAATACAGCAGTGGATTCACAGATCGTCTTAAACTTTTACCAGGATCAATACCAACTCTCCGTGAATCAGCAAATATCCCTATACAAGTAAGTATATTTCTGCAATAATGTCCTTCAGCTGTTATATACCAGTGTTTCCCACATATAGACGAATCTGTGGCGGTGCGCCACAGATTAAACTCCGACCGTCACAGGTCCACACCGACCCAAAAAATAAATAATAAATCAACACCGACCGTCACACATTACGTTTCATTTTTCTTTTTTACGCTATTTGAAACACACAGCGTATTCATTCCCTGCTCTCTCTTCGTCTCTCTGTCACTCACGCGTCTCTTGCACAAACATACAGACACACACACACAGCCTCTCCCCTCCGTGCACAGCACGTCTGTCTAGATCATCTGTGGAAGACGTCCTCTACCTTTCTGGTTCCTCCTCAGGTGCCTCGCTGTCAGGATCAGATTCCGGATCAAATTGAAACGCCATTACAGTCGCCATTACAGTAGCCGATAACTGAGCCATTAGTGTCGTGGTGAAGCTAGAGATGTAATGAGGACGGATGGATTTGTGGATGGATGATCAAATATTTTATTAGGCCTGTAATTTGTACACAGATTATTGTTCAAAACACAATATAATAAGGTCTAAACCATATTACATTTCATACATAATATTGCAATTTGGGCGATTTGTGGTGCGCAAATGCATGTCTGTCAATGTTTCATCAGATGCGGACGTTAGAGACTCAGTTGACAATAGAGGCGCATGGCGTGGGTCCCGCCCACCAAAACTCGTTCTGTGCTAATGCTAACAGAAGGGCCACCTAGTAGGGGCTGCAATTCTACAACAAGGCTGAGTTACGGCAAACGATCCTTCGATTCAGTATTAAGGTACTTAGAGTGTGACTAAAAAGGGCCCAAACGCAGCGGGGAATTTCATGCCAGGTCCACTTTAAAACAAAACAAAAAAAATCTTCCATATACCATCTTTCTATGTAAATATATCATGTTACAACATGAAAACCTTTGGCTTATATTCAAGTTCAGCTCTGTACAAAATGTATTTTATTTTCAAATTTAGCCGGTGTGGCCTATAATCAGGTGTGCTAAATAGTCTGAAAATTACGGTAGTGTTTTCTTTAGCTTTATACTTTATATATGGCATTAGACTTGTACCTTCGGTCTTTTTATGTGTTGTACCCGTCAGTTTTTAACTGTGTGTGTCGTATATATGTATGTGTTTTCAGCTCTGTTGATTTGTTTGACGTAAAGCACCTTGGCCAAAACTGAATTTTTTTGAGTTTGCTGTATAAATAGTGAGGTTGGATTTGGAAGTTGTGATGCATTCAACACTGAGATATAATAAATAATTAATTAATTAATCAGTCAATTAATTGAATGCATTTTTGTTCTGTGGCAGGTGAGAAGATATTGCTTTGTCAGAGTTTATATTGCCTCAGTATACAAAGTTTTAAACTAAACATTAAGTGAGCAGACTTGCATTTCTTTAATAGTGACGTCAGGCATCCACAAAGCTTCGCGTGGAACTTTAACTTCGGAAATTCCACAGAAGTCCTTTTTATCCCATGAAATATATTCATTATGCCATTCCTTAGGGAGGGGAAAATTGAGTCATTGTTCTGATTTTAAGTCCAGCTATTTTCGTCATCTGTCAGCTGTTTTCAGAGAAAAATTATATTTTTCAGAGGAAACTCACCATATCAATCCAAAGATATGATATGAAAGATTGGTCTTCCTCTCTCTGGATAAAGAGAAACAAGATGTCTGGAAATCATTCCAGTTGTTAGGCATTTTGAACAGCGTGCACGGCCACCTGCCCTCAGCCCACGTGCATAGGGCACCAGGTACTCAAGGGGCACCAACAAATCAGGCTTGTGAAAAATCTAGCTAGATCTAAACCAAACATTTTAAGCTTTATAGCTAATAACCTTAATTGAAATAAAGCAATGGCAGCTTAAAATAAAAATGACAACATCAACTCACCACATCTAGAAGGGCATAGATTGTTGCTACAATGTAAACTGTGGTTTTACTTGTATAATCTTTAACAGGTCTGCTCATGGTGAACATGTCCTTGTTCTTTGTGAGTTTCAGGTGTTGTAAAACGTCCCAGTAACTGCACTTATTTCCTGCAAAACCAGAAAGCAAATTCTTGTTCTGCACCAACTACACAGGCAAAGGTGTTTTTGTTATTGTTTGTTTGTTTGTTTGAGAAAATTGTTCTATAGCAAACTTTTGGTTGGTCATGACTGCAAAAATGAATAAAATAGAATAAAAATGGGGGTTGTACGATAAAGAATAATTCAATTTTAAATTAGATCAAATTCTTTCTATTTCGGATAATGGTCATTGTTATTTATTTAACATTTTTCAAGTGTATAGCGTGATATTTAATCATTGTTGATTAAATTCTACCCATATTTCAAGTGCACTAAAATCACATTCAGGTGAATAATGACATATTTTTTTCTCTCTTTTGGAAGCAAACTGAACCTTACTCCTATCAAAGAACAGTTTTGTTGTCAGTGCACAAATCCTGTACAGCTTGAATGTTTATCGACACTTTGGATAAAATCTATGATGTATGTGCTTCTGTTTGTAAAACAAAAAGCTTTGAAAACAATCTTATCTGGTAATATGTAATTTGTTTTTTACAATTAAGTGATCAGATACATGTTTGTGGTCTTACTGGTTTTGTCAGATCTCAGGTTGGATGTCTCGTTATTAAAATCCAATGGCTGATGACTTGTGGTATTACCATCTGTAATGGAAAAAAATAAAAACTGATGTGCTTGTATAATATACATTTCATATCACACTTTTAATGATTAAGAGATGCAGGAATTTATTAATCTGAGTTTAGATGACAGAATTGGAAGTGGAAGGCTAGAAGGGTAGCAGCCACTTTCATGTTGACAGGAGGATAAAACAAATTAACCAAAACTTCACTCATATGAAAAAATAAAACAGGTGCAAAGAATGTTGCAGTAGGAACAATTGTACCATTTTGATACCATAAGATAGATATTTCATACCTTGCCATTCTTTGTAACTCTGATTAGATGTCCACTGGTTATCAAGATCATCTTGTAACTCCAAACTAGATGTTAATCCACCTGATAACAGATAATATACAATTGATTTTGTGTGTTTGTATGAATGTATATTGATATAGTCAAACCTGAAACACAACTATGCTGAGTATTTTACTTTCTCATATTTTGGCATTTTAGGAGTATCATATGAAGAAGCTGGTTGCTTATGTACCAGGACTGATTTGCTCTGAAAAAAGGACATCTGAAGATGATATCCCATTTGTGTGATTGCATTTATTACACCAAGACTTGTTGGCAGGCTATTGATGTAACAGTGAACTTTGTTTGTATGACCATCAATTACTTGGATTGTGTGTGTGTGTGTGCGCGCGTGTGTGTGTGCGTGTGTGTGTGCGTGTGGGCCTGCATGTGTAGAAATAATAGTTTTCCTGTTGAGTCGATGGGAGGCCACCAAGCACCAACCCGAGCAGATCCTTACAGAGCCCCCATCATGACCGGCAGGGACCAGCTCACTGCAGCATTAGTCCACTTGACCTCAGAAGGACCAGAGTAGAGATTAGACATTACCACCCCAACTGGTCAAGAGGTACGGAGCCCCACACAGCCCCTGCTGTCCAAGGCTGAGGTGTGATGTTCCATATGTTAGGGAGGGGGGGGGGGTGTCTTAGGAGCTGATGTCATTCCCTTTTGAGTCCAGCTCCCCAACTTGCACTTTGTCAATTTTACAAATGAAGCTATAGCTTGCTAAAGTATTCAAACCTCCTCCTTTTATGTAATTGACCAACACAAGTGTATGCATAATTTGAAAGTGAAAGACAAAATGATACATGCTTTTCTGATTCTTTTACAAATACAAATTTAAAATGTCTGCCATAAATTTGTATTTAACCCTCTAACTCAAAATATTTTTGAACCCGTTGTTGCTGGACTTGTAGCTGCAAGTCTTTTGTGCTGTGTGAGCACATCTAATGTTTTCTACCTAACATCTGACAAAGAAGCTGGATTAATACTGAGATTAATTTATACTAAGGTAATTAAGTGACTTCAAAAGAAAATTACAGACAACAGATTATGTTTGCTGCGATGGACTGGCGACCTGTCCAGGGTGTACCACGTGTCTGGCCCAATCATTGCTGGAGGTTGGCACCAGCCCCCCCCCCCCTACCCTGCAACGGATAGACGGTATAGACAACGGAGGGATGGATTTTGTTTAGGAATATCAACCTACAGTGGGTTAAATGGAAATTTAAACAACACACTTTTCTGATTTTCTGTTATAGAAGAATTTGAAAATCATCTACTTTTTCCCTGTAATTTACAATTATGCACGACTCTGTGTAGGTCTATTACAAAAAACCTAACACAAAACATTCAAGTTCACATTGGTAATGTGAGAAAATGTCCAAAGGTTCAGGGAAAGGAATACTTTTCCAAGGCACAACACATTCCTGACTATAAATTACAAACCTGGATATACATTTGGTACATTATTTCAAGAATCTACTCAACCTGCCAATCAGGGCTTAATTTGAGCTGGATCCTGCTGGAACTGGATCCCCCACCTGTTGATTCTGACCTACCCGCGTTCCGGGACCTATTTTGGCCGACCCGGCACCCTTCTCATGTATAAAATATTATTCAAATAAAAAAAACTATTTTAAATTTATTAAATAAAATAATAATATGCGTAGGCATTCATAGACCAAATCCTGAGATTGTAATGCTGTGGAATGTGTGTTTTATTATTTGTAAGCTCAGATTTATATATGTAATGGTTTATGCCATGATTATGCGTTAGTGTTGTTGCACTGTTCAGGGGGGTGGGGCACTGTTCTGCAGGCTGCGCGCGGCGGAGTGCGCAGTTGTTTGCCGGGGAACTGGTGTGTGTCTGTAAATGGAGCTAGACAGACAACCGGTTTATGCGAGAGTTCTTTTGATTACTGTTTTGTACGGCGTGATTGCTGCCAACAGCAGTCAGCATTAAAGCTTTCGATTACAACCATTGTCTGCATCTATCGGAGAACATTACAATATTTAAAACATTCAGGCCTGTAAGGCCCACATCATGTTTTCACATGGTTTTCCGCTACCATTTCCTGTGTTCCGGGACCTGTGCGCATCTCTGGTCATGCCTGCGCTGCATGTTCTCTGCGTTCCGGCACCTAATGATTTACAAATTAAGCACTGCTGCCAATGTGTTAATGTAAGTTAGGTCCATTTGTTTGTGTATTCATTAAATACATTTCACTTGGTAAAAAAAATGATCCAATGTGTTTAAATTATAATGGTCGGACAGTGTCTAGTCGCATTGCAGCAAATTTAATTGAGGTTCCACACTACAACTCAAACCAGCCGACCATATATCTTTCCGTGAGCTGAACTGCATTGATTTTTGTATGGTTTTTTTTGTCATCCCACAATTAATTTTTAGTTACCTAATCCAAAACTGCAGCTTTTGTAACGTTTTTCTGCTGTTCGAGAATACAAATACAGTTTTCGATATCCTTGGGACCTGCCTACACCCAAAGGGATTTTTTTAAAACAGAATAAGTCTTAGTAGTTGAAGCCAACAACATTAATAATTCCTGCTGTAAATGATAAATCAGTCCACCCTCACTTACAGATTATAGGAAAGTACATTATGGTTTCCATTATTAACGAGCAAATGAGTCCACTTAGAAAAAAATCATCTTACCTGCAAGAAAGACCAGAGAACAGATGAATGTAAGAACCATGGCTCTGATCTGAGAGGGCAGCTTCCTCTTTCCTTTTATGTCAATATCATTGCCATGGGAGGCCAACACCCTCAGCACTTAGATCTTGCAATATTGCTTTTACACTGAAAGTGTTCACTTGTGATTTTCATTGTGGTTGGGGTCAGTAGCACTTTGCAAAAAGAGAACATACCGTAAACAGATTTATGTTCCAGTGTTGAAGCAGACACAACATGAAATTGGCAAACAAACAAAAGAAAATGGATGAACAATATTTACCAGAACGGCTCTTACAGCAAGAAGTCAATCTACGGAGACACTTTCATAGAAGCCCTTTTCTAAAAGCTCATAAAAAGTAAACAGATTTATGCAAGTTCTGAAATTAGCATAGCGTCAACATATAGGTGTATATACAAACTGCTCAAATAGTTGAATCGTGATTTAGAAATCTGTTTATGTGCAATGCTCTAGAGACCACGAAATTCCGCCATGACACCCAGTTAATGAGCAAAACACAAGCTGGTAAAAATTTAGTTTTTTTTTTATTACTCATTTAATCTTTTTTTAATGATAGAATTAATTAATTCACTGAGCTATTTTTTTAATACAAAATTACAAATGCCATACAACAAAACCTCTTTAAGCCTTTAATTTTTGTAGCTCCAGATTTTAAAATAGTTGTATTTATTACCGAACTTCTCTCCCGCTCTGTGTCCCGCTTCGTACACCAGTGTTGAAAAAAAAAAAAAACTCCTTTTCAGTCTGCAATGAATCTTGGGCTAGGGTTGGTTGCGAAGGATACACCAGACCGGTCCTTCAAATCTGGGGAAAAGAAGGATGCATTTGTGGGCCGCATTTGGAGGAGCCTTTGAATTTGGACAGCCTTCGTCGTATCGCTGTGATGTAATTTGCTTTCTAATGCAAGTCTTTTGAAAAGCCATAACCCTTTTTAGATAATAAACCTTACAGTGTAGATGGGGCCTCAGACTGTTAGCTGAGATCCTTAGCAGCCAAAATCTGTGTGTGACATATTAACCTTCACAAACATCTACATCTACCGTATGTGTACAAAATATTCCCCACACTGAGTGTGCTCCAAATATGAAAGACATACAGTCACAAAATATATAGGAATGCAGGGGTCTTTATTTATTTAAAAAATAGAGAAAATAGAAAGAAAGGTTGCTAATACATCAGTCTCCAATGTTTGAACACTAATGTCAGAAGTTGACTGAACTCATTATCGATGGTTGATAACATGCCCGTACATGTACAGAATGAAATAACATTTTATTTTGATTGGCCATCACTGAATTATAAAACCAAAAGTAAATTTGGTTTTTGTGTGATTTCTACTGCTTTGCATGTTCTGAGTTCTGACTGTTCACGTAAAAATAGCAAAACAAAATATTTTTAATTTAATCAATCTCTCAGTTCCAGGTTAATCTCTTCATCATGTTTCAGTATTTTTTCTCAGTGTTTGTCCTCCTAAGCTCTGTCTCTCTGTGTTAGCGTCCAATGAATATGTTAATACTTTGCCATACCATCACTTGCCATTGTCAGTATGACACGGCCCCTCCCCTGTCTTTACGAGGCTGCTCTGTACAAATGCATGCACAGTAAACTGCTAAGCACCAAACCAGAAGATTAGCAACATTTCTAAGACTAACAAAAATCAATGGATCTTTAAAAAAAATACGAAAAAAACTGTTGCAACTCCTTAGCTTTTTCTAAAGAGAGGCCAAGGGTAGGAATTTATCTTTGTAAAATGAAATGATTCACAAAGGCAAACGCTGGCTTATGCATAATTTTCTTTAGCTGTCCTGTTGGTAGCAAACTAGTTATCTTTAGTAAACAAACTGACTAAGGGAATTCCTGAAAAATTACTAATACAAAAGCAACAAAATAACTTTTCAATTACAGAGACAACACAGTCCAAAAAAGAAAAAAAAATGTCATTGCAAACTTGATGTGGGAAACACTAATATAGCAAGATTGACTATAAAATAGGATTTATTTTGTTAAAATACTTTAGACAAGAAGACTGAATGCTTCCATTGTTGTTGAACTTCTTGTTGTGGTTTTATTGTCTGCTTCTTTGTATTACATTATTGTATTACTACTGTATAATGTGCGACTTGTTTTCTGTTTGTTTGTTGCACGCTTGGATTTTATTTAATAATTTATATTATATATATATATATATACATACCACTTTTAAGCTAAATTCTAGAAAAGCTTGTTTTATTTCAGCTTAATAATTTTGTTAATATACACAATGTCCTGGAGAAATTTCAGTCTGGTTTTAGGGGGAATCACAGCACCGAGACGGCCCTTTTGAAGAGTTTAAATGGTTTTAGATTAAACTATGATGCACAGAAGGCGACAGTGCTGGTTCTAATCTGGCTTTGATACAGTGGACCACACTATTCTGTTAACCCTTTTAAAACAGATTGGCCTGTCTGGTGCTGTTCACAAATGGTTCAAATCCTATCTCACAGACAGGACACAGACAGGAAGTTTACCTGCTCCTCTAAGGTCCACAAGATTACATGTTGTGTGTCCTAGGGTTCAATTCTAGGCCCAGTGCTTTTCAACCTTTATATACTACCTCTTGGCACTGTCATCAGAAGACGTTGAGTGAACTTTCACAGTTTACTGATGATACATAGTTGTCTGTGTCTCCTGATGACACACGGCCAAAGGATGCACTTTTACCTGCATTTTAGACATCAAATACAGGATGGCAGAAAACTTTCTCCAGCTCAACTAGGACAAAAAAGTTTTAGTTTTAGTCATTGGTTCTGAGGCTCAGAGAGAGAAACCAAAACTACAACCACTGTCTCTTAACTTTTCTTTACAAGTGAAGAACCTGGGCGTCATTTTTGCCTCTGAGCTGACTTTTATCCCTCACATTAAAAATATTACTAAAATAGGTTTTTATCACCTAAAGAACATTGCCAGAGTCCGCCCCATTCTCTCTCGGGCCAATACGGAGACACTGATGCATGCTTTTATGACCAGTAGAATTTATTACTGTAATGCCCTGCTTTCTGGTCTTCCCAAAAAGAGTATATCAGGTTTACAACTTCTACAAAATTCAGCAGCACGTGTCCTGACGAAGACCAGGAGGCAGGAGCACATTACACCGGTCTTAAAATCACTGCATTTGTTAGGTTTCAGTGGTTGTGTGCTGTGCTTCTCACCTCTTCCCTGCACGGTGTGACTGGCTGGTGCTGCGCAGTTGTTCCTCATTAGACCTCATCAACCCTCCAGCTTAAAAGGGGAGCGGATTCAGGAGGCTGACGCCAGATGATTCTCTCTATCAGCGTGGTAATTGGCTCCTCTCCCTTCTCAGCTCCAGCCTGCTCGTCGGTAAATATTGCCTGATTCACGTAGATTAATAGATTTAATAGATTTTTCTTACTGTAAAAACATTAAAACTAATATATTATCTTTAGATGCAGAAAAAGCATTTGATAGACTTAACTGGAAATTCTTATTTGTAACCTTACATAAATTTAGCTTTGGAAATTATTTTATAAACTGGTTGAAAATATTATACAGTTCACCAAACAGCATGTATCAGGACAAATAACCAAACATCATCTAGGTTTTATCTTCAGAGAGGTACCAGGCAGGGATGTCCTCTCTCTCCCTCCCTGTTCGCTATTTTTATTGAACCACTAGCTGCAGCAATCAGGCAAACTCACAATATTAAAGGCATAAAATGCAATAACATAGAACATAAAATCAGTCTTTATGCAGATGATGTATTACTTTTTCTCCAGCATTCACAAACCTCTTTCTCTCAAGTAATCGGGTTGATAAACTCTTACTCAAATGTTTCAGATTATTCTATAAATTGGTTAAAATCTACAGTTCTTCCAATCAATTGTTCTGTCCAGATTCCAACTAATACACAACTGCAGTCAGGGAATATTACCTATTTAGGTATCAATGTCTCACCAAGACTGGCAGATTTAATAACGCTAAACAACATCCCACTTTTAAAAAAAGTGGAAGATGATCTTTCTAGATGGAAATCCCTACCCATATCACTTATGGGAAGGGTTGCTTCAATAAAAATGATGGTTTTGCCAAGAATCAACTACTAATTCTCAATGATCCCAAGTAAACCATCACTAGACTGGTTTAGATCTCTGGACTCCTCTATCTCTAAATTTCTTTGGAAAGATAAACCCCCACGTATCAGCTTAAAAACACTGCAGAAGACCAAAGAAAAAGGAGGTCTAGATCTACCAAACTTCCATCATTATTTCTTAGCCAACAGGCTCCAATACATCTCAAGATGGTAAAAACATAGCTACCTAGACGAGTCCTGGATAGACGTAGAACAGACACTATGTAATAAGATAAAACTTTCAGACCTACCATTTATTAGCTCAAATATGAATGCTTTAAAAGCATAAATATCAGCTCCTCTCTGACAGCATGGTGGGAGTTTCTAAAAATGACAGAGTCCACAATAATCCCATGCAGACGTACACCCATCTGGAATAACCCCGACATCTTGCAAAAAAAATGTATGATGCGTTTTCCAGTCTGGAGGTGCAATGGAATTGAATACCTGGAAAATATATTTGAAGGAACAGACTTTATCCCATTTAATACATTAATTACACAATATGGAATTGATCAAAACAAATTCTTAGAATATCAACAAATTAAATCTATTATTAAAGGTAAATTTAGGCTCAATACAGCTGAATTACAAATTCCAGCAAGAGTCTTAGATTTTCTTAATCTCAACCCCCCCAAATTGCTGTCTAAAAATACAAAACTTTATCTACATTAGATGAATCAATAGCCATCCCTATTTCAAAATGGGAGGTGGATTTATCAGCCAGCTTTGACCAAAACGTCTGGTCTCAGATATGTTTATGAACCTTTAAAATAACAAAAAATCCTCATTTGCAATTAATACAATACAAAATCATTCATAGAGTACACTATACAGGTCAACGAATGTTTAGGATGGGTTTTACATCGTCTAATACCTGCTTACAATGCACAAGCAATATACCAGATACTTATGTTCATGCGCTTTGGTTCTGTCCACCTGTTAAGAAATTTTGGTGCCAGATATGTGAGGACTTATCAAAGTGTCTGAAATGTAACATCCCACCATCTCCTTCAATTTGCCTGTTAGGAAATTTTAATGATGTCACCATGGACACAAAGTCAGTTCTAATGGTTCACATTGCCTTATGCATCGCTAAGAAAGCTATCCTCCTGAACTGGAAAAATAAAAAAGCTCTTAATATTAATCAGTATAGAAATCTCTTGTTGGACCATATTGGTCTTGAGACGGCCTCTGGCTCCATATCTGATCAATCTCTCTGGGCTCCATTGATCGGCTCCATCACCTAGTGGGGGTGGGGGGCACTTGGTTTTGTCGTTTGGGACACTGTTGCTGGTGTGGGGGTTTTGGGGTTGGAGGCGTCTGGGGGGGACCCCAGGGGGTGGGATCACTGGGCGGAGGGTCTGGGGTGGGCCTGGGGATTCGGGGCTCAGGGGCCCCGCACCCCCTAGCTGTGGTCCTGGCTGGGGGTCGGCCGGCGTGGGGTCTCTGTTGCCTGTGGGGGTCGGGGCAGGCCGGCGGCCGGCATGTGCAGCCGCCTCTCTCTTTTTCTCTGGGCCGATTGTCATCGCCGGTCCCTGTATGGCGTCTCGCCTTCTTTGCTGGTTGGGGTGCCTAGCTGCTGGTCGCGGCAGCTGGGTGGCATTTCTGGGCCGGATCAGTCCTTTTTCGCACTGGACTTGGCTCCTGGGTCTTGGTCTTTGTGCGGGGCGCTGGGGTCGGGCATTTAGCCGCGTTCGGTCGGACTTGCGGGTGGACTGGCCGGGTGGTGGGCGTGCAGGGCATGTGGGTGGGGCGCTGGGTTTGGTCTCCTACCGGGCCGTTGAGCAGCAGTGGTTGCTCCACAAGGGAATGGGGCTGGTGGATGTCGGCCTGGTGGGTCGGCCACCCGGCTTATCAGTTTGCTCCTGGTCTGGGCGGGTACGTTGCCGTGGTTCGGGCTACGGGGGCCTCCGGTGAGCGGGTGGCGCTGGGGGCCTCCTTTGCTGGTGGGGAGGCTGTTACTGTGTAGCGACAGGTGCTCTCCCCCTACGAGGGCACTTGGACGGGGGGGAGGGGTTTGCGGGGGGGGTGACTGATGGCCCGTAGCGAACGGGGGTGACTAGTATCTTTTGTGTTTTGAGAGTAGAGCGAATGTCAGGGTGGGTTTAGTTCCCCTTCTGGGGTGGGGATGGGGCTGGGGGGACTGCCTTGGGGTCCCTGGGGCTTTGTGGTGCTGTGGGCCCCGGGTCGAATGTGCCATGGCCTCCCTCCCCTGGTGGATCCCGGTGTACAGCGGTGCCTATTGGGGTCAGTGGGGGAGCTGGCTCCCTGGGAAGACATTTTGTCTCCCAGTCCTTCCCTCCCCATCCCTGGACACCTCTGTCCACCCGCTCCATCACTTACCACTCATATAGGGTCTTGGGGCATGGGGACATCACTGGGGTGCGAGGAGGGGCTTCCCTCCTCGCTATCCCGTGGTGTCCTGGGTCCCAATTTTAATATACAACTTAGACACTCCCACTTATAACATTCTCACGTGACACATATGTAGGGACTTTGGGGTGGGCACACTTTTCGGCATCCAGAGGGGGAGCGGTTCAATCAGCTTCACCTCTGGTGCCGGTGCCCACTGTTAAACCACATATAGACACTGAGGGCTCGGGGTGGGGGTTGGGGGATGTGTGGCTGCCTTCCCCACATCCCACCCCTCTGTTTTTAAATGCACATTATAACAACACGCATCAACACCATGCTCGAGCGGGAGGATGGAGGCTAGGGGTCTTTTCACACCCCTGTTCGCTACGGGCCATCAGGGGTTGGGGTCCGGAGGAGGAACAGGCGGTCTGGTCGGGGTCCTGGGCTGTCGGGCTGCTTTGCCACTGTGGGGCCCTTGGCGGTCTGCTTGTCTCCATCCTAGAAGGTAGGGGGTCCACCTCCCGGGTCCGGGGGCTGGTGGCTCTACTGGGGCATCGGTACCTTGACCTGGGAGCATAAAGTGTGTATGGGGTGGGTGAGTGAGGGTACAGCGTAATTTTTTTGGGTGTCTTGGTGAGTCAGTGAGAATGTATGGGTTTAAGGGGGAGGGAACGTATGACTGTGTCTGTATGTCTTTGTCTACCTGTCAGGGTGGATCTTGGTCTGCCCCCTCGTCTGGCGCACCTCAGGCCTTACACTTAATGGGGGGCCTATTTCCCCTCCGTCACTCCCCGCCGGTGACGGGGACCCCTGCCTGCCGGTGCATTGGTGGTCAATCCGGTTCGGACCTGGTGCGTGCCTGGCCGGGCCTGGGGGGCGGTGTGTCGGTCGGCCGATACGCTGGGCCGATATCTTCCTATGGTTTGTTGGGGCCCCTCTTAGAGGTGCCAGGTTTGGGATTGTTGGGTGGTGCCTGCTCGGTGGCTCGGCGGGATGCGGATCCGGCGTCTCTGCTCGTTTGATCACCTGTTCTGTGCGCACCGTGCGTGGCCGGTTCATTGGCGGGTTGGACCGGCCCTGGCCCTCGTTGGAAGCCTGGTCTCGGCGCCCTGCGTTGCGCGGGATCGGGACCCGGGAGCTGGTACAACTTGGCGTTCAGATGCTGGCTGAGCCCAGCCTGGGGATGCTGTCCGTCCCCTGCGGCTATTGGTGGGGCGCTGGGATGTTGGCGGTGGGGATTGGCCTAGGGTGGAAGCAGCACGTGGCGGCCGGCCGCGGCCCCTGCAGTGCCGGGGGCCCCTCGTCGGCCGGTCCCTTGTCGGGTCCCTGCTGGGGGGTGGGGTGCCCCTGGGCCCCGGCTCCCCCGGTCCGTTGACCGGCCCGCCCCAGTGCGGCCGGTTGCCGGCGGGGCCCGTGGACTCGTCACTGCTGCCCCCCGGGCCCCTGCATAGTGGCCGCTGGATGTTCCCCTGGGGTTCTCCTTTGGTCCTCTCTTGGGGGATGCGGTCGGCCCCGCCCGGGTCCGCCTTGGGCTCTGGCGGTCCTTTGGACGTCTTTGCTCCGATCTCCTTCATGTCTGCATCGATTCCTGGGAGACGGATTAATGTCTGCTCACACCAACTATCGAACACTCTTATGGAGAAACCTTATATGCACCAGCATGCTAACACACACACATAGATGTGGGGTCTCTGGTGTTTAAGGAAATATTCTTGGGCTGAGGTTATCATTACTAGAGCTTGATTAATCGGTACCATGAGTTTTTCTGTGACATTGTTGTTGTATTTTTATATCTATTTTTGTGTGATGTGGTTGTGTAATTCTTAGTTCACAATGTTTGGTTGGTTTTGTCGATGTTCCTTTTTCGTGTTTTGTTTTGTTTTTCCCCCTCTCTCTGCCGTCCTGTGGGTATGGAGGCAGACTTCAAAGTCTTCCTGTGTTTTCTTTGCTCCCCTTCCTCTCTTGTATTTTCAACTCACCCTCTCTCTTGACTTTTTGTTTCCTACCTCTCTTCTTCATCTTCCTTCTTTCTTCTTCTTAATTTTCTGTCTCCGTGTCCATAACATCAGGAAATAAAAACCCCAACAATTCATAATAAAGATTTTTCACACATATATCAAGTGGAGTACTATAGCAAAAGCTGTACTGCTCCGCTTGTGAAAGTAAATCTGTTGGACTTCTACTTGGTACTCAGACACCAATTCTGAGCTCCACACTGCCAAACAGGACACGTAAAAAAAAAAAAAAGAAGAAGAAAAGCTCCAAGTGATCCTGGCGGCAGCGATATGTGAAGACATAATGCTGAACTTGGAGCAGTTCAGGAATTCTCGTCAACAATGTGTTCACGTTAATTACAGAGCCGATGACTGACAGATACCTTCAAAAGAAAATGTTTTATCAATATGATGGCCAAAATGCCTCAAAGCATCTAGTAATTTTTAGTTATTGAAAAACATGGACACAAAACATGCGACACAACACATGAGCCGTTTTCAGACAGAAGTTCTGGAATATTTGCGGACAATTCCATCCGGTCTTTAACCGGAGTTGTGTTTTCAAACACGCCACTTTTCTCCGGAACATTGCCTTTCGGCTGCTTTCAACTAGCAAGAAATGTACCGGAGGATCCTGATTAATGTCTGTGGGGGCGCGGGGTGGGGGGGAGTGTGGGGTTCTATGTAGATATTACGTAAAGTTAGTGCGGCGGGCGTACATGTCATTTCCCCAAACAAATGCGTTATTGCAAAGATAGTTGACGAAATAGCAGATCTACTCGCAGTGGTCGTCTTTTTGATGTGTGCAATTTTGCGCACATGGAAACGCTTAAGAGACATCAACGAACAAGCTGAAAGGAAAATAGTGACATTTATACGTCATCAACGTGTACACTCACAGCGTTCCCTCCCCCCCTCCCCTTTTCCCACACCGCCCCACACCCCTCCAGCTTTTATGTGCTTTTCTCCAATACGGTCCCTGATTGGTGAATGATTTCAGTGCACTACAAATCTACTGGGTGCAAAATTACTCGGTGCTTCTTCAGAGTATAAGTCAGTTTTAGGATTATTGTCCTTGAAATAAATTATTTACTTCCAGGACACTAAAGAAAGTAGGAACTATATCAAAACTGAACTTGGAGCGCTTGAAAACAAGAACATACCATACATACCATTTTACACCTGTAGGACCTGAAAAACACAGAACACAAGAAGATTCCAACATACACAAACATCATAAACAAGAAGAAAAAGATATGCAAGTCAACTCCTGCCAGAGTCTTACTCCACCCATATTTCCTATTTGAAAAATGAGCCAAAAGGAGGCATTACCGGGGGGACCAAGGGGCGAGAGGGCTGGGCTGGGGGTGAGATCCTATTCCAACTCGTTACGGGTTTACTTGTAATAAAATGCCAAAATAATGACTACACATGTAGACAGCACTATTAGACACTCAAATATACAGTTTACCTGAAAAAAGTGGATTTGGGGGCGAGTTGCACTTTAAAACAGAAGGGACTCACATTACCTCCCACCGCTGGTTTTGCACACAGCAACATCATATCAACAACATAAATAAAATTTTTGAGACCTGTCCTGTATGTCTTGTCCTGAAAGCAAGCTACGATTGTAGCCACAGCTGCCGTGGGGCAGACTGACTAAAGCGAGGCTGCCATACCGCACCATCGGCCCCTTTGGGTAGGTGAGGTGTCTTGCACAAAGACACAACGACATGTAGCGGGCGGAAGCAGGAGTCGAACCCATGACAACTCTACCACTGAACTACAATGTATTGTAATACACAGAGGTGGTTAGTAACTAATTACATTTACTCAAATTTACTTGAGTAACTTTTTGGGAAAGAATTTACTTTTAAAAGTAGGTTTACTACACAGTACTTTTTACTTTTACTTTATTTTTATTCTGGGTTGGCGGGGGGGGGGGTTCAGGGGTTGATTGGATCTTCCTGTTTTCATGCTGTATGATGAGAATTTTGATAAGAAATTGTTCCGAGAATTATTCTATAAGCGACTTAAAACTAAAGAAGCAATCAATTCATTGTATCATGACATAACAATTCAAGAATTGAATATTCTATATAAAAAAAAAAACTGTAGATTGCGCCTTTAATTTTCTTGGAATATTCAGTTCAGTATATAATAAAAACTGTCCAATTCGTCATATTAGTCAAAATAAATCTACTTGAAAATCCCCATGGTTAACTGAGAGTTTACTAAATGCTTGTAAAAAGAAAAATACTTTATACAAGGAATTTATTAGATTAAGGACTGAAGAATCTGATCATAGATATGAAATATATCAAAATATATTGACGTACTCGATAAGAGCTAATAAGTATTATTACTATTATACCAAACTATTAAACAAAAATAAGAACGGCATTAACAAGGTATGGGGGATATTAAATAATATGATTAAAGGGGATTTAACAACGTTTTTTATATCCAGATTACTTTATGGATAAAAACAGTGATAATTATAATGGGAAGGAAATTCCTGACAGCTTCAACAAGTTCTTTGTCAATGTTGGAACGGAGTTGGGAGAGAAGATTTTTTAAAGACATTGATTTGGATCACATGAATATAGAAATAAAATAAAAATAAAAATTTTGTGTGGTGTAACTGAAGCTGAAATAGTGGACATAGTTAATGGATGTAAAAATAAGTCATCTACAGATTGTTTTGATATAGATATGACATTAATAAAAAATTATACATAGTATATGTAAACCTTTAACTCATATATGCAATCTATCATTGCAAACGTAATACCACTATATAAAAGTGGAAACAAACACATTTTCACAAACTATAGACCTGTCTCTTTGCAACCCCAGTTTTCTAAAATTCTGGAGAAACTTTTAAATATGAGATTAGAAAAATGTATAGATAAATGTAATATAATTGATGAAAGTCTATGTGGGTTTAGGTCAGCAGGGTCAACATCTATAGCTATGATTGATGCAGTTGAAGAAATTACAAATAGTTTAGATAGGAAAAGATATGCAGCTGGAATATTCATTGATTTAAAGAAAGCGTTTGATACTATTAATCATTAAATATTATTAAAAAAAACAGAAAGATATGGTATTAAAGGAGTGGCTTTGAATTAGATCCAAAGTTATTTATTTAAGAGACATCAATATGTGATGACGCGTTATATTTGGGTCTGGTTCACTGGACATTTCTTGTGGGGTTCCACAGGGATCTATATTGTGGGGGGTGGGGGGTGGTCCTGTTAGGTTCCTTAGGTGTTTGTGTTTTGAGTATCAGTTATTTCATTTCCATATTAAGTTTGCCTTGTCATTCTAATTTATTCCTTGGTGTTAGCTTTTGTTAATTTATATTTCAGGAGCTTAGTGTTACTTTTGTGGCACTGACTCCCTTCCATATTTTCAATTCCTGTCCTTAGATAGTGTTTACCTTTGTTTCATTATTTGTCTTTCATTTGCTTTTTCCTTATTTTATAATTGGTCCCATTAGTTTTGCTTAACTTCATTTCAGCTGGTCTTCTTATGAAGAATCCTTTTTTATATGTTCATTTCCTTCTGTTCTGTTTTCCCCTCTCTAGTGCTTCTTTGAGTTTTTCTTAGATGCCTTTACTCTAATTTTCCTAGATATCTTTTATCTTTAGAGTTAGTCCATGTTCTTCTTTAGAATGGTTCTCTGTCTAGTCGTTATGTTTTGTTCTTGGCCGTCCTCTCTGTTTCTTCCTTGCTATTCTGCCTCCCTGCCCAGCTGCATTGCATTCTCAATCTCTCTACTCTTACTCCCACCTGCATCTGCTTTCACTAATTGGTCCTCAAGTTTCTCTGTCATTTCCTCCCTCCCTCCTCAGTATTTAAGCAGTGCTCATTCAGTCACTACTTGCTAGTTCCTTGGCAATACTTCCTGTTCCCCAGTTCCTGTATCTTCTGGTTGTCCCTCCATTCCTTTGTTAGTTTCTTGTTATTTATATAAGTAATGAATAAATATGACTATTACTGGTCTATGATAGCATACTGTGTTTTGATAAGATTAAAAGAGAATCTCAGTAGCGATAATGGTGGAAGCTAAGTGAAGATATATGGGTATAATGTAGTATATTGTATGTACTAATATATTATGAATGCATTGACTCCAAACTTGATATTGCTGACGTTGTTATGATTGTCATCATTTTTATATTACCACTTAAGTTACAATAATCAACTTGTGCATAGGAGTTTAAGAGTAATTATTTGACAAAGTGGTGAAAGTGTTAATGGTAATAAAAATAGAGATTATTATACAAAAGTGTTAGGCTTAAACAATAAATTATAGTATATTGGAAGATTTGCACATAATGCATTATTGTTGGGTTGGTATGTAATGATGTTTGGTGATAGAATGTGTTACAACAGTAATAACTATATCAACATGTAGTATATGTATTAAAATAAATATTTACATTGTAATGGTGGGTAATGTACCAGACTTACATGTATTTATCTCATATGTTAGATATTGTACACATAGTAGCAGCCGTTTATAAGGATGATTAAGGGGTGGGGAAATATATGTTTGTCTTCTTCCCACTCCTTTTCAAGCTATAAGAATATATGATTTGTGAAACAATTGTTTCTTTGTTTAGTAATTGTTTTCTTTTCTACCCAGTATGGGTGTATTGTATAATATTGTACAATATATTTAATTTGTTTATGTTCAATGTTTTTATTTTTATACGGATTGAAATAAACTAAACTACTATGTATGCTATAGTCTATAATCTATTGTATAATCTATTGTAACACTTTTTTTTTCCTTTTTAAAAAACAAAACAAAAATATAACATCTTGCCTAGGCTAAGCCCAGGTACTACTTAAAGACTGGAGAGGCCCTTGAGCAGACTTTTGCAGCTATGATGTCTGTAGGTCTGCAAAGGTCAGCTAACAGACTTTAAAACAGACACAGACAAAAAGACAAACTGAACAATACACAGAAACCATTACAGATGGTGACAAAGCGTTTTTTTAAAACACCATTCATGGTACACTGGAGTCCAAAGCAAATAATGTCATAAAGCACCAGATAGTCTAGGAACATTTTGTTTCTTAAGCAAGTATGGATTCGGGTTAACTAATCCAAAGGCCACATACTGTACCATAAGCATAACACAGTTATAAGATTTAAAAACTACATTCAGACATCCAATTTTCCTTTCTCTGCAAAGTTCACTCCAACAAAAACAGTCAAGCACAGAAGAAAAGCATCCAAGTTGTTTCTTTTAGCATGCAGTTCAGCTGTTTTTTGGTAATCTATCAGGGCTTTCATTCAGTAACATGACTCCAAAAACTATCTTCCATTTAGATGTGAAATTACCACAGAAATACATCAGTCATTTACCACATTGCATTGTATACCACATGCAGAGAATCACTCCAAGTATGTTATAATCAGCATCCCAACTATTTACTCAATTTGTTAAAAGGAAAAACACATTAAAAGTCCTAACAAATATGCAGCTAATGAAACTACATTAGGACCAGAAATGGAAAAGCCATTAAGCTAAACATTGTGAGATGATACTTTGCTTTGTTAGGGAATATTTATTATGTTATTAGGATTTGCTTATTTATTCTCTGTCTTAGTAAGTGCAGCTAGGACAATAGGTCATGTTGGAAAAAAAAGCCTTCTGTCTGTTTTCGATAATTTTAATAATAATGATTTGAAGAAGAAGGTATTTTTAGCCATAACAGCTTATTGCAAAAAGTTGTGCACTCTAGAAATTCAGATGTTGTTTACATGCCAATGTGGTGACCTTGTGTTTACAAACTCAAGCAGCAACATATAATTTCAGATACACTGACTAATCTTAAAGAAATTATTTTCAGGTTGCAAATGCACAGCAACACAACCCGACTTTCTTCCTGTATGGAGTTGCAGCGAGTTTATGCAAACCACAAAGGCACATTTCAGAAAGACATTTCAGTTGGTTATGTTTTTTTCTGAGGTCTGCTAGGTATTTATCTTTCAGTTTCCAAACCACAAAGGGGCTGAGCTCAGTTTATTTATGCTCATTATTCTTGTTAGCCACATAAATGCAGTGGTCCCCAACCTTTGTCCCAGTGTCCTGCATGTTTTAGATGTATCCCCACTCCAGCACATCCATCCATCCATCCATCCATCCATCTTCTTCCGCTTATCTGGTGTCGGGTCGCAGGGGCAGCAACTTAAGTAGAGAGACCCAGACTTCCCTCTCCCCAGCCACTTGGACCAGCTCCCCGGGAGGAATCCCAGGGCAGCCAGGAAACATAGTCCCTCCAACGTGTCCTGGGTCTTCCTCTGGGCCTCCTCCCGGTAGGATGTGCCTGGAACACCTCACCAGGGAGGCGTCCAGGAGGCACCCTGACCAGTTGCCCGAGCCACCTCAACTAACTCCTCTAGATGTGGAGAAGCAATGGCTCTACTCTGAGCATCTTCCAGATGACTAAGCTTCTCTATCTATCTGCTAATTCTCATCCCAGCCACTTCACACTCGGCTGCAACCCGCTCCAGTGAAAGCTGCAGGTCACGTTCCGATGAAGCCAACAGGACTACATCATCTGCAAAAAGCAGAGACCCAATCCTGAGAACACCAAAACATTTAGCAGTTTTTTGAAGACATGATTTTCTAAAATAAATGCAATTATTATTTAAGGATTGCCCGGCACGTCCTCGGGGTTTGGGGTGCAGGGGCCTCTGATGTGCAGGTGGCGCTGGGGGCCTCCTTTGCTGGCGGGGAGGCTGTTGCTATCTAGCGACAGGTGCTCTCCTCCTACGGGGTGCACTTGGGTGGGGGGGAGGGGTGTGCGGAAGGAGGGGGCTGAACTCAACTTGGGTGTCTAGTGTGTTCTGATAGAAGAGCGAATGTCAGGTTGGGTTTAACACTCCTTCTGGGATTGGGCTGGGGGGACTGCCTTGGGGTCCATGGGGCTTGGTGGTGCTGTGGCCATGGGCCCCGGGTTGAACGTGCCAAGGTCTCCCTTCCCTTGTGGATCCTGGTGAACAGTGGTGCCTATTGGGGCCAGTGGGGGAGCTGGCAACCTGGGAAGGCATTTTATCTCCCAGTCATTCCCTCCCCATCTCCGAACACCTCTGTCCACCCGCTCCATCACTTAACCACTCATATAGGGTCTTGGGGCATGGGGACATCACTGGGGTGCGAGGAGGGGTTTCCATCTTCGTTATCCTGAGCGGCCTGGGTCCCAATTTTAATATACAACTTAGACACTCCCACTTATAACATTCTCACGTGACACATATGTAGGGACTTTGGGGTGGGCACACTTTTCGGCATCCAGAGGGGGAGCGGTTCAATCAGCTTCACCTCTGGTGCCGGTGCCCACTGTTAAACCACATATAGACACTGAGGGCTCGGGGTGGGGGTTGGGGGATGTGTGGCTGCCTTCCCCACATCCCACCCCTCTGTTTTAAATGCAAATTATAACAACACGCATCAACACCATACTCGAGCGGGAGGATGGAGGCTAGGGGTCTTTTCACACCCCTGTTCGCTACGGGCCATCAGGGGTTGGGGTCCGGAGGAGGAACAGGCGGTCTGGTCGGGGTCCTGGGCTGTCGGGCTGCTTTGCCACTGTGGGGCCCTTGGCGGTCTGCTTGTCTCCGTCCTAGAGGGTAGGGGGTCCATCTCCTGGGTCCGGGGGCTGGTTGCTCTACTGGGGCATCGGTACCTGGACCCGGGAGCATAGAGTGTGTATGGGGTGTGTGAGTGAGGGTACAGCGTCCTATCTTGGGTGTCTTGGTGTGTCGGTGAGAGTGTATGTGCGTAAGACGGAGGGAACGTATGACTGTCTGTATGTCTTTGTCTACGTGTCAGGTTGGGTCTTGGGCTGCCCTCTCGCCTGCCGCACCTCAGGCCTTACATTTAATGGGGGGCCTATTTCCCCTCCGTCACTCCCTGCCAGTGACTGATGCCCCTGCCCGCTGGTGTATTGGTGGTCAATCCTTGTTGGACCTGGTGCGTGCCTGACCTGGCCTGGGTGGACCGGTGTGTCGGTCGGCCGATGTGCTGGGCTGATGTCTTCGTTCAGTCACCTGTTCTGTGCGCATCGTGCGTGGTTGGTTCATTGGTGGGTTGGCCTTTGTTGGATGCCTGGTCTCAGCGCTCTGCGATGCACAGGATCAGGACTCAGGAGCTGGTACAACTTGGTGTCCAGGTGCTGGCTGGGCTTGGCCTGGAGATTCCGTCCATCTGCTGGGGCTATCACTGGGGTGCCCCGACGTGGGGCAGGGGTGGGGCGCTGGCAATGGGCCTGGGGTGGCAGTGGGCCCCTCGTTGGCTGGTCCCTGGTCATGTCCCTGCTGGGGGCTGGGGTGCCCCTGGGCCCCGCCTCTCCCGGTACATGGACGGGGCTACCCTGGCACAGCCGGTTGCCAGCGGGGCCTGTGGGCTCGTCACTGCGGCCCCCCGGGCCCCTACATCATAGCCACTGGACGTTCCCCTGTGGTTCTCTTCTGCTCCTCTCTTGGGGGAAGCGGTTGGCCCCGTGCTGGTCTGCCTTGGGCTCTGGGGGTCCTTTGGACGTCTTGGCTCTGATCTCCTTCATGTCGGCATCGATTCATGAGAGACGGATTGATGGCTGCTCACACCAGCTACCGAACACTCTTATGGAGAAACCTTATGTGCACCAGCATGCTCACACACACACACATAGGTGTGGGGTCTCCGGTGTTTACAGATACATTCTTGGGCTGAGGTTATCATTACTAGATCTTGATTAATAGGTACCATGAGCAGTCCTGTGGAAATGGAGGCAGACTTCGATGTTTTCCTGTGTTTTCTTTGTTCCCCTTCCTCTCTTGTATTTTCAACTCTCCCTCTCTCTTGACTTTTTGTTTCCTACCTCTCTTCTTTATCTTCTTTCTTTTTTCCCCTTTATTTTTTCATCTCAGTGTCCATAACATCAGAAAATAAAACCCACAGCAATTCATAATAAAGGTTTTTCACACATATAAACTCAGCAAAAAAAGAAACGTCCCTTTTTCAGGACTGTGTATTTCAACAATAATGTTGTAAAAATCCAAATAACTTTACAGATCTTCATTGTAAAGGGTTTAAACAATGTTTTCCATGCATGTTCAATTAACCATAATCAATTAATTAACATGCACCTGTGGAATGGTCGTTAAGACCTTAACAGCTTAAAGAAAGTAGGCATTTAAGGTCACAGTTCTAAAAATGCAGGACACTAAAGAGACTTGTCTACCCACTGTGAAAAACACCCAAAGAAAGATGCCCAGGGTCCCTGCTCATCTGCGTGAACGTGCATTAGGCATGCTGCAGGGAGGTATGAGGACTGCTGATGTGGATAGGGCAATAAATTGCCATGTCCGCACTGTGAGACGCCTAAGACAGCACTACAGGAAGACAGGAAGGACAGCTGATCATCCTCGCAGTGGAAGACCACGTGTAACAACACCTGCACATGATCGGTACATCCGAATATCACACCTGTATGACAGGTACAGGATGCCCATAACAACTGCCCGAGTCATACCAGGAACACACAATCCCTCCATCAGTGCTCAGACTGTCCGCAATAGGCTGAGAGAGGCTGGACTGAGGGCTTGTAGGCCTGTTGTAAGGCAGGCCCTTACCAGACATCACCAGCAACAACGCCGCCTATGGGCACAAACCCACCTTCGCTGGACCAGACAGGAGTGGCAAAAAGTGCTCTTCACTGATGAGTCACGGTTTTGTCTCACCAGGGGTGATGGACGGATTCGTGTTTATCGTCAAAGGAATGAGCGTTACATCGAGGCTTGTACCCTGGACCGGGATCGATTTGGATCCATCATGGTCTGGGGCGGTATATCACATCACCATCGAACTGAGCTTGTTGTCATTGCAGGCAATCTCAATGCCTTGCGGTACAGGGAAGACATCCTCCTCCCTCATGTGGTACCCTTTATGTATGCTCATCAGGACATGGTCCTCCAGCAGGACAATGCCACCAGCCATACTGCTCGTTCTGTGCGTGAGTTTCTGCATGACAGCAATGTCAGTGTTCTGCATGGCCAGCGAAGAGCCTGGATCTCAATCCCATTGAACACATCTGGGACCTGTTGGATCGCAGGGTGAGGGCTAGGGCCATTCCCCCCAGAAATGTCCAGGAACTTGCAAGTGCCTTGGTGGAAGAGTGGGGTAACATCTCACAGCAAGAACTGATAAATCTGGTCCAGTCCATGAGGAGGAGATGCACTGCAGTAATTCAAGCAGCTGGTGGCCACACCAGATACGGACTGGTACTTTTGATTTTGAGCCTCCCTTCATTCAAGGACACATTTTTCTATTTCTGTTAGTCATATGTCTTTGAAACATTTTTAGTTTATGTCTTATGGTGTTGACTCTTTTAGTGTCAATACAAATATTTACACACATTAAGTTTACTGAAAGTAAAAAAAGTTGAAAATCAGAGGACGTTTCTTTTTTTGATGAGTTTCTATCAAGTGGAATACTGTAGCAAAAGCTGTATTGCTCCGCTTGTGAAAGTAAATCTGTTTGGCTTTAACTTGGTTCTTCAGACACCAATTCTGAGCTCTACACTGCCAGACAGGACACGTAAAAAAATTGAAAAAGATGGCAGTTCCAATAGCAGTCCAAATCTTTATAATTGTATTCATTTTGCCGTGACAACAATATATCCTTATCCACCTAGCATTTATATCATAATGTCACTTTTAAAATCCAATGCACAAACAGCATTCTCAGTGACTTGGTCGATTAGTTCGATTAGTTGTTTGTTTTGTTGATATTTTCACATTAAACATTATTTATATATGAAATATGACTTAAAGCTATATTGTCTATTTTTTTGAGTTAATTCTTAGCAAAAACCCCTTTGTTCTTTCAAAGATATGTGCTCATTCATGTGTAATTACTTCCACCTACTAATGAAAGTATTCTCGTAAGTGTAGAATGTGCTATTCAGAATATATATGCGCGAGTCATGCGAATAGCTGAATCCATGTTGAGCCTCCATCTTTGAAATACATTCGCCATCGAGCGACATTCCTGGAAATTCTAGCTCCGCCTTTCGCGCTTTGGCTACACTCAGTTGCACCGTGACGAATGGCAAAGGGAGATTGTCTACTCGCGACGTGGCACCAAGATGTTTACTGACTATATAACTAAATGCAATGTAGTTTTCTAAAGTAACCTCATCACTGGAAGGAACACTGGACGAAGTCGTAGTACTGGAAGCCATGTTTACCTCGGCATGAAACGCCCATCGTAGGAGTTAAAACGCGCTCAGAATGGGGGGGGGGGCTAGAGCCTAATATTCAGTTGGTTGCATATAGAATTTCACCGCTAGATGGGAGAAGATCTTACACAATGTAGCTTTATAGAGGCTATATGCAACTTTTTCCCCAAAATAAACATAACAATAGCCTTTTTATTTGACCATTTATGACTCAAACATCACCTGATGAGCATACTGACACCTTGTCAGCTCACAGTGGGTGCGCCTATAAGCCTGTATCCAATTTTTTCTATTTTCTGTCGGGTCTGATTTTCCCACGTTGTCTGCGGATGTGATGTCAAGTGCGTTCATGTTAAATGTTTCAGATCGCTAGTCAGCACTCGCAAGCAGTTCAATGGATTGTGCAAATACACAGAAGAGACCCAGGACAACTCTGACACACACAGTAACTCCACATAAGACTAAAAAAGTTAAACCCCTGACAAGTGCCCGAAAAAGATCGAAGATTAAGAGCGACCGGCGTACGAGGCGCACTGCGAGAGCAAGCAGAAAGGAAGCGCAGTTCCGTTTTTTGGCCACAGGTGTCAGTTGCGAGTTTAAATTTCAGAAAATTCCATATAGCTCTTTTAAGTGCTCTTACATTATAAGAAACCCAAAATAATTTTTTTAGCTTCAGTTCCTAATAAAAAATATAGCACATGTTAATACAGACTATCCATCCATCCATCCATCCGTCCGTCCGTCCGTTGTTATCGCATACATTAACTAAATTCCCTCTTTTTACGAGTCTCCTACTTAGTCCTTCTTTGGAACTTAAATCGGTATACTTTCAATCTCATTAGAAAATAAAATAGTTTGGATTCAAAGAACAGATTTGGCTATTGTTTTAGAAAGAAGTAACATTATGTTTTCTCTGAATAACAAACACTTTTTTTAAACACAAAGAAACCTTTACTGATATATTCGTGGGCTGAGGTTATCATTACTAGATCTTGATTAATCGGTATCATGAGCTTTTCTGTGACATTGTTGTTGTATTTTTATATCCATTTTTGTGTGATCTGGTTGTGTAGTTCTTAGTCCTATTCTATTACTATTTGAGCATGCAACTTAAGAAAAAAATTTGGTATCAAAAAAATAAACTAAAATAAAAAAATAAACAATAAATGCAATTGAAAACACAGTCAGCTGAATGTGTAAACTTAGCTGGTCAACTTGTCAAAATAGACTGCTGATACGGTCGAAAATTAAATATATATCAATCCTATTTGCCATCATCTATTGAAGTAGCAGCATCAGAGCCAGCTCTGCAGATGATTGTACAAAGAGGGATTCTTTATAAGGTTAAAAACCTTACTTACAACACTAAGCATACTCCACATGACACTGTTATGTAACAACAGTGTCTTTGGTCGGAGGCTTTTACAAAAGAAATGTAAAACTCATGCAGGCAATTCCTCAGTTGCTGTTTTCTATTCAGAATAAAAACCCTTTAGTTTAAGTGCAAGTCCTGTATTTATTACTCATGTCAACTACTCATCTAACTAAAATTGTTCAAATAAATAATCATTACTGGTGTTTGTCAGAGGGAACGGTTGTGCCAGTGTTCGGTAGCCTCGGTTCTGTGACTGTGCCCCAGGGCAGCTATGGCTATGATGTAGCTTACCATCAACAGTGTGTGAATGTGCACGTAAATGGGTGAATGACTGAATTCAATTCAATTCAAATTCAAAATTCAATTCAAAATTACTTTATTAATCCCAAAGGGAAATTAAATGTTTTTGTAACTCATTATGCAAGTTCCTTCAAAGATTTGTTGTAGATGCTGATGGCTGTGGGTAGGGATGATCTCCTGTAGCGCTCTGCAGATCTGAAGAAGCCTCTGACTGAAGACGCTCTGTAGTTGTATGACAGTCTGATGTAGAGGATACTCTGGATCTATGGCGTCTTCTTTTCAACTCATCAGGGTTTTGTGGCTGTAGTTGAGGTATTATTTGAGCTTTTGTTGCCATGGTTATGCATCATAACAAATGTCCAAAAATAAAAAGTATCAGCAAAAATCCTTCCAGTGCACAGCATTCAAAACCAGAGAGAACAGTTGTCCACAAAAACAATGTTTCTACCAGAAATGGAAGAATTAAAGTTTTAAAAAAGAAAAAAATATGAACCAAAGTAACAGAGCTACTCCAACATGCTGCCACCTTGAGCTGCGCAATTACGGAATGTTGTGTGAAGTGCTTTGGGGTCCTCAGGACTAGATAAAGTCCTATACAATACAGGCCATTTACCATTTAAAGACTCAAATTTTGAAAGGAAACATTTGCGAATCGACTTTTATTGACTGTCATTACCATACTTTCTTATTTTAAATCAAATCAAGTTCGCAACAAATTTTTATCATATTGATATATTACCATTTGTCAAGATGGTTGTTTATTCTTAGGTCCCCTTTGTCGTTTCATGATCATAAGCTAAATGCATGCTCATCACTTCAAATACATCTTGCATGTCCTTTATTTTTATATTCAAATTACACATATCATACACATATCCACACATACACATATTTATTTATATACTAATGCATTTTATTATGAGTTGGATAAACAGCTATCAATGACAAGGGCATCTCAACCTTTTATACCATATAATTGCCTGAGTACAAGATTAATAAGTTAAAATTATGATCAAATTATATGTCATATGTCATAAGAGATAAATACATCATATATATACATATATACATATATATATATATATATATATATATATATATATATATATATATATATATATATATATATATAATACCTTGAAATATTTTCATACTGGATAACACTTCATGATGCTACCTGGTAAATCATAACACTCACACAGTTGTGTTGGTTTAATATTCTAAAACACTAACAGAGCTTTTCAATCAATCAAATTTTGCTGTGTGCTTTATTCTTCTTTAATACAGAAAGTTCCCCTGGACTGCTGCTTTTGTGCGTTTCTACAACCTATCTTGTAAAACATCAGCCAATTGCAGCACAAGCCAACCCATACAGCAGTTCTGCTGCAGAGAGTGTTTTTTCTCCACTGTGACCCAATGCTTGCTCAGGCCTCTTAAGATAGATTACCTTTTTCTAACTGACATTGTATGACCAACTGATTTTGTTCATATTGTCAAATAATCAGAATTAAATTGCACTGTTTATGACTGGACTTAACATCACTATATAATGTATTTGAATTAATCAGACTATTTGAACTGAATTTGTTTCTAATGGAACATAATCCGTGTATCAATCGTCCTTTCTATTTTTAATTGACAAACAAAAATAATCACTGCTTTGTGATCAACTATAGTAACACCAACTTTTTTGAAAAATAGCATCCAAATTCATGCTAAAGTTATACAGCACTAACTCAAACATGTTTAGAATCTTTCCTCCATTACTCTGATTATGAGAGCCACACAGCGAAGATGACAAATAAAAACACTAAGGCTGATGTGACATAAAAAAATGCGAAAGCCTTGTCAAATTTTTTTGCGACTCTTGCCCAATAGCCGGGCTTTTGGTCTTCCATTTTGTTGCACAGGAATGTCACAGATTTTTTCATCCCCTGCAGCTCATCCGATACCTTTTCCACAGCCAGGAATACCTCAGTCAGTTGGTTGTAGCTGCCCTGCAAGACAAGTTTAAGCATAATAACATCAACATAGTCAGCAGCTGCGTGTGGATCAAAGATTTTCTATTTCAAAGTCATCAAAACATTTTTATATAGCATTAACATAACATATAACTAACATATAACCAAACAAATTTGCAATAAATCATTTGAGATTCCTGTTTTCAAACCGTTTGCTTACAGAAGCTAGACAATTTCTTATTTCTGCTTAAAGCTTTTTCTTTGCAGGTATCCAACGTAATCTTGAAGAGGGAGGAATTTATTTTTATTGGAATTTATCCTAGCACTGGGTTCTAATTGTTTAGTCTTTAAACAACAACAAACAAAAACAACCCTAATGTTTGTTGAGACTCCAAGGTGGAGCATTTTTTTTAACACCGTTGCCTTGCTGCAGGAGGATCCTGGGTTAGGTCTGTAATGTTGCATGCAGGCTTGTTTGTCCTGTTTGTCTTTGTGTTGCCCTATGATGGACTGGAGACCCGGTGTCCATAAGCCACAGCACCCTTCCCTGGCCAACAAAACCCCAATCCCAACGAACCAGCAAACATTAACCTGCTATAAAAATAAATAGAAAAACAGTTTTGTTGAAAAAACCCATAATCTTATTATTAAGATCCTAAAAGTATTATGCAAATGTTCAAAGAAATCACTTTTCTGTTGTTCATCTGTAAATACGGTTGCTTTTTGTGTGACTTATTGGAAGATCCTTATAAAAATCTATATCCAAAAATACTCTAAAGGTTACAGGAAACTATTGTGCAGACACGACTTGAAGTAACCCTGCAGAAACAAAATATTTGAGTGTTAAAGGTAGGGAGTATTAAAATAGAAATTGTGTTGGAACTCTGTCCTGGGGAACAAACTGGAAATGTTGATTAGGAAGAAAAATCCCATGAAAGGGAAAATTTATAGTTAAACTAATTGTAACACTAACCTCTTTGACAGTAGGTAGGTATCGATCACCCATTTCATCAAATTTGGATGCACAATGACAGCATTTCTTTTTCTCTGAAAAATAACAAGTGGATATAGTTTTAAACACAGCACATACATTTAATTAAATCCATAGAAATCAGCATGAAATGATTGTGGTGGTTGTGTTTAAATTAAGATATATTCATCTTTACCATGCTTTTCATTCAACCATTGGGCATCATCTGTCTCGCTGTCCTGGGATGCTGAGTCCTTTTGTATCATATAGTTCACCAAAATTGTCTCCAGGAGGCTGAGCAACATCATTCCAAAAATCCCATTGATGTAAATCACTAAGAGGAGTCAATGGCACGTTATTAAAAACATTGAAAGAGTATATTCTACTCTTGGTCAAATAGGCGGAACCCTGTTTACTAACTTCTCAGGCCCTGCGGCCATTCAGGTATCAGCCCCGCTCTAGACAGATTACAACACCCGTGTAAATTAACTTTAACCATGCAATGCATTGAGCCAAGACAACCAGCAAGTACAACCTCGAGTGACATTCTGGTCTACACTCCCTACCAGTCAGTGGCGATAATGCACCAAACTGTTGTTTGCAGGCCGACAATAAACACAAAGCAGAAGTGTGCTGTGTTATTGTTAGACTAACGGTGCATTCACACCGAATGCGTTTAAAGCATCAAGGGTGTAAGGTCTACATGTAAAGTCAATGCAGAAGCGCACTGACAGGGGTCAGGGTATTTGGGTCGCATCACGTGCGTTTTTGCATTGCGAAAATGCATTTCTGGCTCATTCGGACGAATGAAGCGTTTGACGCGCGCCAGAAAATATACGCATCATTTTATGTGGTGCATTTTGTGCATTCGTGCGTCACAAGTGTTTTTGCGTCTCGTGTCAACCAATCAGGAGCCTGGTGATGTGGTGTCAAGTGATGCTGTGACCCAGTTCACAGGGTCTGGCCAAATTTTTCATTCAACATAGAGGAAAGATTAATCAACGCAGTGGGTAATCACCCGGAGCTGTACGACACCAACTGCTTTCTCTGCAGAAACAGGAATAAAAAGGACCTCACTTGGAGGAATTTAAGTGATGAGATAGGGCAAACTGGTAAGTTCATTTCACTTTTGAAAGTGTATACGTTACTGGCCCTGCGAACCTCCGCAGGGTACTCTCCACACTAAATATTGAATGGAGACTGTCTCTTCCAACGCCAGCTCGACAGCTGCCATCTTGCAAAAACACCGTCTGGCACTAGCTCCTCCCACAAATTGCGTATTTTGCGTGTAATTCGCTTTGGACGCGTGTTGAGCTGCGAATGTTAAAGCGTTCAACTTTGGTGTGCGGCGCGTTTTTGACGCTTTGGTGTGAACGCACCGTAACTTACTTGCTAACGGTAGTTCTGATTAAAACTTTGTGAGAAATACACACAAGGAAGGGAAATCTCAAGGTTTTGAGTGGCATATTATGTTGGAATTTGGACATAAGATTGTTGTGGAACAGCTATTGTACTGGAGGACATTAACTGGACAGTTGTGGATGTACAGCACTGCATAAAAGTTTTAGGCAGGTGTGAAAAAATAAACAATGTTTTCAGAAATATAAATACTGATTGTACATTTTTTTATCAAATTACAAAATGCAAAGTGAGCAAACAAACAAAAATTATCTAAATCAAATTGATACATTTTGTCTCCAAATCAATTCCTATAGGTACATTTGCACAAAGTCTGGGTTTTTGTAGAATTATAGTCAAGTGTATGATCAACCAATTATACCAAACAGGTGTTAATGATCATCAATGTCACACGTAGGTTGAAACACAGTCAATAACTGAAACAGAAACAACTGTGTAAGAGGCTTAATACTGGGTGACAAACTGCCAAATTCTGCTTCCATGGGGAGGTTGTGGAAGGTAGTGTCATGTCATGGCAGGATTGAGCCCAGCAACAAGACACAAGGTAGTTATAGTGCATCAGCAAGGTCTCTCCCAGACAAAGATTTCAAAGCAGACTGGGGTTTCAAGATGTGCTGTTTAAGCTCTTTTGAAGAAGCACAAAGAAAAGGGCAACGTTGAGGATCGTAGACGCAGTGGTCGGCCAAGGAAACTTAGTGTAGTAGATGAAAGACACATCACACTTATATGCACCAGATGTCCTGCAGTGCCATAAGCTCAAAAGTGGTCTTCATGGAATAGTATCAGCCAAAAAGCCATACCTCTGACATGGAAACAAGGCCAAGGTACTCATGTATGCATGAAAACATAGGAATCGAGGTACAGAACAATGGCAGCAGGTGCTCTGGACTGATGAAAAATTTGAAATATTTGACTGCAGCAAAAGGCAGTTTGTTCGATGAAGGGATGGAGAGTGGTACATTAATGAGTATCTGCAGGCAACAGTAAAGCATGGTGGAGGTTCCTTGATAGTTTGGGGCTGCCTTTCTGCAAATGGAGTTAGAGATATGGTCAGGATTAATGGTGTTCTCAATGCTAAGAAATACAGGCAGATACTAATCCATCATGCAATGCTATCAGAGAGGCGTTTGATTGGCTCCAAATTTATTCTGCAGCAGGACAACGACCCCAAACATACAGCCAACGTCATTAAGAACCACCTTCCACATAAAGAAAAGAGTGTGTCTGATTGCATGAATAGACAGAAGTGTGTGAGGAAGCCTACATCCACGGAAGATCAGTGTTTAGTTTTCAAAGATGTATGTAACAACCTACCAGCCGAGTTTTTTTCAAAAACTGTGTGTAAGTGTACTTAGAGGAATTGATGTTTTGATGGCAAAGGGTGGTCACACTAAATATTGATTTGATTTAGATTTTTCTTTTGTTCATTAACTGCATTTTGTCAGATGATGAAAATAAACAATTAACACTTCTATTTTCGAAAGCATTCTTTGTTAACAGAATTTTTCACAGCTGCCTAAAACTTTTTCAAAGTACTGTAAAAAAAGAAGTTTTTGTTCGAGATGGCTTGGCTTTGTGTTTTGATACCTGGCTTTGAACGATAAGTTCACCATTATTTGCTTTCATAGTGGTTTGACAGTGTGTACTTTGTCTACAGTTATGATTGATACATCATTAGAATCACAAGCAGGGGAGCCCGGGAGCTTGGAACACCTCCCTATGGCCAGCCAGCCCCTGAAAGAATCTCAGCTTTCAAATGATGTACAGTATAATATGTATATGTACATAGAAAGGGTGCCAGAAAATGCAGATTTGACCTGGAAGTATGTAACATTCCACCAACGGGACCTAAAAACGCAACAGGGTTAAATAAAAACTGGACCCCCTCCATCAAAATTCCCCTGAAAGTCTATAAGTTTTAACCAAATTTAGTCGCACTCTCTACTATCAATTGTTTTTTTCTATTTGATCCTATTGTTTTACTTTCTGTCTTTCAGGCTATTCAGATACTATTTAAAAGTTTAAATTTAGCTTTTAGGTCCCTACCTACTTCCTTTTTGTGTTCAGGTCCACCATCTATGCTATATTCTCTTAACAGCATAGGTTATACATATAAATGTTAGCTAGGGGAATAGTCCCCACGGTTTTTGGGGTTTTTTTTTACCTAAAAGCGGAATCCTCCTTGAAGTAAAAGGTAGAATTTCAATGAGAACAAGTTGCATCACCGTGACAGCAAGCAGCACAGTGATCTTGAAGCCAACCTTCTCCCCTCCACCATGTGGCATGAGGAGGGAGAAAAAGTCCAGACACAAGAAGAAGAGGATAGGCAGCACAAAGCTGGCAACATGGAGGACAGATTTTCTTTTCATTTTTATCTGTAAAAAGATGAGAGATGGTTAGGCATCTAATTTGGTTTTTGATATAATCAGCAATACTGTCTTTTTTAAAGTTAATTAGAAGTCATGAATATGCCAAAAGTAAAGAGTAAATTTGCTGAGCCAAGCTGTAAAGACAAACTGTTAATTTAGTATGTGGGTGTGTTTGGGTCCTCTTTGCCACTTGGCACCCTCATTATGCACCCTGACCGAGCCATTTTGTTCCGACAACCTTTAATTTCTTGCACATCTACATATCATTGAGCATCTCCTGACATTTAACTATTTTGAACATTTATGCAAAATATGAACATTTAATTTGATCTTTTTTGTATATGTTCACGTTACTTTATTTAAATCCATTATGACCCATCAAATTAAACAATATAAGAAGTTGTCACCCTGTTAAAATCAAAATAACAATGAGTAAAAACCAGCCCATACATATTAGTTTTTAAAGTTCCCTAATAACATCCTCAAATAT
The DNA here is from genome assembly GCA_963556495.2 of Valencia hispanica. Classification (NCBI taxonomy): domain Eukaryota; kingdom Metazoa; phylum Chordata; class Actinopteri; order Cyprinodontiformes; family Valenciidae; genus Valencia; species Valencia hispanica. Next base: position 14,973,146 of record OY747721.1, read on the forward strand.
GGGCCTACCAACTGCAGGGATATCAAGTTTAGGTCAAACATAAGCTCGGTGGTAGTCGAACGTAGAGACTAAGGCATACCACTTTGATGTTTTTTAGTCTGGTTCCCGTGCTCACCACAGCACTGAGACTGCCCTCGTCAAAGTTTTCAATGAAATCCTCACAAATATAGACTGTGGTAGAACCACAGTGCTAGTACTTTTGGACCACAGTGCAGCATTTCACACTGTTCACATGATATATTATTGGAATGACTGGAGAGCTGGGTCAGACATGCTGGTACAGTACTTAGCTGGTTCGAGTCTTACCTAAAGAACAGGGACTTCTTTGTTTCAATAGGAAACTGAACAGAAATCACGTGTGGGGTGCACCAGGGCTCCATTCTGAGGCCTCTCGTATTTAGGGGCCCCTCATCGGCCGGTCCCTAGTTGGGTCCCTACTGGGGGGTGGGCCCCGACTCTCCGGGTCCATGGACGGGCACGCCCTGGTGCGGCCGGTTGTCGCCGGGGCCCGGGGGGCCCGTCACTGTGGCCCCCCGGGCCCCTGCATCTTAGCCGCTGGATGTTCCCCTGTGGTTCTCTTCTGCTCCACTCTTGGGGGATTCGATCGGCCCTGCGCTGGTCCACCTGGGGCTCTGGGGGTCCTTTGGACGTCTTGGCTCCGATCTCCTTCATGTCTGCATCGATTCCTGGGAGACGGATTGATGGCTGCTCACACCAGCTATCGAACACTCTTATGGAGAAACCTTATTTGCACCAGCATGCTCACACACACACATAGGTGTGGGGTCTCCGGTGATTACATATACTAGATCTTGATTAATCTGTACCATGAGCTTTTCAGTGACATTGTTGTTGTATTTTTATATCCATTTTTTTGTGATTTGGTTGTGTAGTTCTTAGTTCACAATGTTTGTTTTGTTTTGTCGATGTTCCTTTTTGTTTTGTTTTTGTTTTTTCCCCTCTCTCTGCCGTCCTGTGGGCATGGAGGCAGACTTCAATGTTTTCCTGTGTTTTCTTTGTTCCCCTTCCTCTCTTGTACCTCCAGGGTCACAAAAGGGAATAACCAGGTCAGCGTTCTATCACCTGAAGAACATCTCTAGGATTAAAGGAGTGATTTTGCACCACGACCTAGAAAAACTCATCCATGCGTTTATCTTTAGTCGGATTGATTACTGCAACAGCATCTTCACAGGTCTGCCTAAAAAGTCAATCAGACAGCTGCAGCTGATCCAGAACGCTGCAGCTCGCGTCCTCACTAGAACCAGGAAAGTAGAGCACATCACCCCAGTTCTTAAGTCCTTACACTGGCTCCCTGTAGCTCAGAGAATAGACTTCAAATTACTCCTACTGGTTTATAAATCATTACATGGCTTAGCACCAAAATATGTTGAAGACCTGTTGTCACGGTACCAACCACCAAGACCACTCAGGTTCTCCAACTCTAGCCTACTAAACATCCCTAGACTCAGAACTAAACATGTAGAAGCAGCTTTCAGTTTTTATGCTCCCCTTATCTGGAACAGACTTCCTGACGAGTGCAGAGCTGCTGAAACTCTGAACTGCTTTAAATCAAGATTAAAAACCCATCTGTTTAGAATTGCCTTCGAGTAAATGCTTGATGTCATATGTATGAAATGTGTTCATGCTCTCTTGCTTTTTTTTATCTTTCTCTTGGTTTATTGTGTATCATGTGTAATGTGTGTTTCTTTTATGTGTTTTTTTTAAATCACCAAATCATGTAAAGCACCTTGAATTACCCTGCTGTTGAAAGTGTGCTATACAAATAAAATTGCCTTGTATTTTCAACTCACCCTCTCTCTTGACTTTTTGTTTCCTACCTCTCTTCTTCATCTTCTTTCTTTCTTCCCCTTTATTTTCCGTCTCCATGTCCATAACATCAGGAAATAAAACCCACAGCAACTCATAATAAAGATTTCTCACATATATATCAAGTGGAGTACTATAGCAAAAGCTGTAGTGCTCCGCTTGTGAAAGTAAATCTGTTGGGCTTCTACTTGGTACTCAGACACCAATTCTGAGCTCCACACTGCCAGACAGATATATATATATATATATATATATATATATATATATATATATATATATATATATATATATATATATATATATATATATATATATATATATATATATATATATACAGTGGCTTGCAAAAGTATTCGGCCCCCTTGAACTTTTTTTCCACATTTTGTCACATTACAGCCACAAACATGAATCAATTTTATTGGAATTCCACGTGAAAGGCCAATACAAAGTGGTGTACACGTGAGAAGTGTAATGAAAATCATACATGATTCCAAACATTTTTTACAAATAAATAACTGAAAAGTGGGGTGTGCGTAATTATTCAGCCCCCTGAGTCAATACTTTGTAGAACCACCTTTTACTGCAATTACAGCTGCCAGTCTTTTAGGGTATGTCTCTACCAGCTTTGCACATCTAGAGACTGAAATTCTTGCCCATTCTTCTTTGCAAAACAGCTCCAGCTCAGTCAGATTAGATGGACAGCGTTTGTGAAGAGCAGTTTTCAGATCTTGCCACAGATTCTCGATTGGATTTAGATCTGGACTTTGACTAAGCCATTCTAACACATGGATATGTTTTGTTTTAAACTATTCCATTGTTACCCTGGCTTTATGTTTAGGGTCGTTGTCCTGCTGGAAGGTGAACCTCCGCCCCATTCTCAAGTCTTTTGCAGACTCCAAGAGGTTTTCTTCCAAGATTGCCCTGTATTTGGCTCCATCCATCTTCCCATCAACTCTGACCAGCTTCCCTGTCCCTGCTGAAGAGAAGCACCCCCAGAGCATGATGCTGCCACCACCATATTTGACAGTGGGGATGGTGTGTTCAGAGCGATGTGCAGTGTTAGTTTTCCGCCACACATAGCATTTTGCATTTTGTCCAAAAAGTTCCATTTTGGTCTCATCTGACCAGAGCACCTTCTTCCACATGTTTGCTGTGTCCCCCACATGGCTTGTGGCAAACTGCAAACGGGACTTCTTATGGTTTTCTTTTAACAATGGCTTTCTTCTTGCCACTCTTCCATAAAGGCCAACTTTGTGCAGTGCACGACTAATAGTTGTCCTAATAGTTGACAGATTCCCCCACCTGAGCTGTAAATCTCTGCAGCTCGTCCAGAGTCACCATGGGCCTCTTGGCTGCATTTCTGATCAGCGCTCTCCTTGTTCGGCCTGTGAGTTTAGGTGGACGGCCTTGTCTTGGTGGGTTTACAGTTGTGCCATACTCCTTCCATTTCTGTAGCCTTGCCTGCTTTAAATTTCTCAATAACTTTATCCCTGACCTGTCTGGTGTGTTCTTTGGACTTCATGGTGTTGTTGCTCCCAACATTCTCTTAGACAACCTCTGAGGCCGTCACAGGGCAGCTGTATTTGTACTGACATTAGATTACACACAGGTGCACTCTATTTAGTCATTAGCACTCATCAGACAATGTCTATGGGTAACTGACTGCACTCAGACCAAAGGGGGCTGAATAATTACGCACACCCCACTTTTCAGTTATTTATTTGTAAAAAATGTTTGGAATCATGTATGATTTTCGTTCCACTTCTCACATGTACACCACTTTGTATTGGTCATTCATGTGGAATTCCAATAAAATTGATTCATGTTTGTGGGTGTAATGTCACAAAATGTGGAAAAGTTCAAGGGGGACGAATACTTTTGCAAGCCACTATATATATATATATATATATATATATATATATATATATATATATATATATATATATATATATATATATATATATTGAAGATGCACTGGAGAACAATCACAGCTTGGCTCAGCTAATTTAAGTTCATTAAAAAATGTGGAGATATCTGTAAAATATACCTACAGTGTAAATAACTCTGGTTTGGTTGTAGTTATAAAAGTTCACCGTATCACTGGAGACAATCATGTTGACAAACATCCACTCAAATTCTGTCGTCATTATCTCACGAGACCACATGGTAATATCGCTATTATTTGGGTATATGATTTCTAATTCATTTTCTAAGAGGAAAGAGAAAGACGAAATTCTGTGAGGCTTGTAACAACAAGAAGATGTTGACAAAAATGTGTTTTAGGTGAACTTTCCAATAGATTTCAGTAATATACAATCCATTTCAGAAACCTGATGTGGTGCGTGTCATGTTTGACCTAGCATTGAAAATGAAAGTTGTATAAAGAAACATTTGAAATGTCTAAATGTTGCCTTAATTTAATGAAAACAAATATAAACTGAACTCACCCGAGTACAAATAGGACTTAAAGGAGATGTTACACCTCTGAATGTCAAAGGGAAACTTGTAAACATGCATCTTGCAAGCACTGATCACAATCTGGTCATTCCTAAATTCAACCTTTTTTTCATAATGTATTTTGAGAAAAGGGCTTGGAGGCGCTTTGTCCTTCTCAATCCTGTGAAAGAACATACAGCTGGTTAATGTCAAACAGATTAAGGCTGAACAAGCAACAACCTAAACTTTTGAAATCTGTCATTAAGGTTGGGCAATATGGGTTAAAAGTAAAATCTCTAAATTTTCATATCAAATCCATTTTTAATCTATTTTTTCTCCTTTTCATTTTCTTAAAAAGTTTTGTGTTTCTGTTTGTACTTGTGAGACTACAGAGGATTTCTGCTGGGGGGTGTGATCGTTCTGTTGTAGTCTCTACACCTGACTCCAATCAGTTAATTATCAGGGGAGGATTTGAAGGAGCTGCTGGGTGGTCTCTCAACGCCCGGTGCTCAGTCAATTCAATTCTAGGGTGGCCTTTTATTGTGGGCAGTATAAGGTACACCTGTGCACTAATCATGACTTCAGATCAGCATCTTGATGTGGCACACCTGTGAGGTGGGATGGATTATCTCAGCAAAGCAGAAGTGCTCACTATCACACATTTAGACTGATTTGTGAACCATGTTTGAGAGAAATGGTAATATTGTGTATCTGGAATGAATTTTAGATCTTTAAGTCCATCTCATGAAAAATGGGAGCAGAAACAAAGGTGTTGCGTTTATATTTTTGTTGAGTGTATTTATATTGAGTAACTCAGTTCACTTTTTTTTTTTTTGGTTCTACAATATACAGATGAGCACAAAGTTATTTATACTGCTTGGTGGATTTTGGTTTTAAACTGTTTTTGCTCAATCAGGAGTATTTCTAGGTTTGGGCTGTAAAATAAATGTATAAAACTATATACTCACATCTCTTCGATTGTTAGGTCTGGCTGCCACAATACTGCTATTGGAACTACTATATTTGAAATGCCACAAAAGTCCTCTTTATTCCATGCAATGTAGTCATTTTCCCACTCCTGAATGGGAGAAAAAAAAACATCAAAACAAGTCGATGCTAGGAGCAATGTGAAATAAACAAGGCAACTTAAAAAATGGTTTATTCGATATTTATTAAAGTTTTTTAATAGCCATTTATGAAATGTAAAGGTTTTAGAGAAAACTCACCATATAAATCCAAACATATGCAATGAATGTTTGATCACTCTCCTTCTGTGCAAAAAGAAATAAATGTATTCCACAAGTGTTGATTTTATACATGTCTGTTTGAAACAAGTAATACTAATTTAGTTAACAATGTAATAATTCCTATGTTTAAGCTGGTTGTAAAGACTCAATATCCCATCAAAATGAAACTTGCAAATGATTTGCTCTGGGTACTTTGACTTCTAGGGTTAAACTTTCATTACTGCAGCTTCAGGATACAGTCATGGGCAAAATGGTAAGTATCATATAAAAGAACATCCTATGATTCAAAAGCTTTCACAACCATTTTTAGCAGCACTAAGCTCAAGCAGCCACTACCATGTTTAACAATTACTGCCAAACGTCTCTCATTTTCTTATAACTTCCCAGATTGATGGGTAATTTCCTCTCTAAGGTCCTTAGAGATGTCTTTCTAACTTGGCATTGCGTTAACACACTCCTGTATGCTCTAGACCAAATACTGTGGAAACTCCTTTTTAAGAGGAGGCTCTTGCTAATTAGATTGAAATAAAGCACAACACAAATGCCTCACAGAGATGGCAGTTAATAATGAAACAGAATTTGAAAAAGAAATTATTTACCATCCTACAATTAGCAATATGCGTTGTCTTAAAATAAGAATCAAAAAACAAAACAAAAAAACAAACAAATTCCAAACAGGGAAATCCCCATCAAACATACTAGACCAAAAGCACTATTAGATCTTAAACCGAGAAGAACATTACAACTTACCACATCCAGAATGGCATAGACAACCATTTCAAGGTATATCTTTGTTTTATTTGTATGATCTTTAACAGGTCTGCTCATGGTAAATGTTTCATTGTTTTTGGTTAGACTAAGGTAGTTTAGAACATCTTGATAACTGCAGGTGGATGCTGCAAAGACAAAAGGAAATTTGTAATGATCAGAAACAACTGGGAGGATTAAGAAATATAATCAAGCCACCATGTAAAGCTTTGTGTGTGCTCAATAAAATTGTAACATTGTGTCACTGTGGTTCCTCATTGTAACCTGGCAGTGGAAAAAACTCTTAAACAACAATCCCTAGTTTTGTTACAACAGAAAAAATCCGGTAATTGGATTCTGTAGTGTTAATTTTTTATTAAATACTGTGTAGCCTACTGTAAAACTATTTATTCCCTTTGAACTTTTTCATTCTTTATCATATTAGGAACCCGCGCCAAAAGCATTTCATTTACATTTTTTTGACAGACCAAAATATAGTGCTGCATGGTTGTAAAGTGAAAAGAATTCTGAGAAGTGTATGGTGCAAATTTATCCAGCCCCATTGAATCTAAAGCCTGCTTTTCACCGGACGCATAAGCGGCGTGTAACGTCTACGAAGCGTAATAAGCAGCTGATAGCCGCCGTTATAGTCAATTTCCACCAGGACCAAATTTGACGCGTCCCAGAGGCATTGTGTTGCGGCCCTCTCCTAAATTTACACTCCATGTCTATTTTTTACTTCCTAAGCTTCTGAAACATGTCAAGCTCAGCATTTTAGATTGAGCCAGACAGGAAATCAGACACAGGAGCAATGTACAGCATCAGGAAAATATCAAAATAAAAGACGTGCAGATTTATGATTGCTTAACTATGAGAAAACAATAAAAAACATTGTTACCTCTGACACCATGGTAAAAGTCAGTTGGTCTGTGGGTCTAATTTGTTGGATTTCGTCATGGATGATGAGAAGTGAATCTTTAAACTGGAGAATAATACAATTTATATGATACCAGTGATTCTTTTTGCAAGCACAACATGAAAAAGGGGAAAGCATGGACAGAAATATCTGCAGTTTTGGGAGTGGGTGGTGTGTATATGATACTCATTAACATAGAATACATTTTTTTCCTGTATACTACCCTTTAATTATGCAATTGCAATTATCCTGTGATTTCATAATCTCCCGGGACCAGCTGCATGGAACACTTTTGCAGCCGAAATGCAGGGACGCACTGCTGTGTGAAACGCGTATATCACATTACTCGCCACCTACGCATCCAGTGGAAAGCATGGGTAATACCTCAAAATAAAATCAGGTCCATAGGCCTAAGAAGTCACCTAATTAAACAAAGTCCATGTGTGTAATTTAGTCTCAGAGATAATCAACCTTTCTGTGAAGACCTCAGTGTCCAACAGCTTGAAGATCTCACAGAACAGTATATTCCATCATCTGAGAATAGAAAGATCATAGCACAGCTGGAAATCTACCAGAACATTGCCCTCCACTTAATCAACAGTAAAGGAGAACATTGAAGAAGTCAAAAGATCCATAGTAGCTTTGGAAGAGCTGCAGAGTTGCAAAGCCCAGGAAGGAGAATCTGTTGACAGGACAACTTTTGTTGTCTCAGTTTCCCACAAGTCATTAAGGGGCACCGTAAGCATGTGGTTGAAGTTGCTCTGGTCAGATTAGACCAATATTTAACTTTATGCTCTTCATGCAAAATGCTTTGTGTCTGAAAAATAACACAGCTTATAATATAACTATGTTGTCACCAGGCAGCATCAAGGATTTTTTTCCCCAGCAGGGACATGAAGCTGGTCAGAGTCAAAACATGGTAATCCAGGAACATATTTTAGAGACTGAAAGAGCTCTGAGACAGAAGTTCACCTTTGCAGGGTAGAACAACTCATAGCAGAAGCTACAATTAAATTGTTTAAATCAAAGAATGCTCATACGCTAAAATGACAAAGTCAAAGTCCATTCTAAAAATCCATTGGAGTATCTTTGGCAAGACTTGAAATGTCATTTTTGGTTGGAAAATGATCCAAATGCTGAACAAATGGTGGCAGAAAAGGAGTGCTTCATTAAAAGGAAATAATTTGCAGGATTGGCAAAACATGAAACTACGGTAGCCAACGAACAAAGTAACAAAAGGATCCAATGATGAACAATAGGAATAGAAGAGCGTATATATGGAGGCAGAGGTGGAAATTACAAAGCAAAACAAAGGACCTAATAAGAGGCAAATGAGGAACAGCTGAGGTAGAGTACAGGCAGCGAGAAAATCAGGAGATATAAAACTGCTGTGGAAGGGAACAAACTTGCAGGCTGGGGGAAGATGAAAAAACACAGGAGAAGAACTAGGACTCAAGAAACTGCAAATAAAACGGAAATGATGTCAAGAAATTATCAGGACCAACCAGGAGCAGCTGCTCCTGATGTGATCATCACCAACCATTGGCTGGATCTCCTCATCCATACACTCAAAAGCTCCACTCACTCACCTCTACGATGCTCAGTCATCTGCCTTGCTCTCCAGCAGTCCTGCTACAAGCTCGTCCTCACCCCTGCTCCCACTAGACCATCGGCTCCAGTCTCACTCTGCGTTTGGAACATCCACCTTCCCAACAGTGATCTCTGTCCGATCACCGTTGCATGACAGGATGACTGAGCCCTTGAGTAATGTTCCAGCGGACACAGAGACCCTCCGTGCCGAGGTGGTCCATCTGAGAAGCATGGTCAAACGTCTCAACTCCAAGCTGGAGACAATCTCCGAAGCCCACATCCGTCTGGCTGGGCTCGTCAACACACTCCAGCAACGGCCGTCCCCCACCATCGAACCACGGACTTGTCTCCCAGACAAATGGAACGGCTCTTATTGAAAACCAGATGGTCTGATAGCAACCCTGGACATGATATTCGAATGCCAACCAGTCATGTATGCCGTGTCGGCTTCCAGGGTGGCCCTGCTCACCTCGCTGCTGTCCAGGAGAGCGCAGGAGTGGGCCGCAGCGCTCTATAATCAGAAGTCGCCCTTTTGCAATGACTACGCACTGTTTGTGGCGGAACTCCGGAAGACCTTCGCCCCGCCGTGCAGCGAGGTCGACACTGAGGGTCAGCCTCTTCGCCGACGTCAGCGCAACCAGCCGGTTCACCTCTTCGCCGCCGAATTCCGCACCCTGGCGCGCTGAAGTCCATCTTCCTGGATGGGTTGGCCGGTTACATTAAAGACGAGATGGTCGGCCGGGAGGCTCCCAAGATGCCCTGGCACTCATTGTGTCCTGCTCCACACCACTCGTCATGGGGTACCCCTGGTTCAGAACACATGACCCCCAGATCTCCTGGTCCACACAGCAAATCCTCGGCAGGGGTCCGTCCTGCTCACCCCGATGTCTCCGCCCACCGTCCGCCAGGGGAACAGAGGTCGATCCAGTCCCGGGCCTGGAGGAGATCCCCCCACCATACTGGAATCTGGCTGAAGTCTTCAGCAAGAAGAAAGCTTCCCAACTACCACCCCATCGCTTCTATGACATGGCCATCAATCTCCTCCCAGGGGCGGTGCCCCTGCGCGGCCGCCAGTTTCCACTTTCCCAGGAGGAGACAGCGCAGATGGAGGGCTACATTTCAGAGGCTCTCGAACAGAGATTCATCCCCCCTTCTACTTCTCCGGCGTCAGCGGGGTTCTTCTTTGTTAAAAAGAAGGAGGGAACCCTCCGTCCCTGTACTGATTACCGGGATTTAAATAAAGTGACCATTAAGGATCGTCATCCACTTCCTCTGGTTAATACTGTGTTAGACTCTCTGTCCAAAGCCTCTATCTTTACTCGCCTTGACCTGCGGAACGCATACAATCTAGTCCGTATTAGAGAGGGTGATGAGTGGAAGACGGCATTCAGCACTCCCACCGGCCACTGGGAGTACCAAGTCATGCCCTTTGGCCTGTGTAACAGCCCAGCAGTCTTTCAACGCTTCCTGAACGACGTTCTCAGAGACATGCTTGGACGTTGGGTGTATGTCTACCTAGACGACATCTTGGTCTATTCCACGTCAGAGGTGGACCACACCAGGGATGTCCGCGCCGTCCTCAAACGACTCCTCCAGAATCACCTCTACTGTAAACTAGAGAAGTGTGCCTTTTCACGAGCGCTCCACCACCTTTCTGGGTTATGTCATCTCACCCGAAGGCATGGCCATGGATCCTCAGAAGGTGTCTGCAGTAACCACCTGGCCGCTTCCTACCACACTCAAGCGGTCGCAGTCCTTCCTCGGCTTTGCTAATTTTTATCGCCGGTTCATCCGCAACTATAGCTCCATTGTGACTCCACTTACGGATCTGACCACACCAACTGCACGGCCGCACCCATTTCACCTACCCTCGGAGGCCAACAGGACCTTTTACAAACTGCTCCAGCTCTTCACAGCGGTGCCAATCCTACTCCATCCTGACCCCACCAAGTCATTTACTGTTGAGGTGGATGCCTCAGAGGTCGGTGCTGGTGCCGTCCTGTCCCAGCAGGGCCCGGACCAGAAGCTCCATCCATGCGGCTTCTTTTCTCGGAAGTTCACCCCTGCACAACAACGCTATGGGGTCGGCGACCGTGAACTTCTGGCCATCAAGTGGGCTCTGGAGGAGTGGCGCCACTGGCTTATGGGCACGCTGGAACCGTTCCTGATCTGGACCGACCATCAAAACCTCATCCACATCCGGAACGCAAAACATCTGAACCCCCGTCAGGCCCGGTGGGCGCACCTGTTTGAACACTACAACTTCCACATCTCCTATTGACCTGGCTCAAAAAACGGGAAGGCCCCCACATCAGGTCCTGGCCGCCCTCCGATGGCCCTTGGAGGATTCCATCTGATCGGCTCTGGCTCAGGAACCAGCACCACCCGAAACGCCGGCCAACCACCTCTATGTCCCGACCCACTGCCGCCGGGAGGCCCTCCTATGGGGCCACTGTTCACCGGTGGCTGGTCATGCAGGGGTTAAAAGGACTCTTCGGTTCATCCGCCACGCCCTGTGGTGGCCCACCATGGTGAGGGGCGTCGACAGCTTCGTCAGCTGTCGACGCTACTCTGCCTGCGCCAGAGCAAAATCCCCTACTCAGCCCGGGAGTGGTGCACTTCATCCTCTACCAGTCCCGTCTCGACCATGGTCACATATCGGGGTGGATTTTGTCACTGGCCTGCCCCCTGCTGACGGCATGATGACCATTGCCACCTTTGTGGACCACTTCTCCAAAGCAGTCCATCCGGTCGCCCTGCCCGGTCTGCCCATGGCCAAGGGGAAAGCAGAGCTGGTCCTCGAGAACGTAGTGTGGCTCCATGGTTTCCCCCAGGATATTGTCTCCGACAGAGGCCCCCAGTTCACAGCACGGTTCTGGAAGGCCTTCTGTCGCCTCATTGGTGCCACCGTCAGCCTTTCTTCTGGCTACCACCCGGAGACCAATGGACAGACGGAGAGGGCCAATCAGATGGTGGGAAAGTACCTCCGCTGCTTTGTCTCCTCGCAACCCACTTCCTGGCCACGGGTACTGACTTGGGCTGAACTGTCCCTGAACATGCAGTTCTCAACCGCCACTGGGTTTTGAGGTCTGCAACGGCTATCAGCCCCCCCTATTCTCCCACCAGGAACCGGAAGTGGAGGTCCCAGCAGCCCAATCGTTCATCCGCCGAGCCAAGGCTGCGTAGATCCGGGCTCGGGCATCCATCAAGCGTGCTAACGCCGGGTAAGTGGCTCAACACCACCGGCGTCACCGACCCAGTCCTACGTTTCAGCCCGGAGATCTCGTCTGGCTCTCCACTCAGCACCTCCGATTGCCCTCGGTGCCCCAAAAATTGACACCCCGCTTCGTGGGTCCCTACCCAATCATTCGACGCATCAATCCGGTCACCTATCGCCTCCGACTTCCAGCGTCCCTGAAGCTTCACCCTGTCTTCCACTGCTCCCTCCTCAAGCGTCACCTCACCTCTCTCTCCCCCAGAGGCTCGCCCACCACCTCCTCGTCACATCGATGGGGGTCCAGCCAACACGGTTCAGCGTGTCCTTGATTCCCTTCCTCGGGGAAGAGGATTCCAGTACCTGGTGGACTGGCAGGTCCAGAGGAGCGCTCTTGGGTTCCGTCCCGCCATATTCTGGACTCCACCCTCATCGCAGACTTCCACCGCCTTCACCCAGATCACCTTCAGGGACCGGGCCTCGAGGGGGGGGTCCTGTCAAGAAATCATCAGGACCAACCAGGAGCAGCTACTCCTGATGTGATCCTCACAAACCATTGGCTGGATCTCCTCATCCATACACTCAATAGCTCCACTCACTCACCTCTACGATACTCAGTCATCAGCCTTGCTCTGAAGCTTAGCTCCCGATCCGCACTAGCGCATCACCCAAAACCGTTCCAGACTCCAGCTGCTTCCTACAGCTAGGAATTTGATCCAGGCAGCCTGTTGGAGGAGTTCCAGCAGTCCTGCTCCAAGCTCGTCCTCACCCCTACTCCCACTAGACCATCGGCTCCAGTCTCGCTCTGCGTTTGGAACATCCACCTTCCCAACAGTGATCTCTGTCCGATCACCGTTGCATGACAAATGAATTGCGACAGAAAATTGTTACAGCAATATTTCAAGGTTATGTCAATTAATTGATTAATTACATATTAGTAAAGGCATCTAGGTAATATGGCATAAAAACAGATCACTAGACTCAGCAAAGAGGCTTTTCACCTAGTTTGATCTAACTGCGGGACTCCTCAACTGTGAGGAGTGTTTGTTTATTGCTGTTTTTACTTTATATGCTTTGTCTGTGTTTTACTGGTATTTTTATTTTACCCCTTAATCATGTAAAGCACTTTGAATTACCTTGTTGTTGAAAGTGTGCTATATGAATAAAATTACCTTGCCTTGCCTTTGGTTAACCTTGCAATTAAGAGATAACATTGGGAGTCTGGAGGCAAAAGCTGCTTACAGAGGGCAGACATGATCAGGGGTGCGAGGGAGTTTGAGCGTTGGCTCAAAAGGGCTAATGTACAAGACTGGCTGTAATAAAATATAAGGAAGGGACAATTTTCTGTATCCACATGTGCAAATCTGGTGAGGACTTATTACAAAACAACTGTTGCCATATCTGCAGGGAATGGTAGTTCTGCAAAATACATATGTACAACATATGTATTTTGCAGAACTACATACATACATACTCTCATTTTTATTTAAAAAAAAATATCCATTCATCTTTTTCTTTCCACTTCACAACTATCCACTACATTTTGTTGGTTTTTTACATAAAGTCCCAATAAGATTCAATGAAGGTTGTGGTGGTAACATGATAAAATACTTTTGCAAAGCTAAATAAAATTTTCTACTTTCCGACCTTGATACATTCACCACTATAAACAAAAATGATGTTAAATTTGTAATTAGTTTGTGTATCTCTAGATTAAACCTTTAGTTACAAAAGACACATTATTTATTTTTACCTTTGTTGTCAGAAGTTTGGTTTGATGTCAGGTTGAAGAATTGTGAAGGCTCATAATTCGTTGCGTTTCCAACTGTCATTGAAAAGTTTAAAGCATGATGTATTTATACATTTTACCTTTCATGTTACCTTTTTGCAATCTTTTTAGGACAGAGTAGTAATGGAATCTAATTTCTATAACATAAAAAAGCTTTCACAGGAACATGCTGAGCAGCTTGACTGAAATTGAATTACCTGGCATGTCCTTAGAGCTCTGATTGGTTATGACTTTGTCATGAACATCTGGTGCCACACAGCTGATAAGATTTCCATCTAACAGAGAAGAATACACATTTATTTCTTAGTATTTTCTGAATATACATTTATACTGTTATGAATAAAATCTCACCTTTGTGATGGACAACAAACATTTTGAATTCTTTTCCCATGTCCTCTCAACTTAAAATGATATCCAACCTTTCTTGGGATCTATATTGTTTTCAAAGTCAGCACTCGGATGGAACATTCTCATTACAAGACATTTTCAATACTAACTAAATGGCAACACATTTCAAAAATACACCCACACTATTTCCTATTAAATGAAGCACATCAGTGCCGTCTGGTCAAGAGTTAGAGCTTCAAGCTGTGGCAGCCAGTCATCCATTTTGAACCTGTTTCATTCAGGGGCATATAAGTGGCATATATAGGCATATGGTATGATAAACCACACAACACAAGAAAATTACATACAGAGTCCTGAATACATACAGGACATAAATTTTATGGAGCTAAATCAGGCCCATAATCTTTGTGTATTTGATCGAAATATTTGAAATTGAAAATATGTAAGCTGAAAACGAAAGTCAAGTTTTTATTGTTTACTTTAAAAAAACAAATAAGTGGATTCAAAATTAAATTAAATGTATTAAATGTTTATATTAATTGAAGAAAAAAATAAAGAATACATCATGCGTAACCACTAAAGCTCAGTTATTAAAGCTGTTTCAGTCAGTACTGTGTACAAATTATGATTATCAAATACACAAACATTATGGCCCTGATTTAGCTCCATAAACTGTATCCTAAAGGTCCCGTAACTGAAGATAAAAGTTGTTTTGGAGACACTATTTTACCAAAGTAATACTTTTACCAACTTCCTTATGGCGGATTTATGTTTTTACATCCGAAATTGCACAATTTGTTTTTTAAAGCATTTCAAACGTATTTCTATATTAATTTAGGGAACACAATTAATATTGTTATAAAAGCTTATTTACAATTCAGTTTAATACAAGAAGTATTAAAATGTTACCAGTAAATAGGCTTTAAATAAACAGCATCTGTAAAATGCTGTAAAACACCTAAAAACCTTTCAGACTACACTAATATGCACTGCATGGAATGATCTCATCTTACCTGTGAGGAGAAACATGAAGAAAGTTAAAGTAAAAATCATAGCTCTGAGAGATCAGTCTGCTCTGTCCTCTTTCAGCAATCGTAAGATGTTTTGTGATGTGTATAAATTGCTACCCAGGAAAGCCAACCCCTTTAGCACTCAGAGCCTGTCTGTTTAACAACATTCCTAATTTGACTCCACATTTCCGTTGTGGTTTGGGATGTGTAAAACTGTGTAAAAAGATACAATGGGCAGAAGAGATTCTGTTCCAGAAAGTCAGAGGAAAAAAAACCTCACAATGCCACAAGGCACTAATAAAATAAAAAAGTTATTTCAACAAGCAGCAATGTAAAGAGGCCACGGTGCATGATTTCAGTGTATTAAAAGCTTTTGAAAAAAATCTAATGTTTGCCAGATTAATAAGTCTCAATATTAAGTCCAGATACTTGCCCTACTATCAATCAATCAAACGTTATTTATAAAGCACTTTTCATACAATTGCAACTCAAAGTGCTTACAGAATTAAAATGACCCCAAAAAAGACCACATTCCCATCCTTCCCCCACATAATTAAAAGCATGATAATACTTATACCCCCCTCCCCCAGACCCAACCTTCAAGGACACACAAACTTAAGAGCACCAACAAAAGGACATTGGGCTGAGTACAGATGAGCCAGGTTAGGAAACGCTATCAAAGGAGCCATCTACACCGGTAGCAGCATATCCACAGCAGGAGCCAAGGCATTGACCCAGGGCTGATACTGTGGGCTGATATTAGTTCTTAGTTTAGCAATTATTTTGGATTTGATGGTGGATGATTATGA
Source organism: Valencia hispanica (assembly GCA_963556495.2). NCBI lineage: Eukaryota > Metazoa > Chordata > Actinopteri > Cyprinodontiformes > Valenciidae > Valencia > Valencia hispanica. The sequence goes on from OY747721.1 coordinate 14,989,079, forward strand.
TCATCATGATCATGATGATGGTGTTTCTGATCTTAGTCGCTGCGTGATTGTTGTTGTTCTTGAATGGCTATGATAAGGCAGAAAATTTTAATGTTGAACTGCATGTGGATCCCTTGTTGTTTTTTGTTTGTACAGAACCTTTTATGTTATTGACCCCTGTGCCATAACATATATGTGTGTGCAGGTGAATTTGTAAATCACAGTGCACGTAGAAAAATATGGCTCACCCCAAAATCTTTGCTGTAATTCAAACTCTGGTGGGAATTAATAAATTTTTTATCCGTATCAATGCCACTGTCAATTCTGCCTATCAATCAAGTTCCCTATCAATTTCTGAGTAGTTCAGTGAGTGGCAAAAATTGAATTCTACAGTCTCCTTTACCAGGAGCAACAATTTATTTTTTCCCAAAATTATATCAAGACTGTGACTTTGAACATGAACATATTAAACTGATGGGTGTTTATATCTGGGATTTAAGATCCTGACCATCTCCCACCTACTGAAAATTGGGTTGGTCTACAGTGGAGAAGGGATGTAAGCCCTTCACCACAAACATGGTCAATGCTCAGTGAAGTTCCTGCATCTTCTCATTCCACCTAGCTCCCTGAGCAGCAAGCGGGAAAGGGTTTACTTGGGCCGATATCGAGGTGCTTGAGAGATATCTGTTTCGGCCTGTCTGTTTGTCATCATCATCTAAAATGCATGAGATTTTGTATATTTATTTTTAATCTTAGCTTTTAATAGAAATCAATCTTTGCCAGCTCCTTGCAGTTGCAAGGCAACAGTGTACTGATACAGGATATATAATCAGAGGTGGGTAGAGTAGCCAAAAATTGTACGAAAAAAGTACGAACGAGTGATTAAAAAAAATGACTCTGGTACTTACTTAATTTGCTAAAAAGGCTACTCAAGTATTGAGTACTTGAGTATTTGTTCACAGATCATAGCATATGATTTAATATTTTAAAATTATGTAACTGAGTAAATATAACTAGTTATTATCATCAACAGAGATCGCTTGTTTGATTAGCCACGTTAGCACTTAAGAAAAATTGATAACACTGGAAGCGTACAATTCCGATGGAATTGGTCTGTTGGGACCGTTTCTTAGAACCTGTTCTTAATTCCCAACCTTAGTTCTGATACGAACACACTTGAAAAAACACAGAAACTAGAGAGTTTGTGTCCAAATAATTTATTTCTAGGAACAGTTCAACAGTGTATGTCCACATTTGGCATACCAATTATTTGAATCACATGATTACAAACACATGCACATTTAAAATGTTAACAGACAATATTCAGTTATTTGCTGTCCTTAAAGTGTAACTGAACCCCCTGAAAAGGCATAACCCCGCCCCCAGACAACATTAAAAAAATTCTACAAAGTGGGCGGTGCCAGGAAGAACAGAGGGGTATGGCCAAGTGTTGAGGAAAAGCGGAGGGGGGAACGTGGGGGTGTGTTCAGGAGGACAATGACAGCTCGCTTAATGTGACACTGAAACATGGACAGTGACCAAAGCGACGTTGGCAGTTTTGCGACTGATCAACATTCATCTGTTTCGAACGTTAGCCTATGTTAGCATTACCACTCAGAGACTGGGCTCCTCCTGTCTTCCTCTGCCTCAGCAGCACCGAGCTCGGGCGGCGCTGGCTCGGCACCCTGAACCAGCGGATCTCCTCCGTCGTCACCGGAGATAGAGGAGTAGAGGGAGGCTTTATGGAGCTCAGCGGCCGCGAGCCATATCAATTAGAGCCGCTGGCTCTGGGCGCTGAGTCAGCGCTGCCCGAGGCTGGCGCTGCTGCTGAGGGAGAGAGAGACAGGGTGGGTCCGGTCTCTGAGTGGTAATGCTAACATAGGCTAACGTTCAAAACAGTATGTTAGCTATGCTAACTAAGTGCTAATGTGATAATAATTGTAACCTGAAAAACGCAATCCCACTCCAAACTCGCCACGGGGCCGGTATGTCTGAGTTTTATACCCAAACCCACGGGGCGTGTCTGTGAGACCATGGCTGCTGTGACACAGTCGATGCCTGTGACGTAAAGATGTACCGCTCTCCACCAATCACAAAATTAAAATGCAGTAGCCACCGTTCAACCCTAAGAGGCCAGCACTAAGACGTTTTTAGGCCAAAAAGTGTAGAATTAAACAAGTTTACACCAAAATGTAAAAAAATCCCCAGAAACCGAAAGATTGCATTGGTAAAGACCCATTTATACAGTTTATAGGCAAAAAAAAAGTTGTGTTGGGGTTTAGTTACTCTTTAAAATTAGCCTTAAAATTACTTTACTTACAAAGAAACTTTCCTATCAGTTTTCTAAGTACTTTTAATTACTGTATTTATTTATTTTCAAAAGACATGTTATAATTAGCAACATTTCACACATAGGCACATCATTCAGTAATGCATATATATACTGAAAATATTTTTAATGCTAAATGGTGGTTAACAACACCTCCAAGTAATCTAGCTTGCACAGATTTTCATTCCCCTTAATTGTACTCACATTTTGTCATGTTTCAACATAAATTTCAACATATTTTACGGGAACTATGTGTATTGGACCAGAACTGAGCAGTGCATGATGATGAAGAGGAAGGAAACGGAAATACATGTATTACAACCAAAAATTCGAATAAATATGAAGTGTAAATGTCAAAAAGCTCCCTTTATTCTGGTACTATACTAAAGCTGATATGGAAAGTAAAAGTGGGGAGCTTGATAGTGGTTGGCCGGAGTTCAAGGTGGCTCTCTATTTCAGTATGACAACCCAGCAACCTCTTTGGAATAATTGAAAATACAAGAACATTTAGAGGAGTAAAGGGGAGAATGAGAGCTGAGGATTCCAAATGTAGAAGCTGTGTGATGAGAAGCATTTATACCGAGGTGTAAGGTTGGAGTATGAGTGGTTACAAAGGAAGATACCATGGCATGATGGAGGAGAGGTGAGAAAATTAGAGGAATTGAACAAAGCAGCAATAAAAAAGTTATTGTGTATATCATGTTGTTGTCTTTTGCAATATTCAAATATATAATAACTGAATGTATTTTTTGCAGTGAAAAAGAGGAGCTTCTTATGCAAATAAGAGCAGAAATTGAGAGACGTGCAAATCTCTAAAGTTCTCTGGAACGAGGTTCAGTAGAATTTTTTAAAAGTTTGAGGCTGGATATTTCTTCTTGGTTTTAGTCAAGACTTTTTTGTAGTGAAGACCCCTTACCTATGCGCAAACACTAAACAAATTAGAGCCTACTTTTCCTGTATTTGTGCTCAAGATGCATGAAAAGTGCTGAAAGCTGCATTTATAGAAATTTTACAAATCACAGAAAGGTTTCACAAATCCCATAGATGGTTTTAATTGTTCTGCTATAAGTATAGAATATTCTAGTCCAGGTTTGAAATGTTTGGGTTATGTCGTTTTTAAACTAGAGCAGTTTAAAGTTTTCATTGATTGGACGAAAGAGAGCTGTCTGTGATTGGCTGGTGGAAAAACTGTTCTGAGCAAAGAGAGAGCTGTGTGCGAGCAGATAGAGTTAAGCGAGCAGAAAGAGAACCGGGTGCGAGCAAACAGCTGAGGAAGAAGGAACAGAACCGCGCGCGAGCAAACAGAGTTGAGCGACCAGAAACAGAACCGCGCGCGATCACAGAGGTGTTCGTCACAAAGACATTTGCTCTCAGATCAGGCTAACTGCGCGCTCAATTTGGTGGCACAAATATTACGCCATACTGTGAACATGTCTGGAAAAACTAAATAAATTAGCTAAAAATGTAATAAAAGCAGGAATGGATCGTTTAGTTTGGTGCACTATTTTTTCTGCTTCCATTGTAAAAGCAGCCTATACAACCAACCTGTAGCACACCATTCCTGGACCGCCTTCAGTTGTAGGTTTGTAGGGCAATGATACAGTTAAGGGGAGCAACTGGTGTCACACATCACGTGTGTTGTCGCACTAGTGGGATGGCGCTTTAGGCATTTAGGTTTAACCCTGCCTCCCCAGTGAGAGTCCAACAGTCAGTGAAAATGCTCTCCTGAATACACCGGAACATAAAATAGCGTACTGAATCGCACTGACCCATGCCGTTCCACTTAGTAGAAACAAGGCATGTGACATTCCACATCTTCTGGAAAATACCATCCCTATTGTGAAAAACAAAACATCTTAGAGGCTGAAACAGACTTAAGATTGGGATGGAGAATCACCCTTTATTTGTAAAAAGGCAAGATAATGTGTATCAATTTTGTTGTTCTTCATAACTATGCACTGTTCAGTGCTGACATGTCATATCACTTTACATCACATCACAGTAGAGATATAAACAAACAATACTGGACAAAACCATGAAGAAAGCTTTAGTAACATCAAAAGCAGGAACAATTAACGTTCATCATAGCAAGCAAGGCCAAAGTTTTTTAATTTTTCAGTGGAGGCAGAAGTTGACTAATAACACTGTTGCACATATCACTGAGCAAAATATCAAATCAAACTTAGGATGTAGAAACAAAACCTAATCAGTGACAGCATATCAACACCAATTAAAATGAATGAAATAAGCAAAACTTCTCAAACATGTCAATCTCCAAAATAAATACACAGTAATTTAAACACATCTTACTGGTTTTTTTTAATTACCACTCATCTGCAGAATACCACATTATAGCGACAACTAATAAAAACAGAAATGTTGCTATGACATAAAAAACGCCAAAAATCTTGTTTATTTTCCGAGCAGTTCTGGTCCAATAGCCAGGTTTCTCATCTTCCTGTCTGCCACTAAGAAGAGTTATTGATTTCTTGATCTCTCCAAGCTCATCTGACATCTTGTCTAGTGCAAGGGACAATTCGGTAAGACTTTCCTTGTCGCCCTGCAAATGTGCACGTGATCAAACCCGTTTATGAACGTGATACAACAAGTTTTACTGTTGTACTTTTAAAGTTCTTACCTCTTTTCCAAAAGATGGTGTTTTTTCAGCTGAAGTGTTGTTAACAGATGCACAGTTGCTACATTTCGTGACACCTGAAAATACAATACATTTCATTCAAGCTTGAGCATTTGAATTGAAGCAGAACATGACTGACATTAGGACTGACGATAGTGTGGTCTCACGTATAAAACAGGTTTGCAAGTTGGTCAGTTTCTCCTCATGTCCTTCAATTGTGCATTTCGTCTTTTTCATTTCATTGTCCTGGGATGCATCTTTATCAAGCAGATGCATCACCAAAATTGTCTCCAAAAGACTGAGCAGCATAAGAGCAAAAGTCCCAATGCAGTAAACCGCTGAGGGGAACAAACAACTTCATCATCAGCAACATTAATCAACCATATGCTGTTCCAGCTCCTAGATATTAGGGAAGAATTTTTTTTTTTACCTATTAGCGGAATCTTGTCCGATGAAGACGGAAGAATATCGTTGAGAATGAGCTGCATCACTGTGACTGCAAGCAGAACAGTGATTTTGAAGCCCACCTTCTCACCGCCGGTGTCTGACATCAGGAGGGAGGCGAAGTCCAGACACAGGAAGAAAAGGACAGGCAGCAGGAAGTTTGCAATATAGAGGACAGACCTCCTCTTCATGTTTATCTGAGAAATGTGGGAGAAATTAATTCGTTTTATTCTGCAAAACATGATAAGTAACCATACATGTTAAAAAGCATCTAAAACAAAATTAAAACCAGGTGGACTAATGCAATCTACTCTCACTGGCCATTTCAGTAAGTACACCTGTTCGATCTCTGGTTCATATAGATAGTGAATCAGCCAATCACAAAGCAGCAACACAATGGTAGGCATCTGAAGGTGGTGAAGATGACTTGCTGGGGTTCAAACCAAGCATCAGAATGAAGAAGAAAATGGGTTTAAGCGACATGGTTGTCAGTTCCACATAGGCTGGTCTAAGGGCCTTTTTCTACTGAGCTGGTTCCAGTGCTAGTGTGTCTGTGCAAGAGCCTGACTTGCCACTTGGTTCTTTAGTTTTCCACTGCCAAAGCACCTGTTTTTTGGTTCCAAACCGGTCCTTAACCAAGCACCAACTCATTGCTAGACCAGAGCTGGTGCTAGCTAAGGATTGCTTTCTTTGCCACCCACCTGGTGATGCAACCAAGGTGTTGGGGCAGGATTACAAAAGCTTAGCCTAGTAAGGCAGAACACACAACCACATTTTCATTTTTAAGAATGGACAATGAATGTAACCAAGAACATGTTAGGTGCACATCTTTGCAAATCCAGCAACGTGTGGAAGGACAACAGCAGTACTTGTAAATGCACAATGAAATGCTCCATTGTTAAAATCTCTTTTTTGCACAATTCCTGTTTTCATCTCCCCATTTGGGGGTATACAGTTACGTTGTTATGCTTTAGATGAGGTTATGACGCAGCACCAACTGCAAAAAAAAACAGGTCTTTGAAAGAACCAGCTGAGAACTGACCAGGCACTGACTCTGGCACCAGCACCGAATTAACAGCGGTTCTTTTTTGGTGGAAAAGCCTTATGAGTATCACAGAAACCACTGACCTACTAGAGTTTTCAAAAATAACCATCTTTCAGGTTTACAGAACCGACAGTTTTAAATGAGAGACAACCACTTGGTAAGGTATCCAAAGTACCATCAAAGTACCTTGAAGCAGATGGGCTACAGCAGCAGAAGTCCACACCAGGTGCGACTCATATCAGCTACGAACAGGAAAGTGAGGCTTTAATTCACACAGCCTCACCAAAATCCAACAACAAAAGATTGGAAAAATGTTGCATGATCGAATGAATCTCAATTTCAATATTCAGATTGTTGAGTCAGAAAGTGATGAAACCAAATTGAAAGCATGGATCCATCTTGCGTTACATTAAAAATTCCGGCTTCTGAGGGTGTAAAGGTCTCTGCACACTGGGTCCGATGCGAATAAACGACACGAAATTGAAAAATCGGAGGCCGAAAATCAACGTGTTGTGTATGCACACCAGACGCGCTGCGAAATTGCGGATAAATTATGAAGATTCTATTAAAAAAACGTAAGGCGGCAAAACTAAAAATGGATTCAACATCAAGTGACGAGGACATTGTGTTGATAATGATGGAGAAAGAAAAGAAGAAAAGAGTGCATTGGGTACATCCTATTCTGGAGAAGAGAGGAGAGTTTGGAGAGTACACAGCTATTTTGGATACATTGATTTACTTACCATCTTCATATCCAAGTTCTTTGGCAATGGATCGCCACACATTATCCTTATAATTGTTGTCCTTGTAGTTTTTCTCTTTTTTATTAAAGAGACAGGGGTGCTGGGACAAAAAAAGGATCAGACGCTCAGCCATGGTGTAGAAAAAAATAGTTACTTCAATAAAAGTGACACTTCAGTTCGCAACTCTCGGCTCTGATGACGCCATCACAAAGCCTTCTGATTGGCCAAGTGTTGATCTGTCAGATACGAGTTTTTAAAAAAATCGACCTCAATCCGAAAAAATAAAACTCGCAAAATTGCAGGATGGAATTTCGTCAGTGGTGTGGACGTCCCCATTGACTTGACATTGATTCGAAAGAAAATACGGACATGCGAATTAATCGCACGAAAAAAACGGACCCGGTGTGTAAAGACCTTAATGGTGTGGGCTGGGCCAGACTTTAGAAAGAGCTTACAGGGGCGGTAGCCCAGGGCCCAATGTTTCTGGGAGCCCCAAAGACTTTTCTTTTTTTTTCTTTTTTTTAATTAATGCATATATAACAAGCACAGATAATATTAAAGAAGCATCACTGTATTAATAGCATGAATGCTGTGATGAATTCTTATTTCACGGTGAAAGTATAGGGGGGCATAATATATGGGAGATAAATGTAGCATTGCTACTGTACACTGATTTCTGGCTCAGATAATCTCTGGGTAAAGTTGTGAAAATGTGATGACTGTTATCCTATTACTGTTGTCTTTTATTGTTGTATACGATCACTGTTGCTTTTGTATAACTATATGTACAGTATTTTAAGGTTGTACCCTTGGCATTACAAGCCGAGGACACATTTCCATTGGGACAATAAAGATTAATCTAATCTAATCTAATATTTTGCAAACATTGTACTTTATATAAAACTCATTGGCCTATATTAGGTGAGTTGTATTTACATTTTAGGATTTTTGTGAATATAAACAATACTCAAGTATTTGAAAATTATTAAGTGATAGTAATTTTTGGGGGGAGCAAAAACAGAGCTACTGTCACAATGTGACATCTGTCCCTGTCTTTGTCTCTGTGCCTCGTCCAGGGTCCCCAGAGCCGCGTCGCTCCCAAGCTCAGGTCTCGGTGTCGCGTCGCTCCCAAGCTCCAGTCCCTGTGCCTCGTCCAGGGTCCCCAGCACTTCGTCGTGGGTCCTCTACAGCATGTCGTGGGTCCTCTACGCCTCGTCATGGGTCCTCTACGCCACGTCGTATGTCCTCTACCCCACGTCGTGGGTCGTCAGCCTCCTGCCAAGGTCCCCTCAGTCGCCGCCGGCCACCCGATGCCAGCAAGGTTTAGCTTTGCCGGTCTCCCGGCCACAAGGTTCTCTGCCGCAGGCTGCGACACCACCACGCCACGAAATTCTCCGCCACAGGCTGCCACGCCACAAGGTTCTCCACCACAGGCCACCATGCAACAAGGTTCTCCGCCACAGGCCGCCATGCCGCAAGGTTCTCTGCCGCCGACCTCCACGTCTCCTGGTTCCAATTCGACGGCCTCCACGTCTCCAGGTTCCCCGTCACCGGCCTCCACGTCTCCTGGTTCCTCGCCGCCGGCCTCCACATCTCCTGGATCCTTGACGCCGGCCTCCTTGACACAAGGTTCCTCACCGCCAGCCTCCTAGACACAAGGTTCCTCCCCACCGGCCTTCTAGACACAAGGTTCCTCACCACCGGCCTTCTAGACACAGGAGCCTCGTTTCCACTGAGAGGAACAGTGCGGCTTGGTCGGCTGTTGTGTAATTCTGACTTTTCAGGGGAGCATTTCCACTGCCTACAGAACTCTCCTTGAGCAGGCAGGGTTTACCCTGAATGCTTGCGGGGCAAAATACTGGAGGGACAAGGAAGTGGGTGACACATGAAAACCACAGAAGAAGAGGAGGAAGAATCAGCAGAAGAAACACCCTTTTCGATAAAGCTTATAGTTAGAGTGGTTTAGGTCATCCTGAGTTATCTCTTTAGTGATGCTGCTATAGGCTCAGACTGCTGGAGGGCAGACTTATCACTTTTCTTCACTCTGCTACTTTCTTTTCTACTACTCTTCAGTTGCATCGTATGCTGTTATTTTGACTGTTAGCTTTGTTTTTTCCTCAGTGTTTTTCTGTCCATAGAAAGTACACCTGGTCTGGTATACTACTTAACTACAATGCCCTGTTGGACGCTGGGTGTCAACTGGGATGATGGTCTTGGGGGTTGAACATCCCCCATGTCAACTTTTTACTTTCTTTAAAATAGAAAGTACTCTTATATCAGATGTTCTGTTCTTTCTGTGTCTCTGCTCTGTCTTCTCAAACCCCCAGATAGTCGTGGCAGATGGCCGCTTGTTAAGAGCCAGGTTATGCTGGAGGTTTGTTCCTATTAAAGGGGAGTTTTTCCTCTTCACTGTCACGACAGGCTTGCTAAGTGTAAGGGATTGCTGCAAGATTCCTGTGGTTGGAAGTCTGCATCAATGACTCAATGCAATCTGCTGGGATACCTTAAATAGGATAAGAACTGAAACTTTAAACTAATTGGAATGTTTGTATGATTGTATTTAAATGACTTTTCTTGGAAAGTGCCTTGAGATGACATCTGAATCGGCGCTATATAAATAAACTGAACTGAATTGAATTGAACAGTAGATTCCATCCATCAACATTTGGTTGTCTTTCTTGCTCTTTGTTTTTTTCTTTAGACGAATACGACCGCTGTGTTTAAGAAAAGGCTCCATGCGGCATTGTCCTTACTACATGAATGTACTGAACAAAGGACCGGTGTTTAAAGTTGTCACAGGGGTGACGTTTAAACTTACTGCAGTATTTATGTGTTCACCCAATCAAAGGACTGTGTTATGTGACGCCGGTAGCGCCACTCTAACCGTATCGGACCATTGTCCTGTGGACCTAGAGCTGAAGGGGGACCATTAATGGACCGGTACGGGCCTGCTGTATGGGCCGCTTTTACAACTGAAACAGACAAAAAGGCGGACAGGACTGGACCGAGCCGGAACGGACCGCTCAGTGGAAACGAGGCCTCCAGGCCACAAGGTTTACCACCACCGTCTTCCAGGCAAGAAGTTTCACTGCCGCCGGCCTCCCCGTCTCCTGGTCCCTCGTCACTGGCCTTCCAGGTCCCTGCTCCTCCGTCGCAGGGCTCAAATATCCCTGCAGTCGCGGGCTTCAGGAATGCCACTGTTTCTTGTTTTAGACTCTTGCCCTCCTTCCGAGGCCCTCTCTGCCCACCCTGGTTGGGTTGTTTTTTGTTTTGGACTGTTTTTGATTTCCTGGCTCTGTCTCCTTGATTGTCTCCCTAATTACCTTCCCAATGTATATATGTCCCTCTGTGTTTTCATGTCTTTGTCGGGTCGTCATTGTGTCTATGTCCTGTCCTGTGCTTCCCTGAGTTCTGGACAATCTTCATTAAACATTAATTTAAATAACGCTAAACGTTTCTCTGCAACTGGGTCCTTCACTTTATGCTCTACAGCTACTGGCCAGGAGACATGTTAAACCTACCATGAATGATGTATAGAACTACCTATTGACCCTACCTTGTTCCATCTGGCAAAGTTTTATCTAAGGAAGTGCCCTGTGAGTGTATATTCAACAATAAATAAATAAAAAATCTTTACTTTTTTCATCGAGTGAAAATCTCTCTGATCCAGACCTAAATAATTCCTCAGTTATCTTTAGGCTTTAAAATGATTAAAATGTTGCTAAGCCTAAAGGATCTCCAAGTGGTTCGTCAACTCAGAATAAAACTACTTTTAGGAATCAATTTCAAGTGCTCAGTTGCATCTCAACTAGCAACCTTTCAAAAATACATATTTATTTAGTTTTTCTAGTAGAAAAACCGTTTGACAAATGTAAAACACCATTTTAGCACCAACAAGGTTACTGTATGTTTTCATAGTCACATACTGCCCAATCAGCATGGCGTACTTTGAGGCTTTCAAGCCTGAAGACTGGATGGAAAAAAAACAAAAAATTATGCCTGGTGTTGGCAGTTTGTTGATTGAGGAATTTATTAATGACTGGTATCCGGAATTCATGACTAAACTCAACTGCCTATATATGTTGTTTATCTGATATCTGTGTGTCAGTTTTCAACTGTTTGTAAGCTTGTATAAATATAATCACATAACAATGGCCAAAAATGCAAGAGCTGCCAATAACATAATTTCGTAAAACCTCTACCACTATTCTCTTCTTGAATTCTACCATAGTCCAATAAGTAAGTGATCAAATTACCAAATGTAATTGGCCGTTTTTATTAAAATGTACATGACAGTTTTTATAAAATATAATTTTACCATTCTTAAAATTATAAATGTATATATCCAAATAAATAAATAATATGCTAAATTAGGATTTCGTATGACATTTAATCCCCAAACTGGCTCTTAAAAACCTGTTTAAGTAACAAGAGTGCTGCCAAAAACCATTTTATTCAGAATATAAAAATTATGTAGCTCTCTATACATATTTTTGATTAGTAAATTGTAAAAAACAGAAACTGTGTAAAAATATTGTATGAAGTACAATTTTGCTATTACTGAAGCATTGTGTGCAGTTATCACAAAAAGGATTTTAAAGTGATAACTTTACATCAATGTAAACATTCTATTGTTATTGGTTAAAAATATTCTTTACATTAATGGCAAATTTTTGAAATGACAAAAAAAGATTACGTTAAGTTATTGGTGGAGTGATCAAATACAAACAAAATGTGATTGTCGTTTTACTGCACTCTAAAGCTACTGAAGAGATAAAAATTCTGTAAATGTTGAGAGTACATTTATTTTTTTGTATGAGGGTTTAATTCTGTAGTGCATGTGGCAACACTTAGAAACAGTAAACAATTAAGAAGAATGTAGTACATTATTTGTTCCATTATGAGATCATTTGACCATTATTCTGTGAACAAAGATCTATGTGGGAGGGGTTTCATCCAACTCATGTTTCAATAAAAACTCTATGCTGATGTAGATCTGTGCCCAGTTAAGAGAACTGAGCCCAGCGAACGACGTCTCGCTGTTAAAATATATAATTGTTGTTTGTTGTTCTTATTGCTCCTTTTTACAGAAATGAACGAGCACGCTGGAAGGTGAAATAAGAGCCCGAGAGAGCCCAGGGGTCATAAAATTAAATGGGTGTCTGTTCCTTTAAGAGAGGCTTTAGATTAGAGTGAAAGCACCTTTCCAACACTACCAAATTAAAAAGCATAAGCATGGTGTTTATTTGATTAAATTTAATAACCGACTTCCTGGGCAAAGACTCAAGATCAGGACATCCCAAGTTGACCTATTTAAATCCAGGTTCCTAAAATGTCAATCCACCACTAATTAAAAACTTAATTCATGCAAATACAAAAGTAAAATCGTTATTTAAAAAGGAGACATAGCTTAGTGATTTTACAACTACGTTTTTGTTAACAATACTTACTGTGTAAACAATCATTGTTTGATTGAAGCCAAAATGGTTGACAGTTTTGCTTGTGACGGTCATGCTGACAAACAGCCACTCCAACTGTGTTTGCATAGCTTCTCGAGTCCACTCTGTGATCTCTGTGTTGTTCTTGTTGTAAAATAACTTTAGTTCTTCATCTGAATTGGAAAACGAACAAACATTTACAGTATTATAGACTTCTCCAAGCATGTTAACATGGACAATGCTAAAAGTTAGTTAAAAGCATGTTTCAGGGTTCACCTGAGTGCATAATGGACTTGAAGGAGATGTTGCAGCTCTGAATGTCGAACGGGAATTTGTAAACACGCATCTTGCATGTGCTGATCACCACCAGGTCATTTCTAAATTCAACCCAGCCGTAGTTCCTGATGTTGAGATTAGGGCTCGGAGAGGCTTTGTCCTGCTCTGTCCTACAGGACAACAAATACCCACACAACCTACAGTATAAGTGAGACTCACATAATGTAAACAGGGGGTAATTTAATTTTGCAAGGTTTAACTATATCTCAGTCAAGTGATAAGACTAAATTAATCTCTTCTTGCATCCAGTGCTTCTTTCATTTTCACCAAGTGCTTTACTTGAAAGCAAAAATATTATTTTATATCTTGTACATATCATATGTACAAGATACTTCCAGATATTGTTTTCCAGAGCAGTTAATATGTAGTTATTCAGTTAGAGTGCAGACATGTTTCTGTGTTACACCCTCTACAAATCAGTGTTTCCATGATGATCCAGAAAGACTGAACAGCACATAACTGCAGTTTGCTCAGCATAGACGTACAGCTCCTTTATGCATGGCCTCAATCCTGCACCTCAATTTAAATGCACTGGAACAGGGGTGCTCTAGTATGCTGCTTTTATATGCATCCATTCTCCAACACACCTGAATCACATCAATGGCTTGTTACCAGGCCTCTGCAGAGCTGATGAGGATTTTCAGCCATTTGACTAAGACGTGTTGGAGAAGGAATACATCTAACAGTTACAGGATATTAGCTCTGCAGGACTGGACTTGGGCACCCCAGCGCTATAGACATTTAGGGGTTTGGGAGTTATAGGGGGAGACTGCTGTCATCAAGCAGTGGAATTTTTTGCACAACCCAGCCTAAATCCCAATTTTAATCCACTTAGACATGCACATCTGTATTCATAGCAGCATTTCACAATACAACTTTTTCTGATGTACCTGATTTCTTTGGTTATTGTTGTTTACTCCAACCTGTTTAGGAACGTGTGCAAATATGAACTGAAACTTACATCTCCTCAATAGTCAGATCTGGCATCCACAATAGCTTAGTGGGGACCAAGACATGTTTAGTTCCACAGAATTGTTCCGGGCGCCACCAAATATATTCATTGTCCCATCTCTACTTAGGGGAAAGAAACAGGGGTGGTGGTACAAAAGTAGGAGGAATAAATCATGGAGAAAAACAGAGATCTAAGAAATGTAGAGGTCCTAATTTAAAAATTTTTTATAAAAAAGATTTTTATAAAAGTGCCATATGTGTGAAATGTTTCATTTTCATGGTAAATTAAACTCACCAAGTATAACCAAATATAGGCAATGAAAGTCTGATCACTTTCTCTCTGTGAGCAAAAGAAAGAAGTTGAGTGATTTTTTTTTCATCAGCAAAATAGCATGCCATAGTTAACACCATTGACTGTATAAATAATAGACAGCGTTTCCGCACTCCTCCCCGTTTAACAAAATGACCACGTTCATGGGGGAAATCATTGCGGGTTTACAGACTCCTCCTCCCCGGTTCTGACGCAGCATGTTCCTAAAAAGGGCATAAGGGCGGGATCTTCACTGTAGACTCGGCCCTGCTTGGCCCTCTGCTCCCGCACCTTTAGCTCTGATGCTAAACGTGGCTAGCTAAGCTAAAGGCTAATCCGCTCATTGACTGTATATATAGCGCTCCCGCTTCATTCCACTGCAGCCATCTGTGCGCCTCCGACGGCTCTCTTTTCTCCCCAATCTCATAAGGTAAGAACTCATAACTTAAAATAATTATTAAAATGCAGTGTTACTATAATTACAGTGGAACGAAATACAGCAATTTAAACTGAATTATCACAACGTGATATGGAAGACAATTGGATAAAAAAAGTCTCGAGACAGATTGCTGTCAAAATGTATGTAAAGCCAAGTGGAGGATGTTTATTAGCCTAGTCTAATCTGCAATATGTTTACATGTGTGTTACATTGACTGTATATATACAGTGTATAATAATGTGTCAAGTATTAAATTCCCTGTATGAAAAGTGCGTGCACTGTATATGTGTTGAATGCGTGTGGATGAAAGTGCCTGGTGTGTGCTGCCATAAATGGATTAATACGGTAATAATTGTAATTTAATAATGATTTAAATTCTACTCCCCAGAAATGAATACAAATAAGGCCACGGTCGACAATATCCTGATACAGTCGAGGGCAGAGGGCTTGGAGTCAAGTCAGGAGCACGTTTTTCACCTTTTTTGATGATTTTCTTTTTTTTTATTCTTGAAAATAAAAGTTTTTAAACATTGTGAACGCCTTTCTGTTTCTCCCGCAAACATACGCTTCATTATCAGAACAAATAATACGGATCCTCAGAGAGTTTGCATCTTTGAATTGATAATAGGTTAAGGTAAGGTTAATTAAAGATTTCTATAAAACAACATCGGCGAACACCTTCATAAAATAATGGCTGCAGTTTACACGTTCCGTCTCCACAGCAAAGTTCAGGAGGGAATGAGGGAATTCTGCGCAATCAACCCAGAATCCGTTTGACAGACTAGAGGAAGAATGATAAAAACACTCAACAATCTTCCCTTCATCTCTGCACGGAACCCGACAGGGGTCAGGTGAAGAAATAATTTAGAGGTTGATATGTTGAGGTTCATATGTACTCTCAGTTTAATAAAATCCATACGCATGTTTTATGCGCGCACTGATTTGGGCATCGTGCTGGACCATTTCAAAGCTTTAAACTGAAAAAAGGGTATTATTCATTTAACTTTTAAATAATACGACTAAGATCTCACTAGTGACCAGGTTTGTTTCAACTCCATGCACAACAAATGCAATATTTGTTTTTATACGGCTTTGAAGACAAACTGATCGCAAAATTTGTGGAAATGGTCCTAAAAGCGCACAGTGTATGTCCGTCTTGCCTCTGGGAAGCATGGAGCTGGTAGCGCAGCATAATTAGAACACCTTCCATTAAAGATGATACTGAATATATGAAAATTGCGCGGGTGGATGCACTGTTTAAAAAACAAACAAGGTTTTTAAGTGGTGAGGACAAAACTTTAATTGATCAATATTACCGCGGACATGGTCCCGGCTACAATGACTCAAATATCTACACTTTCATGCAGCACCCCAAATCCGTGCGCACGGTTTAATAAACTGAGGGTAGGGAGGGATTCTTAAGTATTCCTGCACCTGACCCCAGCTGGGTTCCAAGGTGATTTTTTCATCACAGAAAAATATGCAGAGTTGTGGGTCTGAGGGCGGACAAGGTGCTGCTGCTGGTGCTACGGGGAAAAAATCATCTCAGCTGCTATGACTGGATAAGTCAAGTGAATTCTTATCTTTAATTTTAATCATCTCAGCATATTTGATCTTATCTTAATTTTTTATGTCAACAATAATTTAGTTTTTCACATTTTCTGTCAGTTTTTAAATGGTAAACGTATGAGCAAGATGGTTTTGTGTATGCAGCTGCCTGCATACACAAACCTGTCGTTATTTTCATGAATAAAAAGTAAAAATAATATATATATATACTTACATTTTGTAATTACAAACATGTTTTACTTAGGCTCACACATTATTCAATAGTCTAATATGTCAAACCGAAAAGACTCAGACAGAATGCGTTAGGTTGAGCTCCGCTCCACAGCCAGATAGCCTCTGCTAGCTTCATGCAGCTGCGCAGCGAGCTATTAGCCTAGCCGATAGGCCAGGCAGCGACCTAAACGGCCTGTCATTTAAAGTCCAGCCCTCATTTATTATGCAAGATTCAGAAAATGTATCCTACGTTAACCAGCCTGGTGCCTCTGTTTTTTTCCCCCAGCGTAATCACAGGAGCAATATGTAGCTGTAGACAGTAAAAAAAAAAAGGCACCAGGCATTAAAGTTGTTTTTAACGTGTCTAAAGTGCAATGTATTCCAATGGGGGACTAGCGGCTATATGGCGGTACTACAGCCATGGCGGGCCCCAGTGTCGTAGTCAAAAAGCAGAGCAGCCAGCGGCCATTGGTTAACACCCAAATGTAAATTCCTAAAATCATGAATAACTCATGACACTTCATACACCTGCGCTGCACCCTAGAAAGACTAATTCCCAACTTTTGGGACTTGCATACAGTTAGTGGAATCTGAAACGCATCCCCTTCAACTTTTTCACATTTTATGAGGTTGCAACTCCAAACTTTAATGTGTTTTTAGTGGGATATTAAATAATAAACCAACAAAAAGTAGTGAGTGAATTTGAAGAGGAAAGAAAATGATGGTTTTTAACTTTTCACAGTTAAAATTGTGATTACTCTGTGTTAGCTCCATTCAACTAGCTCTGACCAGCTTTCCTATCCCTGCTGAAGAAAAGCATCTCCACGGCATGATACCACCATGTGTCACTATGGGACAGTGACACATGGTGGCATTGTGTTCAGGGTTGTGTGCTGTGTGGGTTTTCCTCCTCCAGCATTTTAAAATTGGGCCAAACATTTACATTTTGGTCCTATCTGACCAGAGAAGCTTTTTTCCACACATTTGCTGTGTCCTCTATATCCTTGTTATAGGTGTGCTAAAGTAGGGAAACACCTAAAACATGCAGAGCAGTGTGCCTGGAGGAGCAAGGCATATGATTGTTGTTGCCAGGTTTGTGGAGGGCATGACTAGCAGCTGCTCCTTGCTCCTGAGCTGTGACTCGATGCAGCTTCTCCAGAGTAACCTCTTGTGGTAACTTCTTAGGTGGTTGATAGGTTTGCAGTTGTGCCATACTCTTTCCACTTCCTGATAATGGTACCCCATTAGATGAAGGCTTGGTTTAAGGTTTTTATAATCAGACCTTTAATACAACCTCTCTACATCTTTATCCCTGAATTTCTTCATGTGTTCCTTGGTCTTTGTGATGCTATTAGATCCCTAATGTTCTCTGACAAAATCTCTGAGGCCTTCAACTGTTTTTAAAATTCCATTTAAAATATGTACTTGCTGACATGAAATTTTATGTTGGGGTGTTAGAATAAAGAGGTCAGAATCCATATGCACACTGTGCTATACTTATCTTGCTCTATCACATAAAGTCCCAGGAAAACACACTGGAGTTTTTGGTTGTGATGTGACAAAATGTGGAAAGGTTCAGCTGTTATGCCTACTTATCTAAATCATTGTAGGAAGGTTTAAAAACTTACCACATCTAGAATGGCATAAATCTTCATTTCTAGAAGTACCCAGGTCAAATGATTGTGGCATTTAACAGGCCGACCCACTGTGTACTTGTCACTGTTCTGGGTCAGATTCAGGTGGTTTAAAATAGCCAGAGTACTGCATTCTTCTGGAACATAAACCTCATTTTCTGAAATTATTGGAAGACATATTTAGCATGAAAGAGTTCACTTACATCAAAAACAATAATAAAATATTGTCTTTCTTTCCTGTTCGCACTCCTGCACCTTCACTGTTTTCTACCTCAGGGTGGTCATGTCATTTCATAGTTACTTGCAGTTTGTTTGAATAAAAAACATTACATAGAGGTGTGGTGAAGTGTATTTAAAATTCCAGTATTTATAATCAACCTGTCACTCAGTCCTGCTCAGTCCCTCCCCCTGAGTGCAAACGAACCAATAGCATTCAACTACCAGTTTCCTGGAAACAAACAGACTTGGACATTCTCATCGTCTTACTTCATAGAGAAGCATTAGGACCTGTGACACTTTTGTGGTTTTCTGGGCTGTATTTGAGTTTTAAAACACAAAAATTGTTAAACGATATGCCTGTGGCACCTCTAAAAGCGATACACGGTTATTTTATTTTGTTTCCCAAAATGAAACAACATGGAAAATGTCTCAGTTGGATAAAGCTGTGTGGCAGACCGCACAGTTAACTCAACATGACAACTATAAAAAAGAATGTACGTTTGTAGACATTCTTGGTAAGACATTGGTATTGTATCATCTTAATAATCAGGTCATATAAGTTAATATCCATTACATAAAGCCTAGTGGTAATGAGCTTTCTTAAGCTAACCACTTAATAGGCTGTTAACACATTACCCTGGTGTACCTGAAAAATGATGGCCTTCAGTCACTACGTTTACATGCACATCGAAATCAAGCTATTGGCAAAAATCTAACTTATACCTTAACCAGAATGGAAGCCTTTATCCCAGTTTATATGTCTCTCAGAAAATTGAATTATTGAATGAAATACGGTCGCCACCATGACATTAGAACATGGTGCTCCTTTTCACGCCGTGAAAAGCTCGGCTAAGGCGGGGTTGGATTTCCTTGCAGAAAAATTTGATTTCCAATCACATTATTTGAGTCCTATTATTCTAACTCTAGTTTCAGTCTGACTTCAGTTGGACTAAGGTGTAAACATGCATTTCAAAAGTCTAATTTCAGTCGGACTAAGGCAATAATTTGGCTTGCTCTTGCTGCATGTAAATGCACTAAATGCACTTTTGCTTTGAGATCTAAATATCTGTGTGTCTAATCTGGGTAAATTTTCATGTAATTCTATTTTGAAATCTTGTAAATAACCCTCTATCACATAATGCCAACCCTTCTGAGAGTTCCTCGAAAATGTTAATTGCTGTTGGCTCCAAATTGTTTCGGCACTAACCACTCTCTCATTGTAACCATGCAGTAAGCTGTGACGGCTTGTTTGAGGTAGCAACAGTAACTTAGGAGGGCGGGGCTTAGCAGGACTGAGCGACAGGTCAATTAACCCAAAGACAGTTCCAGTCAAATAAATAAACAAAATTTCTTCCTCTTGACAACTGGATATCCTGGACAGAGAGTAGGTTTCTCACCAACCTCAACTTCAAGATAAAAATGACAGCTGTATTACAAAACTTATCAGGTATACACATTGTATTGTCCAATCTCTGTCAGTCAACATATTGGTATGGTTTATTAATTGCCTTAACATACAGTGAACATTTTTCATGGCCTATTACTAACTTTTATCCTGTACAGAGAACCCTTCTGACTTTCTGGCCCTCCAAAGGAACATTATTCATATGTGATAGCAGCCCTAAATCTTGTTAGAGAGTTTAAACGTACAGTTGAAATAAGAAGTTTACATACGTTGAAGAAAAAAAACACACATTTTTTTACACTGTTTGAAGTTAAATAAGACCAAACTTCTCTGGTTTTAGCTCAGTTAGAATTACCAACATTATTTGTATTTGCTAAATGCCAGAATATTAAGAGAAAGAATATGTCAGAGATTAAAAAAGAAGTTTACATGCATTTCCTCAATATTTTGGAGCATTGCAATGGAGCTGTTTTGCTTTGATAAAATGTTTTTCTTCTCACAATAATTAGCTAGAGTTTTGGCCTATTCCTCCTGACAGGACTGGTGCAAATGAGTCAGGTTTGTAGGCCGCCTCTCTCACACACGCCTTTTTTGATCTGCCAATAAATTCTTTTATTGGATTGAGAACAGGGGTTTGTCATGGCCACACTAAAACATTGACTTTGTTGTTCTAGTCACTTTGTAACCACTTTTGCTGTATTTTTAGGGTCATTGTCCATTTGGAAAACCCATTTGCACCCCAGCTTTAACTTCCTGCTTGATGTCTTTATATGTTGCTTTAATATTTCCACATAATGTTATATCCTCATGATGCTATCTATTTTATGAAGTGCACCAGTTCCTCTTGAAGAAAAACAGCCCCACAACATAACACTGCCACCTCCATACTTAACTGTTGGGTTAGTGTTCCCAGGCTTACAAGAGCCCCCCTTTTTTCTCCCAATTCAACAATGGTAATTATGGCCAAACAGTTATACTTTAGTTTCATTAGCCCATAGGACATTTCTCCGAAAATAAAGGTCTTTGTTTCTGTGTGCATTTGTTTGGGAGCAATTCTTCCTCCTTGCTGAGTGACTTTTCAGGCCATGTCGGAACAGGACAGGTTTCATTGTGGATAATGACTCTGTCTTACCTCCTTCAGCCAGCATCTTTACAAGTTATTTGGATTTTGTTCTGGAGTTGATTTGCACATTTCTGTGGCATTTTCATCTCCTTTCTAAGGTATGATGGTTGGGTATTCCCATTATGTGTATACTTGTTAAACAGATGAACTCAGCACCATTAAGAATCTGGAAATTGTTCCCAAGGATGAACCAGACTTGGACAGTTCCACAATTCTCTTCCAAAGGTCTTGGCTGATTTCTTTTGACTTTCCCGTTATGTCAAACAAGTAAGCTGTGTGTTCCAAGTGTGGCCTTAAAATACATTCACAGGTGTGCCTCCAATTAACTCGCGTTTAAAACTTTTGCCTGTGGGAATAAGATTCAAAAACTACAACCTTAATCAATAACGAGTATGAAGTGAAAGTTTATGAATATGAACTGAAATTTTACAACTGTGGCAAATTATGAGTCTCCAATCATGAATATGAATTGTGTGCTGCCAAAATAGTGACATCTCGTGACGTCAGGCGTCACAGGCATTATGCTTGGAGCAAGAAGACAACGATCCCACAAACGCACATGCGTTCAGTGTTTGCGTTCTCATATTTTTATCGATGTGCATGATGTAAAATTTTTCAATTACCAGGAAAACAGGCTGTGGTGGACGTTTTTATACTTTGCTTTTGTAGCAGAGCAATACTTTTTTTTAAATTTAAGATTTTTCAACACTGTATTTCTTCTATTCATTTACCTGTCAGAATATGGCTCCCCTCTCCAATTTTACATGATTAAATGGTCATAATATAAGGTAAATATATTTTTTTTGTGTTGGTTGGTACTCTGTGACGGGGTAAGCCGTATTGCGTCATTTCCTGTTGTCCTCTGTGGAGCTGTTGTTCAGACTGAGGCCTCTAAGTTATTTTAACACACAAGCACACTAAAACACACGTTTTGTGGTGGTGTACTTTACGTTTTGGGAACTCCTTGTGTTTCACACAGCTTTTCTTGGGGTGGTAAGGTCTTGCTAGCTCAGTTAGCTTAGCTTCATTGCGGCAATGGCTACTCTTCTTTCTCCTGTCTCTAACTCTTCCCTTCTCTCTTGCTCTCTCTGTCAGATGTTTAGTTACTTCCCGGCCTCCTTTAGTGATAATGGTAACTGTAATAAATGTAATATTTTTGTAGCTTTGGAGGCGAGGGTATCAGAATTAGAAGCACGGCTCCGGGCTGTTGAAAACCAGCTGATAGCCGAAGCCCATTAGCCAGCGCGGAGCCAACAAGGATAGAACCCCTTAGCTGTCCTCCGGTAGAGCCCGCGCAGCCGGGACCTGAGGCCGGCTGGGTGACGGTACGTAGGAAGCATAGTTCTAGGACCCAGCCCCCGGGCCACCACCAATTCAATTCAATTCAGTTTATTTATATAGCGCCAATTCACAACAGATGTCATCTCAAGGCACTTAACAAGAAGTCATTTCAATACATTTATACAAACATTCCAATCAGTTAAAAAGTTTCCTATTTAAGGAATCCCAGCAGATTGCGTCAGTCATTGGCGTGAGGTTGGGCAGATTTCCAACCACAGCAATCCTTCAGCAATCCCTCATACTGAGCAAGCATGTAGCGACAGTGGAGAGGAAAAACTCCCCTTTAACAGGAAGAAACCTCCAACAGAACCAGGCTCAGTAGGAGCGGCCATCTGCCACGACCGTCTGGGGGTTTGAGAAGACAGAGCAGAACACAGAAGGAACAGAAGATCCGATATAAGAGAACTTTCTATGTTACAGAAAGTAAAAAGTTGATAACAGGACACAGTGGATGTTCAGTTACTGAGAGGATCATCCCAGTCGATGCCCCCCGTCCAACAGGGCATTGCAGCCAAGCAGGATACCAGACCAGGTATATCTTCGATGGGGAGAAAAACACTGAGAGAAAACAAAGTTAACAGTCGAAATAACAGAATGTACTGTAATACAACTGGAGAGTCGTAGGAGAAAAGGAAGTAGCAGAGTGAAGAAAATTGGTAAGTCTGTCCTCCAGCAGTCTAAGCCTAAAGCAGCATAACTACAGAGATAGCTCAGGATGACCTAAGCCACTCTAACTATAAGCTTTATCAAAAAGGAAAGTTTTAAGCCTGGCCTTAAAAGTAAACAGAGTGTCTGCCTCACGGACTAAAGCTGGGAGCTGGTTCCACAGGAGAGGAGCCTGATAACTAAAACATCTGCCTCCCATTCTACTTTTAGAGATCCTAGGAACTACAAGTAAACCTGCAGTCTGAGAGCGAAGTGCTCTTTTAGGAACATATGGAACAATTAGATCTCTGATGTATGATGGAGCTTGATTATTAAGGGCTTTGTATGTAAGAAGAAGGATCTTAAATTCTATTCTGGATTTAACAGGGAGCCAGTGAAGGGAAGCTAAAACAGGAGAAATGTGATCTCTCTTTTTGATATTCATCAGAACTCTTGCTGCCGCATTTTGGATCAACTGAAGGCTTTTAATGGCATTTTGTGGACTTCCTGATAGTAAAGAATTACAGTAGTCCAGCCTTGAGGTAACAAATGCATGGACTAGTTTCTCAGCATCACTCCTGGACAGGATGTTTCTAATTTTAGCAATATTCCAGAGGTGAAAGAAAGAAATCCTAGAAACCTGTTTAATATGGGATTTAAATGTCAAGTCTTGGTCAAAAATAACGCAGAGGTTCTTTACGTTATTACTGGGGGCCAATTTAATGCCATCCAGATGAAGTGATTGACTAATCAGTTTCTGTTTAAGAACTTCTGGTCCAAAGACAGCAACTTCTGTCTTGTCAGAATTTAAAAGCAAAAAGTTTAGGGTCATCCATGCTTTTATGTCTTCCAGACATGCCTGTAATCTACCTAACTGACTGGGTTCATCAGGATTTATGGATAAATATAGTTGTGTATCATCGGCATAGCTGTGGAAATTTATCCCATGCTGTCTAATGATTCTACCAATTGGAAGCATATATATGGTGAAAAGAATTGGTTCAAGGACAGAACCCTGTGGAACTCCACAAGTAACCCTTGAGAGTGAAGATGATTTATCATTTAGATGAACAAACTGGAATCTATCGGACAAATATGATTTAAACCAGCCTAGTGCTCTTCCTTTGATCCCTGCAACATGTTCAAGCCTTTCTAAGAGAATATTATGATCGACTGTGTCAAAAGCAGCACTGAGATCTAACAAAACCAGAACAGACACCAGTCCATTATCTGAGGCCATGAGAATATCATTAGTAACCTTCACCAGTGCTGTTTCAGTGCTATGATGAGCTCTAAAACCTGACTGAAACTCTTCAAACAGCTCGTTACTGTTTAGATGTTCACAGACTTGATTAGCAACTATTTTCTCAAGGACTTTGGATAAGAAAGGAAGGTTAGATATAGGTCTGTAATTCACTAAGTCATCTTGATCAAGGGAAGGTTTCTTGAGTAAAGGTTTAATTACAGCTATTTTAAATTCCTGTGGTACGTATCCGTTTACTAAGGATAGATTCATCATATCCAAAATGGGGCCAGGAACCAAATGGAACACTTCTTTAAATAATTTGGTTGAGATTGGGTCCAAAATACAAGTTGAAGATTTAGATGAGGCTAATATTTTTGATAATTCTGAAAGCTCGACTGAATCAAAACAGCCTAAGCAATACTGAGGTTCTACAGTTCTTTCCGATACTGACTCATTTACTGAGGAAGAAGTAATCATGTTTGGGAGGGTGCCAATGATTTTATTTTTAATAAAATTTATTTTATTTATGAAGAATCTCATAAAATCATCACTGCTAAGAGCTGGGAGAATAGTTTGCTCAACAGAGCTATGACTCTGTGTAAGTTTGGCAACTGTACTAAAAAGAAACCTAGGATTGTTTTTATTCGCCTCTATTAATGATGAAAAATATGCTGTTCTAGCTTGTCGAAGGGTCTTTTTATACAGCAGTAGACTGTTATTCCAGGTTAAATAGGAATCCTCTAGATGTGTAGAGCGCTATTTTCTCTCCAACTTCCTAGTATTCTGCTTTAAAGTACGCAACTCTGCGTTAAACCAAGGAGTCAGCCTCCTATGGCTAGCCACTTTCTTTTTTAATGGGGCTACACTATCTAATGCCAAACGCAATGAGGACGTAACGCTGTGAACCAGACCATCAATTTCTGAAGGGTTAGAGATAGAATTGCTGCCATCCACTGTGTTACTCTGAGACACTGAGGAAAGTAAGAATGGTACAGATTCTTTAAAAATTGTTACAGCATTGTCTGATAAAGTTCTACTATAATGAAATTTTCTTTCAGATTTAAGATGGTCAGTTAAAGTAAATTCAAAAGTTATCAAGAAGTGGTCAGACAGGACCGGGTTATGTGGGTGGACTGTTATTTCCTCACACTCAATACCGTATGTCAGTACAAGGTCCAAAGTGTGTTTACCTGAGTGGGTCGATCCCTGTACTTTTTGAGTAAAGCCAATTGAGTCTAAAATAGCATTAAAGGCTGCATTTAGGCTATCACTTTCAGTATCCACATGAATATTGAAGTCCCCCACTATAATAACCCTATCAGTATTTAATACTATATCAGATAAAAAATGTGAGATCTGATCCAAGAATTGAGAGTAAGGGCCTGGTGGACGATACAAAACCACAAACAAAAATGGTCTTAATGTTTTGCAACTTGGATGAGGAAAATTAAGGGTTAGATGCTCAAAAGAACTGTAGCTATCAATTGGTCTGGGACTAATTAGTAAATCAGAACGGAAAATGGCTGCAACTCCTCCTCCTCGCCCAGTATTTCTAGGAATGTGAAAATTTAAATGACTGGAAGGAGTTGACTCATTTATACTGACATAATCCTCCTGCTGCAACCAGGTTTCTGTGAGACAAAGGAAATCAATGTGATTATCACAAATCAAGTCATTTACTAACAAAGTCTTTGAGGAGAGAGATCTTATGTTTAATAAACCACATTTAATAGATTTATTTTCAGTCAAAGTTGTATTTATTTTTATGAGATTTCCATAATTTGCTTTTGTTGGCTTAACTTTTAATCCATTTAATTTTGGCCGTGGGCAAGACACTGTTTCTATAGGGTAATGGGTGGGTAACAGTACAGAAGCAGCAGAGAGGTGGGTTAAACTACGACTCTGCTTCCTGGTCTGGACCCTGGGTTGTCAGTGTTTTGGAGGATTAATAAATTCGGCCATATTCCTAGAAAGAAGAGCTGCTCCATCCAAAGTGGGATGGATGCCGTCTCTCCGGATCAGACCAGGTTTTCCCCAAAAAGTTCTCCAGTTATCAATGTAGCCCACATCGTTTGCAGGACACCACCTAGACAACCATTGATGGAATGACAGCATGCGGCTAAACATGTCGTCACTGGTCCGATCAGGCAGGGGACCAGAAAAGATTACCGAGTCTGACATTGTTTTGGCAAACTTACACACCGAAGCAACACTAATTTTAGTGACCTCCGATTGGCGTAACCGGGTGTCATTACCGCCAGCGTGAATAACAATCTTACTGTATTTACGCTTATCTTTAGCCAGCAGTTTCAGGTTGGATTTGATGTCGCCCGTTCTGGCCCCTGGCAAGCATTTGACTATGGTCAATGGTGTCTCTAATGCCACGTTTCTGACTATGGAGCTGCCAATTACCAGGGCCGGCTTCTCAGCAGGTGTGTCGCTGAGCGGGGAAAATCTGTTAGAAACGCGGACCGGTTGGTGGTGGCCCGGGGGCTGGGTCCTAGAACTATGCTTCCTACGTACAGTCACCCAGCCGCCTAGAGGTCCCGGCTGCGCGGGCTCTACCGGACGACAGCTAGGGGGTTCTATCCTTGTTGGCTCCGCGCTGGCTAATGGGCTTCGGCTATCTGCTGGTTTTTCAACAGCGCGGAGCCGTGCTTCTAATTCTGATACCCTCGCCTCCAAAGCTACAAAAAGATTACATTTATTACAGTTACCATTATCACTAAAGGAGGCAGGGAAGTAACTAAACATCTGACAGAGAGAGCAAGAGAGAAGAGAAGAGTTAGAGACAGGAGAAAGAAGAGTAGCCATAGCCGCAATGAAGCTAAGCTAACTGAGCTAGCGAGACCTTCCACCCAAAGAAAAACTGTGTGAAACACGAGGAGTTCCCAAAACGTAAAGTACACCACCACAAAATGTGTGTTTTAGTGTGATTGTGTGTTAAAATAACTTAGAAAAGCCTCAGCACAGAGAAAATAAGATCAATTCAAGAGCGTTTGAACACCAAAACAGCTCCACGGAGCACAGCAGTGACAACAGGAAATGACGCAATACGGCTTACCCCGTCACCACAACGTGCATCCATTCACCTCCAACCGGTCCGCGTTTCTAACAGATTTTCCCCGCTCAGCGACACACCTGCTGAGAAGCCGACCCTGGTAATTGGCAGCTCCATAGTCAGAAACGTGGCATTAGAGACACCATTGACCATAGTCAAATGCTTGCCAGGGGCCAGAACGGGCGACATCAAATCCTACCTGAAACTGCTGGCTAAAGATAAGCGTAAATACAGTAAGATTGTTATTCACGCTGGCGGTAATAACACCCGGTTACGCCAATCGGAGGTCACTAAAATTAGTGTTGCTTCGGTGCACGAACGAGCACGCGGGAAGGTGAAATGAGAGCTCAGAGAGATTCCAGGGTCATAAATTAAATGTGTGTCTGTTCCTTTAAAATAGGCTTTAAATTAGAGTGAAAACACCTTTCCAACAAAATGGTGACCCCGATGTGATTTCTGGAGGAGCAAAGGAAAACGTGAGTTTGGAATAATAGGATTTTGTTGAAATTGTTGTGATCGACAGTCAATTTTGCGCCTCGTGTGTCACCGCTTACCAAATAACTTCAGACCCGGGTCACTTCCGTCCTCCGATCTCCAGTATCTGTCGATCACAACAATTTCAACAAAATCCTATTATTCCAAACTCACGTTTTCCTTTGCTCCTCCAGAAATCACATCGGGGTCACCATTTTGTTGGAAAGGTGTTTAATCTAAAATTATGTTCTGTCTGTAGTTCTCCAGTAAATGTTGATTTCTGTTTCTGCTGAGGTAAATAGACGCCGACCGGGTCGGTAAACTCAGGGTGTGGCCGGCCCTAAGGTAAGCTAGGATGCTTCTTACTGAAAGCCTGCGTGTTTGGAACCGTAGGTAGGCTGAGTGTGAATCAGCTCGTGGATTGAGAAACCACGGAATGTCTGAAAAAAGAAAACTCAGAGATCAGAGAGCGATTTCAACCCTGGCATTTCTTGTTCCTTTGAGCAGGATCCCAAATCTGACTGGATCTCCGGGAGGAGCCGCAGGCTGCTGAGAGCCCGTGCATGGCCTGGTCTAGGACCAGCTGGATCCTGGAGACCTCCAGCTCAACGTGGAGGCCAGAACATCGCGGCGTTCCTCCCGGAGCAACAGTTGATGACGGGGTCTTCCTTCACAGGGATAACAACCAGTGAGTAAAAAATTTGATGCGTGAAAGAATAAAAAGTAAGAGAGAAGAAATAACTAGGTCCGGGACCTTTGTAATGCAAGTTTGTGTTTTGCAAATAAAGATCGGGGATCTTTGCGTGATGATCTGGGATCTCACAATGAATATCTATGTTAAAGGAGTTGGACTCAGAGGTCTGGGATCTCAATTAGAAAATAGGCCTAATGATAAATAATATCTAAATAATAATACTAGTAATGAGAAAGCATGATAATAAATACATAATTATATTAATGTGTGACAGACCGGTTGTGTGACTGTGTGTGTGTGTGTGTGTGTGTGTGTGTGTGTGTGTGTGTGTGTGTGTGTGCGTGCGCGTGTGTGTGTGTGTGTGTGTGTGTGTGTGTGAGAATGGAGATTTCTATGGTGAAACAGCTGTAGGCTGAAAGGAGTCTCATGGTTAGAAGTGTTGAGTAAATAACACTGCGATAAGATAAATAGATAAGATCAAAGTGAAATAAAAGCTGAATTTACTTCATTAACATGAGAATGATAAATATTTAAAAATGAAAAATAAAAAAAGTAAAATGTAACTTATCGAAATATGGGGGAAAAATAGCAAAGAAGATTTAAAGGAGATGCAAAATTTATGTAAGAGAAAAGACAATACATTTCTTTAAAATAAAAATTATGAATTTGAAGGACGATTGACTGAGTAATTTCGCGCACTTCTTGGTAGTTGCGATATGAAATAAAATTAAAAAGATCAAAATTGAAGAATAGACATTTGGCGTCTCAAAAAAAAAATTCCTCTTGAAGGAGCGAAGAAGAGAAAAAGGAGGGGTTCATGCGTGAAGCTGATGTGTTTTTTAGCACCCGGGAGGATGAAAAATGTTTCAAACTTTGTTTTCTCCTAAAGTTCCGCCGAAAGAAAAATAAAATAAAAGAGAAAACTCTCACTTCCATATTTTAAAAAATCCTATGAAGAGTAAGGTAAACTTTACTGTGATCTAAATGAATTATCTTAAACAAGCGACGCCCTTCCCCTCAAGGAAGGGCCGTTCTGATAATAAACAAGACCCCCCCCTCTGTCCCTCAACAATGGGTCGTTAGTTGTTCTCTTAATAAACAAACCAACTGTGATGGGTTGACTTCCTGAGAAAGACTTGTTTGAAACCAGATTCATCATGCGTTTCAAAATTGTTAAAGGTTATCCACCTGCAGGAAGGCAGAAGGGAAGGAACACACCTCCCCTCGCTAGCTGATAAGGAGGGGGGATGTTTTAGCTGCGTGCAGCTCAATACCAAAGGTTGGGATTTCTTAAGTGCAGCGGCAACTTTTACTCTATAATAATAATAATTAAAAAAACTTAGCTAATATTTTTTATGATATTCATGGGATGTCTGTGAGATCTCTCATATAGTAGAAAAGAAATGGTTTAAAATGACGGATTATGAGCAGAGTGATTTTATATGGAAATTCAGGCGGATGTCTACAGGTCCTGTGGGGAAGCGACAGCTGGGTGGCTACGTAAATTTATTCTTTGTAACAAGCGGGAGCTTCAGATGCTTGCTTCTAACATTTTAATGACAGATAAGATACCTGTTGAAAGGAAACAATCTTGTAATGCCCTGGGTTAGAGACTGCAAAAAAAAAGAGAAGAAATGTTCGTTATGGGATTACCGTAGTAAAGAATGTAGTAACGCACTCCAAAATTCAACTTTAGTTACCGTAGCACACTGAGTATAAGCGCACTTCAATATTTACACTCAATGGATTTGTTGCTAATTGGATGAAATTACTAGTCTGAATTAGCAGAAAAGATGTCTGGACCTACACCTGAGATTGGGAGAGGTTGCCGGCCCTCGCCCCAGTCTGAGTTGAGAATGGTACCACGTTTTGGACATCTAGCAACAGACTCTTCCACATATAATCCTAATGATAAGATAATTTGTAGAATCTTTATGAAAGAGCAGATAAGCAGAGAGCAAGGAATAGAGATGTGATGTTTTGTTATGGAAATATCAGTTGCTGATTATCTCATTGACAAAATGGTAGGAAGTTAGTGAAGCCAGATGGAGAGAAAAAAATTAGGAATTTTGTTTTCCACTAAAAAAGAATGAGTTTGAGTTGTTAGAAAAATGAAATAAAAATAATAGATTTAGCTACAGGAAGAATCTGTAGTGGTAATTATATTACCTCCAGACTGTTTTTTAATTTGTTAGGAAGAGATTTCCTATTTCACTTGAAGTTGGGCATGTTCTCTGTAGGGGATAAATTAATAATCCAAATTGTAGATTTTCATAAAATTCTTGAAACGGGACAACTACCAAAGAATTGTTCTACTTGGAAAGAGAAAAATTAAAGTTTTAACTTTGGTTTGTAATCAGATGAAGATAAAATAATCATATTATTGCTAACAGAAGATTCAAATTGAACTTTGCATGTTTTTGGCATTTGGCCAACAATGAGGAACAGGGGTATGGCGACCTCTAGTGGCGAACTAATTAGAGCATTTCGTACGGACAATTCAATTCTCAAACTGATTAGTTTGCGGACAAGAAGTGTCAGACATGAAAAAAAGAAAAGCTTCTCATATAAAATTAAGAAACACCTTTGAGCAAACAAAGGCTGTACTGAAGAAGCTCTATTTGGTAAGAAAAGATAATTTCTCCTAATGGATTTGCAATGTTAACAGTGAAACATGTATATACACTAATTGTTGCAGACATGTTGCTTAGAGAAATAATGCCTAGATTTGATATCCACAAATGATCTATAGTGGTAACGGAACACATTTTGTGAATGAAATAATTGATAAAATAGGACAAAGATTATAGATCATTTTTAGGAGACAATTGGATTCTAAAAGCAGATTAAGAAAGGCCATGGATAAGACTAAACAGAATTGGAGATACTGTTTGGTTATGATAAAGCTATATATAAATATAACACCAAGTAATTGAACGGATTTGATGAGACCTTATCCTTCCTAAAGTTTGGTATATTAAAATCAGAGGCACAATTACAAATTGATTTATGATTTTATGATAAAGATGTTGAAAATAAAAAAAAAGCAATGGAAGAAACGGGACAGAATTGGATATTGTCTTGATTTGGTAAATTATTAATGCATATAATACCAAATTTGAATATTGGCCTCATTCTATTTGAAATAATCTATGGGCGTAGATATAGAATTCCTTAGATTGGTTTACTCTCTTCTAAAGAACAATTTGATTAAAATCTGGTGGGTTTTCATGATCAAAATACTGATTATTACATAATTTACAAATGCAAACTAATCATATGCCAGATGACCCTATATTCCTAAAGGAAGAAGTGAGCTGAAAGTAGGTGACTGGATCCTGATTAAAAGCTGTAACTAGAAAATTGGTCATCACCCAGGTGGAAGGGGCCATTCCATGTATTTTTGACCACCAACGGCTGTGGAGACTGAGTTGGATACACTTAATCCGTTATAAAAAGCAGAGACCATTACTAGATATAGGGAAAGCAGTCTAAGAAAAGTGGTGTTTAAGACTGATTCCAAAGGGAGGTGGATACAATATGTTCAACTTGTCTCAACCTCAGTGAAGAGTACCAGGAGATCCAC
Source organism: Valencia hispanica (assembly GCA_963556495.2). NCBI lineage: Eukaryota > Metazoa > Chordata > Actinopteri > Cyprinodontiformes > Valenciidae > Valencia > Valencia hispanica. The sequence goes on from OY747721.1 coordinate 15,020,938, forward strand.
TTTTCTATAGAGACTGCTTGAAGGGAGAGATAGTAACTATGAAGGTTTTTCTGCTATTTAGTACTTTTTATTTTTACAGCTTTTTGGTGGTGTTATTCCATAGGAACGTTAGGACTCAGAAAAATGACATATAGCACATAAGAAAGCTGATTTATTGTCTTGGTTCACTCAGAGAAGGACACACAGAGACCCATTTGAAACTAGAATATGGTGACAATATGCAAGACATCTAGCAAATGAATGAAGCATTATTAATTGTTTTGTTTATTCTCAGATGCCATATTCTGTAGGACATTTACCCAGATATGTAGAAGCTTTCACTAATCTTAATGATCTGTTTCCAGATGTTACACTCCTCTCCAGGATTTGGAAAAATTCTGAGCGTGAAGTGAATGAACGAACAGGAAGTTATATGGGTAAAAATGTATATACTTCCATGACAAAAGTAAGGGTAAATTGGAGACTGGGACGACAGGGGATTAATCTAAATAGTTAAAGCTGGACCAGTACACTTAAGACCTAACCAAAGATTTATTTGTTTTGAAAATGATAAAAATCTGACCAAATTTTCATACCAATCTGGGTACATGGGAAAAATATATAGTATGTGCTCCATTCTTCGTGAATGTGATGGGAACTTTTCTATGGACGACCTGCTGATTCTCTGCGGATTTTGGCTCTGACACAATTACCCTCAAAATGAGAATGGTGGATGTGCTTCTGTTAAGACTTAAAGAGCATTCTTTCTTGTATTTGCAGAGCAGATCCGAAACAGCAGAAGGAGGAGGGGTGATATTTCAGCCCCTCATGGTCCCATCTGGGCTCCGATATGCCCCCTGAAAACAAATTATGGAGTGATTGAAATAAGGTTCTATTATCTTTTTTCCCATGGACCGGGGTGGGTAAGGTCATGTTATGATTGGACACATTAAATTATAGATTCAGTGGTTTTGTTAATGCTTCCCCGGCAGTTCTAAAAGGTAAAGCAGCTGAGATCTAGGAATTGAGCTTAACTATAAATTTACATGGAGATTGATCTACAATACAGTTGTTTATTGAACTATAATATCTCTCTGTAACAGGCTGCAAATATAGTCACACTTGTTTAACAGGAGACTTATATAATTGGATGTTTCTGAAACAGTTCTGTTTCAGAAAAAGGGAGGAGATCCTTAGGCACTAGGGGAACTTAAATTTCAATTATTTTTTTACAAAACAAAGCCTTTCAATTGGTTGCTTTAAAAGCATTTCAGATAAATGGAAAAAAACAAAATAAAAAACAGCATTTGTTTAGGGTTCAACAGTGTTTTGGTTAAACAGGTTGAAATTATAGGTTTTTTTAATAAGTATTCGGCTTCATCAGCTCAGAAGATGAATAACAATAGTCGGTGATGTGGTAAAATCTTATAAAACTATAGGTTTAATGAACTTTGGCTGTTAGCAGTGTAAATGAATAAAATTAGACTGATCCTTTTCTGCGGGTTGAGCTTTAAAGCAGCAAATTATTTTTCTTTTGAGCGGTCTCTCATGCTCATGATGCCACTTCCACAATCCAAAAAGACCAGATGTTTCCTGTTTTTCATCCTGTTTTGGCACCTTTGTGAGGTTGGTTGTTTTAGCACACAACCCATTCATTTTACCTTATGGCATGTTTATGCATTTAGTGTTTGTTTGGAAATTTTTATTTACATTATAACCTCTACTATATATTTTGAAGAAAAATTCTTTATGGTCTAGGTTTTTCCAGTGTTGCTCACTTTTGATACAGGATTTTTAGAGTGCACTTTGCGTCAATGTTGATTTTTGTGATTTACATACAGCAACAGTATTAGCTTTTTCTACAGATAGACCTAGTTTGTAAGCAGTCTGGATGATAGTTTGATTTTGTGTTAGTGCAGCCGATCAGTGCGGCACTACTTAAGACTATGAGGTGAGTGAGGGATTAGATTTTTTTTAAAAAGGACAAATGCATAAGAAATTAATCTCAAATGAGATACAATTATGGAATTAGTTGCAAGCTCTTCTTTTAGGCTTTGTTGACCAGGTGAGAGACCAGCAGCCAACCAGACCACGATTTCTCAGGTAATCATACTAAAAAATGGGCTGGAGCCAATGCACTCCCACTGAGGAGCCAGGACGCACCTGAGAGGACATCCAGGAGCAGCAAGCCAGAGCGGGAGAAGAACAGCAAGGAGCAGACCACACAACCTACTTGAACCCTCTATTGAGAGGTTTCCAACTTCAGCACACCTGCACCATCAGGTTGCAGGGGGGCTTGGAGCACAGAGCTGCCCACCTGGGGCAGCAGGGTTCGAAGGAAAAGAAGCTGAGACCCCTGCCAAAGGGGGAAGAACGATCCTCTGGTCTGCGTGCAGTCCTTAAAGTTTTCAAACTCAGGGCTACTGAAAAGATACACTTTAGCTGCATATAGGTGATGTGCTGGCAACCTCTCACCTTAGGTCATAGAAGAGCGAGCCGGACGACCACATTTCCCGGCCAGAACAAGATGATTTGACTGCTGATCCGAAAAGCTCCAGAGAAGATGGACTCAAAATTGATATGATTCCATAGGTGTGCTGCCTGACATTTTTCCTTATATATAGTGATCTCTTATTTTAAGAGATCAAAAGAGGGAGATGAAGAGATAGAAATTCTGTAAATGTTGTATGAGGGTTTAATTCTGTAGTGCATGTGGAAACATTTAGAAACAGTGAACAATCAAGAAGAATGTGGTACATCATGTGTGCCTTGTGTGAAGAAACTGTGACCATTCTGTGAACGAATATCTATGTGGGAGGAGTTTCCTGCTAACTCTTGTTTCAATAAAAACCTTATGCTGACATAAAGCTGTGCTCAGTTACTAGAACTGAGTCCAGCGAACGACGTCTCGCTGTTAAAATATATAATTGTTGTTTGTTGTTCTTATTGCTCCTTTTTACAGAAATCAACAAGCACACGGGAAGGTGAAATGAGAGCTCAGAGAGAGCCCAGGGTCATAAATTAAATGTGTCTCTGTTCCTTTAAGATAGGCTTTAAATTAGAGTGAAAACACCTTTCCAACACAACCCAGGTTCCAGACCAGGAAGCAGAGTGCTGCTTCTGTACTGTTACCCACCCATTACCCTATAGAAACAGTGTCTTGCCCACGGCCAAAATTAAATGGATTAAAAGTTAAGCCAACAAAAGCAAATTATGGAAATCTCATTAAGATAAATACGACTTTGACTGAACAGAAAAATAAATCTATTAAATGTGGTTTATTAAACATAAGATCTCTGTCCTCAAAGACTTTGTTAGTAAATGACTTGATTGGTGATAATCACATTGATTTGCTTTGTCTCAAAGAAACATGGTTGCAGCAGGAGGATTATGTCAGTATAAATGAGTCAACTCCTTCCAGTCATTTAAATTTTCACATTCCTAGAAATACTGGGCGAGGAGGAGGAGTTGCAACCATTTTTCATTCTGATTTACTAATTAGTCCCAGACCAATTGTTAGCTACAGTTCTTTTGAACATCTAACCCTTAATTTTCCTCATCCAAGTTGCAAAACATTAAGACCATTTGTGTTTGTGGTTTTGTATCGTCCACCAGGCCCTTACTCTCAATTCATGGATCAGATCTCACATTTTTTATCTGATTTAGTATTAAATACGGATAGGGTCATTAAGGTGGGGGACTTCAATATTCATGTGGATACTGAAAGTGATAGCCTAAATGCAGCCTTTAGTGCTATTTTAGACTCAATTGGCTTTACTCAAAAAGTACAGGGATCGACCCACTCGGGCAAACACACTTTGGACCTTGTACTGACATACGGTATTGAGTGTTAGGAAATAACAGTCCACCCACATAACCCGGTCCTGTCTGACCACTTTTTGATAACTTTTGAATTTACTTTAACTGACCATCTTAAATCTGAAAGAAAATGTCATTATAGTAGAGCTTTATCAGACAATGCTGTAACAATTTTTAGAGAATCTGTTCCATTCTTACTTTCCTCAGTGTCTCAGAGTAACACAGTGGATGGCAGCAATTCTATCTCTAACCCTTCAGAAATTGATGGTCTGGTTCACAGCGTTATGTCCTCATTGCATTTGGCATTAAATAGTGTAGCCCCCTTAAAAAAGAAAGTGGCTAACCATAGGAGGCTGACTCCTTGGTTTAACGCAGAGTTGCATACTTTAAAGCAGAATACTAGGGAGTTGGAGAGAAAACGGTGCTCTACACATCTAGAGGATTCCTATTTAACCTGGAATAACAGTCTACTGCTGTAATAAAAGACCCTTCGACAAGCTAGAACAGCATATTTTTCATCATTAATAGAGGCGAATAAAAACAATCCTAGGTTTCTTTTTAGTACAGTTGCCAAACTTACACAGATTCATAGCTCTGTTGAGCCAACTATTCCCCCAGCTCTTAGCAGTGATGATTTTATGGGATTCTTCATAAATAAAATAAATTCTATTAAAAATAGAACCATTGGCATCCTCCCAAACATGATTACTTCTTCCTCAGTAAATGAGGCAGCATTGGAAAGAACTGCAGAACCTCATTTGTGCTTGGGCTGTTTTGATTCAGTCGAGCTTTCGGAATTATCAAAACTATTAGCCTCATCTAAACCTTCAGCTTATATGTTGGACCCAATCCCAACCAAATTATTTAAAGAAGTGTTCCATTTGGTTCCTGGCCCCATTTTGGATATGATGAATCTATCCTTATTAAACGGATATGTACCACAAGAATTTTAAATAGCTGTAACTAAACCTTTACTCAAGAAACCTTCCCTTGATCAAGATGACTTAGTGAATTACAGACCTATATCTAACCTTCCTTTCTTATCCAAAATCCTTGAGAAAATTGTTGCTAATCAAGTCTGTGAGCATCTAAACAGTAACGAGCTGTTTGAAGAGTTTCAGTCAGGTTTTAGAGCTCATCATAGCACTGAAACAGCACTGGTGAAGGTTACTAAGGATATTCTCATGGCCTCAGATAATGTACTTTTCTGGTTTTGTTAGATCTCAGTGCTGCTTTTGACACAGTCGATCATAATATTCTCTTAGAAAGGCTTGAACATGTTGCAGGGATCAAAGGAACAGCACTAGGCTGGTTTAAATCATATTTGTCTGACAGATTCCAGTTTGTTCATCTAAATGATCAATCTTCTTCACTCTCAAGGGTTACTTGTGGAGTTCCACAGGGTTCTGTGTTTGGACCAATTCTTTTCACCATATATATGCTTCCAGTTGGTAGAATCATTAGACAGCATGGGACAGATTTCCACAGCTATGCCGATGATACACAACTATATTTATCCATAAATCCTGATGAACCCAGTCAGTTAGGTAGATTACAGGCATGTCTGAAAGACATAAAAACATGGATGAATCTAAACTTTTTGCTTTTAAATTCTGACAAGACAGAAGTTGCTGTCTTTGGACCAGAAGTTCTAAAACAGAAACTGATTAGTCAATCACTTCATCTGGATGGCATTAAATTGGCCCCCAGTAATGACGTAAAGAACCTCGGCGTTATTTTTGACCAAGACTTGACATTTAAATCCCATATTAAACAGGTTTCTAGGATTTCCTTCTTTCACCTCTGGAATATTGCTAAAATTAGAAACATCCTGTCCAGGAGTGATGCTGAGAAACTAGTCCATGCATTTGTTACCTCAAGGCTGGACTACTGTAATTCTTTACTACCAGGTAGTCCACAAAATGCCATTAAAAGCCTTCAGTTGATCCAAAATGCGGCAGCAAGAGTTCTGATGAATATTAAAAAGAGAGATCACATTTCTCCTGTTTTAGCTTCCCTTCATTGGCTCCCTGTTAAATCCAGAATATAATTTAAGATCCTTCTTCTTACATACAAAGCCCTTAATAATCAAGCTCCATCATACATCAGAGATCTAATTGTTTCATATGTTCCCAACAGAGCACTTCACTCTCAGACTGCAGGTTTACTTGTAGTTCCTAGGATTTCTTAAAGTAGAATGGGAGGCAGATCTTTTAGTTATCAGGCTCCTCTCCTGTGGAACCAGCTCCCAGTTTTAGTCCGTGAGGCAGACACTCTGTTTACTTTTAAGGCCAGGCTTAAAACTTTCATTTTTGATAAAGCTTATAGTTAGAGTGGCTTAGGTCATTCTTAGCTAGCTCTGTAGTTATGCTGCTATAGGCTTAGACTGCTGGAGGACAGACTTACCAATTTTCTTCACTCTGCTACTTCCTTTTCTACTACTACTCTCCAGTTGTATTACAGTACATTCTGCTATTTCGACTGTTAACTTTGTGTTCTCTCAGTGTTTTTCTCTCCATAGAAGATATACCTGGTCTGGTATCCTGTTTGGCTGGAATGCCCTGTTGGACGGGGGGCATCGACTGGGATGATCCTCCCAGTAACTGAACATCCACTGTGTCCTGTTATCAACTTTTTACTTTCTGTAACATAGAAAGTACTCTAAAATCAGATCTTCTGTTCCTTCCGTGTCTCTGCTGTGTCTTCTCAAACCCCCAGACGGTCATGTCAGATGGCCGCTCCTACTGAGCCTGGTTCTGTTGGAGGTTTCTTCCTGTTAAAGGGGAGTTTTTCCTCTCCACCGTCGCTACATGCTTGCTCAGTATGAGGGATTGCTGAAGGATTGCTGTGGTTGGAAAGTCTGCATCAACGGGGCCCAACCTCACGCCAATGACTGACACAATCTGCTGGGATTCCTTAAATAGGAAACGTTTTAACTGATTGGAATGTTTGTATAAATGTATGGAAATGACTTCTTGTTAAGTGCCTTGAGATGACATCTGTTGTGAATTGGCGCTATATAAATAAACTGAATTGAATTATATCAGACATGATAATTTTGTAATCATGCCCAACAGAATCTGTATCCCCGAGGTTACTTTTAGATTCCTTGGCCAAACCTCTTCAAATTCACAGGATTAAATGGTCAAAATACAGGGTGACTATCTACTAAACCACCTGAAGATGGGATACTCACAGCCCTTTTTAGGGGGTGGTACAGATTCTGGCGGGCATAATTGTCCTGTCTGATATAATTTGTATTCACCCCCCCAAAGAATTTTTACCTTGGCGCAAACACCTGTTCTCTTCATGTGCAATGTTGGTGCTGAGAACGCAAACACTGAACGCATGCGCGTTTGTGGGATCATTGTCTTATTGGTCAATGTATAATGCCTATGACGCCTGACGTCACAAGATGTCACTGTTTTGGCAGCACACAATTCATATTCATAATTGGAGACTCATCATTTGCCACAGTCATACAATTTTAGGTGGTATTCATACACTTTCACTTCATACTCGTAATTTATTAAAGTTGTAGTTTTCTTTATCCTATTCTCACAGGCAAAAATTTAGAAAAGCACAGTTTTGGGTACAACTCATTCATAATACGCACTGACATTGACTTCCACGCACGAATCTACAATTTATAAGTACAACTACATTAGTCATTGATTTGGCCCCATACAAGTGTCACAGTTAATCTATCAGTAGTTTGGAAAGCCATGACAACATCATCTTTCCCTTATTGTTTAAGGAGACAGTAATCATCCTGTCTGTAAAGTTCTGATTTTGAAAACATTAATAAGTAAATATCTGACACATTCTTTGCATTTAGCAAAACTAAATAATTTTGGTAATTCTAATTGATCTAAAACAAGAGAAGTTTAATCTGATTTCACTTAAGAAAAAAAGTGTGTATATGTATTTTTATGCACCATATGTTAACTTCTTGTTTCAACTGTGAACATAGTATTAAAAGGCTACTGTGACATTAAAATAATTTATTTCAACAGCACCTCTGTTTTTAAATACTTTTAAAATATGAATATCTGTATTTATGTCTGTAGTTTTAATATGTTGTGTAGGTTTCTTACCTCGTATTTGTTCAAAGATCACATTCAAATTTTTCACAGTTGGGTATTCCATGTAACTCATATTCACAGTTCCTGAAACAAGAGAGCGAAATATTTTCCCCTCAAGATTAAACAGAGCTTAACTTTGAAATAATACTTAAAATGTTCCAACATGTTATGTGCTTATGTTAAAAACCCATACAAAATTATTTCTTATTGGAACATCCAAATTTGTATCTACCATTTTTTTTTGTTCAAATAAGGCTTCAAACATAAATATGTAAAAATATGTGTACATTTTCTTTCAAAACAGTTCTGTATAATACAATAATTCATTCATTCATTCATTCATTCATTCATTCATTCATTCATTCATTCTTTTGTCTGCAAAATTAGCTTTGAATTTGCTTAAACACTAAATACAGACCACACCTTTAGATTATTAGTATTCCCCAAAGTTGTTTTTACCTTTAGACAATAAAATTGTCTGTTTATAACTGTTTAACTATTAGAGCATATAGTACATTGGTTTTGGTTTTAAATGTATCCAAGTTTAAGTAATTTTTAACAGTTTCTGGAGTTTGTGTTTTTTACCAGGCATTAAGAGTTGGGGCAGGTCATCGTTTAGATCAGAGGTATTTCCACCTGACAGAGAGAAACACACTTTTTTACACATATTATGTACATTTTAGAAATTGTTGCTACATATATTGGCAAACTGAATAAGCTTGACTTAAGCTAAAACTTATTTTTCATTTGATTTGAGGTGAAAAATGTTTTCAAAGACTCAAAGTTTGCCTATTTTGCAACCCCACTTGGGGTATACAAACATGTTCACAGAAACATTTTTACAAATTCACTGAATATTTTAAAAAATATGTTTCGAAATAATGTGCAGTATGATAATATGCTACAAGTACCAGGGATTAAGAGAAAAAAGAAAAAAAGAAGTTCAACCTGCTGGCACGGACGATGATGCAGTTCTACACTGCAATCATCGAGTTCATCCTCAACTTCTCCATCACCGTGTGGTATGCTAGAGCAACCATCAGGGACAAACAAAGACTGCAGCTTGTTGTGTGCTCTGCTGAGAAGGTGGTTGGCTGCAGAGTCCCATCTCTACAAGACCTGCACACCTCCAGGACACTTGGGCGTGCAGGTCGGATCACAGCTAACCCTTCTCACCCTGGACACAGTCTTTTCACAGTCCATTCAGACCAGAACCTCTCGAAAGAAGAACAATTTTTTCCCCTCTGCTATTGGACCCATGAACAATAACCCTAAGACTGTTCCCACCACCCACTCTGTTTCAGTCACATGACCCTATGTTGTGTTTTTGCACCTGGATGATCTTGCACCTGTCTGATTTTGCACTGATCATAACCTGCACTCATGTATATATTCATCTGTTTACCACATTTAATTTATTTTTTTTATTTATTGCAAGCTTAGAAGTGTTTACCTTAGGTTTGCACACAGTACCACAGCAATTTCCTAATGTTGTTAACCTGTTCCAATATAAGTCTGGAATAGAACAGTGGTCTTGCAGCAGTCTAAATGCAAGTTCTCTGCTTGTTTCTTATTGCTTTTTTTGCTCTTCGTGTCAGCGGTGAAGGTTCAAGAATGAGAAGGCACCTCTCTCCTTCATGCAAGATTGGACAGTGCAGAAAAAAAGAATACTCTGCTTTGATGATCAAAAGACTGATATTAACCTTCAACCGACAGTGTCCAGTGTTCAGTGTCCAAAAAGGGGGTGGAAAGAGCCATAACCCCTCCAATCTGTGCTCCATGACGAGAGGGGGCAACAAGGGGGGTGAGATTCAAAATCATTTTACAGTAGGGACATTAAGATGATTCTAAAATTGGGGGGTCAGGTGGTCTGTACAAGCCCTTTGATAAAACGTGAAATTGCTACAAGTTTAAGAATCAGTTATCATGCACAGCTGAGTTTTGGGGAGACAATAGCTGACAAATCACACACGCTCATGGAATGAAGCATGCTTTCTGGACTGATTCATTCTTAGAATTATCATCACAGGAACATACATACACACTTAGGAGGAACAGCGAACTTGATAAACATTTTTTTTCTGAACGGTTGATGGAGATAAGGATAACTAGGAAGTGAGGTTAAATTATTTTACAGTAATCCTGTCTCTTTTTCTTTTCTCTAGTTGCTCAAGCATGGGAAATCTGGCCACTCAGAAATTCGCTGAAACGGTTAAGTTTTTATTGATTTTAAACATTAGCACATGCAGAGGTGTGAATGTACGTTAAATGCATTTAGTGCTAAGGCAGAGAGAGAAAGGCTACACTTGTTTGGGTCTGAGCCTGCAGCTGGCAATGTGTTTTTGGAAAACGTTTGAGGTAACCTATATCCTAAAATCCTGAGACAGCACCAGTAGACAGAAAATAACTTTAATTCCTTTGACTCCAAAACCTCACAAATCTCTGAAGCTTCAGAAAAAAAGGGCAATTAGAAATTTGTGAAGAATAAAATAATGGTTGAGGATTTGCGAGACATAAAAATATGACTGATCGGGGACTGACTGACATCTCTTTGTGGTGTTTGTCTTGTCTTGTGTGAGATGTACCGGTTTAAATATTTGTGAGTAAGGATTTATGTTGAATGTATAAATATAATTGTGCATTGAAATTTGTTTCCACAAGGGCCCTGAGATAATGAATGAATAATGTAATAATTTGATGTGTCAACATAATGCTTGTGTCAACTGAAATAGAATTAAGTTATTGTGTTTTAAAGGGATAAATAAAGGTGATTCCATGAAGCTGTATTTGAAAACGAGCAGGCCCAAGGAATAAGAGAAGCAAGGTATCTAAAATAATTATGAAGGGATATGCAAAAACAAGCTGTTAACTTAAAATGAGAGAAGAAACATAATAAGAAAAAAACAGATGGAAAAAAACATGGCCTTCAATTTAAAAACTAATAAACTTTATTGTAGACTGGCAAAAGTAAAAATAGCATTTAAAGGTATAGAGGAATAAAAGCAATTTTATAAGGAAAAAATAACTTTTAAAAACGAATGAATGAATTTTGCCGAAAGGGCTTAAAAAAACAACAACTCACAGATAAGGGAATATCAGTTTTTCTGGGGGAAAACAGGAGTAAAATGAAATTGAATTATGGGTTTTTAGAGCCTGCTTTTGGAAAAAGGAGACTTGTGATTGTTGTGCTGAAGAGGATAAAAAGCTGATTTGTCAAATGTCATGGATCATGTCATTTGTCAACAAGGGGGGAGAAAATATGCTATTTGGAATATTTAATATTTAAGGAAATACATATATTTACAAATACAGATTTTGAAGGATTTCAGTCAAACAAATCAATCAATCATTCAAAGTTATTTATAGAACACTTTCCACAATCCTGGAAGGTGATAAAAGTGCTTTACTGAAGGAAAAGACGATACACACAGGAACTAAACGAGATCAAAAGCTTAAATTTCTCTAATAACAGCGAAGAAAAAACCCATCAGAGAGTCGTACTAAAATAAATCAACAAGAACTTAAGGGAAATTGAATCAAATAAAAGTATAAATCAATGTAGGTTAAAAGTCTGTCAATGGAAAGGAGAAAGAGTTGAAGACTATGAATATATTCATGTTAAAAAACCCTCATGGTAACATTAAGCTAAAATGAGGAAGTTTCTTCCTCGCAGATAGAAACCTTAGATAAATAGATACAAGACTCTTTCAAGGCCTTGGAATTGAAAATTAATGCATTTTGAATCTGAGCAAAACCAGCACCCTGATCCTGATTAAGCCAGGTGAATGATTTTGATCAAACTAAGCTCAACTCAGAAACCAGTGAAGTACTAAAGTCGAGTCAAGGTCGAGTTGCTACTGGCCAAGCCTCATCTTCAAGTCCCAAATCTTCCAGTCCAAGTCAAGTCATTATTACCTGAGAGCGAGTAAAAAATACGAAAGTATGATGAAGCTTTTAATGCTACATTGTGTAAGAACTGCTTACACAGTTGTGAAACAACTAACTGAATATTACGTTCTAGCCCCACCTCCCTCCCCCCAATTCCGAGCGCGTTTTAACTCCTACAGTGGCCGATTCATGCCAAGGTTAACATGGCTTACAGTACTATGACTTCGTCCAGTGTTCTTTCCAGTGATGAGGTTATTTTAGAAAACTACATTGCATTTAGTTATATAGTCAGACGTCTGCCTCGTCGCAAGTAGACAATCTCCCTCTGGCATTTGTCACGGTGCAACTGAGTGTAGCCAAAGCGCAAAAGCCGGAGCTAGAATTTCCAGGAATGTCCCTCGTTGGCGAATGTATTTCAAAGATGGAGACTCAACATGGATTCAGCCATTCACGCGACTCGCGCGTATGTATTCTGAATAGCAGATTCTACAACTACGAGAATACTTTCATTAGTAGGTGGATGTAATTACACATGAATGAGCACATATTTTTGAAAGAACAAAGTTTTTTTTGCAAAGAATTAACTCAAAACAATACACAATGTAGCTTTAAGACCAAAAAATATCGGCAGCCATACTTGGTTGACTTTATTTAAAGAATTGATAAAGTACAAATACAGAAATTGTACTAAAAACCCCACGCTATCACCAAGCTGATACAGAACAATAAATATGCTTAAAATTAATTTTTAAAACAATAAATAATCAGCATGACATCTCCAAAAAACGTTTTGGGAGGTTATTAAATTTATCCAATTTGACCTAATAGAAGAACCTGAAAAGCTAAAAAATTTAACTAAATACATTGGAAGGCAAATCATACAAATTCTTAAAGACATCATAGAATTTGCAAAAAGGTTACTTTACTTTAAAGTAATAATTAATCATTAATAGGTTTCATACAATTTCTCCAAATAGAATTCAAACACTTTTCAAGGATTTTAAAGGATTTAAAGCACCCATAAGAACTCTACATTAAGGCTGTTTTTCAGTGCTAGCTCATCACGTAAACAGCATTGCAGACCCAAACTGCATCTTCGGGTCCATATGAACGTCTTTTTTCTGGACGTGATTATGTGTTATGCTGTTGACTGCTTTGATATGAAAACAACATTAAGTACAAGTTCTATCTAATCTACAAATTTTTTCAAGGGAAAGGAAAAATGTTTGGGTTACAAGCGATCCGATAAAGGAATTGGAACGACAAGATTCAAAATGCAGCAATCACTAAACCTTTGCTAATGAACAAGCTAACATTTTTAATCGAAACAGCAACTGCAGGATAACTACAAAGGATAAAACACGCAGGTTAAACATCACACCATTTGCACACGCATTGCGGTGTTAATAAGAAATAATTCAGCTGTTTCTGAGAAAACTTCAATTCAGACATACTTTATTGATCCCAGAGGGGAATTGGGTGTGTTCAAAGAATTGGTGTAGATCGTGACGGCTGCAGACAGAAGGTTCTCCTGTAGCAGTCTGTATTGTGGTTAGAAGGAATGATTTTCGGAATGATTTTAAGGTTCTTTTAATGGTTTTTGAGTGTCTTAATGGTCTTGGGCCTTTTCATCTTTCAGAACTGCTTTTACCTTATGAACCCTCGCGATCTCTGCGCTCCTCTGGCAGCTGTCTCCTTGTCACCCCAAAAGTCAGGACACACACTCATGGTGAGGCGTCTTTTAAGTATTATGGCCCTCACCTTTGGAACAGGCTGCCGGAGGACCTCAGGGCCGCGGAGAGAATTCATGTTTTTAAGAGTAGGCTCAAGACTCACCTTTTTAGCCTAGCTTTTAATTGATTATTATTTATTAGTATCTGCTTAATTGCTCTGTATGTTTTAGTTGATTACTTATCAATGTTTTACTATTTAATCTTGTCACATTTATCCCAGTTATTTTTATATCTTCACCGGTTATTTTAATCTTCCTTCCAGTGTTTCGGGAGCGATGGTCGGCTGTGGCTGCCTGGGTGCTCTCCAGGTAGCACTTAGGTGGAGGTGGGGGTCTTGGCCTTGCCTCCACTGTGCGCTCTGTGTCGGTGCCTTGGCTGCTGCTGTTGATGTGCTACTGCCGGTGCAAATGGTTACTATGATGGCGTTTCCTTACCTGGCTCATCTGTTCTCGGCCCTATGTCCTTTTTATTGTTCCTTTTAAGTGTTTGTGCATGAGGGTTGGTTTGGGGGGAGGGGGGGTATAACTGTGATCATGTTTTTAATTCTGTGGGGGAGGAATGGGAATGTGGTTTTATGTGGGGTAGTTTTAATCTGTAAATGACTTTGAGATGTAATTCTCTACGAAAAGCGCTTTATAAATAAAGACTGATTTTATTTTAATTTATTTGATTTGAGTGGGAGGACTTAGCTTCTTATGCCTGACTGCTGCTGGTGAGATTTCAAGACACAACCCTTCCTAATATTTCTAAGTGATTCCGGGGGGTGAAATGTTTACTGGGGCATGTCTATGCTTGCACATGAGAATTGGAGCATCTGGGTCTTTCTTGCTTTCTGCCTGTAGAAAATTGGAAGAGAAGCAATGTGGTTTTGCTAGTTCGGACACGGAATTAAACACAACCTATGCAGGTGGTTTCTCAGCATTTCTTTTTTTCCTATAATAAAAAAATAAAGTTTGCCATTTTTTTCTTAGCCCTTTTCTCTTCCCTTGACAGTAAAAATTATTAACTTAATATAAATATTAATTAATTTTTTTCTGTTGACAGTAAAAACAGGACAGTTGCAGAGTGTTGAGACAAGTTCTCTGAGTTGAGAAGTGTGAGGGTTAGGTTGTAGTAAGAGAATCTATGCTAGTTCTTTATCCTTCTTATTGAACGGAGTGAAAAGAAGTATATTTGTCTTTGCAGAGAGTAGAGACAGCTTCTCTTGGTTGAGAACGGTGAGGCATAGGTTGGGTCTTTTCCTTTTTTTAACCAGAGTGAAAAGAAGTGTATTCGTCTCCTCTCAGGGTAGCTGCATGGGTTTTATTCTTTTTGTCCGAAAAGAACAGAGTAAGTGAAGCGTACATGGGATACGCGTTGTTTTTATTCCTTTGGCCTGGAAACAAAAGAAGAAGCTGAGCATTCAGTCAGACCATTGGGGGTGTGAAGCAATAACATTTCACCAAACTGATAACCAAAACAGTAAATCAGGTGAGGGAAGGGTTGGTCTGCTTTATTATTATCATTAACAGGGGTTTGTTTCTATTAAAGGGAGGAATCATTTATTTTAAGATTCAGTGGGAAAAACAAAAACAAGGGATCTGCCTGTTTTCCAGTAGGGGTCAAAAGGTTAAGATGGAGTTCAAGAAAGTCAAAAGGAATCTAAGAATAACTAAGGATAGGTTTCCTAATCTGAATTGTAGGAGCAGTTATGGTTGCTCTTGTCAGAAACCCAAAATACCATTAGGCGCAGAACAAATACCTGAGCTACTGGACAAAATGGTCTAAGTATTGTTATATAGCTAGACAAGAAGTGTGCTTCCTCCCCTTCACAAAACACGGAGAGGTGTGAGGGACGGAGAAACTTAACTCAAACTATAATGGTGGTTAAGCACAACAAAGCCTCAGACGAACTGTTCAAACAAACGAACGAACAGACTGATCAAACAAACAAGGAACAAAAGCGGGTTTAAATACTGGCTAATTAGACCAGGCATACAGGGGGAACAATTAAATGCACAATTCACCCACAAAGAAGAAACTGAACAGAGTTTAAGAGTTAACCTTAATTCAAGGGTAATAAAATAAAAAACCATGAATCTAACTTAATTCTTACGGAAGTTAGAACAAATATCTCTCATGAATCGCGAATACTTTTAAAAGGTTGATATGTTAATAACGATGAAACAATATTAATGACAATGAGAAATGGAGAACCTTATTGATAGGATGTACTCAATACTTTAACTGTGAGGAGGCCTAACACTTCTTCACAGCAGATCTTAACAAACTCATTGATGGGACAAAATTAAATTTACAGCTACAGCTAAAGGCACATGGCAATGACAACAGAAATCAATAAAAAACTTTCCAAATTAGTTACCAGGGTCTGAGGCCATGGGAACTCTGTGATTCCCCATTTTATCAATTAGATAACAGGCGTCCGCAACCTGCCCATAGGCTGCAGCTTAGGAAACTGTTGATGTTTTTTTGGAACAGATGTCATTCAGCAAAAACCTGACTGAATGGCGATAAATTTGGGTTTGGAAATAAATTTTGCTGACAAAGAAAATACGCCCTGAGAGTGTTTTCAAGTATTGTCTCATGGACTAAAAGCATGGTTCTGAAAACAAATTAATAGCAGATTCTAAAAAACGTGTTTTTTATAAAAACAAAAAGCATATTTGTTTAAAGAAAGAGGTACTAAAAAAGTTTTAAATGGGAGTGTTGTCTCTGGGGTTCTAGCAGCAGAACTGGGATCCCACAATGATTAATGGGAACTTTTCAAGCTACGTTTATATCCTCTGACTTTGCTCAATTTTTTTCCCAGGTTCAAGAGAAGCAGATGAAGCAAATTTAGCCATTGAGATTTCCATTATTGTGTATTAACTTTTATCTCCACAGGTCTACACAAACAGCGATTACCTTAGAGTTCGACCATTGGCCCAGACGGGCTCATGTTTAAGAATGGCCATAATAACATATGAAAAATGCCAATGCAGACTCCAGCCTCATTCCTATGAAGGGAAGAAGACATTTCTTCCCACAACAGGCAATAAAACCTTTCTGATTCTGATTTTAAGAGCAGGTTCAAGTTATCTGCTGGATCAGTGGTATTTCCACCTAAGACCTGGTTCACAAGTGTTTCAGACCGTACACACCACAATTAACTGGGGATTTCAGAAAAACATGTTTTTTATAAAAACAAAAAGCTGCTCTCCCCACGAGAAGCAGAGGAAGCAAATTTAACCATTGAAAGTTCCTTTATTGTGTATTTACTTTTATCTCCACTATTCGACACAAACAGTGATCACCTTAAAAACGTTTTCACACTGGCTAATAGCAATCCTGAGACAGGGGAGCAATATTTTCAAGAAAAGAGAGGATTAGATTGCTAATAACCTGTTATGACATAATTGAAAGATAATTGGGTAATTGAATTTTTGGGTTCATTTGGGGTTTTGGTCAAATTTGAATATAATCACAATTTTGAAGAAGAGGAGAACAGGGGTTTTCAATTCAGTTTGAATAAGGCTTCAAGTTCAACTTCAAATAGTCAACAAGTTTAAAGTGCTCTACAGGTAGGAGGATCTTTGGGTTTTTGGTCATAAAAACTAAAGACCTTGTATGATGATGATTATCTAAACACGGATTCTTGATTGATTTCTTCTTGCATAAAGAGTTAATGAAGCGTGGCTCATTAACTTAATTTGTGGAGTTTATTTAGGATTGCTTGATGCAGCAGCCGCATCAAGGTAATCTAAACCAAACTCCCAAGTATGCTAATTCTTTATAACCTAATCTCTAACTTAATCACTTTCTTATAACCAACCAACTAATTCTTTAAATTAGCTCACATACATGTGGCCTAACATGCTCTAACACTTAATAATTCAGCTGGAGCTCATCAGAGGCCTCCTGACTGGTGATCCTTTCCTTCCAAGGCGACGCAGAGGCTGAGGAGGACCAGAGGTGGACCTTGGGGTTCACGACATAGAGCAGCTACAAGGGAAGCGTGCAGAGTTCAACACTGAGTCCAGATTTTAATATCTCATTGAGACGGGCAAAAAGAGGCTGCATAACATCCCTCTCTGTTGGATATTTCTTGAGTCTTGACAGATGACGAGACGAAGTGTGGCCGTCCTTAGGGGCAGGAGGTCATCAGAATCTTTTCCCACCAATATGAATGAAGTGGTGAACAAAAGAAAACCAGAAATGGTGTAAATAAAGACCCTGGTGGGTCTTTCATGCTGATAAACAAGTTATGTCTCAACAAGGTCATCTGAATGGATGATCCCTGGTTATTTTGAGCTAATTCCTTGGCCAGGATGATTCATGTCTGATTATAAATTGATTGTTTGATCATCGTCTTTTTTGTCACTTCTCTTTGCACCCATTAAAGATTGTCTCAACATCTTGAAATATTTCTGTATGTTTTGGGCATTATTGCAGCGAAAGAAAAGGAGGGGATTGTTACACAATATCTCAACGTTATGTTAACTAATTGATTAAGTAATTATTAGTAAAGGCAATTTGGGAATATGGCATAATTACTGGAGACAGAAAAGAGGCCTTTCACCCACTTTGATCTAACTGCTGACTCAAAAGCAGTGAGGAGTGTTTTGGTTAACCTTGCAATGAAGACATAACATCAGGGGTCTTAAGGCAGAAGCTGGTTGCAGAGAGGGAAGACATGATCTGGGTGCGAGAGAATTCAAGCTTTGGCCCAGGCGGGCTCATGTTTAAGACTGGCCGTAATAAAATATGAAAAATGCTGATGCAGACTCCGGCCTAATTCCTATGAAGGGAAGAAGACATTTCTTCTCACAACAGGCAATAAAAGCTTTCTGATTCTGATTCTAAGAGCAGGTTCAAGTCATCTGCTGGATCAGAGGAATTTCCACCTAAGACCTGATTCACAAAAGTTTCAGACCACACACACGGTGATTAAAAAATCACGAATATTCCTGTTTTGGTCCTACGAATCGATTTTACTCACAAACATTGCAAGCACAGACATGAAATCTCACAAAACCTCAGGATATAAAATGTGACTGAAGTCAAAGGAGTAAATAGATATGGATGCCGAGGATGAGGCATTAGCAATAGTTTGTGGACTAGTTAACTGATAAAAAAATTAAATCCAGGCATCACATAAAGTAGTGGACACAGCAGGAGCAGGGGTTCTACTTGCTATACAAATATATAAAGGTTACACACTTTGCTCTGACTGATCTCTGTTTCTATGCATTTGTGGACTGCGGTCAAGGGAGCCAACACTTAGAAATAATAATAGACGCTTCCACGGTGCATCGCTGCCTGTCACCTCGCTTTCTGATTGGCTACAGCTCACGCTCAACAGGCTCATTTGTACTCGCAACACACCTCCCATGCTGCGATATTAGGCCATGACAATCCAACATGTTGAATATCCGATCGGAGCGGTCTCGACGTCCTTCCGAGTACACCAGAGCGCTCTGAACACACCACTCATGGCAGGAACATCTGTTAGAATTATTTTAAGAGCCATCCAGATAATCAGGATGTGTCGGAAGGGAAGAATTGGGGCAAAATCAGCCTAAAAATGTTGCCGTGTGAACCAGGCTTTACAGAAATAAAGACAGTGTTTCATGAATATTGTCACTTGTGCATCCTTTAAATTCAACAACATTTTCCTTTTCTGTATCTGAGATATTTTCACTGTACTAAAAAGAAGACACATTTCACTCTGCATTTTACCCTCATTTATTAACAAGACCCCGAGATACTTCTTCTCCACTTAGGGCAGGACCTCGTCCTCCACTCAAGACCATTGTATCAGATTTGGAGGTGCTGATTTTCAACCCAGCCGCTTCACATTCAACTGTAACCAATTCAGTGAAAGCTGGAGATGACAGTCCGATGAATTCAACAGAACCACACCGTCTTTTTGCAGACGGCCACCAAAATAGATTCCCTCAACATGTTGGCTCTTCCAAAAACTTCTATTCATAAAGGTTATAAACAGAATCAGTGAAAAAATGGGCAACTTTGCAGAGTCTAAATCTCACCAATATTAATTTTACACACTCTGTGTGTGTGTGCACTTCAAATGAATATATTATTTATATTTTAGAAGTTGTTGCTTCATGCATTGGCATTCTGAATAATACACAATAAACATGACAGTAAAGAGACTCAAATTTATGTAGCTGAAAAACTTTTTCAAGTAGTCAATGTTTGCCCAAATATTTAACATTATTGATAGGGACATACAGATATGTTCATAGAAATACTTTTATGATTTATCTCAACATTTTAAAATGTGTTGTTGCGATAATGTGCAGAATGATAATACGCAACCTTCAAGAACTTGTAGAGTATTAATTTTGTACCTGAGTATTCATCAAACTCTTGGAACAATCCTTGTTGTTGTTGTTGTAAAGAGTAAGTATTTCCACCTGAAAGGGACAAATTTTACATGTGGATTATTTACATATGGATATTGTGCAGAAAACATTTAAATTTTGAACATTTTCAGTGAATGTTATACATGTCTGGACTGAGAAAAACTTTGTTAAAAACTACAAGTCTACAATCTGGTGTTTTTTTGTGCCTTGTCTTCAAGCAGAGAGATTACTAGATTTATCTTTCAAGGACTAAAGAGTTTGTTCACAAATAATTTATGTATGTTCAATTTTTGTTACCTTAAGAATGTTTGATAGGAATTCAATAATTCAATAAGAATTAATGAAAAGATTGTTTAACTTCCTAGCTTTTGAATATAACCAAATATATGTGATAATATTTCATTTATTTGACGTTATGACATGTCAGCAGGGTGCTTTTCTAGCTTGAAAGGCAGTAATTTCATTGTGGAGCAGTGCAGAGAGGGGAAAGCCATAAGCTCAGGTTTCAAAGCAGAATTGCTTGGGACAAACATTAGGATTAGAAAAAAATAGACAGATGTCTGAGCATAGAAGCTATCAGTCTTTCAAGCTTTTGGAATTAACAATCAGCTGAGATGAAAAACTAGACAGAGAAATAAATTATAAACTCCTGCCTCTGATTTTTGTTGTTTTCCTCATGTTTCACCAAGTTTATGGATGGAATGTGATACGGTGTTTTCTTTTATTACTTTTACCAGCATAATTTTCAAAAAACTATGCCTTGCTACCAATAGCTGAGTGATTGAACTTTTAACAAACATTGTCCTCCTTTTGCATTTTTGGAATACTACCTGTTTTATAACTGTTTCTGTTTCTCTATATTTCTCATCTCTCAGGATTTAGAACAAATTTATTTCTGAAAAGGAGACAAAACCATGTCGTTTTTGGCTTTTATTACTTATTTTGGAGTGATTTGAAAAATGCCTACTGTTACTGTTGTTCTGCAAGTTAATCTGCCTGATTTTTTTGAGTCATTTTATCAATCTGACCTTAAATGCTACTCCAAAATGTACAAGACAAAAATCCAAAGCAGTGATGAATATTACAGTAAGAAGTCTCAGTTAACATAAAGAGTTATTGGATTCATGTCGACTAACAGGGTTACAGCATGAATCTATTTAGAATTAATTCTTTATTTTGTTTCTACAGCCTCCTATTAGTAACTGCAGAATGTTGGGACATCCATCCATTAGTTGTAAATACCTACGTATCCTTGAATTTTAAACTGTGTTCGCTTACAATAACAGCATACCAATCAACTTCTCACCACTGACGTTTTTAATTTTTTAACAACTTCCTCTCACAATGGCTCACATATACTAAAGGAAAAATATAACAAAGAAAGAAAAGGAAAACATGAAAAAACTCATGATAATCATTTCTGTTGTCTCCTCTTTTTTTGGTAGCTACTACAAAAGTGACCCAGCAGACATTGCAATAAAACATAAAAAAATAAATCACACATTGTAGAGTATGCCCCTATGCAATATCTTTGCTTACCTGTAAGGAGGATCAGAATAAAGAAACCTGCAAGAATCATCCCTGTGAGGTCTGTGAGCTTCTCCTTTGACTGTGTTGAGATATTTGCTGTTGCTCCCATGTCACTCTCCTGCCCGTACCAGGGGGAGGGCAGTGCAAATGTATAACAATATAATTTCTCCTGACATTTTGTACTCCACCATTTTGCACTCCATTTTTTGTGCTGTAAATTTGTTTTTCTTTTCTAAGATGCATCCTAGAACCAGTGTAGGGGGAGTTTTGCTATTCTGCTATTTTAGTTTAGCGCATCTTTTCAAAACCAACATACTCACTCAACTAATAATTGAATACAATAAATGGATATGAGATGAAATGAACATAAAACATTTACTGGTTTATAAAAAAGGGAAACTGATACTTAATCAAGCTCCAAGAGAGGAAGAACATTCTGGAAGATGCTAAGCAGAAAAAAAATCTATATAAATAGGATATCCACATTAAAAAACTTTATTTCTCTTCTGAACTGAAAAGACATTACACCAATAACCTATTTTAAATAATTATGTGATGTGACCAGATGTTTATTTATACTTCTTTTGTGGTTGTAGTAAACTGACAGGCTAAGTGCTCTCAGGAAACATCGACTTCTGCATTAGGTTTCTAAAACAGGATGTGGGAAAAAAGAGCTTTTAGATGAACACAAATTATTATTTTAGTAGAGCAAGATGTCAGAAAGAAAACCACAGCTTTTAGTAGTCAAAAGAAGAAAATGAGATTACAAACAAGATGAGATTACAAACATTACATGTCTTTTATTCATGTATTGTCACGCTGCCCTATTCCTGCCTGATTGTCTTCACCTGTCTGTCTCATCATCCACACCTGATCCTGCTCACCTCCTGCCTTTAAGACCCCTCAATTCCTTTCACTCCCGGCCGGATCATCCTTCTTCCTTCCTCCTAGTCCTCCTTCCTCCTAGTCCTCCTTCCTCCTAGTCCTCTATTGTCTTCATCCCCATGGTGTGTCGTCTTCCTGCCTCTTCGTTCCAGCCCGATGTCCAGTGTCTCCGTTCACCACCATCATCACGATCTCCTCACTTTAATAAAACATCCTGCACCTTCCTTCAGCGAGTGCGTTTGGGTCCATTCTCCACACACCCCGTGACAGAATGATCCGGCCTTAAACATGGACCCAGCACTCGCCCGGGAGATCGCCGCACTGCGCCA
Source organism: Valencia hispanica (assembly GCA_963556495.2). NCBI lineage: Eukaryota > Metazoa > Chordata > Actinopteri > Cyprinodontiformes > Valenciidae > Valencia > Valencia hispanica. The sequence continues at coordinate 15,043,554 of OY747721.1, forward strand.
GGACGTCTGGGCTAACCTGGCCAGACTCGCTGCCTCTCCTCACCTCCCTGTGCGGGTCTCCGGAGCCGGGGAGATCCTCGGAGTGCTCCCTCACTTCCAGAGTGTCTTCTCGGCCCGGGAGCTCGCCGATCTGCGGCGCGAGGCGGAGAGGATTTGCCAGGAGGCGTTGGACCAGACGATCGGTCCGCCCTCTCCGCCTCCACCATCTGGCCGTAGGCGACGGACCCGCCGAACCGGCGTTTCAGCGGGCGAGGAGCAGGGCGGCGCGGCCACACGGACCACCAACGTCGGCTCCATCTCCGCGTGGCACCCACCGCCGGTTCTCTCCCCCGCCGTCTTTGTCCCTCCTCCAGCTGGCTCTTCGGGGGCTCCTCACATCAGGGAGGAGGACCTCTTCGAGTTTTTCTATGGGGACAAGACGGCCTACCTCTGCTCCAGGGGAGCGCCTCGCCGCAGACAGCGACGGCGCCGAGGTGGGGCCGCTCCCGGGGAAGTTCCGGCTCCGGTCCGTGAGCCCGTTCCAGTCCGTGAGCCCGTTCCAGTCCATGAGCCCGTTCCAGCTCCAGATCCCGTTCCAGTCCATGAGCCCGTTCCAGCTCCAGTCCATGAGCCCGTTCCAGCTCCAGTCCATGAGCCCGTTCCAGCTCCAGTCCATGAGCCGGTTCCAGCTCCAGTCCATGAGCCGGTTCCAGCTCCAGTCCATGAGCCCGTTCCAGCTCCAGTCCATGAGCCCGTTCCAGCTCCAGTCCATGAGCCCGTTCCAGTTCCAGTCCATGAGCCCGTTCCAGCTCCAGAGCCCGCCGTTGTTGTGGCTGCCGTGTTTCTGGCGGTCACAGCGGCGGCTCTCCAGCGATGGACATTTCCCATGCGTCGCTGGAGCTCCCGGGGAGGGTCAGGGAGGACCCGTCCCGGTCGCTGAAGCTCCCAGGGAGGGTCAGGGAGGACCCGTCCCCGTCACTGGAGCCTCCAGAACCTTCGTCTGAGGAGGCGTCCGAGCCTCCAGAACCTTCGTCTGAGGAGGCGTCCGAGCCTCCAGAACCTTCGTCTCAGGAGGCGTCCGAGCCTCCAGACTCTCCGTCTCAGGAGGCGTCCGAGCCTCCAGACTCTCCGTCTCAGGAGGCGTCCGAGCCTCCAGACTCTCCGTCTCAGGAGGCGTCCGAGCCTCCAGACTCTCTTTGTCTCGGCCGACCTTTACCGGCCAGGCATCTTTGGCACTACCTGACCCTCAGAAGAGGACCTAAGGGCCGTCCGCCCGACCTCCGTCCAGCCAGCGGACGCCGCCGGGGCCGTCCGCCCGACCTCCGTCCAGCCAGCGGACGCCGCCGGGGCCGTCCGCCCGACCTCCGTCCAGCCAGAGGACGCCGCTGAGGCCGTCCGCCCGACCTCCAGGTCCTCAGGGGCCGCCGCCGAGGCCGTCCGCCCGACCTCCGTCCAGCCAGAGGACGCCGGCGAGGCCGTCCGCCCGACCTCCAGGTCCTCAGGGGCCGCCACCGGGGCCGTCCGCCAGACTTCCAGGGGCGTACCCAAAGAGACTCGGGGCCCTCCTTCCGTGGGCCCCCTCCACCCACCCTGGCGAGGGTGCTTGTTTTTTTTCTCTTTCTTTTTCACTCTCTCCACGGTGTCTGGAATCCACCTTTAAAGGGGGGGGGGGGTCCTGTCACGCTGCCCTATTCCTGCCTGATTGTCTTCACCTGTCTGTCTCATCATCCACACCTGATCCTACTCACCTCCTGCCTTTAAGACCCCTTACTTCCTTTCACTCCCGGCCGGATCATCCTTCTTCCTTCCTCCTAGTCCTCCTTCCTCCTAGTCCTCCTTCCTCCTAGTCCTCTATTGTCTTCATCCCCATGGTGTGTCGTCTTCCTGCCTCTTCGTTCCAGCCCGATGTCCAGTGTCTCCGTTCACCACCATCATCACGATCTCCTCACTTTAATAAAACATCCTGCACCTTCCTTCAGCGAGTGCGTTTGGGTCCATTCTCCACACACCCCGTGACATATATATATATATATATATATATATATATATATATATATATATATATATATATATATATATATATATATATATATATTGCTTTTCACTTATTAGTCCTCTGTTTCCTCCTTGTCACTTCCACTCCTCCTCAGTATATTTAAGCTTGCTGGTTCCTTCTGTTCTTTGCTGATTCTTCCCTCTCCCCGCCATCCTTCTTTGCCACTTTTTGCCGTCTTCACTCCAGCAGTTTTGATATTCTCAGTCCAATCATAGTAAGTCTTTGGTTTTTTATTAAATAGTACTCATCAAATTCTGTTCTCTGCGTTTGGGTCCTTTCTACAAAACATGACAAGCACACTTTCAACAACAAGGTAATTCAAGGGGCTTTACAGGATTATGGGATGAAGTAAAAACAGCAATAAAGCATAAAACCCACACATAGGATATGACACGTAGAAACATTACCCAAGAGCAGACATGAATTTAGGATAAAGTAAAAACAGTAATAAAGCTTGAAACACACACAAAACATATGATACATGAAAACATCACTCAAAGACAGCTCTAAACAAATTGGGTTTTAGCCATGATTTAAAAGAACTCAGTGTTTCAGCTGTTTTGCAGCTGCGTGGAAGTTTGTTCTAGATTAGAGGAGCATAGAAACTGAAAGCCGCTTCTCCATGTTTGGTTCTAATTCTAGGGATGTTGAGTAGGCTGGAATCAGAGGACCTGAGTGTTCTGGTAGGTTGGTATAGTAACAGTAGATCTTCAAGATACTTTCAAGGATTTGTAAACTAGTAAAAGTATTTTGAAGTCAATTCTCTGAGCTACAGGGAGCAGGGCCGTTGCGAGAAGGCAAGCAAACCAAGCAATTGCCTGGGGCCCCGAGCTGGCCTGAGGCCCCAAGACAATGACTGGTTAAGAATCAAATGCAACGAAAAACTGTGAGATCGCCCCTTTGATAGTTAAGGCAGTAAAGTGCAATGACACTGTTATCGGGATCCCCCTCAAGGGGGCCCCTCTCAGTCGTCGCTGACAGCAGCCAGCCAGCCAGCCAGCCAGGTTCGTGATCTCTGCTGCCGGCAAAATACCAAAACCTCGGGAGTCATAATGAAGCGGAATTATCCATCAGGAACCCAGAAGAGAAAGAAGAAAAAGGAAGAGGAGGATAAGAAAAAACAAGATAGTGGTAAGTCATGATTTACACTGGATAAAATAGCTCTACTTGTCTTGAACAAATGGTGTAATTTCACAGCAGGTAGGCTAGCAAAAAAATGCTTATGTTAGCTACCTGCCTGATGGCCAATGCTGCTTGTAACAAACTAGAACAGTCAGTGCAACTTTTTTTCTTCGAACGGACGGAATATGGTTACATACTTTAATATGTTTATTGACGGGATAAGGAAGACGCAGATCTGTTCCATAATCACTGTTTATCGAATTCAATGACATGACATTGCTATAGCTTTGTAAGAAAGATTGATGAATCTATTTAATTATTGTAGAAAAAAAATAGATTTCTGTGTATTTGTTTTACACGTGCATTAAATTAAAGTCGATTACGTCGATTAAGCATCATGAGGCGGCGGGTGGGGGGTGGTTCCTTATTTTATTTGCTGGGAGTTGGCAACCCTAGTATGTACGTATGTATGTATGTGTGTGTGTGTGTGTGTGTGTGTGTGTGTGTGTGTGTGTGTGTGTGTGTGTGTGTGTGTGTTTGTGTGTGTAGGTGTGTGTGTGTGTGTGTGTGTGTGTGTGTGTGTGTGTGTGTGTGTGTGTGTGTGTGCGGGTGTGTGTGTAGGTGTGTGTGTGTGTGTATGTGTGTGTGTGTGTTTAAGTATGTTGGATTTAGTTATTGTACACTTATTTGGTGGTGTATTTTTGCAAATGTTTTGCACAGAATATGCAACACCAGTATTTTCACTATTTAATTTATATAAAGTGTGGGTGAACTTAAACTGTATGGCTATGCTGTGGTTCCTGTAAGCTTTGCGTGGGGGGCCTCCTTGACCATTTTGCTTGGGGCCCCTAAATTCATTGAAACGGCCCTGACAGGGAGCCAGTGTTAGGACTTTAGAACTAGGGTGATGTGCTCTACTTTCCTGGTTCTAGTGAGGACATTTTCTCTAGGCTCGTCAACACACCCTTTATTTACTACGTACCAGGGGATCGCTTGTGCACAGAGACTTCTTTCTACCTGAGACTACTTTAGTTGGAGCAATAAAATCAATGATGTCTGAGATTTTTGCAAGGAAATTATCTACCAGCTTGTTTACTGAGTTGGAGTTGGGAGATGAGGGGCCTGTGGTGGGTGGGTAAATACATTTAAAGGGGGGACATTATGCTTCTTCTTCTATGCACATATTACCCTTCTATAGCACACTCCAATAAAATTGTTACCTTAAGTCTTTTAAAAGTCCGTCATATATCCAAATCCACCTTAAAGAAATTTACTTCCGTATTAGATGCCTTGATTTTCGCCTGTGCCTCTCTAAGACCCTCCTACTCTTTCTGTCACTCCCCTTTCAGTTCCATGCATCATCGCAGCATGCACGGAGTCGGACTCTGACCCACAAAAGAATTGCAGCTGCAGGTGGTGTGTTATAATTACTGCACCTGGGACTCAGCCGGAGTTGTGAGGGGTGGGGAGTTCTGCAGGGGCGAGGCTCTCGGCTGAGTACATAAGGTCGGAGGAGGAGATGGGTGGGAAAGGCGGGGATAGGTGGGAGAAGGCGTTTTCCTGAGGGTTAGACAGGTTCTCAGGATATCAAGCTTCAGAAAGTCCATTTTGAATAATACCCCCCCTTTAAAGATTTCAACTGTACTGTCCCTGAGAAAACGCTTTTTACAGTGGTCTTACTGTGATTAGATAGTTTAGCAGAGATGTTAGGCTTTAACATTTATGCTATTTTTGTCATGGTCATGGGTGGGATGTTACATATTTCCGGGTCAAAATCTGCCTTATCTTGTGACACCCTTTCTGTGTACATATACTGTACAGTGGGGCATAAAAGTATTTAGCAGCCACCAACTGTGCAAGTTGTCCCCATTTAAAAAGATGAGAGAAGTCTGTAATTTTTATCATAGGTACACTTTGACTGTAAGAGACAGAATGTAAAAAAAGAATTTGAGGAAATCACATTGTATGATTTTTAAAGAATTTATGTGTATAATGGTAGAAAATAAGTATTTAGCACCTACAAACAAGCAAGAATTCTTCCCCTCACAGACCTGATACTTCTTCTTTAAGAAGCTCTTCTATCCTTCAGTTGTTACTTGTATTAATGGCACCTGTTTGAACTCGTTATCTGTATAAAAAACACCTGTCCACACCTTTGAACTTTCAGACTCCAACCTCCACCTTGGCCAAGAGTACAGAAAAGATTGTATAACTCCACAAAACTGGGATGAGCCAGTCTACAATAGGCAAGCAGCAAAACTATTAATTTGAAAAATATCAACTGTAGGGGCAATTATTAATGTCTCACTTTGTTGGGCACACATGATCTAGAAAACAGTGAGAAAACAGCCCAGGACCATATGCGGGGAACTGGTCAAAGGCTTGAAGAGAGCTGGGACCACAGTAACAAAGGTTACTATTAGTAATTCAGTATGTTGTCATGGATCAAAATCCTGCAGTGCTCAAGGTTAAGCCAGCACATGTCCAGGCCTGTCTCAAGTTTGCCAGAGATGATCTGGATGATCCAGGAGGATTGGGAGAATGTTATGTGGTCAGATGAGACCAAAATAGTACTATTTAACATAAACACCACTCGCCGTATTTGGAGGGGGAGGAATGCTGAGTTGCATCCCAAGAATACCAAACCCACTGTGAAGCATGGGTGTGGAAACATTGTGCTTTGGGGCTGCTTTTCTGCAAAGGGGACAGGGTGGCTGATCCATATTAAGAATAGGATGAACAGGGCCAAATACTGTAAGATTTTGGGCAAAAAACATCTTCCATTATTTAAAATAAAACATGTCTGGATCTTCCAGCATAACAATGATCCCAAACACTCTTCCCAAGCAATGGAGTGGCTAGATAAAAAGTATTTCAAGGTTCTGAAGTGAACTAGCCAGTGTTGAGAAGGTGCTTTCACTCCAATTTAAAGCCTATCTTAAAGGAACAGACACATTTAATTTATGACCCTAGGCTCTCTCTGAGCTCTCATTTCACCTTCCCGCGTGCTCGTTCATTTCTGTAAAAGGAGCAATAAGAACAACAAACAACAATTATATATTTTAACAGCGAGACATCGTTCGCTGGACTCAGTTCTAGTAACTGAGCACAGCTTTATCTCAGCTTAAGGTTTTTATTGAAACAAGAGTTAAAAGAAACTCCTCCCACATAGATCTTCGTTTACAGAATGGTCACAGCTTCCTCACACAAGGCACACAGGATGTACCACATTCCTCTTGATTGTTCACTGTTTCTAAGTGTTTCCACATACACTACAAAATTAAACCCTCATACAACATTAACAGAATTTTATCTCTTCATGTCCCTCTTGTGATCTCTTAAAATAAGAGATCACCATATATAAAGAAAAATGTCAGGCATCACACTTATAGAATCATATCAATTTTGAGTCCATGGGCAGTATAAGGTACACCTGTGCACTAATCATGATGTCAGATCAGCATCTTGATGTGGCACACCTGTGAGGTGGGTTGGATTATCTCAGCAAAGCAGAAGTGCTCACTATCACACATTTAGACTGATTTGTGAACAATGTTTGAGAGAAATGGTAATATTGTGTATCTGGAATGAATTTTAGATCTTTAAGTCCATCTGATGAAAAATGGGAGCAGAAATAAAGGTGTTGCGTTTATATTTTTGTTGAGTGTAAATTTTTTCCCCACTGTACATATTCTACATAATTGGAAAGCCAAGATTCTTGTGATTTCAATGGCGTATGGTAATCAATCATATACAATAATATACAATCATACCTATAGATACAGCAACCGCCTTCGCCAAACTACTCAGAAAGCAAAATTGTGTGAAACTCACCGTACATAGCCTCTAATCATATACAGAAAGCCATCTCAAACAAAAACGGCCCAATAAAATAGTTAGTCTATGACAAGTTTGATGTCCACAATCCAACATAATTTGCTGCTGAAAACCATTTTGATTTCCTTCCTTTCATGTCGACATTTCCATTAGTATGCTCATTAGTAGCCTACAAATAACATGGCACCCTTCTTCTTCCTTTGATTTTACTGCAGGTGGCAAAAAACTTGAGGTGCACTACCGCCACCTTCTGGACTGGAGTGAGTGCAGGATAGTTTTGATGTCTATATTCTTAAAAGGAACCCTGGAAGACTTGGAGTTCTTAAAAGATAAATGTTAGTATCAGTTATAATAAAGTGGTATAAAAAACCTACTTGATGTCTTCGTTTTAATAAAATTTGCAAAAATAGTTTAACTTGTAGGTCGCCATTGTTAGCATCACAATGCACTCTGGGTTGTGATGTCATATGGTTGCACCTTGGTTTCACTGGTGGGCTTCAGGAGCCTGTTGTGACTGTTCAGCGACATAAACATATCATCTGTTCAGCCTTTTCAATTTGAACCTGAGCAAAACATTAATGAGGCACTGACAATGTTTCACAAAACGAGCATAAAAATGAAGAGTAAGAAGGGCGGGATGAAGCGAGAGCGGGACAAAACCAGTGGTGCATGTGTGGCAAATGTCTCCATTAAATATTTTCCCTGTGATAAATGCGGAGTTTAACAGATTACAGATAAATAACACATTATCTGGTTCAGTATGTGGCCTCTTGATTGGGTAAACTGAATCCTTAAGTGCTCAAAAAACAACATTTTGGCAAAATTAAATTAAATATTGTAATTTCAGTAATTAAGTCTAAAAACTGAAACTCAATTTCATTAGAATACACTTCATAGCTATTATGCAAGTTCAATGAAATTCAGAGAGAATGTACCAACAGTGTTCTTACACCACACCAAATATTTCACACAGGTTGATAGATGTCAGTTGTTTACTTCTGATTATTCTGAATAATTCCATTTCTCCGATAACTAGTGTATTAAGACTAATAAAAATAATTTCAATACAGAAATGATTGTACCAGTTGTGCAACAGGTGTTAACATCCTCCATGAGGGTAAGACACTAGGCATTTTCTAAAGCTGGCTGTATCAAAGCAATTTAATGAAAGGTTGAGTCGAAGGAAAAATTGTAGTAAAACAAAGGTGCACCAGAAACAAGAAGAAAAAGTATTCAACTGTTACTCAGTTTCCTGAAGTCCTCTTTTTAGATGAAACTTTTGCATTTTATTTGGAAATCAAGGGGCTACAATTTGAAAGAAGAGTGGAGAGTCCAATTCTCTTAAGGTCCAATGTGAAGTTGCCACGGTTAGTGATGATTTGGGGAGCCATTTCATCTGCTGGTGTTTGCCTACAGTGTTATATCTGGTTCAAATGCAGTGTAGCTTTTAATAGGAAATCTTAGAGTACTTCATGCTTCCCTCTGCTGACAATCTTTGACGATACAGATTTTACTTTCCTACAGAAAATGCAGACAAGCTGAAGGCCGCTAATAAAGCAACCTGGGCTTCTTTAACACTTCAGCAGAGGCCCATCCTGATTGCCTCCATGCCACGCCGCACTGATGCAGTCATTTAGGCGTAATGATGACTAAGTATCAAGTGCATAAACCACTGTAAGCTGTAAGCCGATATAATTTAAATTATTGGGGAAAATCCTAAAGTATATCACTGTAGATAACAAACCTAGGAGACATCTAAAGTTGGACATGAGGTCCTTTGAGAGCTGTTTTGTGTCAAAGAATCTCCATCCAGTCAATGATGTTTCAACAGCAACTGACAATTAAATCAACCAAATAATTGATTGATTTATAACACACTTTTAAACATTAACATAGGAAGACCAAAATGCATAACAATAAAACCAAGCAACACTTAAACAGAAAAACAGAAAATTACAAAAGAGTATGCTAAGAAACATTAAAAGCCTTTCTGAACAAATGCATCTTCAATTTGCTTTTAAAATGGCCCAATTCGGTAGTGGCACAAAGATCCAAAGGAAGCTGGTTCCAGGGCATGGGTGCCACCACCAAAAAGGCCCGCTCACTCCAGTGCCCGGAGAATCGTTGGAGGTGTTGGCTGGGTCCCCTGGAACCAGCATGGAGGGTTTTTGGTGGCGACTTCTGCACAAAGATGGGGCAGAAGAAGACACCAGGACCAGATGTGAAGGTGGAGAGAAAGACAGGGTGGAGAACTGTTCCCCAGAGCACCTAGCACCTGACTCTGGTAGGGGGTTAAGTTGCTCTTTAAGGATGAACCAAATGCAGGCAACTTGTGAATGAGAATTACTTTATTGATAAAATAAACAAAGGAAACTTGCAATGACAAAAGGCTGGAAGACATGAGGGAAAACACTGGAACAACTGAGTAATATGGAAGATTGATGGAGAACCATGGGATTTAGAGGGAGAAGCCAGTAGGTAACCGAGCAAACAGGAGATCCTAAATACAGATGGACAGGTGAAAGTGACAAGAAAACAAGAATAGCTCATCAGAAGTAAACAGGACACAGCTGAGGAAGAAAGCAAGCAGAGGGAAATAAGGAGATGTATAACAGCTGAGCAAGGAGGCAGGCTAGGGTGAGGTGAAAGCTGAGGAAAGAGAGGAAGGGAGGTAAAGAAATGTAAAAAGTCTGAAACAAACTAAAAAATAAACAAAAATAAATACTATTCTTGGGAACAAAGTCCAAAGCACAAACAATAAACAATAAAGAAATGTTCAAAACATAAAAAAATTAAAACTAAAAATCCAAACACCCACATAGCATGACAGAAACGATCAGAACACAGACATTTGTGGATCATCACACTCAGTGATTATCAAAACTCAATCAGTCTGATCACCCAGTCAGTTCAGAATGTTAACTGATTGACAAAATAACATTGGGGTGGATTGGAATCACTACTAGACAAATCAATCTACCTGTAAGCTTCACAATATTCATTTAGATACAATCAACAAAAAAAGCTAATCAATGACATAAAACTCTGTTTGATTCACAGATGTCAACAAAAATTTCTTTGCTGTTTTACTTTTCAGTCTTTCCAATTTTCGACATATGGCTGTTGGCTTGCTTTAGGTGTACTATTATCCAGAAAACTAAAAAATCCCAAGTATGTAGCAGATCGGAGTAGGAAGAAGGGGGGAGACAGTAAGAAAGAAGATGGAGGGAGAAGGAAGCAGAATGAAGTCTTGAAACAGTAAGCATTAATTTATTTTGTACAAGTTAGAAGTTAGAGTGTTGTAGGTTGGGACCCATCTAAGATGATCTTAAGCCGCACCCGGGCAAGGCAGTCAGCAGGCCTATACTGTATGTAATGTGATTGTACAAAAGGAAGTAAACTGATTCCTTTGTACATTTGCATTCTTTGAATCATTTTTCACCTCTCTGCAAACTGGCTTTAAAGGATCCAAAAATTCCCCTTCCCTACAAGGATAATTGCCCCATTCAAGAGCTGTAATGTAGGAGATGGTTGGATCCAGTTTTCTAGCTTTTACAGCTCTGCCTTAATTCCTTACCTCTGCTCAGTTTTCTTTCTTCTAACACATCTGGTATGAGGAAAAAAGCTTCACTTGCTGCCTTATATATCCTTCCCAATAAAAGCTGCCATCTGCGTACATTTCTATTCACATCCCATTACGTGTTACAGTCATAATGTTATGCCTGATTGATGTTTATTCTTATGTTTATATGAGAATTTTTACATATGACAAGTCCATAGTTTTGGTGTACAGCAATAATACTCCAGAGTACAAAAAAAGAGGAACACGTTTTTGACCCAAATTTTGACCCAACATAAATTAATCGACTAAACATGTTTTATGTCTGTTCATGAGGAGGATACCACATCATAGCGATAGTTAACAAAAACAGGATGGCTGATATGATGTAGGTAAAAGCAAACACCTTGTTGATTTTTTTGGCCACTCTTGTCCAGTAGCCTCGTTTCGTATCTTCATGTCCGCTGCAGAAGAGGGTAATTGTTTTCTTGCTCTTGCCAAGCTGTTCTGACATCGTTTCCATTGCAAGGGACACCTCAGAATGTTTACTTGTGCCACCCTGCAGATGTGGTTCAGAACACAGGTTAGAGTTAAACTGAAAAGAAAAGATTATACTAAAAGGTGCTGCCTTTAAAAACTAATAGTTCCTACCTCGTTGTTCAAAGCTGACGTGTTTTCACCCGATGGCATATGGCTTTGTTTCTTTAGCACTGAAATAGTGAATTAAACTTGCTTCATATGAAAGATTAATTTTAATTCCAGATTTTTGTAGACAGCTTATTCTCACCTGTGAAACAGCCTTGAATGTTGCTCAGTTTCTCCTCTTGACTATCATTAATGCTTTGCTTCTCAGGTGTTTCATTGTCCTTTTGTGCATCTTTACCAATCAGATAAATCACAAAAATTGTCTCTAAGAGACTTATCAACATGAGAGTGAAAATCCCAATGCAGTAAGCCACTGTTGAAAGAAAACAGCTTCATTACTATGAACAGTGATTTAGCATGTGTAGGAGCTGCTTATAAATGATGGGAACTAAAATTATCTTTACCTGTGAGGGGAATCCTGTCTGATGAGCAGGGCAGAATGTCGTTGAGGATGAGCTGCATCACTGTGACTGAAAGCAGCAACGTGATTTTAAAGCCAACCTTCTCACCACTGTCTGACATCAGGAGGGAGCCAAAATCCAGACAGAAGAAGAAAAAAACCGGAAGCAAGAAGTTTGCTATATAGAGGACAGACCTCCTCTTCATGTTTATCTGTGAAACAAGGTATCAGAGTATCTTGCTTCCATACACGCACAGCTCAAAACATTTTAGTATTATTAATAGTTCTATATTTTTTGTGTTCCTCTCAGAAGGTGAAACTCAAATCACATATAGAAGTAAAACCTTTTTTCTGATAATTCTGATGAGTATGGCTTACAGAAAATAAAAACCCAGAGATGAATGTCCCAGAAAATGTAATTAGTAATTGGTGTTTTGAGAAAGTTATACCTTACTTATAGAAAGTTGAGTGGAAGGAAAACGTGTGGTGGGAAAGGTACACCAGCAACTGGGATAGCCACAGCCTTTAGGGTATTGTCAAGCAAAAGCTATTCCAGAATTTAGGGGGAAACTGGAGTTAGTGCATCGAGATCCCCTACACACAGATGAATCCTACATATGGGCTACAAATGTTGCATTCGTTGTGTCAAACCACTGCTGACCAGAGATAATGTCTGAAGCATCTCATCTGGGCTACAGAAACAAAGAACTAGGCTGTTGTGCAGTGGTCAAAAGTCATTTTTTCAGGTGAAAGTAAAGTTTGAATTTAATTTGGAAATCAGAGTCCTAGAGTCAGGAGCAAGAGTGGAGAGGCACAGAATTGCTTGAAGTCCAGATGAAGTTTCCACAGTGAGTGATGATTTGGCTCAATGTTATGGTGATCCACTGGGTTTTCTGAAGTCCACAGTCAACGCAGCCATCTAGCAGGAGATTTTAAACCACATCATGCTTCCTTCTGCTGAGAATCTCATTTTCCAGCAGAATTCAGCACCTCTCCACACTGCCAAAGGTATCAAAATCTGGTTCAATAACCATGGTGTTACTGTGCTTGATTAGCCAGCAAACTGGTATGACCTGCACCACTTAGAGAATCTATGGACTATTGTCAAGAGGAAGACAAGAGACATCAAACTCAACAATGCAGATGACCTGTTCTGAAGGATGCTATCAAAGCAACCTGGGCTTCCATTATACCTCAGCAGTCCAACAGGATGAAAGCCTTCACAAAACGCTGCACTGACTCAGTAATTGATGCAAAAGGAGCCCCAACCAAGTATTGAGTGTATAGAAATGAACATTATTTTCAGAAGCCTAAGAATTTTTTTACATTTGCTTCTACGGAACATATTCTGTATTATTAAAATTTTCTGTGACACTGATTTTTGTATTTTCATTTTCTGGGAGCCATAAAACTGTATGTGTAATACATCCGCATAATAAATGAGTTCCACTTTCGGAGTAACCCAAAATTTTGAGGGTTTTCACAACATTCAATTTTTTTTAGATGTACTTGTAGATTCAACAGGTAATTCTTTTCTGCTTATGAAAGCACTCAAGAAAGGTAATGTAGGTGACTGAACAGAAAGTTTTAAAAGGAACAGCATTGCTGACAGCTCTGTAAGAGAACACACTTGGCTGCTATGAACAGTTAATCCCAAAATTATTCATACCCATGGCAGATTAATGTTTCAAGTAATTTTTTAATTTGACCAGCATGTTTTTTTCTGACTGGAATTAACTGCTTTTCATGTCAGGTAAAAGTCCAATTTGCAAAGGTTCTGAGAGAAAAAAAATCCAGATTATTTTGCACACCTCAGCAGTGAGGAATGGCTGTGAGTTTGCAGAGAAAACTAGTCATCGCTTAATGCTTTACACTTACGGATAAATACCTGTACTTACAGTGTAGATAATCATTGTTTGGTTGAAGCCAAAATCATTGACAGTTTTGTTCATGACTGTCATGCTGACAAACAGCCACTCAAACTGTGTCTGCATGGCTTCATGAGTCCACTCTGTGATCTCTGTGTTGTTGCTGTTGTAGAACAACATTATTTCTTCATCTATAAAAAAAGTGACAAAAAGAAAAGTGGTTGAAACGTTTTTTTAGCAGGTTGATGTAATTCTTACTGATTGTATTCAAGCATTATGACCAATAGAGGAAGGCTTTGGAGACTCACTGGAATGCATTATAGATTTGAAGGAGATGTTGCAGCTCTGAATGTCAAAAGGGAATCTGTAAACTTGCATTTTACAGGAGCTGATCACCACCTGGTCGTTTCTAAATTCAACCCAGCCGTGACTTCTTATGTTGAGATAAGGACTTGGAGAGGCTTTGTCCTGCTCTGTCCTGCGTGGCAAATAACAACAAATACACATTTAAAGATTCATTGTGAATCTGCTAAGTTGTAACATGTCAAATGGATAATCTTTCTTAGTGTGCGTTCCATTGTTTCCTGTCCTACCATCACAAAGTATGTGAAATTGGCTTAACTGGAGCCAAGCATTTTGGTCAGATGAGACTATAAATAAGCATTTTGTAAACAAACCCTCCAGCTGGATTTGGAGTAAAACAAATGACGATTGTGTGGGAAAACACCTCATGCACAATGTTAGGTACAGTGTAAATATGATGCTGTCAGTATGCTTGTCTTCCAAATACCGTAGGAACTTGTGCATGGCATCATACACTGTTTGAAATATGAGAACATTTTAAATAAAAATCTGTGAGAGTCTGACACAAAAACAATTAGTTAGATAATAATTCCTAAAAATATGGCAAAATCAATAATGATATGGTTTACCAGACCCAAAAACAACCTTCCTCCGTGGTCATATCAGTTCTCAGGCCTATATTCTCCAGAAAACCTGTGGGATGACCTGAGGAGAAGAGTGCATAAGCGAGGACCCAGGACTCTGAAAGCTCAGGAGCAGTGGTGATCAAAGTAAATCCTTAAATTCCCCTGGCATGAAATTTGCATTTTTTGAGTTTTTTGGTCATATTTGTTAGTTTCCCTAGCCTGCCTATGTCCCCTAAGGCAGTGGTCCCCAACCCCCGGGCCGCGGACCGGTACCGGGCCGTGGGTCATGTGGTACCGGGCCGCGAGCCACACATTAAGAAAAAATAACTTCCAGTATTTCTGTTTTATTTATTATCTGAGGGTGACCGCTTTTTTATTTTGAAAAATAACCGGATATCCCCGTTACATAGCTCAGTCTTGACACGTAATCCCACAAGCTAGCAAGATGGATAGAAAACAAACGTTTCTTTGGAAAGGGGAAAAGGCCCAAGGCTCTCACTGATTCAGCGTTGTGGTGGGTTAGATTTTTCATGTACTTTGTATTTGTTTTTGTGGTAAATCTTGAATTATTAAAGGTATGTTTACATGTTACCATGGGGACCAGAGAGCGTTAGGGGGCTGAGTGTTACTCGTGTTTTGTTGTCTGCTCGATTTTAGCAGGACGCTGTTAATAAAGCTGCGAATACACATTGGATTTATGTCTATATTGTTATAATTTTTAAAAATAACCAGTTTTTATACCATTCGTTATCATTTATCCGCCACACCTTAAAGGCCGGTCCGTGAAAATAATGACTGATATTAAACCGGTCCGTGGCGAAAAAAAGGTTGGGGACCACTGCCCTAAGGGGTTAAAACGACTGATTAGTGTTTCCTTTGTCCCCGGGTATGTCTGCCTACATAGTGAAATTAGCACTCAGAAACGGGCTGTTTTGCAGTTCGCCATATGACCTCACGTTTCGGCATATGTCGTCACTGAGTTCCAGCCAATTACCCTCTTCTCCGTACTACACTCTCCAGGTCCCTCCCCCCGCGGCGCGTATTACAACCTTAACAACTAGAGCTACGGTGAAAGGCAAACAACAAACCGACAGCATTGAGTCCAGACCGCATCGACACTGTCCTCCCCACTTCCTCCCCACTGAAAAGCTTGTGGATGGACTTTATTTATGCAGGGAATGTTCCCGACCGACTCCTGAAGCACCTGGTCGTTTGTGGAAAACATTTCTCTGACGAATGTTTTATTTACTTGGGACAATACAGCAGTGAATTCCCAGATCTTCTTAAGCTTTTACCAGGATCAATACCAACTCTCCGTGAACCAGCAAATATCCCTATACAAGTAAGTATATTTCCGCAATAATGTCCTTCAGCTGTTATATACCAGTGTTTCCCAAACATGACGAATCTGTGGCGGTGCGCCACAGATTAAACTCTGACCGCCACAGATTCAACACCGACCCAAAAAAATTAAAAATCAACACCGACTGTCACATATTGCGTTTCGTTTTTCTTTTTAACACTATTTTAAACACGCAGCGCATTTGTTCAGCCTTTCCCTGCTCTCGCTTCGTCTCTGTCACTCACGTCTCTCTCGCACACACACACAGACAGCCCCTTCCCTGCGTCCACAGCACGTCTGTCTGGATCACTTGTGGAAGACGTGCTCTACCTTTCTGGTTCCTCCCCAGGTGCCTCGCCGTCTGGATCAGATTCCGGATCAAATTGAAACGCCATTACATAGTTATAATAGCCGATAATTTAGCCATTACTGTCGTGGTGAAGCTAGAGACGTAATGAGGACGGATGGATGTGTGGATGGATGATCAAATATTTTATTAGAACTGTAATTTGTAAACAGATTATTGTTCAACACACAATATAATTAGGCCTAAACCTAATTACATTTCATACATAATATTGGAATTTGGGCAATCTGTGGTGCGCAAATGCATGTCTGTCAATGTTTCATCAGATGCGGATGTTGGAGACTCAATTGACAATAGAGGCGCATGGCCTGGGCCCTGCCCACCAAAACTCGGTCGTTCTGTGCTAATGCTAACAGAAGAGCCACCTAGTAGGGCCTGCAATTCTACAACAAGGCTGAGTTACGGCAAACAGTCCTTTGATACAGTGTTAAGGTACTTAGAGTGTGACTAAAAAGGGCCCAAACATAGCGGGGAATTTCATGCCAGGGGCACTTTAAAGGTCACTATCGTGCATGTTTTAGACTCTTTCATGGTTCAGTACACCTGAATCAAATAAATGGTTCAATGCCAGGGCTCTGCAGAACATGATGACAAGCTGTGTAAGTAAGTGGGCCATTTGATTCAGATGAGTTGGAGCAGGGACGTAACTAAAATGTGCAGGACTTCTACTGAGTATATATCAGTATGATGTTTTATCACAAACTTTGTTACAGGTTGATTTTTAATGTATGAAATCTATGAAAACTGAATTTAAACTTACATTTCTTCAATGGTCAGATCGGGAATCCACAAAACCTGAGTGGGAACTAAGATGTGATCAAGACCACAGAATTGTTCTGGATTCCACCAAACATGTTCATTGTCCCATCTCTAGACAAGGAAACAATTCAGCAGTGAATTTCAAAATAAGTAAGAGGGATACAAACAAGGAGAGTTACACACATTCAAAAAAGAGTCATTAAAAACAAATACAATGCTGCAAAAAAGTGTTTACCCCATTAGAAAGTTTTATGGTTTTTGCTCTTGTGTCCTTCTTGTTTCAGGTCCTCAAACTAATCCAAAGCTAATCTGAATACATACAAATTTTAGTTTTCCAATGATAAGTTTATTAAATGATGCAAAAAAAACTATCTCACTGCAGTGGGCATTTGTAAAAAAAAGAAAAAAGGAAAAAAAAGCAATTGGACCCAAAACCTTATAACTGGCATTTGCTGATGCCATCAAGCATTTGAAATAATTGGTATTACTTTGGAAACCCACAGCCAAAACTTATGCAGAATCATTTTGTTCAACCACATTAAAGGGTTTTCAACCATGAACGGCCTATTCATGTTGCAATTGTTCTCAATCGGATATAAGTCCAGACGTTGGCCACTCCAGAACCTTTTTTTTTCCATTCAGAGCTTGACTTACTGATGTGCTTTAGATCATTAACCTGCTTCAAAACAAAAGTTTGCTTAAGTTTAGGATCATGAACTGATTAAGTATAAATTCCTGTGTAAGTTTTATGCAAAATGTAACGAGATGCACGCCTCACAGAAAGTTTCACTTTTGTCTAATCAGTTTAGAGACGGGTTCTGAATTACCAAGATGTTTTTTGGGTTGTTTTTTTTGGCAAATGTCAATGTATTGTATTGTATTGTTGTAGTCTTTGTGGTCAGCAGAGGTTTTTGCTTGGAAGTCTCCCACTGATTGAATGTTTTTTATCCAGCATCTTCTTATTGTTGAACACGACCTTAACAGAGGCAAGTAAGGCCTCCTGGATGAGTTGCCAGTGTGTGAGAGAAATCTGTAGGGGGGCAAATACTTTGTCCTAGTACTGTCGGGTTTGTGTTAAATGGTGTATTTCTAGGTGCAAAAAAAACTTACCAAATAAATCCAAATATATGAAATGAAAGACTGGTCAGTCTCTCTCTGTAAGTAAAGACATGTAGATAAGTAAAAAATGTCATTCAGAAAGCTGACAAGCTGTTTAATTACACCAACACAAACTATTCGATTCATTGCACAAAAAAATCACAGACAACTCGCCACATCAAGGATTGCATAAACTTTCATCTCGAGGAAGATCCATGTTGATTGGTTGTGGTGTTTCACGGGTCGGGTCATGGTGTACATTTCACTATTTCTGGTCAAGTTCAGGTAGTTTAATACAGCCTGAAAACCACATTCCTCCTGAACAGACACTTCATGTTCTGAAATTAGATCAACATAAAAAAGAATTTAAAAAAAGAAATTACATCAACACACATAGTGTATCTGAAAATCAATTCAGGGTGGACAAAATGAAACCTGTGAGACCTTGTTCTTCAGCATACTTTTGTTGGCATACCAGAGATATGCGTACTCATAATTTCTTGTAATAATAGTTAGGGTAAAGATCCACATGTAATACATGTTTGGTAGTTACCCTGAGGGATTGTGGCTCCTAAATGTTTTTATGTGCTGCTAATTCAAGACTACATTTATTATACTTTTAATATATGGGAATAGAAACGACATGCTGTAATCTAATGTCATGAAATACTAAGCACAATGTGAATGCAGGATATAACAAAGTTTCCCACCTCGAATTTGTTCAAAAATCTTTGCAAAATTTTCACTCTTTGGATTCTGCTGGAGCATCTCAGCAACTGTATCTGGAAAAGCTAAAAACGCAGAGGAAACACAATAAGTTCATTAAAGTTTAGAGTAAAACAATGAAACACAGCAAAATACAAAACTTCCTCTGAACTACCATGGTCTTTTGGAATCTAATTTGAGGGTGAAATAATTTAGAATTAAAAAAAAATATATGATCTCGGCTGAAGAGTAAAAACATAATTTTTCTTCTATGTAGCATTAGCTTTAAAAAGGCAAAAACTAGCTGTCACAAACAGCGCTGATCTTTGAGAATCTGATATATTTTTGTCCTCGTCATCTATTGATGTATTTATAAACATGGTTGGTATTTCCCTTCTGTATGTCCTCTCCTCTGGCATTGACTGATGACCTGTCAATGGCTGTACCCTGCCTCTCAATGATTAGGTTCAAGCAACCCTGTGACCTTTCAAGGTCATTGACTTGCAGTATGTACTCCTCCTGAATAGGCATGGGGCATGTAGCGACAGTGGAAGTGAAGCCTCCCCTGATAAAACTATTCGCTATTTTTCCAATCATCCACAAGCTTAAGAAGCTAAACCTGTGTTTGTCTGAGTTTATCACAAAAGCTTTATTTTTACTTTACAATCTGCACTTGACAATTTTAATATACATATTGATTGAAAACTCTAGGTTGGTAGGTGGGATAATTTGGAGCTTAACTGTAGCTTAATTGAAGAATTATTTCAACTCAGAATATAAAACTACTACCAGCAGTGCTTTTCTTTCTGTTGTTTTTCCATATCAGTAAAATTTTAAGTTTTTTTATTTAATTACATTTCTCCAAAGCAATTCTCCAAGCTGTTAACACTGTTAATTCATGTTGTTTATTTACATCTTAGAAAAAAGTTTACTTTTTTTCCCAAAAAGACATGCAGTAACTTAGCACCTGAATTTGTTATGGTAGTCATCAATAAAATATTACACCATATTAAAAACGTTCTAATATTTCTTTGTTTGTTTTCACGAGCTTCAAGTTGGAGTGCTGTACACAGCACAGATCATTTAGACAAGACAATGACATAACATGACCCACCCATTAGCTCAAATCATATCAAGGAAAATAAAGCAAACAGGCTTAATATCAACGGACACAAATCTATCTTGGGAATTATCACTAACCAATTCACCGATTATTTGTTTCATTAGTCTGTCTGTCATTTTGCTCTCTTTATCAAATATTGAATCATTTCCTGTCTGTGTAAGAAGGTTTGTGGTCACAAGCTGTAATAAATATCACTGACTTAATGGACTATTTAATTGTAATATTTCCCATCACTTTGTTAGAGTTACTTGTAAATCATAAAGATTGCAATTCTTTCACTTTTTAAATAAATCACACTAAACTCTCCCATGGGTTTTAAAAGAAAGGAAAAGAATAAACTAACAGTAAGTTGAAGTCAGTGTGTTGACTTCTAATGCAAGATATATTTTAAAACCAGAAAAATTGTATCTTTTACGAAAGCAAAGAGATAACTTGTAAAAATAATTTATACTTTTCATAGCTAAACTATATTTTACATTTCCGTTTGACATTAGGCCTGCTGCCTATTCAATCATAACACATGTAATGATTTCGTAAAATCCCAAAAGTAGCTTGAATGTCCTAAGCTATAGCTACGTGCATGATCTCATCTTACCAGTAAGGAGAAGGAGAGGAAAGACGCCTAAGAGCATCATCGCCATTAGATCAGTGAGCATCTCCGTCGACTCTTTCTGTGCTCAGATGTTTTTTATGTCGCTGTCCTGCCTGTACTGGAGGGAGGGGTGTGTATTGTGACCATCACTTATTGAGTGGTAAGTTTCTGGCTAATAATAATGAATACAAATATGTTTTGTCTCAGAAAGAAAGAAAGAAAGAAAGAAAGAAAGAAAGAAAGAAAGAAAGAAAGAAAGAAAGAAAGAAAGAAAGAAAGAAAGAAAGAAAGAAAGAAAGAAAGAAAGAAAGAAAGAAAGAAAGAAAGAAAGAAAGAAAGAACTGGCAATTATTAACAATATCAGTCATTTAAAACAAAATACAAAATGAGGAATTGGGGCACCAACTGATTTTAAGGAAACAAATATTTTTCAGTCTGAGTTATCTTTTTATGCCTGTCTGAATAGGCTTAGGAATTAAATAACAACATATGAAAGATTTAAGTTCAGCATTGACGTTCTCATCTGCACACATATATAAAATAAACACAAACAGCTTCTCTTAAAAAAAAGAATTTATTAACAACAATACTTCAACCTTTCCTTGGCCAGGCAGGAAAAGGATTCACTGATATGTGAACCTCCAAAGTAGCAGCTGCCACTAGAAAGAGGCAGAACTTCCTCTTATCTCAGAGTTTTGTTAAACCATGAATTCACGTAATCATGCTGTTACACTCCTCCTCCTCAAGCTGTGTTGAGAAAAAAGGGTAATACAGTGCATTCGGGAATTCACTTTTACCAGTTACTGTAAATAGTTCAGTCCTTCATGGCTGGGGGCCCAACATGACATACAACAACATTTTCATTGCAGAGCTAAGTGGAAATGTGAAACCACTGATGAGCTCATTAGCTTCGCCAAAACCAGGATGTCGGAAAACAGAGCTTTTAGAAAGATATGAGAAAAAGAACAACCATTGAATGCACGTGGGACTAAATTATCATCAGAACCATCAGGGCAGATCAATGTGGAGTGTTTGTATACATGCTTGATACAATTACATAAAAAGACAACAATATTTTTGTCTGAAGCCCAGTTCACACTAAGATTTTTCAGCTGTTGCAAAGGACTGCTTTATGTCACGCTGTGCAAGTCTAGAGAGGTGCCACACTGTACAGTTCAAGATTTCAGAGAGTCAAACTGCATGACATCTAAATCAAGCAGGACACAACAACGTCACGAGCATAAGCAAAAGCATGCCTCACTAAAAGCCAACAGATACACAAGATGACAACGATAAAATATCATACAGTGTCTTTGCTGCCAAAGCTAAAAAATGTGGCTTCTTTCTTGCTCCTCATGTTTTTGCCTGCAACCTCCATTGTTGCTAATCTTGATACTGCTGCTCTCTATGGACTGCCATTAGTAGTATTTGAGTTGTAGATTTTTTGACACTACTTGAAGACTGTTGGAGGCTGGACTTGGTCGTGAGAGTGCTCAATAAGTTGCCGGAGGGCCCATCACACTGGAAGGCCACAGACCTGCGAATCACGCTCATGCACACTGTTTTTCTTCACGACTCTATTCACGACAAAAGACTTGTCAATGACTGCCAATAAACACAGTATGAAGAATAGCCAGGGCAATCTGCATGTGATTTTCAAACAGCAGTGAGAATCTTTATAGTAAATGGCCCATTTTCATTACACATCCTTTTTTAGTTTTTTAAGTTTTGTTTTTTATCATTACATTCTCAGCTATGCTTCACTTAAGTGTCAGTCTGTGTTTTGGCTATATATATATATATATATATATATATATATATATATATATATATATATATACAGTATATCCATCCATCCATTTTCTGTACCCGTCCATCCTAATGCAGAGTTGCGGGGGGTTGGTGCTTATCTCCAGTGGTCATGGGGCGAGAGGCGGGGTACGCTCTGGACAGGTTGCCAGTCCATCGCAGGGCAACACAGAGACATACAGGACAAACAACCATGCACGCACACACTCACACCTAAGGGCAATTTAGAGAGACCAATACACTACTCTATATATATTATATAAATATATATATATATATATATATATATATATATATATATATATATATATATATATATATATATATATATATATATATATATATATACTACTGTTGGAAAGGTGTTTTTACTCTAATTTAAAGCCAATCTTAAAGGAACAGACACACATTTAATTTATGACCCTGGGCTCTCTCTGAGCTCTCATTTCACCTTTCCGCGTGCTTGTTCATTTCTGTAAAAAGGAGCAATAAGAACAACAAACAACAATTATATATTTTAACAGCGAGACGTAGTTCGCTGGACTCAGTTCTAGTAACTGAGCCCAGATCTATGTCAGCTCAAAGTCTTTATTGAAAGTTGAGTTTCCATGAAACTCCTCCCACATAGATCTTCGTTCATAGAATGGTCACAGCTTCTTCACATAAGGAACACATGATGTACCACATTCTTCTTGATTGTTCACTGTTTCTAAGTGTTGCCACATACACTACAGATCTAAACCCTCATACAACATTTACAGAATTTCCATCTCTTCACTACTCACAATAAGTTAGGGATATCATGAGAGGCTCAGTGGATGTCATACATATGGTGTTTGTTTCACTTCAGGGATTTTTGGATAGGGTTGCAATTGTATTGGGGTGATAGACACACCTCATTTTGTGTTTTCCAAGTAATAGTCTCACTGTGTACAGTGTGCCTTACATATTGGGGCCAACACCAAAAAATACTAAAGACAACCCTTTTCAATGTGGCATCAATTTCAACATTCTGTGGGTTTAAAAAGCTGGTAAGTCTGGTAAATCATTCCAACTTCATCCTTCAAACAGCCATGAACACACGACGTCACTTAATGGACGAGCAGCGCCACCTGGCCATAGCACGCCTTCGGGTCGGTGGCAGGCAGTCAGATATTGCACGTGAACTTTGTGTGTCTCAAAGTGTCATCAGCAGACTTGCATCAAGACACAGAACTACTGCCAGAGTTTGTGACAGACCCAGGAGTGGACCCCCACAAATGGTGACCAGTACCTATACACTCAGACATCGTCATGCAACTGCCAAACAGCTGCAGGCCCCTTTACGAGATGTGAGTGGTACTAGGGTTTCCAGACAAACCATTCGCAACCAACCCCACCACTTTGGCTTGAATGCCAGACGACCGTTGCAGATGACGCCACTGACATAAAGACACCGCCATGAACGTTTGCAGTGGGCACAAGACCATGTTACCTGGACAATGCAGCAGTGGTCTAACGTCCTGTTCACTGACGAATGTCAGGTCATCTTGCAGAGAAATTATGGTTAGTGTTGCTAGAGAAGGCAAGGTGAGCGATATGACGAGGTCAACATAGTACCCAGGTTTAGCATTGGTGGAGGAGGTGTAACAGTCTGGGCAGGTATCACCAGTCAGTGCAAAACGGATTTGGTTATTGTAGATGGCTCCGTCACTGCATGCTCTTACCTCAGAGACATCATAGAACCCATCATTATCCCCCAATTCCACCAGCACACCCCCAACTTTCTGTTCATGGATGATAATGCTCCACCACATCGTGCCAGAATTGTCACAGCTCTACTTCAGGAAGTCGGAGTGCCTCATATGGTATGGCCAGCAATGTCCCCTTACCTGAACCCCATAGAGCACGTTTGGGACCAGCTGAAGCAGAAACTGGATGATCGTACCCTACCCCCACGTGACCTGAGAGATCTGCGTATAGCACTTGTGGAAGAGTGGAACGCATTGCCTCAGGACAACATCATGAGGAGTGAGGAGCATGAGACGTTGCTGTCAAGCTGTCAATGCGGCAAATGGTGGAAAGACCCATTACTGACATTGTCAATTTGTGTTATTTGAGGGTACCCTTGTTATTGTCTACATGTTTGAGGTAATAAATATTACACTAATGAAAATGGTGTTTCTTCTGATTCTTTTAGTA
Organism: Valencia hispanica; assembly: GCA_963556495.2. Taxonomy (NCBI): domain Eukaryota; kingdom Metazoa; phylum Chordata; class Actinopteri; order Cyprinodontiformes; family Valenciidae; genus Valencia; species Valencia hispanica. Next base: position 15,067,925 of record OY747721.1, read on the forward strand.
TTATCAAAGAATACTTTTACTTATTTCATTAAAATTCAGACCAAATAGGAAGAGAAGTCATGTAAATAATATGCCCAACTTATTATGAGTAGTGTATATAAATGTATTTATATCCTTTTTAAATTGCTATGGTTGAGTTATGGAATATCAGTGGCAGCCTTGTGTTGCTGGATATCAAACTACTTATGTTAGACTTTCATATGTAATGAAGCAATGCTGTAAACATTTTTCTTCAAACACCATACAAGACAACCACACAATAGTGTGAAAATTAATTGCTGCCAACTGCTTTGCGCATTCATCAAAATTGGATGGGAAAAAAAACTTCTGATTGTGGACCTTGCACACTTCCTGCTTGCTTTTGTTTTTCAGAACCAAGCAGCCAGCTATTTGTGTTAGAACATTAACTACAATCTGTTCAGTCTGGTGTATGAAAATTTAGTTTGGGTCAGAAAAAAAACCTGTCCTGTTTTTGGTAAGTTAGAATGAGCAATGTTTATTTCTACTTGGAAAATGCAAAATAATCAGATTTGTCTTAGGATTTGAGGTTTTGCATTCCTTTAATTCAAACTCAGAAATAGACACACACTAAACTTACTATGCTTTTAAGCAACTTGGGAAAGCCTAAGTGATTATGTGAGCTTCTGATTGGTTCTTCTGATTCTGTACTCAGAAAGTAAGAATTTAACATTACACTCAGGGACAAAGACCTTAATGTTAACAGACATTTGTCCGGCCATAATGGTCACTGTTAAATTTAGAGAAAAAAGTGAGGAGCTTGCAAGCCTGAGAGTAACATCTCAACTGCAAAGTACGAGAGTGCTAGCATGTATTGGGATTGTGTTGGTGCAGAAGGGACTGATGCACTTTGCAAAATAGGCGGCAGGATGAGGAACAGACATTATGTGGAAACATTGAAACAACATCTCAAGACATCAAGCAGGATGTGAACGCTTGGGCACAAATGAGACTTTCAAAATGGGTCAAATGTCCCCCAAACTTTTGTGAGAACCCTGAGGAAGGAGACCCAAATGTCTGGCACAAGTCATACAGCGTTAAGCCAGTACAACCACATCGTAACAAAATGTATGCAAACTTTGATGACTTTAAAATAGATAGATAGATAGATAGATAGATAGATAGATAGATAGATAGATAGATAGATAGATAGATAGATAGATAGATAGATAGATAGATAGATAGATAGATAGATAGATAGATAGATAGATAGATAGATAGATAGATAGATAGATAGATAGATAGATAGATAGATAGATAGATAGATAGATAGATAGTAGAGCTTTTTACAATTATCTGTCTTGTATTGTCATATATGTCAGCAAAGCTTCACAAATAGGTAAACAAGTAAAATTATTTTATCCCAAAACGTTTAGGTTTCTGAATACCCAAAGTGGTTAAATGAATTTTTCAAACCTGCCATACTTTATTCAAACTTTATTCCATTAATGTACATTTTTTATTCAGCTGTGTGCTTTACATCATCAAAATGTCTGTGTATACCTCCTCCATCCTATTTCAGTAGGCTGCTGGACACCCAACTAACAGAAGCACTGTAGATCGCAGATGTTCTTTAAATTAACATCTTACTGGATCAAATGGTGTGACTGAAATACTTTAAGGCAGCAGAAGGCATCTTAAATTGTGTAAATCAAGCTGCATCCTAATGGGATCCACCTTGCAGCAGATAGTATATGATTTTTGGATAACTAAGTAAAGTCATTATGTGTTTTATCCTGGAGGAATTATTTATCTAAATAGCTTTAAGCCACTTCATACACTTTAACTCTGCTGGTTTGTATAGTTGTACAAACTATGACTTCAGAATGTGAGTGATGGATCATCACAGCAGGTTTGTTGAAAGGCTGGGAGTAGTTGTTGCGGACCTTTTAATGACTTAAAAGGGAAAATTGGGGAGTTTGATAAATATTTAAACTGTTTCCATGCTCTTTTTGAATAAAGAATAGGTTGGCTTTCTTAGCTGAACAATGTCTGATGTATGGGGATTACATATATATGTATCAATGCACTTGAGTATGTAACAGATATCTTAATCAGGGTACAATAAATTCAACTGAATTGGGCTGCATTTTTACTCTTCCTGCAAAGCAGTGAATGCCGAGGTGGATCGGGGTTACATATATAAAGCTTAATTATATTACACAGCAAGGATGAGCTCTAATCATTCTTCCACTCTAAAAAAATTAAAACCAGGAAAAGGCTGACCACTATGACATAGAACAAAAAGAAAGCTTTGTCAACTTTTGTAGCCACTCTGTTCCAGTAGCCGCACATCTCCTCTTCTTTCTTCGACTTGAAGAGCAGAGTTAATGTCTTCTTCATCTCCCTCAGCTCATCTGAAAGCCTCTCCAGGGTGTAACACTCCCCCAACAGTTTGCTGTTTCTGTCCTGGAAAAAGTGATTAAACAGATCAGTTTGCAGAAGCAGGGAGCTGGCTTTCACACTGACTCACTTTGTGTACGCTGATAATAACTGAATTCTTACCTCTTTGCCACCAGGCATGCTCTCACCGGTTTCACTAGAAGACACATTGTAGATAAAACCACCTTGAGTCCAATCGTGTGATTCTGAAAGAGAGTTTTTAAAATTAATCCTAATAGTTAATTACAGACCAGAAAATAAATAACAAATGGGGGCATGTCCTACTGCATTAGGTTGCATAAAATTTCAACCATAAATGAAACCTTTTACCAACTAAAATTATATATATATTATGTATGATATTGTATTATACCTAGGGTCACATTGACTGTGTCTAAACTGATTGGATGTTACCATATGACTAAGTTGTTGTTGTTTTTTTTTTATTAATTGATTTAAATTGAATTCTGTATAACTGTAGATACAGTATATCGGAGCTGTTTATAGAGAGCCTTGAGTTAACATTTTGGTTTAATTTGTCACTATTTAAGCAGACTTTATTGAACTTAAAGTAAACAGTTACATTAGTGTTTATTCATATTTGATCTGCCTGAATGCTGTTACAGTAGTTGTCCTGTTCAGGGCAGCAGATATAAATAATTTATATAAAACGATCTGAATCAAAGCAGCAAAAATATTCAACGTTAATTTGAAGCAGTTGTTATTTCAATCTTTTTGGAGATTTACATTCCTTCCAGTTTAACCTATTTTGTTTTTCATTAATGCTTTTATGAAGAATAACTTCACAGGAACTAGGTTGAACTAAGTTGAGAAATTGGTAACCTAAACATTTCACCAGCAAAATATCTAAAGCATTGATTTTTATTTATGAACTGGTGATTTTAATGTGGTTTATGGGTTATTTTAGATAATTATTTTTTAAGTTCAACCTGTTCAGTCAACCCTAATTAGCAAAACCTGTTACAACTAAGGTATTTTTTTAAATAAAAATAATAATAATGAAATTTAGTAATATGGAAAAAATTATTCTTGTAGAATATGTGGAAACTTTCATTAGTGTAGTTTTTTTGTTTTTTTTTTTGTTGATAAGCTTATCGGTGTATTAAAAATATATTAAAATGATGCAGCTTAGATTCCAACAAGGCAAAGCATCCAATTTGAAATAGAGAAAAAAACAATATTCACCTTTTAAGCACTATAAGCCACCACCAAAAACCCAGCTTACACAGGGCCTCTTGTCACAACTGTCCAATACTTGACTGCTCCTCATTAAGGGTTTGAACAATAATTTATTCCACTGAATGTTCCTGTCAAACAACTTAACATAACACTGCACCACACTTCTTAACACCATGATACAATAAAATCAAACAAAACACACACTGGAAAAAGTTTCCTTTCTTTAAATCTGCTCTGCTTAGTTTGTTGAGAGTGCTGCTGCCATGTGTGCGTTAGAGGAACTGCAGTCAGCATAATGCACACTCATGTGACATTCAAGCACGTGCTCATTATTCCGAGCCATTTTTGCTCTTTTTGTAGCGCTGGACAAAATTCTTCTCTTCTTGGACTTATGTGGGGTTTGTGTGGGTGTCTGGGCTGGCTAGTTTAGCTTATCTAGCAGCTAACTGAGGGAGAACACCGCCTTCTTGTAGATGTGCATTCTTGGGCATGCGCGTGCGTCATTTCGTCAAGGCACACGCTCTCTCAAGCACCCCTGGCTGTTTGGACCCGGATCATCTCAAAATAAATGGAATGGCAACCCCTACATGCCACCGCGGCAAAAAGTACAACAGTCAGTCGTATTGTCAGAACATGGGAAAAAAATGACTATAGATTACAAAAACACGTTTATTTTAACAAATATATTACATAATGCAGCTTTAAACGAGGCCTACCTTATTTAAAGAGAAGCTCACTCAGACAACCCTTCTGGGATGCAAAAAGGTCAATAACCAGCTCGTTAAAGTCAGGTGATTGATGGATGTCTATTTTGCCATAGTATCTGCTCTGTCTACGCAAGACCACAGACACTCACCATAGGGGCACGTAACTTTTCATTAACTGTACATAACTGCCGCACATTGTTATACATCAATCATAACTGACTAAAGCCTGAGACTTTTTTCCAACTCTGCTGAACAACATTAGTCCCAATGAGGAGCAAATAGAGGGGACGGGGTAAATAATCTGTCAATCACTCAATACCACTAATTACATTGAATCCAACAGGGCTGATTGTTCTGTGAAAAGTTAGTCCTTTTGAGAGATTTTGTGGTTTTCTTGTGACTGTTAAGCACCACCGGTTTAAATTTCACAAAATGTTATACAATATTTTGAATTTGTGTTTATTAGACAGCTATTTTATCATTTTTATTTTTTTACTTTTCTAAAGACATGGGAGGGGTTAGCCCTACTAGTCCACTTATTCCAGCCGTCCCTGAAGCCCATATAGATGTTTATTCTTCAACAGCTGTTATGGTATCATTTGTCAGATATCTGTCATTAATAATTGCTTAGTCACACTATAAAATAGATAATATATCAACATTTAGTCCAATGTTTCCCATTATCAGTCCTCAAGGGTTGGGGTCCTGCATGTTTTAATTGTCTCCCCAGTTCAACGCAACTGAATAAAGTGAATGGTTCCTTTGCAGGCATTTATAGAAATTGATGTAATGCCAAGATGCTATTTTAGCCATTTCAGTCAGCTTTATTGGATCAGGGTCACATTTCAAACATGTAGGACTGGGGCTCTTGAGGACAGGAGTTTAACACCACGGCTTTTGGCTTTCAATAAAAGCTTTTGCAAAACCTCAAGTAACTACTAAAGAGCCCAGTTTCCCTGTAGCTGAGCTAAATTAATCTCCTGTATGTGTAGCAGTTGTGGAAATTGCCTTTATTGGACTTGATGGATTCCTGCATGATGCATACATCTCTGTCGGTCTCTTGAGAGGTTTTCTCTCTCAGATACATCACAAAAATTGTCTCCAGGAGGCTGAGCATCATCAGAGCAAAAATCCCAATGCAGTAACCAGCTAAAAAGAATCGGACAGTATGAAATTAATGAAGTCAGATCATGTTTACTGTGCATAAAGAGCAGTCCACCAACAGCAAGGATTTATCCTACCAATGAGTGGGACCCTGTTAGAGGAGGAAGGCAGAATTTCATTGAGAATGAGCTGTAACACTGTAATGGCAAGCAGCACAGTGACTTTGAAGCTGAGTTTCTCTCCTCCGTAGTCTGAGATCATGAAGGAGGCTAAGTCCAAACACAAGAAGAATAGAACAGGCAGCAGGAAGTTGACAATGTATAGCAGAGACCTCCTCTTCATTGTGATCTGGGAAACGAGATTTAGGATTCAAATTAATTTTCATCACAGCAACTGGACATTTTAAAACAAGGTTCACCAAAGTTTGGCTTTTTGAAATGCAATAAAATGATGGAATTTTCCATGGTTTCTCGCACACACCACTTAGTAACTTGTGCACATCAATTACTAACTCGTGCTCAATTGTTACTATCTTGTGCGTACCACTTACTATCTCGTGCACAACACGCAACAGCCTAATGTTGGCTTTCAGTGCTGTTTGAAAAACTAAACAAAACAGTTTGGCTTTCAAATTTTTGGATTGAATAATGATACTATACAGCATACACTGAACTGCATTTTGTAGTGAAACGTCACATACAGCACTTATATAAGAATAAGTAATAATAATTGTCCTCAGCATTCTTCAAACCATACTGGAGTTTATGGTTATTGTCCCTAGCAATTTTAAAAACAAACTGATGCCCTTGTTGACGCACGAGAAAGTAACTGGTGATCACGAGTTAGTGAGTGGTGCGCACAAGAAACCAACTTTTTTTTTCTGTCCATTTCCCCTTTTGGCCATTGGCTCTGTAATTTTAAATGTTTAAAATATAGCTTTACTTTTTTATTTTGTTGCTATTTTTTCAAGCAATTACAACTTTCTACCACTAGCAGGGGTAACATCTCAAAATCCTACTAAAGAAAGTTCATGCCAGCATCATTAGAAGTGTGGAAAATGTAAAAGAAATATCAGATATTAGCGAAAAAGTAATACATTCTGCAGTTTGAAAGAATGTAAAGTTAAAAAAAAATTCATAACGTCGAAAAGGTCATACAGTACTTAAGTAGAAAAAGTAAGCAAACTTGTTTTCTTAACAGTAATCAGAGATTTATATGTGAGACTAATGATACCTACAGTATAAATGACAACGTCTTGATCAGTTAAAACAGTGGCGTTGTTAGCCGTGACTGTCATGTTGATGAACAACCACTCATACTGGGTCCGCATCAACCCTCGAGACCACTCTGTGGCCTCTGAAGAGTTGTCACTTGGTTGCAACCGGATTTCCTTGGCTGAAACAGGGGTGAAATAGTGTAAAAGCTGTTTTAGAAACCAGGGAATGAAAAGTAGTCAAATAACACAAAACTACTGTATATCTTCTGCTCAGTATTAAACACAGGCATCACAACAGAAACATTGTAATCATCTGTGAATAATCATATAAGCACAAAAGTATTTGGCAGCCACCGATTGTGCAAGCTGTCCCACCTAAAAAGATGACAGAGGTGTTTAATTCTCATCATAGATACATTTCAACTATGAGAGACAATCTGGCCTCCTACTCACATAAGAAGTATCTTTGTGAATACTTCATGCAATTTTAGACTGTCTATATTCCTGAAAAAACCTTTAAAAGTCTTCTTAACTCTTGCTTTAGAAAAATATGCATAATTTTAATTTGTTGCATTTATTTCCATTGCTATGCATTTTATAACAAAACCAACAAAAGTAAAATTAATTGAAGACTATTTTTAGCCACCTGACGACCATATTAAATCTTACTAATCAAAGTTTTTGTTTCCTTGGCTATATACCAGTTCTCCACATCAGCTGGCCGGGTCATTTCTTTAGACCTCCTGATTAGATATTTAAGAAGAAGAAATTAGAGGGCAGGGAGGCGTACTTCAGGGTAGTGTTGTTGACAGTAAACAGCTGTTTTCTGTCATGACTGTTCTGAAATTTGGGTGTGTGCTAAGATCAAACCTACTGCTATCTAATCTAGATGCAAAATATTCATAAATATGCTAGCAACTAAATGTTCTCACCTGTGTGTATTATGGATTTGAAAGTGAGGCTACAACTCTGAATGTCGAAAGGAAATTTGTATATATGCATCCTGCAGGTGCTCACTAAAACCTGGTCATTCTGAACTTCAACGTCTCCGTTGTTGTTAATGGTGAGGTAAGGGCTTGGAGGGGCTTTGTCTTTCTCTGTCCTGTATAAAATAAACAGACATTAAGATTCAGACATTAACATTGAGATTCACGTATGATAAAGCAGCACCAAGGATTATATATATCTCACTATACTGACACTATTTTTCCTTGGTTCTAAACTGTATGTTAAGTAGTAAGTACTATAATTTAATTTGTGATTTAGTACAGATTGATAAACATGAACCATCATCCTCTCATATTCTGTCTTAATCATTATTTTCTCCATGGGATGCACCCTTGACACCTCCAGAGTCTTCATCGCTGTCATCTCCAGCATCTTTTTATCTCCATCTCCTAAGCCTCCATTACAGCAGCCTTCATTGTCTCTGGAACAACCTTCCTCTCCTGCACTATCATTATCTTTTCCATCGTTTTGTTAGAGCCATCATCAGAAACTGAGTCTGAAAATTTTCCATTAGATCCGACCGTTCTCTACCCCTTCATTTTACCTTTTCATTTCCCTAACCGACCTTCTTCTTCCAAGCAAGATTGCAAAGTAAAACATTATTTGCAATCCGGTTTCAGCCAAAACAAATCCTTGTCTGCTTTATACTCTGCATGTAAGTGCAGCTCTAAACCCTAATATTTTTGAAAAGGCAGAAAATGCCTGCAAGCTTTGCCCGCCAATCAATGTTATTACCCCATTTATGTCACAATTTACTGTGAATAAGCAGGCTAGATTAGCTTAGCCAGTTAGCCTGCCCTGCAAAATTACAAGCTATAGCTCTTCCTTCAAAATAAAAAGTTTATAAACTTCCATGAAGTGTTCACGGTTGCTCTTGAGTTGCAAAATCCACATAAAGCCCCTAACTAAAATCTTGAGAGACAAAGGTGCAATCCAGATGAAACATTTAGCTTTTAGTGGTGCATGTGAGAGTCATATTGAATGTCCATACAGTCATTATTTTTATTTCCAAGTAGTTTTTTTAAACAAATCTAAAAAGTAAACATGTCAAAGTGTGAATTGTTTTTAAATGTTTCTCCATCACATGCCATATTCAATTGTATTCACATAAAAACACTTACATTTCTTCAATCGTAAGATCTGGTTTCCAAAAGATTTCACTAGGTAAAGAAATATTATCAATTCCACAAAACTGCATGGGATCCCAAGAAATGTATTCATTGTTCCACCTCTGAAGAGAAGACAAGGGAAAACAATAAAATCAACTAGTGAAGAAACAGTCTCAGGGTTAAAGACAAAGAAGAGAGGAATTTTCCAGCAAATATGCGAGTTTCCATGCTAACAGAGGGTAACACTTGTTGAGAAGAACTTACTGTGACAGTCCACACATAAGGAATAAATTTCTGGTCTTTTTCAACCTGGAAAATTTAGATTTGAGGTAAAATCACAACTAAAAGCAACATCCTTCAACACACAACACAAATCTGTAACATTACTGGCCATTAACCCAGTCACTAACAGGAAGCTTTCCACAAAAGTTCTTCTAATAACTCTAAATAATCTTTTTCTGCTGCATTATCACAGCTGTTACTGACTAATGACTGACTAATGTACAAGACTCCTTCTGAGAAAAGCTGTTATGTATTTATAGAGGACTGAAGCTTATAACAGTTTTCTACAGTTCTGAAGTTAAATCAAATCAAACCAAACTTCTCTTCTTATAGGTGCGTTGGAATTATCAAAACAATTTGTATTCGCTAAATGCCACAATAATGAGAGTATATGTGTAGGATTTATTCATGAATGTCTTCAAAATCAAAAGTTTACATACATTTCTTCCAGTAAAACTGCCCCACAGCATGATGGTGCCACCCCAATAATTCACTGTTGGGATGGATGTTCCCAGGTTTACAAGCGGCCCCTTTTTTCCTCTAAATGTACAGTGAGGAACTTAAGTATTTGAAAACTCTACAATTTTGCAAGTTTTCCCATTTAGAAACACGTTAATTTCTGGGACAAAGAACCCATCTCCTTCATGAGTGGTATTATGGTTGGACATTCCCATCACTTGCATATAACTGTTGCAGATCCAGATGAATGTGGCATCTTCAAGTGACTGGAAATTGTTCCCAAGGATGAACCAGGCTTGTGCAGCTCCACAATTCTCTTCCTGGTTTCTTGGTTGATTTCTTTTGACTTTCCCATCGTGTCAAAGAAGAAAGCAGAGTGTTCGAGGTGTGGCCCTAAAATACATCCGCAGGTGTGTCGTGTCTCCTCTTAATTAATAGTAATCAATAGTAATTCTAACCGATTTAAAACAAGAGAAATTTGGTTGGATTTAACTTTAGAAAGTGATGAAAAACAAGGTGTATGTGCCTTGTTCTTTGGTGTTTGTAAACTTCTGGTTTGCACTGTAAATATCAAAGCTATGAGCCCAAACACAGTTTGAACAATCTGGTAAATATTATCTTATGATATATATCAGACACAAATATTAATTGCTTACCACATCTAGGATGGCATAGAGGAGAACTTCCAGTGTCACCAATGTGGGATTTTTATAGTTTTTAACTGGCCTGGTCATCGAGTACAGCTCGTTTTTACTTGACAGGTTTAAATAGCTTAAAACATCCTGATAACTGCAGTTCTCCTCACAATTAATCTCATCTGGAAAAAAAAACAGTAAAGCATTTCTCAAACATAACTTTTAAAACTGTTTTTACTCTTGAATCTTAAGTGCAACCACAACATTTAGTCAATGTTTAATGAGATTGCACTTTAATTACAAAAGATGCATTAGCTCCTATGTGGTCTGTATTCAGTGCTTCTGAATTTATGATGAGGACATCAAAAACACAGGTTCACAGATAGTTGTAGTAATTAGAACTGATTGTGGGCATTAAGAGGCCATTATGTATCGAAACAAAGCTGTACCACAATTAGGCCCGAGCAGCGAAAGCGCTGCAAAGGCCTATTGTATTTATACTGTTTCTTATAAACTGAATTGTACCCGGAGAGAACCCATGCATGCACAGGGAGAACATGCAAACTCCATGCAGAAAGACCCCAGGCTGGGATTTGAACCCAGGACCTTCTTGCTGCAAGGCAACAGTGCTACCAACTGCGCCAAAAATAATTTCTGCTAACGAATCATAAAGTTTAAATTTAACATTAAACATGAACATTTAACATAAATTTTGTAACTACACTGAACAAAAATATAAACGTTTTTGTTTTTGCACAGCCATTGAAGAGGAGTGGACCACGATGGTGGGATGGATTATCTTGGCAAAGGAGAAGTGCTCCCTAACACAGGTTTAGACAGATTTGTGAACAACATTTGAGAGTAATGGGTCTTTTGTGTATATAGAAAATGTTTCAGATCTTTGAGTTCAGCTCATAAAAAATGGGAGGAAAAACAAAAGTGTTGCATTTATATATTTTTTTCATTGTATTTTCCTAGTGTTATTTGAAAGTTAAATCTTAAATGTATTTTTCTTTATCATTTTCATTTAATCACAGAATGAGCAATGTTGAAGAAGAAATTGAAAAAAGCAGTTTGGACGATTTCTAATTCATTTTTATTTCAAAATTGGCAATTGTCTTGGCCATCCATCCATTTTCTGTACCCATCATTCCAATCCGGGGTGTGTGTGTGTGTGTGTGGGGGGGGGGGGGGGGGGGGCTGGTGCCTATCTCCAGCTGTCATGGGGCGAGAGGCAGAGTACACCCTGGAAAGGTCACCAGTCCATTGCAGGGCAACACAGAGACACACAGGGCAAACAACCATGCACAAACCTAAGGGCAATATTAGAGAAACCAATTCACCTAACAGTCATGTTTTTGGACTGTGGGAGGAAGCCGGAGTACCTGGAGAGAACCCACGCATGCACAGGGAGAACATGCAAACTCCGTGCAGAAAGAGGCTGGGATTTGAACACAGGACCTTTTTGCTGCAAGGCAACTGTGCCACTGTGCAGCCCGCAGTTGCATTGTGAAAATGAAAAAAGCATTTCAGCTAATGTGTTTTTATTTGAATTATGGTACAGATTTGCTTCCATAACCATGTTTCTCTTTTTTACTAAAATTCATATTTTAAGGATTATTCTGTACGATGCCTGTAAAACAAAGATCACTATCAACTAATTAACAGCAGACACCTTTCTAAATTCACCTTTCTTCACTGTTTAACAGTAACTTTAAACTCACCAAACCAACTTTAACTCCAAACTATTGATTCAGACTGACCTCATGTATCCTACTGAATCTTGTTGAGACTTACCAGAGATGAGGAGGAGAAAAAAAAAGCCAACCAGCATCATGACTCCCTCCGTCTGGAAAATTCACGCGTGCATTTGTCCTTTCAGTGTCTTTTGAGTTGATGAGTGCATGGTCTAACACTGGAAAGGGGTTTGCTGAACAACAACTATAGCTGCAAATCTTGTGTTCTTTCCTTTTTTTCATATTCCCATTAGCCTGACAGCCATTCCCAGACAGACACCACTCCCACGTGTCTTCTATGACCACGCAAAATTTTTTCCTGATCAAGTTACAAAGGAAATGGAACCTTGTCCCAATGGCATATTAAATATTCAGTCTGAAGTGTTTTTTGCTTTTGTTACAAAAAAATGTAAAATTATGAAGGTGCAGGGCAAGTTCACAATTTTATCTCTTTCCCCAAAGTTTTTGCTGTAAGCAGATGGTACATAAAGGGGGGATTTGTAAGCATGTTGGCACAATCCATTAAAATGTCTATTATTGTATGTAGCTAAAAAAAAAAAAAGGATTTTTGCTATATATATATATATATATATATATATATATATATATATATATATATATATATATACAGAGAGAGAGAGAGAGAGCGAGAGAGAGAGAGAGAGAGAGAGAGAGAGAGAGAGCGAGAGAGAGATATCCATCCATCCATTTTCTGTACCCGTTCATCCTATTCAGGGTTGCGGTGGGTTCAGGTGCCTATCTCCAGCAGTCATAGGGCAAGAGGCGGGGTACACCCTGGACAGGTCGCCAGTCCATCGCAGTATATATATATATATATATATATATATAAACTTTTTAGATTTGTACATTTTCTGCACATTTACTAAATGTGAAGCTTATCAGAACAGGTGGGAACCATGTTGACCCCTTAGGTGATCAGAGATCTCTTTGCTCAGTTGGCTAGAACTAAACAAGGGAGGCAGTCATTAGTTCACATCGTCTTGAACTGTGGAACCGAAAGCACAAAACCTCAGGGGCAGGAAATGTTTGCTTCTTAAAATCAGGGCTGAAACAAGGTAAACACTATACAGTTTGTTCAAAAAGGCCAAATTTTAGCTTTGTACAGTAGGTGTCTAATGTTTGTCATTTTAATGTTTTTAATTGTTTTTATTTCTATTTTTATCAGGTTTTTTTCACTTTAAAACACTATAAATTACCCCATGTTTAAATTGATTAATTCATCCATTGTCCTCCACTTATCTGAGATCAGGTCACCAGGACAACAGGTCCAGGAGGGAATGCCAGACATCCCTCTACCCAGCAACTTCCTGCAGCTCATACTGAGGGATCCCAAGAGGTTTCCAGGCCAGACAGAATACAAAGTCCCTCCATCGAGTTCTGGGTCTTCCCTATGGTCTCTTTCCAGTGGGATGTGCTCGGAGAACCTCCAAAGGGAGGCGCCCAGGGGCCATCTCCATCGGATGTCTGAACCACCTCACCTCATGTGGAGAAGGGACGGCTCTACTTTAAGTTCCCCCCAGATGATGGAGCTCTGGGTCCTATCTCTAAGGCTGAGTTCAGCCACCCTCAGGAGAAAGGACATTTTGGCCTCTTGTATCCAGGATCTCGTTCTTTTGGTCACAATCCCAACCTCATAGGTGAGGGTCAGAACGTAGAAGAACAAGTGAATGGAAAGCTTTCCTTTTTGTCTCACCTCTTTCTTCACTACAACAGAAACATTACCGCATTACTGCAGATGAGGCCCTAATTCATCCCAAATTAAGGGAGAAACTGATCCCCAACCCAGAGGGAGCAATCCACCTTCTTCTGGTCAAGAACCATGCTCTCAGACCCAGAGGATCTGACTCTCATCCCAGCCACCTATCATTCAGCAGGAAACAGCAGTGCCAGCTGGAGGTCATGGCTTTAAGGAGTCAACACCCCAGATATAAACAGTGCTTAGTAAATAAACTTACCTTGCATTGGACCATTTACAAGAACTGCTTCTCTGGCCTAGTCATGGTTAAAAAAGTCAAGAAGATATTTTTTTAAAGATAGGTAATATTCAAACCTTTCTGTGAAACTCAGGACCAGTGAGTTGCAACAAGCATTTAGCTAACTCGTATTCAAAACATGAAAACTGTACATTTAAATCAATGACATCTGTGTGGTCAAAGAAAAAGAGATGGGCAATCAAAAGCATTTTTTCCTTCTTATTCAGTTGAGTAGGATAATGTGACATTAACTACAGGAGTCAAGCTGACATCCAGGAGACTGCCTAATTTTTAAATCAGGTGTGTTGTATAACGGATTTGTCTAAATATTGCAGAATGGTTGCTCTCGAGGACTGGACATGCCCACCTCTTGTCTAAGGGAAATACATGTTGCATATGGATGCAGCGGCTCAGCAAGATTATTAAGAGACTTAAATACAAATATGAGAATTGTTAATTGAATCTGAAAATAAACAGTGATCAGGTGAAGGAAAGAGAAAGTTGGTGAAATGTCGCCTTTTCAAGTTACAGTTACAAATCGAGTGGGAGGAGAGCATTGCAACATTAAATGGGAGAGGTACTAAAAGCGTGTAACTGGAAAAAACAGTATTTTACCACTGAGTTTACTTTGCTGTCAAAGTTTAGAGTAGGATCCATTTTCACTCCCAAGATCATAATACATTTCTTATAGGACAATAGGTAGGAGACCTTAATGCAAAGGATCTGGTCTGGACCACTGGGTTTTGAACAAGAAGATTTTAGTCCTGTCAAATAAATATAAAAAATCAACTGACCAACTCTTAAGGAGCTCACCAGACATTCAAGGAGAGCTTGGATGGAGCACCCACTAATGTGTTTCTTTGGCTTTTAACTTTCATGTGTTGCTGTGTAGCACTTTGGTCGACCATGTGTTGTTTTAGATGTGCTATATATACAAAGTATGGTATGGTGTTTCTGCATAAAAAACACCAGTCATCTGCATACAAGTGGAAGAAAATTTTATCTTTAAAAATGGCATCAAGTGGGCCCAGATATAAAGAAAGAGTATAATTCCATTATGTTTCATTGTATCCACCGACACTTCACATTGTTTCAATGCATTAATTTTCTGTTTGAGTTCATTGAAACCCAATTAGGTTGGGATATCCGACTATAAATTATTTGTTCATTGGATTCTGTATTTTTGTTTCAATTTCATAAAAATCTAAAATCCGCAGCAAAATTGTTTATAACACAAAGGAGAAGGTTTCTAAAAGCACACATAATATCTACAGTGATATTTCCACTCCTGTCGTTATCCTTGGTCACAAAGTCAGCTATGACCTTCACAAATACATGACATACTCATGGGCTTTGTACAATACAGTTTTACAATAAACAGTTTTTAAGAGTACCATTCCATAAAGATGAAGAACAGAAAAAGTAAAACAGTTACAATATAAAAAATGAAGAAAAATCTGTTGATTTTCTTTGCCAAGAATACAGACTTCACTCTCTTCTCTCTGAGGCCAAAATATTGATACATCATCTTCTGCAACTTCTTCAACTCATCCAGGATCAGCAGCAAAGCGTTTGTATCCCTTGAGTTGCTGCTGTTGTTCACCTGCACACAGATGCAGTTTTTTCAGTGTATATTACTTTGCGACATGGCTTGATACAACTTTGTTCAACTCATCTCCACCTTGTTTCTGAGCTCATCCTAGTGGTAGAAGATATACAAAACACAAATCCTGCCTTTGTCTTATTATGTTTAAACTGTGTTGTGTTAATGTGCAGAGAGGGCTGTGAATGGGGAGAAGATAAATGGTTTTACATATTGAGAAATAATAACATTTGGTCTAATTAAGATTATATCCTGTTTTGAGATCATTTAAATAATTTAAATAAACATTTAGAGCTGCAAATATTAACAGACATACAATTTTTTAATAAATATCTTCTAAAGGAAATGTATTTCCATTTTTAAACACAAATCATTGTATTTCTATTTTTAGGTATTAAAATAAAGAAAAAATATATAACATCTGCAAAAAGAGGATGGATAAATTTTCTTGTGATGTAAAAATAGGGCACATCGTTTCTAACGTTATAACAAGATAATCTGGTATAGTAATATATTACTGGTAGTTTTAGTTTAATTCTGTTGTGGAAATTCAATGCAATTATTCAATGAAAAAGCTGAAAAATGTTCATGCAAGACCTGTATTTGGTATTATATTTATTTAAAAGCACTTGGTTCTTCATTATTTTTCAGCCAATGTTAAGAAGACCCATTACAGCTCTGGAGCTTCATGTTGCAGACTACTGGACTAGGCCATGCAACATCTTTATTATTGTCTTTTTCTCCCATTTTTTGTGGATTTGGTATGTTCAGGATCATTATGCTGTTAATGTTTGAACAAGGCTTTGACTGTCAGGCAAATTATTTTACATTTAACTTGGGAATAACTTGGTGCACAGAGGAATTTCTAGTCAACTCAACGACTACTAGGTGCTTTGGTCATAAGGCTGCAAAGCAACCCCAGATGGTTATCGTTCCACCACTGTCCTTGATATTTGGTACCAAATCTTACAATTGTTCTTATTTGTAATTTCCCTCAGACCAACTTTGCAAACCTAAGTTGTGCAGTCGTATTGTTTGTATGTAGACAAGGCTTTCTTCTGGCAAACCTTCCAAACTAGCCATGCCGTAGCCATGTTATTTTTGCTGTCATCTACTTAAATATTTAACAGCCCAACAGAGACCTGATGTAAATGCTTAGTTTTGCATCTTCAGTGAGAGCTGCACACTCTGACTTTAGAATGATTTTGCAAGGACTTTCACTCCTTAAAATAGCTATCAACTCTCCTAAATGTTTTCCACATTTGAATAATATTTCTCTCTTTAAAGTGATTATAATTCAAAGTGTTTGGAAGTAGTGTTGTGACCTTTCCCTGATAAATAGGCATAAACAGCTTCACAAAGATCATAGCTGATTTCTTTCCATCTTGGCATCCCGGTAATTAGTTGTTAACTAGTTAAGTAGGAAAATCTGGGTGCAACTTTCTCTCTAAACCATAACAATCCAAGATGGCAAGTAGTTTGTAAAAGTCTTTGAGCTACAAAATAATTTCCTTTGGACAGGTGAGGATGTATTTTCTGTTTTTAATTAACAATTAGGAATACATCAGCTCATTTGCAACCCTGGTGGACTTAGTTTGAACAAAACTAACATCAGATAGTACCAAATATATTCAGAAACAAACAGAAATATTCCAATAATTTTTCCTAATTTATAAGAGTGTGTTTATTCTAAACTGCATCTGATTGCTTGTTTCAAACCAAGTGTAACCTGGGAAGGTAAATTCTAATAATATCTAAAAACATTATTATAATGCCTTACCTCCTCATCCACAGTAAGGAGCTCATGCTGCTTCTCACTGTCACAGACTTTGCAGATGCAGGGGCAGCCGTTTTGTTTTTTATTCCCTAAAAGAACAACATATTTCCTATCAAAAGGAGCTTATATACACGTTATTATTTAAACTATACATGCAAGCATTGGGAGCCTTTACTCCTTAAGAAAAACTATGTATGGAAGTGTTCCTTTTCTGTATATTAATAATGAGCAAAGAAAACTACCCACAACGAACTACATTTTATCACAATAACGAAGCAAATGTGAATGGTAAAGTGCATTTCACCTGAGGAACTGTTCTTGGTTTTGATATCTTTGTGTTTGTCCTCCTCACAGCCGAGTCCTAGTTCCTCTTCAGAATCTTTGTCCATCAGATAAGTTACTAGTATTGTCTCCAGCAGACTGAGCAGCATCAGAGCAAAAATCACGATGCAGTAGGTTGCTTAGAAAAGGAAACAGGCACTTAGTGAGATTTGTTTGAGTATCTTAAGTCAAATGTAGAACCTTTAGTTTTCAGTTTTGTACCTATCAGTGGAGTCCTGTTGGACATGGAGGGGAGGATGTCATTAAGGATAAGTAGGAGGACAGAGATGGCCAGCAGCACCGTGACTTTGAAGCCCAGCTTCTCCCCTCGATGGTCAGCGATGAAGAAGGAGGCAAGATCCAGAATAAGGAAAAAGAGGATGGGCAACAGGAAATTTATGACATGAAGTAGTGGTCTCCTCTTTATGGTGACCTGAGGATTACAAAGGGATTAGAATATGACAATTTAAAAAAAAATGGAAAAAGTTCACATTTCTTGAACTGTGAGGAGCTTTTTGAACAAAAAAATTGAATATGAGGGCTTGGCCAAATGGTTGTTTTTTATAATAATCATAACCTCTGAACTTTACTGTTGCATTGTTGTTAAAGACAACTGTCTTTTCGCATTTTCATTATTTAACATTATTCTGATTTTTACTCAAATCATTTTATCCATTTGTAGTTCTAAGTACAAGATGTGTAGACTAAAATAAAATGTGACTTATTCTGCTGAAGTAAAACAGTTATTATGATCCATGGATACAAGGGTAAGTTTCTATGCTTGAGACTCTTGTTTTGGAGAATGAGATGATCTACTTCTTGGTCAAAATTGTCTCCAGATAACACAGATAAGACATAAACAATTGTTTTTGTGACCAAAAATATGAGAATGGAGATCAGTGATCAACCAAACTCAATGGGCTAAAAGACCACAGAGCATGCAAAGAAACTGGCCTAAACTAGGTGACATAATCGTGTGTACTGGGTAGAAAAGAAGAAGCAACAGAGTGTCGCACGAGATATGAACAGTTTATAAGCACTGTCCCATGTGACTGCGAAATGTTAGTCTGTAAAAATGTAAAATCTGGCATCTACTTTGGAGCTTCTTATCAATAAGCTAAAAGGATATGCCACTGATTCTAATTAGTCTGGGCTGCATTTGATCCTCTGTGGTTCAAAATCTAAAGTAGTTCTGTTGATCCAGCCTGAATTTCCTTAATAGAAATAGGACTTTTTTTGCCCAAAAAGTATGGCTAAGAAACTACTTCTACTTTTTAATTCAATGCATTTGTCGGCTTGTTTTTGTTTTCCATGTAGTGTACCGTGTAAGTGAGCAGTTCCCAACGTCTATCATGTAAGCTGAGGTTGGAGCTTTCGACAGACATTTTCAGGAACTCCCACTCTCCCTGAGTTCTCATGATCTCTCGGGAAAACTGTGTGGCCCGGGAGGAATTTGAGAATGGAGAAATTCGAATTTCTTTTACTGTTGGGAAAGAAAGAAGAAGAAGTTAAGGTCCAAGTTGCCTAAGTGTCGTTCATTCAAAACTTGCATGAGCATTCTTCTTCTTCTCTTGTGGGAGAAAAACAGTAAAACATAAAGATATATCTATTTTAAACAATAGCTGTTTATCTCTTATTCACATTATGTCTTTTGTTGTATCTCTAATGTTTGACAGATGCAAATTTATTATTATATTATTTACCCCAGCCCTTTTACTTTTTTCTTGTTCACGAATATATTTGGTAAGCTATTTCTGAATTTATTTATTTATGGCTGGATTGGTCTTCCAAGTCTGTTCTCCAAAGAAGCAATTTGAAGTAACAAAAGCTCTGTTTACTTAAAAAATTGAACTGTTTCCAAGAAAAACAAGAAGGGCAAAACGGCTGCTTAGGGCTCCCAAACAATGATCCTTTTATAGTAAAGCAAATAATTTAACAAATAAGAGCTGATCATATATATTTATATATATAATTTTTTTTTCTTTGAAATTTTACTTTGGCCACTGCTATTAAATATTTTGAATGGATCTTTCTCTTTTTTTAAAGAAAAAAACTAAACTAAACAAAAGAAACAGATTTTGTGATATGTTGCACACTTTACATATTCAGGCCAGCTATAATCTTGTATTGTATAAAAGTGAATAATAAATTCAGCAATTATTTGTAACTAGGTTTTACCCATATAAATTACACTGTCCTGTAACCTTGAGAATTTTACTGTACGTTTGGGTTTTCAGTAAATCAGGGAGAGGCAGAAATTATGGTTTTATTCTATAATAAATATTTTATTGTAAAGACTATTCTTTTTATTTATTCACAAATACTTCAATAATATGAGCTAAGTCTATGGCATTAACCTTCAGGTATGGTAAATATTGCAAGATGATTATTGAATTGTGGTAAATGTGTTAAATAAAAGTGGATTAAAGGAGATTTTAAAATGTCATTTGTAATGTATTTATAATCAGTGGTGAGTGTATTACATTTCCAACTAGATGTTTTTAATAGTGCTTTAGCAATTAGACGCTTCCCCAATTCATATCTCCTGTTACCATATATTGCATCAACATCCCATCCTATACTTTTATATTGTGACCCTAAGCAAATCCTTCTAGATAGATAGATAGATAGATAGATAGATAGATAGATAGATAGATAGATAGATAGATAGATAGATAGATAGATAGATAGATAGATAGATAGATAGATAGATAGATAGATAGATAGATAGATAGATAGATAGATAGATAGATAGATAGATAGATAGATATTCAAACAGTACACTGTAAGTAGATTTTTCTTTTAAATCTTTAAATAATTTTTTTTAACATGCAGATTAGAGCCCCCTAAAGCGAGGAGGCTGAGATGCAAACAGTACCATTGTTAAAAGTGTTTGCTTTATAGACATATGTGTCAAATCACTGACTGATACCCACTACAGTGTACCGCAGAACCAATGGACAGGCTGCATTCCTGAGTGTCAAAAGGAAACTTGTGGACGTCCATCTTGCAGGTGCTAGTCACCCGCATGTCCTCATCATAAAAGACGGTCCCATCATGAGACACCAGCAGGTATGGATTTGAAGGAGAGTCATCCTTCTGTATCCTGAAGCAAAATATATAAACACACACCACACACACACACATTTTTTATGTGTTTGCTGAAAATTCAGATGACACATTTCATGATCACAATGAACAGATGATGGATTTTTTGTTGTCATAGAGGTATAATTGTTTACTTAGTATTATACTGAAAGTAGTATAAAAATGGTTGTGTGTATTTTAATAAAAGTGAGCACGGAGTAAATTTATTTACTTCTGCAAATTCAGTAACAGCACATATAAGTGAAGCTTTTTATAAAGTCAAAAATTTAAAGTGCAATTAACTTCTCATAATCTAACCAGCAGGTGAAACTTATAAATGATATACACTCATTACATGCAAAGCGAGATATTTCAAGCCTTTATTTTTTATAAGTGTGATTATTATGGCTTACAGCTTATGAAAACCCCAAATTCAAAATCTCAGAAAATTAGAATCCATCCATCATATCTGTACCTGTCCATCTTATGCAGGGTTGCGCGGGGGTATTGTTGCCTATCTCTAGCAGTCATGGGTGTGAGGCGGGGTACACCCTGGACAGGTCGCCAGTTCATTGCAGGGCAACACAGAGACAATTTAGAGAGACCAATTCACCTAGCAGTCATGTTTTTGGACTGTGCGAGGAAGCCGGAGTACCCGAAGAAAACCGACACATGCACAGGGAGAACATACAAACTCCATACAGAAAGACCCCAGGCTGGGATTTGAACCAAGGCCTTTTTGCTGCAAGGCAACAATGCTACCAACTACGCCCAGCCCAGAAAATTAGAATACTACATTAGATCAATAAAACAAGGATATTAAATAAAGAAATGTCGGACCTCTGAAAAGTATAATCATACATACAGTGTGTACTCAGTACTTGGTTTGGGCCCCTCTTGCTTCAGTTACAGGTCCTTATCAAAAAATTAGCATATTGTGATAAAGTTCATTCTTTTCCATAATGTAATGATAAAAAATAAATTTTCATATATTTTAGATTCATTGCACACCAACTGAAATATTTCCAGGTCTTTTATTGTTTTAAAACTGATGATTTTGGCATACAGCTCATGAAAACCCAAAATTCCTATCTTGAATTTTCTGATGTTTTGGATTTAGGGTTTTCATAAGTTGTAAGCCATAATCATCAAAAATATAACAACTAAAGGCTTGAAATATCTAGCTTTCCATGTAATAAGTCTATATCATATATTAGCTTCACCTCTTTAAGTGTTCTAATATTTTGAGTTTCACCTGGAGGTGTTGAGTTCACAACAAAATATTTTAAAACTCAGATGTGCGTGGAAATTTTAGTGGTATCTTTTATGTGTTTATTTGATAAAAAAGAAATTTAGGGTTGGCCTTCATATTTCAATATAGAGTTGTAAAATATGTCGTTGTAGCCAAATATAATTGTATGCAACATCAGAAAAGATTTCTGAAAGGCAATATTTGGTAGGATATTAAATTTCCGTTGAAGTTCAAGTGCCATGCATGTACATTTTGCTTGCTAATAATACTTTTGGCCTGTTGGATGGATTTTCACAGCTGCTGATGGCCACACTGGATGTAGATTTTCAGACCCCCATATGTTAAAGTTGACAAAAAAGTGGTGGGACATTATGATGAAGCAAAAAAAGAAAAGAGCCTGTCTAGGTTAAACCTAAACAATAACGACATTGCAATGATCCCCCATCTTATTGCAATTGTGCTCTTTCCTGATATCATGCAGAAATTAGAGTAAATGTCTTTGTGCTGAAGGCTTACATCTCATAGATGAAGAGGTCAGGTCTCCAGATCATGCTTTTGGGAACTGAAATCTCGGTGATCCCGCAAAACTGAGCCGGATCCCAAGAAATGCGTTCATCTTTCCATTGCTGCAGTAAAATTAGATTAAAAGAAATAAAGTGAAATGTCTGTCAAGAAAGGAATACAAACCTTATCATTATCATAATGCTGTCAAGGTATAAATAAAGATTTTGTCAAAATTTGTCAGGATTGATTCTGGCAACTCACCACTGACGCCCAGACGAAAGGTACAAAGGTTTGTGTTTTCTCAACCTAAGAATAAGGACACAATACATTTCTGAAATCTTTACATTTTACGAGTTGAATTGTCAATGAAACATTTCAAAACAGAGGTCAAGCATGCTACTATTAGCCTAGGACTTAAGTAACCTGAATATACATGGTTTTGGTGACGCAATAGAACATTATTGTAGGTTTTTTATCTAGGTAACTTGTGGTGGAGCATTTTAGGCTTTCCTTCAGCAACTCCTGAAGGAAATATCCATTGCTATCTAAAAAAAATTTTACATTTGAAATATCATTGGTAAGTAAATTAATAAAAATGTATGAGATGTGATACACATTAAATTTTGTATGTAAATATACTGCATTTGAAGACATTTCAAACAAGAGAAACCAGGAGCAACAGAAAGCATGATGGGAAACAATAGAGGAACCCAGCCAGGGGTGGCTGAAAATAGAGAGCCTTAACACTTGGACAATGATTTCTGGAGCATGAACAGGTGAGTGAAATTAACCAAATGTGTTGCAGCTGTGGGAAAGCATGACCTTCCGAGCTTATGGAGATAGGCTATAGATTAAAAAGAAAACAAGCACTTCAGAGAAACATTAGAAAAACACGCGGAATACAAAGAATTGATGAAACCCAAATCCCAAACACAATAACCCTAAACCTCACAGCCAACATTTAAACCAAAAGCCAACAGATCATGCCATTTTGAAGGATGTACGCTCTAACTTCAAATGAGGATCAAATAAGAATTCGGTATCAGTAAATGCCTAATTGTAAATGATTTGAGTCGTTAAAATATCTTGATCAGGATATCCCTACTGATACGTTTCATCAGAAGCAGCCAGTACCACAGACAGAATGGCGTAGAGAATGATGTCCGACTTCACTACAGTGATGTGTGTGTGGTCCAGAACGGGCCGGGTCAGCTTAAACACACTGTTGTCCACTGTCAGGTTTAAGTAATCCAGAACGTCCTGATAACTGCACATTTTACAGGACACCCCATCTACAGAAAAACAGATGGCACCAACAGTTAACCAAGGCTTTTATTACTTTAACAAAAACATTGTAATTTTTGAATTGTTTATTAAATCATATAAATACAATTTAACTTTCAAAACTTCATGCTGAATAGATATTTTCCATATGTTTTTTAGTGCAGAGAAATTCCTTTTATATAGTTTATAATCACATAAAAACAGTATTTTTATTGCTTTTTATACAGATAATTGCTTTGAGAATGTCTGCGAGTATATCTGCAGTGTTGGATGTAGATTCTCACTCATCAGGACATGAAAATCCTACGTACTTACTTATTAAAGGCGACTGGTCTTCTGATTCTTGGATAATTTTCACTTCTCATTTAAAAAGCTTTTTTAGTTTTGAACATAATTTAAAAGCAATTGCCTTATAAATCGCAGTCAGAAAAAAAACACCAATAAAGCCATTAAGTCCACAAATGGAGCCACTACTAAGGACTTTGAAACTTTTCGACTAAAAGTAAGCATTCGAACCCCACCATTCATTCAGTTTAATTTTTAGGTAGTTGTCGCTCAATGATCAAAACATGTCCCTAACTGCCAAAATATGAGTTGTTTTGGTAGATTGCTGTAAAACTTCCTGGGGGAGACCAGTCGAGGCTTTAAGGGTAGGTGTTACAAAGATGGAGCCTGACCCCAATCTAGTGTCCCCTGTCCTTGAGATGTCCAGGTACATCTCAAAAAATGTGAATATTGTGAAAAACTTCAATATAAACTCACATATTATATAGATCCATTATACACAGAGTGAAATATTTCAAGCGTTCATTTTGTTATTATTGCTTACAGATAATGGAAACCCCAAATCCTGTGTCTCAGAAAGTTAGATACATTACATAAGTTTGATTTTAAAAAAATATTTTAAACAACAATGTCTTGCTTCTGAAAAATGTGTTAATTTACATGAATTACAGTATCAATGTCATGTGGCTTCAAGGCAATCAGCCTGCGGTTCTGCTGAGGCACAATGGAAGCCCAGGTTGCTTTGATTGCTGCCTTTAGGTCATCTGAATTGTTGGGTACGGTGTCTTTAATCTTCCTCTTGACAATACTACATGAATTCTCTAAAGAGTTCAGGTCAGGCCCATTTGATGGCCAATCAAGCACAGTGACACCATGGATTTGGACCATCTTTTGGTACCAAGTCCAGATAGAAAATTGAACCAGCATCTCCATAAGAATTGTCAGCAAAAGGAAGCATGAAGTGCTCTCTAATTTCCTGGTACAGTGTAGATGCGTGGGTTGACTGTGGACCAACACTAGCAGATTACATGGCACCCCAAATCATCACTGACTGTGGAAACTTGACACTGGACTTCAAGCAACATGAATTTTGTGCCTCTCCATTTCAGACTCTGGAACCTAGATTTCTGAGTGAAATGCCAAACTTTACTTTTTGAAAGAGGACTTCTGACCACTAAGCAACAGTACAGTTCTTTTTTTTCTCCTTAGGCCTGATAAGACACTTGTACATGTGTACATGTAATCACTGTACATTGGTGTATGGAAGGCAGTTAGTAGCTTGTAAAAGAGGAGAATCTGCCTACAGTGTGCTTTGAGGTGGAGACTGCTGCTGGGTTTTTGCTTTTTAACCATCTCCACAGCAACATCTCAAATCAAACTCGATGTAAAAGCAAGTCTATCAGACATCTTCCTCATTAAGACTAAAAAGTTATGAAATCTATATCCTGATGGCGGGGTGAATATAAGCTAAAATCTCATCATATATAAAGCAAAACGTTTATAGTCTAAGGTGTATATCCATCTCCAGTTCAGTTATAAAGCTAAAGTAACAAAAACAAAACTTGTAGGCTACAAATCTTCAAAACATTCTTGACAAAAAGCAAGCATTATTGCTATTTTATCAAGTTCAATCACTGACTAAAACAGAAATGCACCCTTAAAAAGACTTACCTATGATGATGAAGAGCAGAAAAATGGAAATACACATCATTTCAAGAGCTTTTTGCAGACTAGTGTTACCGGGGCAGTTGTCCTTCATTCTCAGCAGTGAAGTCCGACAAGACACCTATAAATGTGCTATCCTCCGCTGTGGACATGTATGACTGATAATTAACTTACCGAGGGAGGAGACATTCATTTCCATCTGGCTTTGCTGTGATACTTCTGACAGCTGAGATTACTGCAACAAATAACTTACAAAAAGCCAAACTAAATATAAAAGGCAGGTGGAAGACATTCATCAGCTTAGAGTCAGAGATAATGCGACTTTACAGCTTGCTGTCACCAAGAAGAAAAACGTGGCCGATTTAGCTCTGAACTTGTGACTCTGTGCACACAGTTACAGAAGAAGATGATGCAACACTTAAAATTTGATTAGAATGGAACCAAGGCAATGTGAGAGCAACATTATGAAGGCTGTCCCCAATTAAACCCACTTGTTTTATTGTTGTCTCCTGCCAGTCTCACTGTGGGCGGTTGATCAGTGAAACCCAACTGTCTGAACAGGAGATCTATCTTCATTACAAATGCTGCTAAAAGCCTGGAAGTAATCTCTGATGGTCTTCTTCTGTCATGCTGAAGCTTGCTCTACATCCAGAGCCCTGCGGAGAACTTTAAAGAGGCCAAAAAGAGCTTTTTCTAAAATAAGAAAGTATTTAAATGTCACTAATTAAATTCAAAATGTGAAACTACTACATAGATTCATTAAAGCCAGAGTAATATATTCTAAGATTTAATTTCATTTTACATTAAAATCCCAAATTGAGTTTCTCAGGACATTTTAACAAACGGGCAATAAAAACATAGTATTTTTAATTGAGAAACATCTACTTTCAAAAGAGTATGTCTATCTATATTAAACAAACATTACCATATCAATGCTACCACATATAGCGCTGTGAAACAGTATTTGCTCCTTGCTAAAGATTTCTTCAGTTTTTTTTTGGTCAAAATTTAATGTTTTATATCATCAAAATCTGTAAGGAGGGGAAGTACTTTTTTGTATCACTGTACATTCCTGAATGCACAATGCCCATAACCACAACTTGACACGACTTACACAGATTGCACAAAACCACTTGAAGTCAAGACCATTTTAGTGCAATGGCACCACCTTGGTCAGGTTGTAGGCATGAGGAGGTCTCAGCCGACTGTGCTTCAAATTTTTTGATGAACCAGCGTCGTCGGTGTGCACACCCCCTGCATCTTGAACACATCACCAAAGTAACATCCACCATGACCTAGAGGTTTGGAGCATGCTTAAAGTGCAAGCAACGATTAGCCTCTGTCATTTGTAAAAAAAAAAATATATATATTCCACTTTGATCATACCCCAGAAGACCTTGTTTGGCATTAGCAAAGACCACCAACCTCCTGGATTTTATTTTATTTTTTATTTTTTTATTTAACAACAGAGGAGATGCTTTTGAAATTGAGCATCTATCAATCTATCATTTATAGAAAACTGTTTTAATAACTTTTGATTCTTTTTTTAAGTCCTTAAATGATTATAAAATTATTATAAAAAGCTCCTCAGTGTAACTTCATCTTTTGATACAATTTATTCTCCCCTTGACCTAAATAATCACTAGATGTGTTATTATCTACTACAATATTTTACATGTAACACAATAATCTGGCCCATACACAGATGTTTAGGTCAATGTACAAAATTATTGAAATGTGTAATATTAAATAGATATATGTGGGAGGACGATCTGGCTTCTTGGTAACTAAATAAACATATCTATAACGAGAAGGCTTTAGTTTATTTTTCAAATATCTTCCTAACCCAAGCACTATTTAAGTACACATTAATAATGTACATTTCATACCAGATCATTAAAAAATCTACATGCTTAGGATTTGAAAGTATGACTTAGTAAACCAGATAAAGTCTGATCAAAATTAAAATTGTGTTTTCAAAAGAAAAAAAGCTAACGGGAAAATTTACTAAATTGTCTTTTAGGCACTAAATGTACCCTTCTAATTCTCAAACTACATGGAAAAGTAGATCTGCAAATAAATCAAATTGCATCTCTTTGGATTAATTCCTCATATTTAAATAAAATATGATGCATTAATTGTTTCAGATTCTGAAAGACTGAACCTGTTTGTGTCATGCAGATTGTTAAAAGCTGCTTACAATTTTGATGTGATACAAGCAAAAATGAAAGAGGCAACCTGCAGCACTGCTGGCTATAACACAGCACAGAGATGTCACAAAGGGTATAGTTTTGTCCTGATATTTTTGCAAATACATTTTCTAATCGAAATAAATGGTCTAAGCTGTATTTATTAAATTTTTTTATTCATAATACCAACATGCATAGATGTGTCCAGGTCTGTTTTAATGCTTCACAGCACATTGTCATGGTTCCTAGGTGTTTGTGTTTTTGTTAGTTATTATCTATATTTAGTTCTATTATCGTGTTTAGTTATTCTTTGTTTCTACTAGTTATTTCTGCACTTTCTTGTTTCCATATTTCTCCTTGTTCTTGGATGTTTTTCACCCTTTGCTCCTTTCTATTTTGTATTCCTCTTTAGTTTTATCCTCTGTCTAGTCCTTATGTTTTGCTCCTGGTTTCCTCCCAGTTTCCCTAGCCATTCTGCCTTCCATCCCAGCTGTTAATTAGTTTCACCTGCTCACTCCCTCTCAGCTGCAACCGCTTCCCTTAATTAGTCCTCAGCTCCTTCTGCTCCCATCCTCACACTCCCCCTCAGTATAAATACAGTCCACACTCAGTCACAACTTGCTGGTTCGTTGTCTTTCCTCCCTTCCTGGTTCCTGTGTTCCCTGGTCTCCATGTTCCCTGGTTTTCCTCTTGATTATTGTAAGTTTTGATTTATTTTTAATTAAATTTGAGTTCCTAAAAGTTCTGCATTTTGGGTCCTCTCTTAAAACACACAAACCTGGCACACATCTTCTGTGCCCCTGTAACAGATTTACAATCAGTTTTCAACAAGCTGTTACAACAAAGTGACTAAAGATTTATTTTAAAATAAAGTTTGATCCCTTGGAAAGAAAATATAAAGGATTAACAAAGACTAAATAACTATGCACAGTACTGTTTGTGCTAATGGAAATACATGTGAAGCCAGTTATATTTTAAAAAGGTCTGTAGAACGTTTTTGAAAAGCTGCATATTCATGTAAAAAACATGAAAGGGAATAGTTTGCCAAAATAAATTTTCAACTCAAAATGGGAACATTGCTTGAAAAGAGAAAGTCATGTCGCACTGAAGAATATGTGAAGTCTGTGACTTAGTCCTTAAATTTATTGCCAAAATGGGTATTTTATTGTTCCCATCTATCCATTTTCATGTGCATTTGTTTTCCTTTGTGTTTGAAGCACATCAATATCCAAGTCAGAATACGGGAGCAAATGTTTTCATTTAAAAGAAAGTTAATAGTATGTACACATAGAGAAATTAATAAAAAGGAAGTTTCCGGGGTTTATTCAGACTTAGATTTTTCTGCCCCAGTATGGTGTTATGTCTAGTAACACCTCGCCTTGGGGTTTGGGGGAATAATATGCAAGCACACAGCAGCACCCCATAGGTTAATAAAAAGAAAACTCAATTTTCTATTTATTAATTGCAAATAACAGCATGTTAACTCAGTCAAGACAGTAGAGATATGTGTTTATTCTGGCAATAGATCCTATGTTAGTACAAGCATGTGTCTAGATTACCTGTAACAACTCGATGAGATGTTTTGGTGATATGTTTTTAACTTTTTAATTGGGAGTGAATCATTTTTTTTGTCTTTTACAATAACCAGCAACATATTAAAAACATGCACATCTTAATGTTTTAAAAACACCACTATAAATGTGAATCCTCCCCAATACAGCCCAAGCTGGAGCTCTCTGTGGGAAAGGATGTTTCTTTTCTCTTTGATCACTTCTACATCACCCTCTTTTATGCTTAAAAAAACAGGTGCAAGTTGCTCACATATGCTGGCTTCTCTGCATGTATTTAGTGCAATCTGCTTTGTGATTTCAGTCAGAAACAAAGCAGATAGTGTGTGTGCAAAACAGTTGCCAAACTCTGGGAAATTGCCCTGCTTCTGGAAGCCTCTTGATTAACTTTCACAAATGAACATTTTACAAGTTTGATCTACAGTAAATAATTTAACTGTATTTGAATGAGTTAGCCTAAGACTTCCATTCTCTGAAGATAAGGTACAGAAAGAGGGAAACTGCGATGGTGTAGCAAATGAAGAAAGATCTGTTGATGGTTTTTGCCCAGGACAGCAACTTTACTCTTTCTTCTCTGTAGCCAAGATTGAGGTGAACCGTTTTCTGTAGCTTCTTCAGTTCATCCAGGATCAACAGAAGCACGTGAGATTCTCCTGGCTGAAGGGGAAAGCTCACCTGGAAATAATCAGATGTCATTATTGTTCTTTACGGTATTGCTGGACAGTATCTGACACAACTATCTAAGCCTGCTAAGCCTCCACACATGAACAGGTTTAGCTGGCTATCACCGTGCTGTGAGAGTGAATAAATAATCTGGGTCATATGCTTTGCTTATCTGGTTAAAAATTTTGAAAATTGCTTGTTTCTGAGAGCAGAATTATGTGAAAAATCAACAAGTTCTGTAAGTTATTAAAATCACGATGAAGGATGCATTCTGCCTTTTCATTAAGCAATGTGAATAACACATTTTAAAGTAAAAATAATTTCTGTACATTTCTTAGGATTTGAGCTTTACATGGAAGCAGCTAAATTTAATTATACTTAAATTAAAGTCTTTAGGAAAAGTAAATCCCAGCTAATAACTGGTAGAATCATAAATTAAATGTATTATTAATTTACTCACTAAAAGCTACTCTGTAATTAACAAAGCAAATGAAACAAAAGCAAACAAACACCCCTTAACAAAGACAAACAACACAAACTATACCTTACATTTATTGATAAGTAGGGGAAGAACACTCTGAATATTATTATGTGTACAGATCAAAGCGTGACACTTATCAAGTGTTTATCATTCTCTCTCTGGCCCCTGAAGAAAGTGGTTTTACGACCTATTTTTGTTTGGAAACTCTACTTTAATCAGAGGACAATAAAAAGGGAAATTGACCAAGATTTGGACTCAGCTTTGATACGTTGCCTTTCAGCACCAGAACCCAGACAATAGGACAGAAAAGAGCACTGTAAAATAAAGCTGTTTCCCAATGCATGCCGAGAAGTAAGCTCTGACTACACTTAAAGTCCTGCAAGTACACTTTGAGAGGACCTGGAGAGCAGCAGTTCTTGGAGGTGAAAGGTCAAATCTGAATCCATACTTTTGCAAATCATCTACAGTATAAGGCTAGTCTTATTTAGTACTTCTAAAGTGGCACTAGGGTAAAAAAAAAAAGAAAGTACCAAGAACACATGAAGACCAAAAAATAAGTCAATTCAAAACATGTCACAGCATAATAATTTGCTTTAAGATCTCATTGCATTTTGAAAGTAAATCCAAAGACTGGCTCATGTGTATTAATTTGACAATATTCCAGGTTTGTACACTCCTTATTAGATCACTGTTTGTCTTATTATAACTTAAAAATACCATGAAAAGTCCCAATTGTGTTTCAATCATGTGTGTTTTTACTGCAATTTAGGTAGAATTTAGTCTTTTAAGATAAACCTATCTCATGAACATGCAATAAACAGTTAATAGGGTCAAATTTAATGCAAAATCTGTGTTTGTACATGCACATAATGGCATACCTCTTCAAGTACAGGAAGAAGCTCGTGCTGCCTTTCTTTTTCTGAATCTCTGTGGATGCTTTTACAGATGGAATGCTTCTCATCTTCTAAAAACAAAAGAAATTAGAAATTAGCCTGGAGAGATAAGATAAGATAAGAAATACTTTAATAATCCCCGTGGGGAAATTAAGTTTCAGTACAACCAATCCAAGATCATACAAACATTTACAAACATTAACACAGTACAGGATATGGAAGACCGCGGTGGCAGCCGGCTTACCCAGCGCCCCTTATTGCAGATAGAAAGGATTCACAGAAGGTAAGGGGGGTGAACAGGGGGAAAAAAAATTTGCAACTCTGCCCAGCCCCCTACAGGGAGCCAAGCCGGGGTGCTGAAAAACCCCCCACTGCAAAACATATAAGCACATATATCAGTCATCACATATGAGAACACAAATAGGACGGGGGGGAGGTTCGGGAACCCTCCACACAGAGAAAAGAGGTCGCACCCATCCAAGCGCGCCCAGTATTTCACTGTCCGAAGAGTGGGCAGGAGACTGTAAGGTTAACAGCGAGGACATTGAACTCAAGGAGCGTGTTTTTCTGTAGTTGTGGCGTGAAAGTTCGTGCGTGTGTATGTGTGTGCATTGTAAGTAGGTGAGACTGTGAGACTCATGTAAACACAGGGGAATGGTGTGGGAGTAGGAGCCTTCGTTTACATTATTCTCTTCACAGGGGGAGTTTGTGATGTCTAGCCTTTCAAGGCTGCACCAGGTTCCAATTCAGATAACATTTTTGGTTCAGGCTGGGACTTTTCAGCCTTACAGTTTTTTCAACGGTCTCATAGCCACCGTGGCGCTCCAAACATCCGAATAATGGCTCAGTTACCATCAGCCCGGCTGAGCAACTTCTCCAAGTTGTTTCCCATCTCACGTACGAGTCCAACCACCGCATCCAGTTTGCGGTTTTGCTCGTTCAGCGCATTAGTCTGAGTGTTAACAGCACGGCATAATCATTCTTGAAGCTGCAAAAGCTTGCCAATTACTTCCGACCGCTTCTTCTCTTTGCCATACATCAGGAATCCACCCAAGCCAAACAGCAGAAACCCGATTATCATGAATCCAATTATGTTGAAATCTTCCACGTCCTCCACTGACATCATCAACAGACATACGATCTTCCACTTACTCCAGGAATCCATCGTATATCCTGACGGATATGTACCGGCAGGGCAGGCGGTTTTCCCCCTTGCCCAATTTTTGGGTTGAAAAAATTTGATCGATTGCATTCAGAGACCAGCTGACCAGATCCATAGTTGCTTTCCAAGAAGAGTGCAGACAGGTGCTCCAGATGGGACACGAGACAGAGAGAGCAGGGGGTGGAACGGTAACACGAGGGAGGAGAAGAGAAAAGCGTATGTCCTCGTCGAGAGCCGGAAGAGAATCGACATAAACAGCATAATAAAAAGGTATGGAGCACAAAAAACTAAGCAAGCACCAAGAGTTTGGACTGTATAAAAAAAGACAGATAAAACCATCTCTTTGAGGACTCACATTTTGAAACCTTGAATTTAGCATTTTGATTTCAG
The DNA here is from genome assembly GCA_963556495.2 of Valencia hispanica. Lineage (NCBI taxonomy): Eukaryota > Metazoa > Chordata > Actinopteri > Cyprinodontiformes > Valenciidae > Valencia > Valencia hispanica. The sequence goes on from OY747721.1 coordinate 15,100,899, forward strand.
CCATCATGGTTTGTTTGATATATTCCTTCATTGGGCAAGGGTGATATAACCTGGAGTTAGTATGGCAATATCCATCCATTCTTCCATTTTCTTCTGCTTATCAGGGGTTGGGTCGCGGGGGCAGCAGCTTAAGCAGAGAAACCCTGACTTCCCTCTCCCCAGCCACTTGAGCCAGCTCCTCGGGAGGAACTCCAAGGTGTTCCCAGGCCAGCCGAGAAACATAGTCCCTCCAGCGTGTCCTGGGTCTCCAGCCTCTTCTGGGTGGGATGTGCCTGGAACACCTCACCAGGGAGGCATCCAAGAGCCATCCTAACCAGATACCCGAACCACCTCAACTGACTCTTCTCGACGTGGAGGAGCAGTGGCTCTACTCTGAGCCCGATGACTGAACTTCTCACTCTATCTCTAAAGAGAACCGAGACACCCTGCGGAGAAAACTCATTTCAGCCGATTGTATCCGTGATCTCGTTCTTTCGGTCACTAGTTTGGCAATACAGTTGGACTATTTCACAATACATTACTGTATTAATGTTCAACCATCTAGGGCAGCTGCTCATTGTTTAGAAAGGACATTAAACTAAAGGACATATTTGCAAAATAAAGCAATAACTCATGATTTTAGTCAAAAACAAATCCCTCAGATCAATATTCGGACTGCACAGGCCAATGTTTGGTGCTGAAAGAAAGGAAGACGAGCCTTTTAAACATATGCCTCATTTTGCTAGAGAAAACACTCACTGCAGGCTACTCCTTTAGATTTAAAATGGTGACCAAGAATTTTGTGAAAATATATTTAAGCCATTACAAGCCACAAACCAATGCACCGAATGAACCCTGACATAGGTTAGAGGATAACAGAGCAAAAGATGAGTAAAAACTGTAGAAAATTAACAAGCTAAATCACAAGACACACTATTACAGTGCAGATACAAGTTGAGCACCAATACATTAGAGCACAGTTCAGTAAGGAGTGAACAGCAGCCTATTAACACACAGTATTTTTAAAGATAGCAGCACTTTTTACGGTTAAAATAATTACTTCAATATCAATATTTAAACCAACCTAACAATTAGCCTACTTCAAATGAAATCAAACATCACTAAAACTAGCAGAGCAGAGATGAGAATAAAAGCTGTTTTACACAGCTTAACAAATTACTCACCGGCTGATGAAGGCAATATAGTAAAATTCACTATCTGATGCTTTTGTCTATACATAATTTCTTCATCAATAACCATAGCTCTATGTGCTCAGTGTTTTTCAGCTGTACAGAGGCAACATGCTCTGTATACAACTCCTTGACATGACATGAGTCATCAGTACAGCAGTACCTGAATTTTTCAAATTTCCTTCCTCCTTTTTGTCGTATTATCAGCCAAACTGCTGCTTTCATTATATCCAAGCAAGCTAAAATATGTGTTCCAGGATCAGTTGAACACAAGTGGCTAAATGACCAGTGCAAACGGAATAGTAAATATAATAATACACAAAATACAGAAGAATAAAAGAATGTCTACAAAAATAAAAAAGTAAATAAATAAACAGATACATTGTGGGAGTCATGCCCAACCTAGATCAAAAGCCAAGGAGAAATAATCAGATTTTTAGAAAGATTCAAAATGTTCAAGGTTTGAGGGTGATCTAATCATAGGCAGGCTATTCCACAATCAAGGAGATCCATGTTTAATTTTGGAACCACAGAAGTTACCTTTACTATTTGCATAATACTCAGATGTAATGCAATTCAATGGAACTGATTCATCTGTGCGAGCACAGGCTATGGATAGCTAAAAAGATAATTTATTTTAAATAATTCATTACTTCCCTCTTTATCGCTGAACTATAGGTCCTAAAAAAACCTTAAGGTAAAACATCTCAGGCTAAAATAGAAGACTGAGGTACAATAAATGCTATTACTGAAGTCAAACCATTCATAAAGAAAACAAGCTAAATCATCATGAAAACAAAGCAAATGTAAGAGAAAAAGCATGAATGTCAAAATTACTGATGTGCTTTTTCTTACCTTTGTCACAATCCTTAGTTTTTTTATGCTTGTCCTCACAGTTTTCCGGCGGGCTGAACTCCTCTTTTTCAATCAGATATGTGACCAGGATCGTCTCCAAAAGACTTAGCAGCATCAGACCAAAAATCACAATGCAGTAGGTCGCTGCAAAGGTGGGGGGGATAGAGACCGTATTAGCAATGTTTGTTGAAGAAGCTTAATTTTGTTTTTGGTTTAATACACCGTTTGTACCAATCAGTGGAGTTTTGTTGGACATGGCGGGCAGAATGTCATTAAGGATGAGCAGGAGGACGGAGATGGCCAGCAGCACCGTGACTTTGAAGCCAAGCTTCTCCCCCCGATGGTCTGAGATAAAGAAGGAGGCCAGATCCAGGGATAGGAAGAATAAGATAGGCAACAAGAAATTTATGACGTGGAGGAGGGGCCTTCTCTTCATGGTGACCTAAGGAAACAGATTTAAGGTTTAACCCAAAAGAAAAACATAACAATTTGATCACTAAGGATAGCATAAACAGGGGTGTTCACATTTTGTTAAGCTCTAGTGGGATGTTCCCTGTCTGTTGTGGTCAGTATCAATCAAAGGAGGTCCAATAAAGGAAAAGTGGTGAACGAGTGACGGGTCAGTGGCATCCAACGCATACTGAAGCATGTGGGGACTGGAGGCTGGCACACAAAATCGGATCAAACATTTGAGCTACTGAAGCTCAGATTGCTGTAAAATATATTTTTTAAAGGTTCTGATTGAAAGGTATCAAAATTCACAGAGCCTCACAGTTTGTTACAAATTATGCTGCCTAGCCATCTGTGTCTAGTCAGGGTGGCCATTTTGACTGCTGTCCACCAACAATGAGCTTGTGGCCACTTTAACTGGACCACCAAGCAAGAGAAGAAGGAGGTCTGATCTGGTGAAACATATTTTCTTTTACATCCGTGGATAACCAGCTGCATGCGTCTCCCACCTGGGGAATGTGTGCCACCAAGATGCTTTTTTGGAAGAATGCAAGCTAGTGGAGGAAGTGGGAGGCTTTGGAAAATGTTCTGCTGGGAAATCTTGGGTCCTGACATCTGAATGCTACCTGTCATTTGAATGCTACTTTGTCACTTACAAGTTACCTAAGAAAACAAGTTTGAGATGTTGGTTTGACTTCCAAATTACCCAGATCGCAGTCTAAATCAGCATCTTGGGGATAAGCCAGGCAAACAGCGTAACTGATCTTGAATAAGTTAGTCAGAGGGTGGAAGGGGTAATTTGAAGATCACCTCATCCTGACTGACATCTGATTTAATTGTGAATGGTTCTCTGGGTGCCAAGGCAGTTTAGCAACTCCACAGGAGCAGAGTTGTGGGGGTGGATTATATCCTTTTTAAGTTCCTCAGGGCTCTGGATGCCCTCCAGATGTCTTCGATAGTAAAGCTGTTCAACATCATCTGAAGCCGCACGAGGACATCAGTCTAAAGAAGAAAGTTCCATCACTTTATATTGCGTTAAAAAGTCCACACTTTCCACATTTGATGTGCACGTGTTGGGGAGGTCTTTGCTTGGTCAATTGATAATTAGAAAGGAATGTCATATTATTGGTTTGCTGTCCTGAGAAGTCTTTGAAATGTAAGAGGTAGGTAGTAACCAGAAGGACTGGACGAACCTTTTGTTGCAGATTAAAGATGCCTCTTTTGTATTTGTTTTGTTTAGTTCTTCAGAAAAGCAAATTGGATTTGCTCTCATTTGCATTTGAATGTAATAGACCTCTTAATTGCATCACTCTGCTTTTGTGTGATGCTACATGTAAATTGTTTAACTGACACTATTTAACAGAGATTGTTTAACTTGGTTTTATCAATTTTAGAATACATTGTTTGGATCTTTGAGCATCTAAAGTTGTTCCGACATTTTTACTAGGCAAAGATCCAGACTTACTTGCAAAAACACCTTTATGTTCATTCCCTTTCTTAACTCAGTTGTTTTTGCAGGTGTTGAGTGTGTGTTACGTACAGTGTATACGAGCCGGTCCCAACTTTTGTTGTCGAAGACAAGGGTGGAGTTGTTGACAGACAGATGAAGAAACTTCCACTCTCCCTGGGTCTTCATGACCTGCTGGGAAAACTGAGTGACCCGAGAAGAGTTTGAAGAAGGACGAATTTGCATTTCTTTTTCTGCAGGCAGAAAAAAAAACAAGAAAATAATTGGAAGGCAGTTCATAAAAGCCATATGGCTGTCACAACATTAATGGAAACGCACCACAGTGTATTGCAGAACCAATGGATATGCTGCATTCCTGAGTGTCAAAAGGAAACTTGTGGACGTCCATCTTACAGGTGCTAACCACCCGGATATCGTCTCCAGAAATTACTGTTCCATCAAAAGTCACCATTAGGTTTGGATTTTGAGGGGAGTCATCCTTCTCTATCCTGAAACAAAACAAACACACGCACGTCTTGCTATCCTTGTGTTGACATTGTATTGACTTCCATTGATTTTACTATGCCTAACCCAGACACTTTCCCTAAACCTAACCATTACCGATACATGCCTAACCCTAACCTTAACCTAAACCTAATTCACACCATACCTCTAAACCTAACTAGTAGATTTTAATAGCTTGTTAAACATTGTGTGGACCAGGCAAAACGTCCTCACAACTACAGATGTCCACACAATGCTGGTGGCCTGTCAAAGGTTCGTCCACACAAGTATAGCTATACATGTGCACACACACACACATTTCTTTTTATGGTATCATTTGTGAGTGTTTACATGATTTTCAAACCTGTAATAAACTGAACCAACAGAAGCTTGACTTTCTACTTTTATATTTACAAGATAAATGTGTTTGCCTGCCATTATTCTGTAAACATCTGTGTGTCCTTTAATAAGAATGAGAACACAGTAAACTCATTGACCTAGTCACCATACAGAGGAGATTAATAATGCGCAATAAGGAAAGCACAACTTGTTTCATCTCATGATCGGTCGCATATGTTGACCTTTTTATTGTTTTTGAATGGTTCCTTAGATTATTTCCCTTTTTGTTATCCACTGATTTTAACTTCCGCTTGTCCACGTAAACTATGCCCTTGCTTGCTAACCTTCATATACTCTAGGCACAAATGATTAGATGTTACTGCTTAATAAAGTTTGGGTTAATTTGCCAAATCCTTGAAAATTTCTTAACCATTAAGCCCTCTGTTTCAATCCATGTTCTTGCTCTGTTGATTGTGTGAAATTGTCACCCATTCCTTTTTATGTAAAAGCTCAAGCTTGGTCAGATTGGTTGGAAAGCATCTCTGAACATCAATATTCATGTCTTGACACAGATTCCTAGTTGGATTTAGGTCTGGACTTTGACTGGACCATTCTAACACGTTGGTTTGCTTTGCTCTCCACCATTCTATTGTACCTCTGGGGGTGTGTCCTGCTGGAAGGTGAACCTTCACCCCAGTCTCAGGTCTTTTGCAGCCTGTAACAGATTTTCAGGATTAGCCTGTATTTAGCTCCATTCATATTCTTGTCAACTCTAAACAGCTTAAGAAAAGCATCCCCATAGCATGAAGTCACCACCACCGATATTGTAATGTCCAAATTATATGCACAGAGCGATGGGCAGTGTTCATCACAGATAGCATTTTGCCCATAGTTTGATTTTAGTCCAATCTAATCAGAACCACATTTCACATTTTTGCTTTGCACTTCTAACATTACTTATGACAAACTTCATCCATCCATCCATCCATTTCAATTGGATTTTTTATGGCTTTCTATTAACATTAGCTTTCTTGTTGTAACTCTTCTGCAAAGTCCAGAACTGTCCAGATTCTCCCACCTGTGCTGTGGATCTATGTAGGTCCTCCAGAGTCCCCGTAGGTCTCTAGGCTGCTTCTGTGCTAATGCTAAATAGCTCTGTCAGTTTAGTTGAACGAATATGTCTTTGTAGGTTCCCAGTTGTAACATACTCTTTCCAGGTTTGGATTAAAGATTCAATTGTTCAATGTTTGGGATATTGTTTTATAAGCTAGCTTCACTTTAAGATTCGCAAATTTCTCTCTGACCTGTCTGCTGTGTTCCTTGGTCTTCATGATGCTGCTTGTTCTCTATTGTTCTCTAAAAACATTAGTTCTGTGAAAACAGTACATCTGCAATTATACTGAGATTAAGGTACACACAGGGGGACACAGTTTATGAATTAGGTGACTTTTGAAAGAGGTTTGTGGCATTGGATTTTATTTAAGAGTATCAGGGTAAAAAGGGCTAAAATCATGATAACATAACAATATATAACACAGATTTTGCGATTAATAAAAAAAAGTTAACCATGTATAATTTTTCTTCCACTTTGCAAATATGCATTACTTTTTGTTGTTCTGTCACATAAAAACCTAACTAAAATGTTGAACTCTCTGGTTGCAGTGTCAATATGTCAGTGGGATAAATTTCTATCCTTTTTAGCATTTTTGTGCTTTTTAAACCTTTATCTAAATTAAATAATCTGCTTGTGTTTGTTTTAAACAACTTGTTATAAATGTAGCTTATGTGTGTGATGCAGGCTTACATCTCATAAATGAAGAGATCTGGTTTCCAGAGCAGGTCTTTAGGAACCGAAATCTGAGTGATTCCACAAAACTGAGCCGGATCCCATGAGATGCGCTCATTCTTCCACTGCTGCAGTAATTTAAGCATCAATCAATAAAAATGATTAAAAAACAACAGAATACAATAAGATGAACAGCACAAGCTATGGACAGAAATCTTTCCATATCTCAGCATTGACTCACCATTGATGCCCAGATGAAAGGAACAAAGGTTTGTGTTTTTTCAACCTATGATAAAGAGAAAGACATGTGAAACTCTCCTGATCACCCATAGGTATCTGATAAATTACTCATCCTCTAGTCTACGCAACAATGCAGCCTGTACCACCGCCAGGATGGCAAAGACGATGATGTCCAGCTTCACCACAGTGATGTGTGTGTGGTCCAAAACGGGTCGGGTCAGTTTAAAAATGCTGCTGTCTGCTGTCAGGTTCAGGTAGTCCAGAACGTCCTGATAACTGCACACTTTACTGGACCCGCCATCTATAGAAGAACAGTTACCCAGCAGGATTTGATTTGGAAATCTTGTACACAAGCAAAAGCTTTGTCAGAGCTTTAGTGTTTGCTGCAGTCTTAGTGTTTTATACCTTACATGTTACTGTTAAGTAGTGTATAATTATTTCATTAAAGTATTTTTTTATCTAATAATTAAGTATTTTCTTATGTTAATTATTTAGTAATTATCCAGATATTAGGTAAAATAAGGTTTTGTAAAATGCTAATTCCTAAATGCTAAACTCTTAACAACAGAAAAAGGCTACATTTGTAAAAAAATACTTGGTTGAAAGAAACATATTCCTAGTCTCTTTTTAGGGACTCTTTGCCTAATTTTGATGCACTTTTTTAAGAGAAACAATTTTTCATTACAAATTCTAATATGAATTCATAATTTAATGTAATCACCCTCTACACGGAAATTAATTTGAAAAGAAAATGTAATTCAATGTTGGTAATTTTTTCAAGTGTTACGCTGTTATTGTATCAAACCGCAGTTTAGTTTCGGATTACCTGGTTTTCTGTCTCGTTTTTGCGCAGTTTTCCTTTTTTTACATACAATTAATTTTAAAAATGGTAACAGGGTTTAGGCCTGCATATACTACTAATATATTTTATGTAGATTCCCCCCAAAAATCAGAAACTTTACAAAAACATATAAATTTGTGTTAACATTTTATAGTAAAACATTAACAAAAAGATATTTGGCTAGCATTGTGAAATTAGGTAATTTGAAAAATGTATGTTTTAGGTAACTTTTTTGAAATAGGTACCTTTTTTAAAATGATAAACAGTATTTGCTATTATAGATGTACCTTTGAAACCGTAAATGTAATGCACCCAACCTTCTTCTCAGAAATAAAAAAAACAAAACATATGTTTGTTTTAACAACATTTTGCTGTATTTTCTTTACTATTTTGACTTCTCAAGAAATGTGACTTCTTAGTACTGTATTGTGCTGTATCATATCAGATTAAAAAGAGCTGTTTTTGTTTTTAGGTTTTCTTTTTCATTAAAATGTCATAGCTATATTTGAAATAACACAAAAGCAAAAGTTACGGTGGTGTGTAGCTATATGTATGTTTGGTTGAAGGAATCTCACTTTTTCTTTTAATTGCATGTTGTTGAGTTTTAATGTTGTGGATGATTCATTATTATTTGTTTGTGTTTTTCTGTATTTTCCAAATCACATACTCCAAAGGGAAAGATTTATACAAAAATAAAGAAATATATAGAAATGTTGAAGTTTTGCTCAAATTTGTTTCAAAAAAGAAACTATGTGGGTTTAAAAATCTTGACTAGAAATCGATGTGTAACATATGCACCTATCCTATCGAAAAAACTAAATGTTTACACTTATTAGAAGTTATGCAACACATTTAGGACAACACCTTTTTAACCTCATCCCCTCAGGAAAAAGGTACAGGAGTCAAAAATCAGAACTAACAGGTATAAAAACAGCTTATTTCCATGGGCCATAAGAGCTTCAAATACAAACACTTATGCTTGTTGAATGATCATATACTGCTATAGACTGTGTATTTGTCTTGTGATTTATTTATTCATTTGTTTTTTTTTTAAAGTGTTTTTATCGCAGTAGTCGGAGATCCATTCTCATTTTATTGTAGACGTGTAATGCAATTACAATAAAGGCTATTCCTATTCCTTAATGGTAATTGGACCTATTAAAAAAATTTAATTAAAGATTATGGTTAGAAACTAATCTAGATTAAACATTTATTTAAAAACTAGTCAAATTTCATCTAAGACTGGTGTTTTTTCTGCATTTGTTTCCTTTTTTGTTTGTTTGCTTGCTTTTGATAAAATCATATCGAGCTTGTTGCTTTCTGGTTAAATAACTTTATCCATATGTTGAATTAAGTGTTATGGAGAACTAAATATGAATGTTTGGGAATATTCTTGATAGGTTAAGGACATATTTTCTTAAGGTCAATAGATCCTGAAGAACCTTTCCCAAAATAAATAAAAAAATAACAATCCTCAGACATCTTTAGAGCCAGTTGCAAACAAATTGAAAGGAATATTATGTGATTATTTTAGGGAATGTAAGTTTAATAAAACTTACTTGTTAGGATGAGCAGCAGGAGAAAGGCAGCATAGGTCATCTCGGCAGCTTTTTGCATGTCTCTGCTGTTTGAGCTGAGGGTCTTTTATTCTCAGCTGGAGGCTGCTCACAGAAAACGATTCCCCCACTGTCTGAAATGAAGATAACCTCTTGTGTGGACATGTATGGCACATAATTAGCTTACAGAGGGAGGAGGCATACACTATTTGCCATATATCAGGTTTAACTTGGAGCCTTCTGACAGCCAATGATGGGTATGATCATTTTGGGTTGAAAGGAACAAAAATCCAAACTCAGTAAAAAGGCAGGTAGGGGGACATTTATGTGCTTAGAGGCAAAGATAATATGATTTCACAGCTTCTTGTCACTGAGAAGAAGAATATGGCAGATTTGGACTCTGTACACAGAATGTGAGTGCAGCTACGGCACAGATGACCTAAGGTTTGGACAGCAGCCAACAGTAAAACACAAGGTGAAATTTGATCACAACAGAACTTGATCACCATCATGATAACAAGATTATGAACATTTTCCCCAATTAAACCCACTTATGTTGTTATTGTCTCCTGTCAGTCTCTCACCACTAACAACCCAATAAGCATATCTCCCCTAATAATCAGCATCAATTAATACCCTCCCCCAGCATACTACAAAATTACCTGTAAGAAAAGTATTATATAGGCATCTCAATGAATTCAATAATACAGAATTGTGTCAGTAAATTGAATCAAAAAGTCATATATAGATTTATTACACAGACTATTTCAAGCATTCACTTCTGCTGGTGTTAATGGTGACGGCTTGCAGCAGATGAAAAACAAAAGTTTAATCTCACAGAAAAATGTGAATATTATATAAGGGAAATATAAGCCTACTAATAAGTGTGTACACACCATGCAGTACATGCACTCAGTGCATGGTTGTAGCTGCGTTTGGATAAATTACTGCATTAATGCAACATGGCATGGAGGTAATCAGCCTGTGGCTCTACTGAAGCACAGCTTTTGCATATATCTTTAGCATATTCTTATGCTAAAGGATCCCATGCTTTTATCCTCAATATGCTTGGAAACAGCAGTCTGTAAACAACCAGCTTGGTTAGCAATGAGCTTTTGTGTCTTACTCCACTTATGCAGGTTGTCATAGGCAGTGTTCCCTCTGATTTTGTAGACCATGCCATGGCAATAACGCAGAATTGTGGAATTTAACAAGCAAAATAAAATACACCATTAAATGCTGTTCCTGTAGTGTTTTGGCGGCTGCAGCTCTTGTACCTGTTGTTACCTGATGCTTAAACCACAGGACTTAAATTTGAGAAAATATTTGTAAATAACAGTGAATGTAAATCTATTTAGCTATTGATATGGTAAATTGTTTCATTCACTGATTTAATAGGGCACAATAGAAGTTTGTGACAGTGAAAAGAAAAATTGTGGTGGTGATGAAGGTAAAGAAATTATATAGTTTTTTGAAAAGGAATAAGCTGATAAACCTGACCAGTAACCACTGCTTACAGTTTAAAACAGTTACTGTTTATTCTAAATATTTACATCCCAGTGAATCACAGACTGAGCAGTCTTGATGAAATGATAGACATTGAGTTAATAAACTGAATATTATCATGTTCTCAATAGTATTTCAAATGGGGGGCAGAAAATAAGATCCACTACCATAACATAACATCCCTTTATCTTTGTTTAGTAACTTATGCCATGTCTGCACCTGGTGTCTGTTTGTCCATGTGTGGGCAGCTGCTGCAAGGGCTGAGGGAGACCTGTGGGTTTCCAGATAGGCTAAAGTGGAGACAGAGAAATTAAGCTGAACCTTAATGGTTGCTGTCATCTCTAAGTTGTCTCTCTGTAGAGGAATGTTCTAGCCCCAATGGCAGTACAGAAGATTTTGTCTGCTGACGTGTTTAAAAACAATCAGGATTTTATTAAATCTGAAAACTGCCCTCAAGAGTTCTTTAAGGGTGGCTGCAAATGAGCAAATTCATCATAATAATATCTCCTTTTTACTCAGGTATAACTAAACATGAAACTATAAATGAATGCACATTTCTTGAGAGTTTGGACACACTACTATGAAATTTGTCAGAAAAAAAGAAAATTAGAATATTAAACAGATGTAAATAGATTAGAAAAGGGCCAGGCTGAAAAGAGTAGGAAAGATACATTCAATATACTAGCTGAATCTTGATATTATGGTATATTGAGTAGTTGTCAACCTTGCTTCTAAGACACACTACCCTGATTTCAATTAAACTGATGTATTGCTTGATTAACAGGTTTGTGTTGAACTATAATCATCTGAAGCAGGCGTGTTAAAACAGGGAAACATCTAAAACACGCAGGATAGTGTGCTGTGAGGACCAGGGTTGGGAAGCACTGATCATTAAAGGATCTATTTAAAAAAAAGATTGATAGATAGCTGATATTACAATTGTAAATTTAGTTAGTGAATTATGACCATGAGTTAATCCAGTTTTAACAATGTAAACTGAACTCAGAACTAATTGTTCGGTGAACAACACTGGGAATTATTTTTAGCCCAGATAAGAAGCTTCTCACTTTGTCTCTGGTTCATAAGCGCTTAACACAAGAAATGCAACAGTTGTAGCTCATGTGCTTAAATGGCCTTTCCATCACAATCCTCTCTCAAGGCTGTGGCTATCACAGTTGCTTGTGCAGTTTTGCACCAGCTTTTTCTTCCACTCAATTTTCCAATAATATGCTTGTCTATGAACAGCCAGCATTGATCTTTTGTGGCTTACCCTACTCGTGGAGAGTGTCAGCGGTGGTCGGCTGGACAACAGTTAAGTCACTAGTCAGTATGTGGGCCACAATATAGTATTTCTTGTAGTTATTGGTGTTAAATGTCTAATATGACAGATCTGAGGTAAAGTTTTTGAGATATATTTGTTTTTTTTGGCAAAACACGCAACATGTGCTGTGACTTCTAAATTTTCTAAGCCAACCTTTTCTAAGCCAACGTTTAGGTAGACGTTTACCTGCTGTATATCGGTTTATATGAGTTTTGCAAAATAAGATTTAAACTATATCGGAAGCACAGATATCGGTAAAAAAGCTGATATCAACAATGACTAAAATTAACTTTTTCAATTTTAACATTTTGACATGCACAAGGAGTATATCACAGACAGACATTTCAGAAAAGCCTATAAAAACTAGCACATAAAAAAAGGAAACAGAAAATCACTCTGGTTGTTTAGTTGCAAAATCTTTATTGTCTGTTTAAGTCTATTTTTCATTTTCACACTACAAAAGTGGGGTTTTGTGAATTTCCTTTGATATCATACTGCAACTGGTGCCAGAAAGCAGCTCTGTCGGCACATTCAGACTGATCACATGACTGGTTGCAGCTCGCTTATGGTAGTGCAGAAGTCTTGACCTGAGCAGGCCAATAGAAATAGGGCGCCAACAATCGAAATGTAACACTACGGAAAGACATGGTACCGCCTCAGATTTGTGCAGTGGTCCATTATCAAGTCTACAGGAGGGTGCAGGCTGACCTAGACTAACATGCTTACTTCTATCATCATCTCATGCACCAGAAAGTGTGTTGTCTAAGTCAGCTAATAGTGCATTAATTGCAGATATTGTTCCTCTTGAGCTATCCATTATGTCCGCACGATTATGTAAACCTTTTACGAAATCTTCACATATTTTCATCCACATTCTAAGAAACAGCACAGTGTTCTGGAACAAATTAAAACACAAACGTTTTGCATCGACAACTGGTGAGAGGTTCACAAACGAGAGAAGTGGGCGGATCGGGAAGATCAGAGAGGGGGCAGGGGGATGAGGGTGGAGAAAATCCTTGCTACATCATTTTTAAATGCCCTGTAGGAGGTTTTCCTCACCGTTATTCCCTTAATAATGGCAACATCAAAGTATGAGAAGACAATTAAAACATACTGAAAGGTTTGAAGAGTAATAGGCCAGTGCAAACACAGTTCGGTCTTAGAACTAGTGCAAGAGGTGAAAAGATGGAGGTGCAGAGTTTATTTTTATTGCTTGGTCGTACTTGCTGTTGCACCGCATTAATACTGACATGCTGGAGCTGCAGAAGAAGAGGATGAAGATGGAAGGTTGTGTGTCAAAGTTTGAGTTTAATTCCAGACTTAAGGTGTTGTGTATATTCCACCATTGTCGACCTACATTCTACCTTATTTGTTTAGTTTTCCAGGTAATTTGGCCACTGTTTCTTGGCTCATCCATTAAATAAGTTTCTCTGCTTCAAAGTTTACATTCAGGAGTTTCAAAAGTGTGACAGGAATGGAAGGAAAACGTGAAAAGCTGCATGCAAAGTTTGAGAATGAAGCTCCCTGATCCGAAACGAGGGGTCAATGTTGTTTTACTTCAGTTAGGTAGTCAGGTGTGAGCTGTTGTTTAGCGTCAAAGTATCCGACCACTCATTTATAACACAGTTTCTGACACAGAGGAGGAAGTTAGTAGTAATAAATCAGATTGCCGATCACAGTCGCCCCTGACTGTTTGGCTGGTAGATCAGAAGGAAGGAAGGACAAAGGTGGAGAAGAGGAGCAGCATGTACTCTTCTAAAGATACTAACACAATACAGAGCTCTCATATAAACCTACAGGTAATAAATAATAAAATAGCAGAAGGGTAATCATTCCCAGAAATAGTTACTGACAATAAAACAAGGAAAAATGTGTGTGATAAAAGTGCACCAACAATGTAAAATGTGATTCCGCTTCCTTTCTCTTTCTACTCCGGCCGGGTTCCAGCGGCAACAGATGGACAGAACCCACAGTCGCAACGCTATGGGCAGAGTGGGGAACAGGTGAGTCAGGGCGGGTTTGACTGTTACACGATAAGCGGTCCACGGCGGGGATGTTTTGGACTCCGGCCGTCTCTGTTCTCCGCCCCCTGCTCCACCAGATTAATGTTGCTGGTGGAGATGTGGTGGGGGAGGGAATCAACAGCAGGCCTGTAGCCCCCGAGATACATGAAATCTGAAAAAGAGAGGACAATTATTCCATGATAGTTCCGAAACAAAGTCTTGAATTTGTGTAACTTTGAACACAAAATAATCAATAAACTGACAGAACAGCCTGAAGATGTTTTGATGTTAAAAATGTATTTTAATTTAAAAGTAAACTGATTTCTCACAGGACAAAGGGTTTGAGCCTATTGCATAATTTATCCTGGCATAGTCCCCATTCTGGAAGGCTCTTTTTCAACTGATCAGGCATCTAATACAAGTCCCGTCCTGCCCTATTACATACAAACCTTGCATTACAATTACATTATAAGCATTTTTATTTAAAACAGTTAAAAACCGGTACAATGACAGCACAATCAGCATTTATACTGGCCAACATGTTTTTATTGATGGTATTTTCCAGATTTAATTTTCTTTAACAGCATTTCTAAAATGGACATGCTTTCTCATAGTCATTTTTGGTATTTAGGTTGATTTCTGAAGAGGACCTCATGACCCCCTACTTATATATTTGTGACCCCACGTGGGATTCCGACCCCAACTTACGGAACCACTGATCTATACGGTCATATAACCACATGTTACAAAATCCATGCAAGCACTACTTAAATGACACAGTGAAAACCCAATGGTAGAATTATTTTAACTCATGCTGCTATTCACGTAGTACAGTGGTTCCCAAACCATTTGTGCTGGGGCCCACTTTGGTTTATAAAAAAGGTTCATGCCCCCACTCCCCCTCCCAGTGTAATTATTACTTTATTAATTGATTATTTTATTTTTTATTATTTTTACTTTGCTGCAATATTAAACAATGCTTTCAATACATTTGTAATGCCGCTCTGTGCACTACTTTTCAGTAAATGATGTGAGCCTGCTGTGATGTTATCTGCCAAGCGGAGGTGTGTGTTTGTGCCCTGTGTCACTGAATTTGGTTCATTGAACATTGCTTTCAGAAATATGCCACTGTATGCAAGTTTCATTAAAAACTTGTTACAGTAAAATTTGTGGCCAAGATCACCGCCCTCTTCCTTTAAAAAGATGTGAATCTCATCTGGCAGTTTAAAGACCCTGGACAGCACCTTCCCACATGACAGTTATCAGGACTCGCTGTGAAATTTATCTCGCACAGTACGGCAAATATCGGGGCTTTGACAGATTGTGTTTTGATGTAGTTGACTGTGCCGAAGACATCGATCATTACATCATTCAGCTCGGGACTCGGCTGTTAAGACGCCAGTGCGTCGAGGTGTATAATGCAGAGCGTGCACTGCGCTTCATGGATGCCTGCAGCGCTTCTAGTTTCCAAGCCATAGTCTTTGCCCCATCTTTGCAGATCTCTACAAAGTCCCTTTATGTCCATTGACATCTCATAAATGCGCATATTGTAAAGAGGAATAACCCATAGTTTGCTAGCCTCTGTTATGAATCATAGATGGAATCATGTCCATAGTGCAGGGAATCCTCCATAGTTGTTTGCGGTTTTTAAAGCTGTGTCACTCTGTACAGAACTTTATATGAGCTCAGTTGAACATTTGCAGGTGTTTGGTGTAACAAAACCAAAGGCAAGATATGGAATTTGATTTAGAAGCTTACTTGGCTAATTTTTATCTTCTGCTTAACATTTACACACGTGCTCAAATTTGTTGGTACCCCTCCACAAAAAATGAAGAATGCACAATTTTCTCTGAAATAATTTGAAACTGACAAAAGTAATTGGCATCCACCATTGTTTATTACTTATTTAATAGAAATCAGACTTTGCTTTTGATGTTTCATTCAACATAATATTGTAAATAAGAAAACAAATGAAAATGGCATGGACAAAAATGATGGGACCCCTAACCTAATATTTTGTTGCACAACCTTTAGAGGCAATCACTGCAATCAAACGTTTTCTGTAGCTCTCAATGAGACTTCTGCACTTGTTAACAGGTAGTTTGGCCCACTCTTCCTGAGCAAACTGCTCCATCTGTCTCAGGTTTGATGGGTGCCTTCTCCAGACTGCAAGTTTCAGCTCTTTCCATAGATGTTCGATAGGATTCAGATCAGGACTCATAGAAGGCCACTTCAGAACAGTCCAATGTTTTGTTCGTATCCAGTCTTGGGTGCTTTTAGCTGTGTGTTTTGGGTCATTATCCTGTTGGAGGACCCATGACCTGCGACTGAGACCGAGCTTTCTGACACTGGGCAGTACGTTTCGCTCCAGAATGCCTTGATAGTCTTGAGATTTCATTGTGCCCTGCACAAATTCAAGGCACCCTGTGCCAGGCGCAGCAAAGCAGCCCCAAATCATAAACGAGCCTCCTCCATGTTTCACTGTCGGTATGGTGTTCTTTTCTTTGAAAGCTTCATTTTTTCGCCTGTGAACATAGAGCTGATGTGACTTCCCAAAAAGCTCCAGATTTGACTCATCTGTCCAAAGGACATTCTCCCAGAAGGATTGTGGCTTGTCAATATGCATTTTAGCAAATTCCAGTCTGGCTTTTTTATGTTTTTCTTTCAAAAGTGGAGTCCTCCTGGGTCTTCTTCCATGGAGCCCACTTTCGCTTAAACAGCGACGGATTGTGCGATCAGAAACAGACGTACCTTCACCTTGGAGTTCAGCTTGCATCTCTTTGGCAGTTATCCTTGGTTCTTTTTCTACCATTCGCACTATCCTTCTGTTCATTCTGGGGTCGATTTTCCTCTTGCGGCCGCGCCCAGGGAGGTTGGCTACAGTTCCATGGACCTTAAACTTCTTAATAATATTTGCAACTGTTGTCACAGGAACATCAAGCTGCTTGGAGATGGTCTTGTAGCCTTTACCTTTACCATGCTTGTCAATTACTTTCTTTCTGATCTCCTCAGACAACTCTCTCCTTTGCTTTCTCTGGTCCATGTTCAGTGTGGTGCACACAATGATACCAAACAGCACAGTGACTACTTTTCTCCATTTAAATAGGCTGAATGACTGATTACAAGATTGGAAACATGTATGATACTAATTAAAGTAACTATTTAGTTTGAAATATCACTATGATCCAGTTATTTATTATCTTTTCTAAGGGGTACCAACAAATGTGTCCAGGCCATTTTAGAATATCTTTGTAGATTAAGCAATAATTCAACTCTTTTCACAGCTTCTTTGCTTTATTCTATGACATACCAAAGGCATGCAAGTGTACATGATAAAATAGCTTTCAATTTCATCACTTTTCAGGAGTAATGCAGCATTATTTCAATGAGCTGTAAGGGTACCAACAAATTTGAGCACGTGTGTATGTCAGAGCCTCGTCAAAAACCTGTCAGTTATGTTAGCTTTTAAATTTTATCCATTCAAACCGCCCCCCAGTCTGCAATTACTCTAGACCCCCCCCCCCAGGGGGCGCGGCCCCACTTTGGGAAACAATGACGTTGTACATATAGTGTTGACATCAAGATGCAGCAGAAAACTGGAACTTTTACACCCTTCATCCCTAAATCAGCATACTATACATTATGGTAGCAAATCAAAGATGCAATAGGATTTTTAATGTGTATTGTTTTTTCACATTTAGATCCACGCAGTGCTGTTGTTCGTTAAAATCCCTTTAATCTGTTGAAAACAAAGTACAGCATTATTTTTCCCCTCACACAGTGTGTATTTGTTTTGATTTTAAAAACATCAAAATTATGTTTGATGACTAAATCATTGAAAAAATTGGTATTATGCTTTAAAAAACAGTGGCTTGCAGTAGTTTGGAGAACTACCTTCTGCTGCAGTTACAGTGGAAATGGATCATAGAAACCTGCAAACAGCAATTTTTAATTATGAAAATTATTCTTTGACTATGGGGTTAAAATGTGAAAAAGTATAACGGGTGTGAATACTATTCCAAGGCAGTGTGTATGTGATTTTGTTTCCATGTATAAATACTAAATATGAAGCTTGTCATCCTGATGTTTAATCCTTCATCTAACCATAGCTCCATACCTAGTCCTCAAAGTGCACTGGGCACGACTCCTCATCTGTCCATCCGAAAGAGAGCAAAAGAGGAAATAAAGATGGCGAAGAAGAAACAGAGAGATGGGGGGGTAGGAAAGAAAACAATGTTCAGGGAAAAACAGAAGAGGATGAGAACAAAGATGGCAGGATTGAAAGGGAGAGAAACAGAGAAATAACTGAACTTTTACGACACACGAGTAGGAAACATGTCACAACGTTTAGTATAAAACATCATCGAGGGAATGAGGGGGATCGGAGGGGGGTTCAGAGCGGAAGGGTTCAAAATCAAGAAAGATGCAAAGCTTTAGGTTTTGGGTAAGTTTGAACTCTAAACTGCAAAACAAAATGTGGGGCTAAAAATTATATATTATATTATATTAAAGTTGACAAGTTTTAAGATGAAGTCACTGATGCCTTGCACATGAGGGTAAGCCACAACAAACTGTTGCTAAACAAGCAGGCTGGATCCCACCATAATAAGTCATCAAAAAAAAAAAAAAGTGCATGAGCAACAGGGATAAGCACAGCTTTCAGAGGACTTTAAAGCAAATCTTTTCAAGAGTTTGTGGGAGATTTACTAGGCTTAGTCGGAGTGTCAAGAGCCATGACACCCATTTGTATCTAGGAATTGGGCAATAAAAGAAGTCCAGAAGTTTCCGGAATGATCAAACCTAATGAAAGTGGTTTGTTGCATTTCATTTGAAAATCTAACCGAATGACTGCCTTCATCCCACGCTGCACTGATGCAGTAATTCATGTAAAAAGAGCCCCAACCACTTATTTAGTGCATTAACTGCACACTACATTAAACATAATTTTCAGTAAGTCAACATTTAATTTGAATCTGTAAAGCACTCTGAGTTGCAATGTTTGTATGAGAAGTGCTTTATAAATAAAGTTTGTTTGATTGATTGATTGATTGATTGATTGAACATTTGTGTTCATTTTTTATTAATCCTATTTGTTATTCTAATTTTGGGAGGAACAGATTTTTTTATTTCATTAGCTGTAAGACAGCATCTAACATCATCATCATTTAACAGACCTCCTCTTATTATTATTCACATTTATTTAGATACACTTGTAAATTAAGTCAGACTCCAACCAAGAACCCTCAGCTCTTCTTACGGTGAAACAACAAGGGAGGGTTAAGGGAAAGAATGGAGGGGTCAGAATGATGGATGAGAACGGGATGTGCAAATGTTTTGCAAAGCGGTGTAGAGCTGGCAGACACCGAACATGAACTTGAATCTTTTAGAAATACCAGTTTCAGTCACACACGAATACATACGTTTTTTTAATGACTGCATGCAGTAATCACTCATCGGACATCTAACAGATGCACTCGCTCACGTACACACAGGGTTTTGGCTAGAAGGAAGAGGAAGGAAACAGTGCACAGCTAATCAGTACTGGAAAAATGAGGCATTGGAGTACCACAACACCAACAGGTAGGGATGAAGAGAAGAAGGAAGGCACCAAATCTTCATGCTTTGCTATAAAGGCTATGAAAACCCTCTTAATCACACCTTTTTTAAGTTTGCACTTTTGACTGCAGCTGCTGAGTCATGCACTTTCTCACTTTTCCTTTCCTCTATCCTCAAGCTCTCATTGGTCCATGTTCGACAGGTTGCCACTCACCGGCGAATCGGCTGTCGGGAGCCTGCTCATTATCCAACCCCAAAGAGGGCGTGTCACAGTGGGCGACGCCCTGATTGTTATTGGCCAACTCTGGACACCTGCTCCGCCCACCTGCAAGCGAGGGCAAAGGTCAAACAAGAGCAGCCAGGCACAGCGTGAGAGGGGAGGAGGTGGGAGGGAGGAGGGGTGAGACAAGCAGGGAGGAGGAGAAGGAGAGAAGGAAGGAGGCCATGCTGAAGTGGAAAATGGTTAAAGACAACAGTCAGAAGAATATCTGTTGGATAGGGAAACTTGAGGTGAATTGTGTCTCTAAAAGCCGCCTTTAGAGGGATTTCTGCCAACTGATTACTTAGTATGTACTCAATTTAGACCAAATGTGTTTTAAATTTAACCTTCTGCTTCATAAACTACATCATAAATCCATAACTTTCAGCAATGGGAGGAAAACAAAGCATTTAGACATCAAAAATGGATCTCATAATGCACCAAAAGGATTTCAGTTTTAATTAGAACAAGAAAATGTATGAAAATGATGTGATATGTGCAGAAAATAGATGAAAAACACATTACTCATATGGAGGAAATACATCAGACTGCAAGTCTATTGTGGAGCATCAGCATCAGGCTGACTCTTTTCTGGTTACACATTCAAATGAACTCAAAGGCTTTTAGCACAATTTCCTGATAGTTAGCCATTTCCTTCTGGTCAAATAATTTACCATACAATTTTAGGCTTATAATTTGATAGTTAATCTTATTATATTAGCAAGAATAATTTTTATTGAGAAGGTTTTAGCTGTTAATTAAAATGATGTGTCATTTTTTGCTATACAGATAAAACTACTGACTTGATATCCTCCAAAAAAGTAAGTCCTTTTCTGTCAGGGCTTTTACT
Organism: Valencia hispanica; assembly: GCA_963556495.2. Taxonomy (NCBI): domain Eukaryota; kingdom Metazoa; phylum Chordata; class Actinopteri; order Cyprinodontiformes; family Valenciidae; genus Valencia; species Valencia hispanica. The sequence continues at coordinate 15,121,581 of OY747721.1, forward strand.
TTGAAGGGGTTAAAATATATTTGCATAAAGCAAGAAATGTGCAAAAATAGTCTCTTGATCAGAGCTGATCAATTTACAACTTGATCGGTCGAAAAACCGAACACCTATGTGTTGTCTTATCAGAGGACATAATTTAAACACTATATCCTTAAGAGTGGCGTTACTGAGTGAGGATTCAATGTCAGACATTTTCAGTACCAGTAAGACTGCTGTTTTAGTAATACAGGCCACAGTAAGCTAATTTCTAATGTAAAATGCTACTGGCAGTTTAAAATAGTAACCTAATTATATTGTCTTTGTTTTAAGACATTAATAAAACTGTATTTAACAGAGAAGTTGGCATTGTGCATCTCGAGCCAAAATGATAATTTCTCTTACTTTCATCTGTACCAGACTGTTTCTTAAATACAGCTATTTGGTTGCCTGTTTGGTGGTTAAATATATATAAAAGTTGAGTTGTGTGAATGAGCATACAGTCATTTTCAATAAATAAGACTATTATTGATTTCAGCAAGTGAAACAATATATAGACTATTAACACACGGACTGGTGTTTTCAAGGTTTTATTATTAGGTAGATATGATTTTCCATTTGAAAACCCAACATTTATGATTAATATATTACAATCATTTGTAATACAGAAATGCGGACTTAAAGAAATGTATGTTTAACTCCTGCTTAAATGTTATTTTCAACAGGAACGGTCCTCTTTGGGGAACACATACCACAATTTATAGAAAATTACAGTATTTCGAGGTACAGTTTGTATTTCTGTTTAATAAAAAATTTGTCAATGGTGTCCAAGCATTTTAAGGTCCAAAATCATTGATCATCATCATTAGCCAAGGTAAAGAAACGGCTGCACCCAAGTCTGCTTTTGAGTAAAACTCACTAAATGTTTGTGGTTTAAAATACATCCATATGCATCCCTGCCTGTGCTGGTGAGCCAAATCTGTACCTTTCTTCATTGGTGATCGTAGGCCACACAAAGTCATTCCCGAGCAGCCGCACTTTGGACATACCTGGTTTATATACGCTTATATGGAACTGACCATGAACTCGCCGCCTTTAAACACACATTCCTTAGTTTCCTACCTGTCCAAAAGCTTACGGTGTCCTTAATTTGCATAGGTCCTCTCAAGTTTAATAAATGTAAGTGTCTTTCTGTCAGCTTTCGGAGTTATGTGTGACAAATGTGGCAGCTTAGCACAGAAACCAACATAAAACATTCAGAATATGTCTGGCAGAGCTCGCATAGATGAACACACATGTGCTTCCAAGCGTACAAATTCTGTTTCAGTTGGTCAGGCTGCAAAAAGGTGCACTCAACCTGGAAGGTCTTTCGGCCACAGCAAACACCCACAAAAGCACCATTCACAGATAAACTTATTTACATAAACATGTTTTATACTGTCAGCTTGACAGCTAACCTTGTTATGACTGCATTAAACTCCAAGAACCACTGACTCCCCCTCCATTGCTCTCACCTTCCTCATTCACAAACACACACAAACTGCGCTTAGGAGCAGTACAGATGGAGCAGATGGAAGTTTTCTGATAAAAACGTCACAACTTATACAAATAATTTGCACCTTTGATACACATAAAATGGTCACACACGCACAGAGTTTCGACATCTACGCTAAACAGCACGGAGAGTCAGAAGTGCTACACTCCAATAAATTAATGAATCTTTACAAAAAATGTTATACATAACAGAGTTTTTAAAAAATCAATTCAGTGTCAGTAATTTACTAAATACATTATTAAATATGAAATTCCTTATATTATTCTGAGTTTTTTTTATTCATTTCATGTTTCCATTGAAACAACTCACCATGAAATACTGTAAATTACTTTGGTTCAACGTTTGATTAGTCAGCATGAACAGACCACCCATGACCGACCAATCAACTTGACTGGAGCAATGTTATTCCCGCCAACTGACTTTGATGGGTAATTTTGCTGGACACAATGCATCAAGTGCTACATACCATTAAATAAATAAAATAAATAAAAAATATTTTCTTTATACTTATGAGTTTATTTATTTTAAAATAATGATTAAAAAAATAACGGTTGCATTTTAACCATCCATGATTATAAAGGTGCACAACATGCAAAAGCAAAACCCATTAGAATTACTGTTAGATTTAATCATAAATCAGGGATTAAATAATTTTTTGTTTTCAAGCCGAAAACCATGATCAAAGTACACATTATGCAGACAGACAGACAGACAGACAGACAGACAGACAGACAGACAGACAGACAGACAGACAGACAGACAGACAGACAGACAGACAGACAGACAGACAGACAGACAGACAGACAGACAGACAGACAGACAGACAGACAGACAGACAGACAGACAGACAGACAGACAGACAGACAGACAGACAGATAGATAGATAGATAGATAGATAGATAGATAGATAGATAGATAGATAGATAGATAGATAGATAGATAGATAGATAGATATTTTCCCTGCGCCAGCACGGATGATATGGGTGGATTCAACCAAAACTGCATGCATTTTAAAATAGACAGCACCATCTGGAGGATGCTATAGCATGTATAGCTGGGTTATTTTTTGCTTTTATTTCTCAGGCATGATTTTTAGAGATACACAGGCAGGTCAGAAATCTAATTGATTAAATGCTTAGTGAGAAGGAATATATGTTGTCTTCATGACTGCAGAGTAATAAATGCAGACGTAGATGAGAGGCTTTTGGGCGAAAGGTGAGGGATTGATCATAATTACCTTTTCCATTAGACGGAGAGGAGCATTCCTCTTCTGTGACGTCATTCCCCTGAAAGAAAACAAAAAAGCAAAACTGTGTAAAATATTAAACTGAAAATGAGGTGAATTGACACTGCTTGTGTGTGTTTGTGTTACAATGACCTCTGAATCCTGCTCCTCTACAGCCATAGAGTAATTGTGTCCCTTTGACTCCCTAGAAAACCCCTAATAAAAGAAAAAGGCATCCAAACAGTGAAAATCTCAATTCTTTTCAATAAACAGGGTCACCATGTAGCCATTTCTATTCTCTTTTCGTCTGTGACTCCTCACCCCGTCCTGGTGCGGTGCAGCTCGGCTTTCCATGGGAGCATCTCGGTCCTCCTCGGCATCAACATCTCCCACCTCGTTGGCCCCCGCAGGCTCTGCTTCGGCCCCGGCCAGGTAGGATCCTGACATGGAGGACATGGTGTCAGCACTGATGTGAGAGTGCTGGGAGTGGGACGAGGCCATGGACATTACTGACTGGGCCAGGCTGCTGCTCACCGGGTCTGATGGACAGAAGGAGACACAGGTGATGGTCCAGCTCAAGATTTGAAGTTTATAATTTTCTACTGAAGTATCCAGGGGATGTTTCATTCAGCTGGGACAAAAATAAGGATCTGTTCTTCCACTCAACAGTAAACACGAAAAATGCCCTGAAGAAATTAGGCAAGTTTTCAATTTCCGTGCCTCATGAGATGTTCAAAGTTCGGTATATTGTTTTATAATCCAACATGTCTTTAAATTTCACACCAGTCCATAGTGTTCCTTGTTCTTCATGATGCCGTCTGGTTAATATTATTCACAAGTTAAGATTCATGGCCTTCAGAGAAAAACTCGATTTATACTGAGATTAAATGACAAATGGAGTCTTCTTACTAATTTGTTGAGTTCTAAAACCAACTTAATTAAATTTCTAGGGCTATCAGATTAAAAAGGGGCTAGCGTCAGGAACATATCACACTTCTTTGTAAAGAAAAAAATATATAATTTTCCTTTCACTTTGTGTTGGTTTAGTACATCAGATCCCAATCAAACGGGTTCATGCCTGATTTAACTACTAAAACTCTTGTGGATACAAAACTAACCGAAATCAACATAACTCCACCCCGATTCTTGACAGTCGGTCTGAAGAAGTGTTCACCTTTATAAGCTGTGTTTGGTGTCACTGTGTATTAAAGCTGCTATACCGAATCAGCATAACAAGCTAGCTTTTCAACATAAACACAGTCACAGAACTCTCACCCCTCCCATCAGTTATCATCCCTAGGCCACGCCCCCCTGATTTGGGAACGCACATTGCCACAGTAAACGAGAGAGCGCAAAACACCAGTCGCAGTTTGGTCACCAGTCTTCTATTTTCCACGACTTCAAATGGTGCTCTTTGGGACCAGGGAGAGCCAGAGTCTCTTTGGTACTCTGGTAGTTTGTCTTAAAGTTAAAGTGGCAGCAGCCGGCTGTTTTTCCTTCTCTAAAATTATTGAGGAGAAAACCTCTCACACAAGTGGTGTTCTGTTGCAAAATGTGGGATAGCGTAATGAGTGGAGGAGCCATGTAAATGTGGAAATGCGCTTGTCCGGTGAGACAAACAACTGGATGGTCCAATCATTCGTTTCGGACCGAGCCAAGTTATTGGCTGAGGTTTTTAGACAAATGCGGCAGAACCACTAAATTGTTGGGGGGGGGGGGGGGGTTATCCCCACAAAATATTTATAGCTATACTATCTCAGAATGTTGTTAAGAAGCATGAAAAAAAAAGATAAATTAAAGTATAAAAACAAACTGTAAATTAATGTGCTAAGATTAAATAGTAAAACAGTAAAACACTGATAAAAATATAATCATATAAAACATGCAGAGCAATTAAACAGACAATAATAAATAGCAATCAGTTAAAAGCAAGGCTAAAAAGTTGAGTCTTGAGCCTGCTCTTAAAAACATGAACGTTCTCTGCGGCCCTGAGGTCCTCTGGCAGCCTGTTCCAGAGTTGAGGGCCATAATAACAGAAAGACGCCTCACCATGAGTGTTTGTCCTGACTTTTGGGGTGATAAGGAGACGGCTGCCAGAGGAGCGCAGAGACCGCGAAGGTTCATATGGTAAACACAGTTCAGAGAGATAAGAAGGCCCAAGACCATTAAGATACTTAAAAACCATTAAAAGAACCTTAAAGTCGATCCTGAAATGTACGGGGAGCCAATGCAATGATTTTAAGACCGGTGTAATGTGTTCCCGCCTCCTGGTCTTCGTCAGGACAAGTGCTGCTGAATTTTGTAGTAGTTGTAAACCTTATATACTCTTTTTGGGAAGACCAGAAAGCAGGGCATTACAGTAATCAATTCTACAGGTGATAAAAGCATCAGTGTCTCTGTGTTGAACTGAACAGCGGTTTTTGGACAGAGTAGCCTATTCTATAATGGGCGAAGTTCGCATTGCTTTTTTTCCATTTCAAATACATTTAAATAAAAAGACTTGGCAAGAAGCTTTTTTTAATTAATAACTTCATAGTAACTTTTGTTGCATCTTTATTTTGCTGTCTTTGTTTTCCGTGAAGTAGGCTACGTGTTGTAGATAGAAGGAAGGCCATCGCGCTATATTTGTTATTAAGGAGACTACAAAAAAGACGCAAACTTTGGCTTTATCCCATTAACCAACGTTTTGTATTTCGGCCAAAAAGTTTCTTTTTGGATAGAACTGTAAGTACTTTGACAGATTTTGTAAAAAAAATAAAAATCATAAAAAAATAGAAACATATGTGAATTTAAATATCATACATTTTTAATGTCATTTGCTCAAAACACAGTAGATATCATTAGTGCAAACTTTGGGGAAAATTTATTTTTTCGTGTCAGTACATGTGTATTTTGGCCATGATCATTGTCACTTTATCATCTATACAATATTTTTTAATAATAACTTTCTTTCCTAACATACTCCAGTTCTTTGTTAAAACACCCTAGATGTGCTTATTTTTGTGCATTTAGAGCACTTTTTGTGTGAAATCATATTTATTTTGTCCATCAAAGGCGTACTTTCACTTTAACTAAGCGTCAGCAGCTTAGCAAAAATAGACCCAGCGCCGAAACGATTGCGGCACTGCTGCTTCTGCTCCTGCAACGTTCTGCCGCGCAGCCTCTGCGTGGGGTGTGAACGCTCTCATCTGTTAACACAGGCACCGAAAAAAGTATGTGCTGCTCTGCTCTGCTGCTGCTTGCGGTGTGAACCCGGCCTAAGGTTATTGCAGACGTCCTTTCACCTTGGCATTGGGTTAACACAGACTTGTATGGTCCAGAGAAACTGCTTTTATAGACTGGTTAGAATTGTTTTAATTAAAAGTTTAAATGTGACCAGTCTCTCTAAAACTAAGCTGAGGGAAAATAAGTAAGCAAAACTTGGTAAGCTAAAACAGGTTTTTAAATAACAACAAATGTAAAAACTTTGAAAATGTGAATTTGTCTGATGTTATTTTTAACTAAAGGTAAATAATATGAGTCCTTCTATTTGATGATGCAAGCTTAGTACAGGTTTAAAAAGCTTGAGGCTCAAGTTGCATCTCAGCATTTGTGTACCTTCAGGGGAAGTGATGGTGGAGGAGAGAGGGGTACCGGTGCCGGGCGACTGATCGATGGCTCCAGACGAAGAAAGAGTCAGGTTCTCACTGTCTGGAGTCACTCCGCACTGAAAGACACAGCGGTGAGCTCGTAATGCTGCATGATCCAACATTAAAACACACGAAAACCAAAGGGCACACTCATGTTGATCTCACACAACACGTCTTTATAAAACAGACACAGAAACACACCTCCTGCTGATCCACAGCCAGTTTGGGACGACATGGATCTGATTCACTGCAAGACTTCTCGTCCTCCTCTTCAGGAAGGACAGAGGAATTCTGGGAAAGTGATCTAAAATGAACAAATTTGATATGCATCAGATTCTAAACTGATGCTTTAAACTTTGCCCTTTTTGTCCTCTGCTATATTTGTTTTCCTGGATTTTAGGATTCATACTTGATATAGGAAAGACCCAAGGACCAAAGAAAGGAATGGAGGTAGGAGATGAAGGGCATAAGCAAAAGAGGCAGGAAGAAAGGAAGAAGGAAAAAAAGAACACAAAAGCAACACGGAATGAAGTTTACAAATAAACAAATTTTTTCCATAGTCTTATTTTCTTTTTCCATATTTATCCACACCTGAAGAACACTGAAATCAAAGTCCAGACTTATTCAGACTGCATAGGAACCCTGGTATACACAGGTTTTAGAAGCAAACGTTAAAAACATATATATTTGTTTTTTCCCCTGGATACATTTTCAGGATTTTTCTTTTTCAGTGGTCTCCCTGGTCTGAATTTAAACTATGCAACATGGTTTGTTTTTAGGCAACATTAAGGTGCCTATTCTGACAGATTTGACAGTGGATGTTATAGACCTGAATGATAAAGATCCAAAGAAGACCAAAGCTGGCGTGTGGACTCACTTTGAACCACTCTTTTTTAGTTTTATTCCCTGACTGGAGTTGGACTGGTCAAGAGGCGAAAGCGATCGGGCCGGTGCAGGGTGGGGCTCACTGGTATACGGTGGCAACACCCCAGAGACGTGGCTAGGACCGGAATGTAGAGGAGGAGCTACAGAGGTGTTCAGAGGCCCGTTCAGCGCCTCCAGAAGAGAAACAGCCTCATAACCAGGAGGGATATGCTCGGACGCCTGCTGCAAGAAGAAGAGACCATGAAAATAAGCTTAAAGTGAAGGAGAAGGATATTTCTACATACTTCCTGCTTCAGCTCTGCCTCACCGACTGTTCCTCCGAGTCCGATGTCTGTGAGGTGATGACGGGGTTAAAGCTGGTGGGCGACAGAGGACTGAGCTTCTTCCTCATGGCTCGAATTTGTAGCAGAGCTCTAAAGGCTGACAAGATTACATTATAAATTAGGTTGGACATAATCGAATAACTATCATAAACCTTGTAATTATACTTATTTAATCATAAACCATTAATTAATTGTCTTATTTTACTGCAATTTAAAGCTGCTGCCTTCTCAAGAATAGGCCTGGCATTGATTAGATTAGAAGTTGGTATTGGCAATTGACTAATTTTTCTTGAAACAGATCAATACTAGGGAGGAAAGGCCCTGATTCGGACATCTTTTTTCTTTCTTTCATTGTCCAGAAAGCACAGCAACTACCATCTTCAGAGTTAAAACACTCAAACCAGCAGACCACCTTGAGTTGTGGGGAAATCGGAGGAGCTTGCAGAAGAACATTAATCAGGGGCTTAAGTAGAAACAATTACTGATTAAATGCTTAAAAAACTGCTTCTCTAAAGTTCCTTTACTCACCTTTACTCCTTCAGACACACAATCCTCTTATCTACTGAAACAAAAACTGAACTATTAAGCAACAGTTAAAACTAACCTGTGCAGTACACATTGGTAATGGCTGCATCTTTTTTAGGGGACTACGCTCTTCAAATAGGGTGAAAATTTGTCCAGGTGAGAGATAAAAATGATCAGATCTTAAGTTGGAGTAAAGCGTCTGCCTCAGCAAAATGCCGACCTAATATGAGCAGATGTAGGAAACAGTTCTGGGGAAAGTAATCCATACTCTAATCTAAATCTAAATCCTATAGAACTTGGAAGTCAAACTGAAATCCTCAAAGGGTATCCTGCTACATTTACATGCATCTTTGCTTTAACACATGAATCAAATAACTAGGTCATCAGGAGGACTTTGTAGGGCTTGATTGCATGCTGAGTAGACCATTTGGATTCAGGTGTATTGAAGCTGCAGGACACCAGTTCCTTAAGGATTAGTGCTTGACAACACTACCATAGAACTTTACTGAAGGATCTGTAATTGGACGACCATTTAAACGCCCCTAGATTCAACTCTGAAGAACTTTATTCTAAACAGTATTGCTACAGGCACCTTTACACACACAAAAATGAAGCGCAACTAACTGCTTTTTGAAGTCACATAATTCATATTTAATCTACAGGTCAACCTAAACTGAAGAGGAGAAGCATCAATCAGAGAAGCAGCCAAGAGACCAATGGTAACTCTAGGGGAGCTGCAGAGATCCACATCCATTATTTATTACAGATGCTCAGAGATAAAACTGAATGTAACTCAACTGCCAATCAATTTTCCACCATATTACCCTTGTGATTTCAATATTCAAAATATTTGCTTTCTTGAGATAATGTCAGCTTTATGAAAAGTGAATGATTTTTATCTTTGAGCTTCTAAAATACATGCAGCATCACATACTACAACCGTCACGTGACATTTCTTTTCAGATCCTTGCTTTGTTTAGAATGCAAAACACAGAAAAACTAAAAAGCGCTAAGCTGTTGTCTAGAGTGACTGTGAGGATTAATTTTCAAGTTTGCCAGTTGAAGCCACTTTATGAAAAAGCATTTAGAGAGGTGAACTCACGCAGCCTGCAGATAGGACAGCAGTTTGCCTGGTAGCGCAACGTGTCTGCGCAGGCGTTGCAGAGACACAAGTGTCTGCACGGGAGGATGAGGGTGTCTCGCACATCAGACAAGCACACTACGCACTCGGCGCTGTTGTCGCTGATCTCATCGTCAGCCACCTGCAGAAGAGAAACATTTCAAAGAGCCCAGCTACTAAAGCAGATACCGGTTTGTGTAATTTTTCTGCCATGTCACTTCAGATGAAAGGCAGCTTAAATTCTTCTTGTGTTTTTTATTTATACCTTTGATTCCTGACTGTTGTATTTGTTCTCAATCCCATAGATCTCCTGCAGGAGGTAGCTAACTCCATCCACCTGGGAAAAGGAACACAAAGAAGGATAAAGTCAGACAGTTTCAGGGGGTTCACGCATTGATATTCAACAGGAAATTATTTTTTGCATAAAACATGCAACACAATAATGGGAAGGAAGGGAGGAGAAAAAAAACAAGTATATTCACCACTTGTTTCTGCTTCAGAGGTTTTATACAGTAACTCCCATCCATGTGCTGCAAAAAAGATGACATAAAGTTGATAATTTACATGTTTGTTGCTCTTACATTAAAAAAAGTAAAATCAAAAGTCTATTTTTAGCTCCAGGAGCAGTTTATTCCTGCAGCCTAACTGGTTCTGAGCCTGGCTTTACCTTTTCAAATGTAGCCAGTAGGATGTGAGAGTGGCCCAAATGTTCTGGAAAGATAAAACAGTGGATCGTCTTAACATAAAATTCTACTGGAGTACTTTCACACCATCTAGTCTTGGTAGAACATCTTACCTTCGCCCTCGTCTACGACAGCCTGCACGACCATAGGGAAGATCTCCTTGTCCATATCAAACAGCAGCTGAGGAGAGACGCAGCATTTGTTATTCTGCACAGGCCGCCTTCCTACTCCAGCACATTCACATGGGGCCTGTTTTCAGTATGAGGCAGCTTACCTCCTCTTCTGCCCATTCGCTGAGGTTGACGGTGTGCGAGGGCAGACAGAACTGCTGGCAAACTCCCCTCTTAAAATGCACCGTTTCTGACTGCAGCGAGCTGTCCTGTGGCAGGTAACTGCATGGAGCAGAAAGAGCCGGACCAACAGGTCAGGAATCTCAACAGAAGTAGGAGAAACTGAAAAACTGTGAGTCATATGGTTATATGAATGTTCTAGTAACTCTGCATCAATTCATTTCTATCAAAGGAAGGAAAGTTGCTTTTAAAAGATTTTACTTTTTGCATATATGTCAGGAGGAGATTAGGAAAACACCCGCCTACATTTGGACAAAAATCAAAGACGGCTCTTTATGCAAAATATGCAGACACCTACACTCAGAGCAAGAAATACATAATGAAGCAAACCAAGACTTGGCTGGCAGATCATGCATGAATATGGAAATCTAAAGCTAGAGCTTTCTACCGGTGCTAAACTAACAGCAAGTTTCACGGTTTATTGAGTCTGCTACATTTAATCCTTTCTAGCTCAAACCAAAATAAACGGACAGATCAAGCCTAATTTGGATCATTCTACACTAATCACAGTTTATGATTATTTAATTAATCAAAAAGTGAACAATTTAAATGCTTTTGAGGCATTATGAATACGTTTGAATTTGACAAGCATGAAGACTTCAACATACTTGAGTTCAACCTGGACAGGATAAATCTACACTGAACACAGATTTAAAACTCACTTTCAATTGTCTCGTTTCATGAACTGAATCTATCATTAAGCTCCAAGAGAGAAATAAACAGGGACCTGTTTGCCTATTGTGTTTTTCAACTGAAATCATAAAGTTACAAATATTAAGGATACCCTGATTCTTTACACCTCATCGTAGCCAGTTTTTCAGAAGAAAAGCTGATGACTACCACAAGCAGGAACATACTTTAAAAAACAACATCAGTGAAAAATGAACATAGAGTCTGGTAAGAGAATGTCATTATCCACCGAGAAAGAATTCCTCCACTGATCTGGGCTGAAAGGCTGCTCAGTGAGGAAGAAGTCATTACTCCAGAAGCTAGATTACAGTTTGCAAATGAACACAGACAGCAACCTTAATTTTAGGAGACATGTCCTCTGATTTCATGAAACTAAAACTATATTTGGCCACGGGGAGCCTAAGTCACGGCCTTATACTTCCGGTCCATGGGTCCTCTACTGCCAAAACAATGAATGAGAGTCAATGGAGTGATAAAAGTAATTTTGTGATCCCCATTTGAAATCCAGGGATTGAACATATGATATCTGGGAATTTTATAGACACATTTTGATGCAGAGAAAACGCTACTTTTCGGCAAAAGTTACTTTAGGTTTTGTGTAAAAACACTTAGTGGACTACGACTGAAGAAGAAGAAGGAGAAAAATGGCCGTGAGATTAGCCCGCTTCGCCTCCTTCCTCCAGGACGAAGGAAGGAGCATTTAACGTGGAGAGAACCACCATGAATGTGGAAAGTAGCAGCTATGCAAGGGGAGAAATAGTCGGTTGAGTGAGAGCCAGCATGCTTTTTCCACAAGGTCTCGGTGAGGATTTTAAAGGGGCTATATGCAATTTTCTGAAATATAAACTCGCAACTGACCCCACGTGGCCAAAAACGGAACTGCTCTCCCTTTCTGCTCGCTCTCACAGAGCGCGCTCGTGCGCCGGTCGCTCTCAATCTTCTATCTTTTTCGGGCACTTGTCAGGGGTTTAACTTTTTTAGTCTTATGTGAAGTTACTGTTGGTGTCAAAGTTGTCCTTGGTCTCTGTGTATTCGCACAATCCATTGAACTGCTTGCGAGTGCTGACTAGCGGTGGTGGCAGAGTGATCTGAAACATTTAACATGAACGCGCTTGACGTCACATCCGCAGACAGCGCGGGAAAATCGAACCCGACAGAAAATAGAAAAAATTGGATACAGGCTTATAGGTGCACCCCCATGTGAGCTGACAAGGTGTCAGTATGCTCATCAGGAGATGTTCGAGTCATAAATGGTCAAATAAAAAGCCTATTGTTACGTTTATTTTGGGGAAAAAGTTGCATATGGCCCCTTTAATTGCAAGCTAGCGTTGGCTCCGTGACGTCATATATGCAACTTCTGTTTTGTAGGCATTTTAATTGCAAATTTTTTACTATTAAATTAATCCCAAATCATTTGACAAACACAGTCGAAACACCCATCATTAGCAGTGGCGGCTGGTGAAAAATATTCTTGGTGGGGCTGTGCTTTTTTATTTCTTTTTTTAAATCAAAATTGTGCTTTCTGAGCTTTGTGCACAACTCCACTATTTCCTGAACTAAGTACAGCTCTTTTATTTCCTGTCTTACATCATTGGACAAACTGATTAATCCAGGTGTGTCTGACCATTGTTGTTGTGACTAATGATGTCAGACACACCTGGATTGATCAGTTTGTCCAATACAGACAAGAAATAAAAGGGCTGTACTTAGTTCAGAAAGTAGCCTAGTGGAGCTGTCCATATAGCTTATCAAGTCATTTTCAATAATCATCCCAAAACAATTGAACATAAACGGCTGGATACCAGTACTATGTGAAATACTGATTATTTTAATGCCAATATTAACAACTTGAGGCATTCTTATACTAAACATAAATACAATATTGCACAAAAAAGTTTGGAACCAAACTGGAAACAAATAACTTATTAGGTTTACACAAAAATTTTACACACAAAGCTGTTAAGTCTTACAGCAGCGCCCCCTTGTGGCAGAGAAATCACACTGCCAATGTTACCACCAGATATCTTGCCCGTCCTCACACCAGCCTTGGGGCAATTTCCCTTGTTGCGGCCAAATCAACGACGCTGATTGGATAAATTCCTGTTGCCATGTGTGAATTTCTTGTTAGTAATAATGGCTGGCTGCTGCACTGCTTGAGGCGATTTTTCTGTCGCCCCAGCCGCTCAGCAGCGGGAGCTTTTCCTCCGAAAATGATATATATTTTTATATACGATACTTTGTTACGAATTTAAATACATAATTAACTTAGAATATGTGATTATTGTTAAAAAAAATTTAAAATTAAAAACACCTGGGAAACACTGGGGTGGCGGCGCCCTATCGCCCTCTGTTGGCCAGCCGCCACTGATCATTAGTTGTCATTTAAATTGAGGTACAAAATATGTGTGATTCAGGACGTAAGACAAAGCGGACCAGAAAATAACTTTTATCTCTATTGACTTCCATAAAAAAAAAATTTCGGCCACAGGACCCATGGGCCAACAGGAAGGGGAGGAGACTTAGGCTCCCCATACTGACCATTGTTTTGAAGCAAAGGGTTAAGCTTACAAACCTGAATAAATTATCCCAACCGTGAAGTATGGGGGCAACAGTCAAGGCCGTTTCTGTTTTTTCATCAACTTTCTCCAATAAGAGTCATATGTTTTCAAACAGATTTTAACAAAGTGTCATAAAAGAAAAAGAAAATAATCTTAAGTGTAATTCCACCCATGAATGCAGGTACGTTGCAGTACATCATCATCAGCTTCTCTAAAACACACACACACACACTTTTTACTTACACTGGCACCCCATTGTGAAACTCCTCTATGGCCTGGTAGTAAATGGTGATGGCAACTTGTGTGTCGGCGTCAAAGGTGAACTCTACGTTATAGCACGCCCTGTTCTTCCCCGCCGCCTCGTCGCCTGGCAACTTCAGGTCCTCACTACACCTGGAAAATAGTGGGAAAAGTGTAAAAATAAAAATGTGCATTTACTGATGTCAAGAGCACTGTAAGCGATAAGTGCCTCAGCTCCTGCAGAAGGGGCTACTGTGCCTTGCAAATCACATTAAATCCCAATAACATATGCTCAGGTTTGCAGTTGTTAGAGAAAAAATGTTTAAAGGGTGTGAATACTTTGCAAAGCAATGGGATTTCACTTAATATCTATTCATGCAAAAAAACTAACTAAAAAATCTATTTAGATTCTAAACAACACTTTTCTATTTAAAGGGGCTATATGCAGTCGCATATATGACGTCACGGAGCCAACGCTAGCTTGCACTTAAAGGGGCTATATGCAACTTTTCCCCAAAATAAACGTAACAATAGCCTTTTTATTTGACTATTTATGACTCAAACATCTCCTGATGAGCATACTGACACCTTGTCAGCTCACAGTGGGTGCACCTATAAGCCTGTATACATTTTTTTCTATTTTCTGTCGGGTCCGATTTTCCCGCGCTGTCTGTGGATGTGACGTCAAGCGCGTTCATGTTAAATGTTTCAGATCACTGCCACCACCGCTAGTCAGCACAATTGAAGCAGTTCAATGGATTGTGCGAATACACAGAAGAGACCAAGGACAACTTTGACACCAACAGTAACTCCACATAAGACTAAAGTTAAACCCCTGACAAGTGCCCGAAAAAGATAGAAGATTGAGAGCCCCCGGCATACGAGCGCGCGGTGCGAGAGCGTGCAGAAAGGAAGAGCAGCTCCGTTGTTTTGCCACAGGTGTCAGTCGCGAGTTTAAATTTCAGAAAATTGCATATAGCCCCTTTAATATACTGTAGTTATACATTTTATAAGGAAGACAAGCAGCTTGGGTTTACTTCTGACATGAGTATTTGACTATAATGGCCCATCTAGTGCTAAAGAAAACATGTCAGCATTACAAGAAAGCATGAATGATTCAGCATAACCTCTAAAAATACAAGTTTTAGTTTGTCCCCTAAAAATAGCATGGTTGACTAACCCTACACAAGTACTTTAATGACATGTTGTGTCACTTAGGAAGAGGTGTGTACCTTACGAGCCGCAGCGTGTCCTTTCGAATGTTTATAAGGCTTCGTAGTGTCTTTACTGGTTCCTGGGCTGGAGGAGCTGCATACGGGAACTGGACACAAAACAGAAAACAAATTTTAGATGTAAAATACATGTTATGGGACAGAGGACGGTGAGCTCTTTGTTTTCCCTTAAACCAACCCAGCATTCTTTTTCTTGACCGCAGCAAATTTGGGGTTGCACAATGACCTCGACCGATCTCGAGTTAACCTTTGTCAGCACGGATCTAGTTGGTGCTGACAAGTGCTGAGCCTGGGCTAAAAAATCTGCTCGGACTGAGTCTTTCCAGGGACAGACCTGACACTTTTTTTTTTCTCTCTACACAACGGTCCCAGAGTAAAGGAAAACATCCCAGGGTCAAACAGAATCTCGTTATTTTAATTTGCTTACAGAACTAACTGGGTCTTTTTTAATAAGAATATAAAACACATTTTCTAACAGACTCCAATTATTTCATTTGTGACCACCCTTGACTTTAACTACTAATAAAAAACAAACTGGTATAAAAACTTTGGCATTTGTGTAAATATTAAATAGCTTTAACATCAGCCGGATTATTTACCTTCTAGTTAACAACCACTCTGGCAAAAGTTAGAAATTAGGGGTCAGAAGCCTCACGACTAACTCAAAGTATAGGCAACTAGACCAAAATAGTTGAAGCCAAGGTTATACTAGTTAACTAGCAGACCTGAAAATGTGCACTAGTTAACTAGTCTGAGCTTTTATACTCTTTCTAATAACTGACTGGTGCATCTAAAGAATGTCAGATATTTAACTAGTATGGCTAGAAAAAAGCTTGCTAGATTACTGAAAGCTAATTTTGGCCAATGGCATAACTAGACCTAACTACTTTTTTAGCTGCACTAGTCAAGATTTTATACACAATTTCTATTTCAAAATTCAATGTTTTTCCAGATTAAAATGTCTAAATGTATAATTTCCAAGTGATAATGGATAAATGGATCATAGCAGACTTATGATGGATCAGAGCAGATTGTTGGAGCAGACTGTTATCACCAAAGAGCATTAACTAACCTTTAACTGCTTTTCAAGCTCTCCTAGACAACTAGATGTATTTTTAGATTGCCCTAACCACAGCAGTGAGTTAGAGTTTTTAACGCTAACTAGCTAACTAGTTAACAAAAACCCTACTAGTTGGTACTTTTGTGAGAACAGATGGACAAAAGGTGTTACTAGTGCAGTAAAATATTGAATATGAACTAATTTCAAACTACAGTAATGCATTGTAGTCACGAAATTGTAAGCAAAACGTCTGCCTGATTTCAAGGATATCAAATATTAACTCAAATGGCTGGCCACAGTCTCTGGTTCACTTCCCAGCAACTCTTTCACTGTGTGTCTGAAACTGCTGAATGATCGTAAGGGGAGTGCCGGGGTCATTTGAGGATCTCAGGAGAAGAAACGTGCAGGATGTGGTCGGGATACCTCAGCAGTACAACCCCTGATCTGAGCTCCCGTGTGTTTAAGCATGTTTGTTTGGCTGTGAATAGCACCATATTCAGCACTATTACACATCTGGGCTCGGCGGGAGTCACGCCTGCAACCCACACAAACAAACACACGGAGAGGAGCTAGTGCTGAAACGGGCCATTCACTGAAACCTCACTGGCAACCATGCACGTCAAATAATTTACTTACACAACTATCTACTGTTAAGTGAAAATTATTTGCTCTCTTACAGATTACTTCTGGTTTTGCTTTTTTTCTTGTAATTTCTAATAAAATTATTTAAATTAATAACAGTGAGGCATTAAAGGTATATCACTAAATTTATTGATGGTGAGAAACAAAAATAAATGCCAAAAAAAAGAAAGTTCTCAACATTATGAACAAAAGAAAAACATTCTGAAAACAAGTTACTACACTTCAACTGGTTATTTTTGTGGCGAGTAACAGGTCCTCATGGCACAAGACCTCTTTTAGAAATCAGCAGCTGTTTAACCACTGGCTGCTAATGATGTTGATGCCTTTTTCAAAGTTTTTAAGAAATATGTGGACCAGAATGTTTAGATGGAGTTGTTTGTGAAAACAAACAGAAAGGAGCTTTCCATTTCATTTGCATCGCAACCTTAGAATCAGACAAACACAAACATTATAAACTATTTAAACCTTTACTTTTACTTTTAAAAACTGTGATTTGTGAAACCAAAATTACATGGTGAAAAAAAAACCATTTTGTCTTTCTCTTGTGAAATCAAAACTGTGTATCATCTGGTCTTGTCAGATGAATCTGTAGTCTCACTACTGATATTTTTTTAATATCGTCTTCAAACAAATAAAAAAAGGATTTTAGACTTTCTTATCTTGTTCATCTTATACATCAACACAAACATCTCTTGAATCCGTTCTATTTCTTGGCAGATACCATTGTGATTGAGCTTTTCCACATCTCTATTTGTCCACTAGAGACGGATTATGTGATGCATTATGAGTGGCCGTACATGTTCTTAAATTAAATGGGTACATTTTAATCTCTCATGACATGCAGCTTTTAGAGAAGTCTTCGTGTAATGCTCACTTGGATATGTACTCACAGGCCATTTATGTGACACAGACCATTTTCCACACAGGACTGAGTAAGGTTATGACCTTGCTTTAGTTTGGCATATAAAGACAAAAATATCAGCAGGGGATGATAAAATCTATCCTGTGAGAACAATGAGACCATTGAGAAATTAATGACAGCCTATTCGTTATATATAGTCATAATAATGAGGAAGTAAATGCTTTTGTGCAGACAGGGACATTAAAAAAAACTTGATTTAGTTATATTTTCAGGGCTTCTGCTGTAGATTTTGTGGTATGCAGAATACTTTGGTATATAGAGGTCAATGGCAGCAATTCAGTCAGGTTCTGTGATTGTCAAATAGTTCTGAATGTTGTAAAGCATCTTCTTGACTGTAGAATATTTGAATATGGCCCTCGAGATTAAATGGCCTTAACAATTGCTTCCCGAAGACCATGTTTGTTTTTTTATCAATAACCCTGCAATTTCCTTCATTGTGGCATAAAAACCATTTTCTTTTTGTGTCGCATAAGAATGACCTTCTGAGAAACCCTTAAATACAGCCTCAGCTATTGTCATACTTGTGGCGCCAGTGTGGTGCGGCAGACAGAAAGCAAAACTGCGGCTAGGTCTGTGAAACCAAACACCATTATACAACGCTGGTAATGCATTAAATAACACATATGCAAAACTAAATCTATTAAAAAACAAAAACGCTGAAGCTACTAACTGAATTCTGTGCCTATAGCAGGATTATACACTCTCAGGAAATCAGGGAAAAAACTATACGCCTAATTTTAGCCTCCACAGAGCCAGAAACAGCAGAACCATTGAGATTGGTGCTCAGAGATGGAGGAAACCATTTTCATATCAGCTTCAGCACGCCTGTGTCAAATTCTCATTTTCCTTTGCAGGCACGAGCGTTTGATTCTGCAGCTCTCTTTAGTTTGACCTTCAGGAGAATGTGTCGCTTGTCAGTCTCACTGCACATAGAGTCAGCAGATAATGATTTTCCAGTCTAATTAGTTTAATGAGATGAAATAAATTTCAATCAGTGATGGTTTGAAAGGCTGTTAATTGCCTTTGCAGAAGTCAAAAAGTCAGCAACTCCCTTTGACATCACAACAGGCCCTAATCGATGTGGTAGTCAGTACAAACGAAAGCAATTGAGATACGAATGTTCTCTTTACTGGTCACCTTTTGGACCACAAGCACCTTTATTTATATCTCTTTTTTCAGTTGAACCACAGCGTTCCACTCAGAAATATACACTTTTTGTTACAGCCTTATAGTGTGCAATAATGTGCCGGTTTGTCGACGGTCCTCTCTGCAGAGAGGAAGAAAATAACTTTAAAGAACCTCCAGTTAACAATACTATATTTTTGAAGCAGATGACAATAATAAAAAATTTTTAGGGAGTTAGTAAAGTTAGGAAATACAGTTGAAACCAGACGTCACATTAAAAAGACAAAAAAAAAATCTCTGTCTTAAGTTAAATCAGATCAAACTTCTCTTGTTTTAGGTCAGTTGGAATTATCTAAATTATTTCTATTTGCTAAATGCCACAGTGATGATTATGAGAGAAAGAATATGTCAGAGATTATTTATTAATGTTTTCAAAATGAAAAGTTTTCATACTGAATGAGAACTATCTCTTTAAACAGGAAGGGAAAGTCCAGGTGACGATGTCATGGTTTTGGAAACCTCCGATAGGTTAACTGCAACATCTTTGTTAATTGGAGGCACACCTGTGGATGTATTTTAAGATCAAACCTGGAACACACTGCTTTCTGGTTTGACACTATCGGAAAGTCCAAAGAAATCAGGCAAGATATCAGGAAGAGAATTATGGAGCTGCACAGGTCTGGTTCATCCTTGGAAACAATCTCCAGATGCTTGAAGGTGCTGCGTTCATCTGTTCAAACAATTATATGCAATGATAGACATGATGGAAATGTCGAACCATCATACTGCTCAGAAAGGAGACGGGTTCTGTGTCCAAGAGATGAACGTGTTTTGGTCCAAACTGTGCAAATCAATCCCAGAACAAAAGCCAAAGACCTTATGAAAATGTTGGGTGAAGCTGGTAGGACAGTGTCATTGTCCACAGTGAAACATGTCCTGTAGCGACATGGGCTGAAAAGCCACTCGGCGAGAAGGAAGCCATTACTTCAAAATAAATAGAAAAAAAAGCCAGAATGTGGTTTGCAAATGCCCACAGGGACAAAGGAGACATGCCCTGCGGTTGGATAAAATTAAAGTGGAACTGTATGACCATAATGACCATCATTACTTGTAGACATTGGCCAGTCAGCTGTGCAAAAGTCATACAGAGGTTTTAAAAAGTTAAGATTTCAAAACTTTGATATTCATAACACCAATTACTATAGTTTAAATTATTTTTTATTAGATGCCCGAAAAAGCACCGAAGTCCCCATCTCTGCCCACCGTGATGCCTCTTTTCCTGTCTTTTTCAGAGAATGCACATTATCAGGAGTTTTTGGAAGCTAACTCCGAACAGCTTTCTAGTGTTTATAACGACCACAACAACTAAATAAACACAGTGAAATCAGGAGGGTAGTGTCGCTTAACATTGTTAGAAATAGACGCGCCTATTTACATGTAAAGGTAACAAAAATGGTAAAAGTTGAGAGGTGGTATGCATTAAAGTTTGAATAATCAAAATAAAGTTACACCACTTTTTCATTTGAGTATTCGAGTCAAGGCAGTCTTTATAATTCATCTGCAGTGTGAAGAAACCTACTGCTACTGGTCTGCTCCCCAGGAAGTTAAGATCTGTGTTTTCCCCAAACAGGTAACCCTCCGGATGGGTGGAGTCAAACTTCTCCCCTCCCATGATGAAATGATTGGCGAAGTAACTCCCTGCAAAAGGAGATAGAGAAAATCACTTTTTAAAAACATTTGAAAATATACGAGATTTTGAAAATTATAAGAACAAAACTAGTTCAGAGAGGGTAAACATTTTCCTATTGTTTAGTTGCTGGTTTTAAAGTAACAATAAGATTCTAACCCATACAACCCAAGGAACCACTAAAGGAATTAACTTCAATAAAAGGCCATGATAAAAATAAAAATCCTTCTGCAGATTGTCATGTTTTGACTTGTGTCTGGTGTTCACCAGGTTCTACAGCTATTTCAAACAATTTCTTTAGAACCTAAAAGGCACAAACTCAACTGTAGTGTCTGAAGCAATTACAATAGTAAGTATTACTAAATGCATTCATTGCATTTGGTTATCTAAAAGGGAGTCACTGTAAACTAAACCATCAATGTTCATATAAAAACATACATATATATATATATATATATATATATATATATATATATATATATATATATATATATATATATATATATATATATATATATATATATATATATATATATACACACATACATATATATATATATATAAACAAATCAATATCAGAAAATCCAGGATGTCAATGTATTATCCTGAAGACTGTACTCTATCTATATGTACTAGGGATGCACTGATGTGAAAATTTGGGCCAATATTAATACTACTGTTATGGGCAATAACCAATATTTACAGATATTATATTTATTATATATATTTCCCTACACATTGTAAAAGTAACAACCCTCCATTCATCGATTCTCTGCTTTAGTTAAACACCCCATACTCCTGTGCTGCATCACTATCACATGACCAAACAAATACCACATGATCAACCCACTCCTGAAACACAAACGACAACAAGATGGAAATAAACATCAGTTGTTTGTATTGTCCCAGTTTTACTCATCGGACTGATACAGATATATAAATACAAATGACCAACATCGGCTGATACCGATGTTGATGCAGATATATGGTGCATCACTAATATAAACAATATTAATATGAGTGTGTATGGAATTCACTGCTATCAACTGACTGTGTAAATTACAGGCATTACACTGGTGGAGGGATTTCCTTTGAATTCAGGTCTGTTTGGCACTATATTGTAACTATTTCCGTGAAGGGATCGTCACATCTTGAGAGGCAGAAAACCCCCAAATTTGGAAAGTATGACAATTACAACAAACGACATCTGTCTATTGGTTTTCAAAGGAAAAAAAGTATTTTTAAAAAGGCACTATTCTGGCACTAGGAGAGCCTGTTGAGTCACAACAACTAAAACGGGAAATCACTCCTGTATATGGAAAATTATGCAGTACCTGGAACGGCAGCATCTGGAAATCACAAAACAGATTGTTTTCTTCAAAAAGTAAATAAATAAAATAACCTTCGAAAGTGAACGTGTCAAGTGAATATGTGGCCTACTATAGGTCACCCCAAAAAAATGGAGGAGGTGAGAACTTGAGCTTTTTGCTCTTTGTAAAACATAGGTCAAACAAATTTATTTTTACACAGAGAAAAACTCTGCCTCTCTGAGGGGAATACATTTTGCAACAGGATTATGAACCATCTGGAATCCTGGGTTTGATATAAGGAACAACGCAAAGCTCTGGGGTGAGGATACAAGAAAATATCATTGTCTATGACCAACAGCTGAAGCAGAGCCAACAGCCAGACCACTGAGGCAACGGTGGGTGTTTTTTGTGAGCAAAAAATTTTATCATGTAAGGAAATGTTAACAATTAGCTGCAGCAGCACTGTTTTTTTTTTATGAATTCAAATTGAGGCTACAGACTTTGCAATCACTACATTTTATTTGAATGGAGACGTTCTCCATTTATCCCCAATTTTACCATTCAAAATTTAACTTCAGTACTATTTCGCAACTTTCGGCTAGTTTTCTCTCAGCTCTTTGTTGAATTGCAACCAACAGCATGACCACAGACTCATAGTGTTAAAATTTATCAACCACAAAATGGAGTCAAAATGTCAGTTTGTGAAAACTAAAGCGAGGAAAAGGAAAACCCTCAAATTTAAAGGAAGGACAAAGGAAGCTGTGTGTTCCTTTTATAGAGTGTATGATATGAAAGACATGGTTCTATCAAATGAAAAAGCTGAGCCAATGTGGGTCTAAATCGCTTAAAATATTATCATCACTTCACTCACTGCAATGGTAAAACAGCTCTGCTAATGCATGATCTGCACTGATTTTAAAACTACTATTTAATTTTAGTCCATTTGAAACTAACAAAAAAGGAAATAAATTGCTGTGGGGGAAAGCTGTATTCAATGTAGAAAAAAGTCAGGTTGTTACTAGCTAGCTGGTTTTTCAGACGCTTACATTTAAGATTTAAGTTGGACAACAAGTAGCTTTAATGGATGTGTTGCCTTTTAATGACAGGTCAAGCTAATATCATAAGACTGTAATGGTGGTTCGTCGTTGAAACACGTGACGACCAGCCACCCAGGGATGTTTCTGCCTGGGAACGCAGGTATAGCTTCCCTGAATGATCCTGTTCCCCCACAATGACAGCCATTACCACACTGTAGAGGGGGGAAAAAAGGCTCATTGACAAAGCTCTCTGTCTTTGCTCTTCATCACATTCTTTTTATTTACAGCAGGTGGGAAAAGGGGCCTTGTCACCAGATCCCACAGACAGACAGGAACTGGGGCTGACAGATCGGTTTCACTGGTCGCTGCAGCCACCGCCACCTTCTGCTTCAGGCTACCAATTCATGCAGCTGCCGTGGCAACAGTGGCATCCGCAAATCAACATTTCTCCTTCCATCTTTCACAGCTCTTTTCAGAATTAAAATATGCAATCGGATGTACAAGCAAAACAACACTCGACATATATCCCTTGTTGTTTCTGACCTCTTTTTGGAGGGGGAAATTTCATGTTATTTTATGCCGGATGTAGCTTTAGCTCTGAAGAGTAATATCTTGATGTGTTCAGACACAATCTCATTTTTGACACTAAAAAGGGATTAAGCCTAAATCAGGACAGGGAAGCTGAGCATGATGCTGCAAGGAGAAAAAGTCACATGGCATAAAAACCACTAGGCTGATTTCTTTTTGGAGCACAATGCCTTCCAAAAGTATTCATAATATTTTGTGTTTCACATCAGAAACACAAATGTCTATGTATTTCAGTGGGACTCTTCCTGATACCCCTTCACAAGAAAGCACAGAATTGTGAACTGGAAGGATATGCTGCACATTTTAACATGTTTTTCCAAATAAAAATGATGACTACAAGTTTAGAAAATGAAATTGTTGCCCATTATGCTTTGCAAAATAGCTCAATCTCAGGTAGATTAAAGAGAGAGCATATCTGAGCTCCAATATGCAAGTGCTGTCAATGATTGCCATTCGGATTAGGTTTGAACTTTGACTAGGCCATTCTAATACATAAACTTTGAACTAAATTGGGAATTTCCTACTCTTTTAAGTGTATTCCATCTAAAAGTTGCAACAAAAACAAGTTTTGGAGTTTAAGACCCCTGATGTAAACCATTGTAGCTCTGGCTGTAAGTTTAGGGTCGCTATGAACCTCCAGTTTCTTGCAGCCTTTAACGCACAGGTGTCAAACTCCAGTCCGCAAGGGCCGGTGTCCTGCAACTTTTAGACATATCTCTGTTTCAACACACCTGAATCAAATAACTAGGTCATCAACAGCACCCCACATACCCAAACTGTCTGCTGAGGAGGCAATTTAACCATTTGATTCAGGTGTGTTGGACCAGGAACACATCTAAAGGTTGCAGGACACCGGCCCTCGAGGACTGGAGTTTGACACCTCTGCTCTAACGTGTTCTTCCAGGATTGTCCCGCATTTAGCTCCATCCATTTCCCCCCCATCAACTCTGATCAGTGTCCCTGTCACTGCTCATGAAAAGGCCTCCCCACAGCATGATGCGGCCACCTCCGTTTTTCCACAGTCAAGAGTGGTGGATTCAGGAGAATGTTAACCAAACGGTTGACGAAAGGGCTTCACAATTACACCAACGATCATAAGATAGCAAAAGAAAAAACTTAAAAAGCATACATTTTAAGTCTGTTATTTCATATTCAGCATAGGGCACTAATAATAAGCTTGGTGCATCGTGACTAACGTAATTTTAGTAAGGTCAGTTGCTATGGGGGAAATTTAGGTCTGATTAATGAAACTTTGATTGTTGTCAGGAGTTCCTAATTAACCTATCAGTTCATATTTCAAGTACCCATATATGATTTCTTTCTGCATTTCATCTGCAAAATTTGCAGTCCGCAACTTCAAGATACTGTGTTTTTATTTCTATCTTCTTTATTCAATGAATCTATGATTACCAAAATATGTGATCCTGGTATAATCTAAAGGTGGGGCCATTAGTTAGTGATAATACTCAAAGAGGACAAAATAATAATAATAATAATAAATATATAGAAAATGTTATGCATATAAATTTTCTGCCAAAGAGGGGGCATCCAGTTCATTGGGGTGGCCATTTCCCCCCTTGCCCAATCCATAGCGGCGCCACTGCTAACATATATATATATATATATATATATATATATATATATATATATATATATATATATATATATATATATATATATATATATATATATATTGTATATATATATATATATATGTATATATATATATATATATATATATATATATATATATATATATATATATATGTATATATATATATATATATATATATATATATATATATATATATATATATATATAAAACTTTAAAAAGGGATTGTTAATTTCGAGATGATGCCGCAATCTTGTTGTTTTTGAAATAAAACTAAGCAATTTAAGTCCTAAGAACGATTTCAACTAGAGAATAAATTTTAAGCGAGGATGGTTTAAGGACACGGTGAGGTGCTCTGCAGGCCCGTTAGTTAACCAGGTTTACTGATGGTGCTCAGAATAAACCGTCCGCAGTGATCTTTGGAGCAGCCACCCACCCCAGGCCGACCTGTTGTTGACTTACCAGATTTCGGGGGATAACGATACACCGAACTGGACGGAATGTCCACTTCTTCCACGCCTATGTTCTGTCTGCTTGTTAAAGCTCCCATTTCCAGTCAAATGAAGACCATACGGCCGAACGGGCATAACACGTCAGGGTCGCTTTGTGCGCTGCGGCTTTTTATTCGCGATCATTTAATCCACTTCGTGCTGCCCCTGTTCATTTCTGTCGGCTCCGAGCCTCCGTCGTAAATGTGACCGTCCCGGAGATTAGTATAGTTGTTGTCTGGCTGCTTATCGCCTCCACCCCCCCCCCCCCCCCCTCTCTCTCTCTCTCTCTCTCTCTCTCTCTCTCTCTCTCTCTCTCTCTCTCTCTCTCTCTCTCTCTCTCTCTGTGTGAGTGGGTTTTTTTTCTCAGACAAAAAAAATTGAGGTATAAATCTCCGATCCTAGATCCGCTTCTTCACCGGACAGTGTGTGGCGAAGAGACGCTCTTCGACACCTCCGCCTGATCATGTATCCTCCCCCCTTGCCTTCACCCCCTTCTTCCACCGGTGCTTGGCGTTGCTGGGTCCCGTCAGAGAGCTCTGTGGATCCCCATGACGTCACACAGGCACAAATCCTGACCGTGTTTTTTTTTTTTTTTTTTTTTTGCGCAGTCCCCCCTTTCTCTCCACCAGCTGCTAGCGGCTAAAAATGCTGCTGCACTGCAGTAGGTGGCACCGTGCCTAGAACCGGTCAAGAGACATTTAAAGCTCTCTTAGTTTTAAGCTATCTGATCCTGAAACACGTACAATGAGACATTTTAAAGCGCTTAGTTTTGATTCACCGTGAAATAAGAGACGGTAAAAACATATTTAGTTGAGAGAAGGAAAACCTCCCGAGGTGCGGGCGGACGATGGGCTCGGTCTCTTTTACCTAAAAGGAATTGATTTAGCGAAAGGAAGACAGAAATAGAGCTGGACTATATGCTGGACTCCTGTTCAACAGAGGGTAATGTAATTGTTACAAATGGACACTAGGGGGCGCACTACACAGAGGGAAACGGAGAGCTGACTAGCCAATCAGAAGAGGCTAACACGGAAAAGGGAAGAGAATCGTTGCTCCTTAAAAACGATGCGTCAGCGAGTCCACCATATTGTGAGGGGCAACCTCGCCTTTGAAAGCGGCTGAAATGATCTCAGAAAAGTGTTTTCTGAATGAAAAAACTTTAAATTCTTAAATAGATGTAGCTAAATTAAAGGGTGGATGTTGAAATCTTAAGTCGACCCTAAGGGTGAACAAGACAAGACGATTTTATTTGTATAGCACACTTTCAACAACAAGGTAATTCAATGTGCTTTACCTCATTAGGGGATAAAGTAAAACCAGCAATAAAGCATAAAATACACACAAAGCATATGGCACATAAAACATCACATGAATTTAGGATAAAGTTTAAAAAGGCAATAAAGCATGAAGCACACACAAAACATATGATACATGAAAATATTACTCAAATTAATTTAAAATAATTAAAGTGTATAAATGCATTTCAAAAGTCTGGATTCAGTCGGACAAAGACAATAATCTGGTTTTCTTATACAGCATGTAAACGCACTGAATGACTTAAATCACTCAGGCAAAGGTTTAAACTGGCTGACATTCATTTAATCAGATTTTAATATAGAGAAGGAGTCAATAATTAACAAATCAATTTCTTCATGTCTAGTCTTCAAGACAGGGGCTGAAATACTTGCATGTAAACCACTTTATTGGACTCTAGTATACAAATCCATGCACTGCCACCCACTGGCCTACTAGTTTAACTTTAACCCCCCACCAACCCTAAAAAAAAAAAAATCAAACACACTTTTCACTTGGGCATTTCTTCTAGCACTAGACTCTTTCAGGTAACTTTGTAAAAATTTTGAAGACCAATGCAATCCTAAAATTGATTGATTTTATGTAAGTAGGAAATTCCAGGTAATAACCACTCCATTTAAATGGACACCATTCATCGTTTACTATAAAATAAACAAATAAAATACATTAGTAAAAGGCTTGTGTGCTTTAATTAAAGTATAAAATAGGAAGCAATAAGAAGAAACCAACTGTTTTAGCTTTGTGAACTAACTCACTGGACAGTGGCCAAGGGGCTAATACGATCGTTGAGAAATCACAAAATTATGGAAAAGTAGAAAGAAAAATCGAAGAAAATACCTAATTAATTAAATTACATCACATGATACAAAACAAAGGTTTTTTCATAAACCTTTATTTAACAATTTATCTTTTTACAACTTACTCTATGTTTTAAACATCAGTAGACAGTTACAAGTTTCAACATTATTACAAATTTTACAGTGTAATCAGGAGTAAGGGCACTTATACTCTTAGTATAAAAGAAGAAAAAAGAAAAGAGGAATAATAAATAAAAAATAAAAAATGCGAGATTACAAATCATAGTAATATTTGGAATGTAATACAAAACAAAGTGGTCGACTTCTACGGTTACTGCTAGAATGAACTCCTTGTCAACAGGGGGCAGTATAACGATTACACAGAAAGAGGCGGGTAAGTGAATAGCCAATCAGAGGAGGCCAACGCGGGCGCAAACAAAAAACGGAAAAGGAAGCTGTGCTGCCGCCATTTCACGTGAAAAGCAGCGCGGTCAGACCGCGACGGAGTGGTTGTATTTGTCTAAATTAGATCAGTTTGATGGGAGTTAACAGTCTTGTCATTTAAAGTCAAATTTAGCAGTTTTACTACTCTTTAGGGGCCTCAAAGTTTCAGTCTTAGCAGCCCCGCTCTGTTGCTTGGGAAAAAATGAGCTACGGAAGGCCGCCACCAGACGTCGAGGGGATGACCTCCCTGAAAGTGGACAACCTGACTTACAGAACCTCGCCAGAGACTCTCCGTCGAGTTTTTGAGAAGTACGGTCGGGTGGGGGACGTTTACATTCCCCGGGACCGGTACAGCAAGGAGAGCCGCGGCTTCGCCTTCGTGCGTTTCCTCGACAAGCGCGACGCCGAAGACGCAATGGACGCCATGGACGGCGCGCTGCTCGACGGCCGTGAGCTGCGGGTTCAGATGGCCCGCTACGGACGGCCGCCCGACTCGATGTATAGCCGAAGAGGAGCTCCACCGCGCAGATACGGAGGCTACGGACGCAGAAGCAGGAGGTAATGTTGAATATAAACGTATTATGACGTTTTTGTTGTACATGGCCTCGAATAAGCACATGGTCACACCGAAGAAAGCAGCGCGAAGACAAGTTTTTTTTTTCGCCTTTCGTAAAAGATAAATTGTTTAATTGGTTATTATTTTAGAAAACTCATCACTTCTGAAAAGGGCGGGAAAAAAAGAGTATTCCAATATAACGCCCGCCATAAGTGGTGTTTAAGGACTGTAACTAGTGTTTTATGCAGGAAACAATTTACTTCCCACGTTATCTTAGTTAAGAAAGTAGTAAAGATATATTGAGAAATGATTATATTATCTCACTGGTGCTTAATGAGTGACTTAATAAACCCACGTGTGTTGAGCAAGCCTTGATAAATTCTGTGGTAGAAAACAATGAAATGCTTGTATAAAAAAGGCCAAACATAATTTTGTAGTGGACATTCTGTTGATGACTATTAATTGGAGTCATAAAAAAAATAATGTTCTTACAGTAGCCCGAGTAAACTCTAGAAAATTACTTAAGTGGATACAAAATCTCCCACAGATGGCGATGAATACAGCGTGGGATGCTTGTTAACCACATCAAGCATGGTTTCTGGTTCAAATTAACCGTCAGGCCATCAGAATACAGTGTAACCAGTTTAAAGTCAGATCTTTCTACAACCCGTATAACATTAATGTCCGATCAGAAATGTAGTTTAGATGATTTACTAATTTGTAAATTGATTTGGCATATATGTACAGAGATGTAATTGTCAAAGTGTAGCTGCAAGATTGCGACATTGCTGCTTTCTTGTTGCTATTGGGTTGTTTCTCTACTTCTTCTTTTTGCACCCCCAGTCGCTCAGCCAGTCCCCGTCGCCGCAGACGAAGCCGCAGCCGCTCCAGGAGCAGAAGCCGTTCCAGATCCAGGAGCCGTAACCGTTACAGCCGCTCCAGGTCCCGTTCTTACTCCAGATCAAGATCCAGGTCCAAGTCTAAGTCCAAATCCAAGTCCAGAACGCCCAGACGGAGCAAGTCGAAGTCTCCTTCCAGATCACGGTCTCGCTCCAGGTCCAAATCCCGCTCCAGGTCCAAGTCAAGGAGTCGAACCCCGGGTTCCAACCGAGCGTCAAAGTCCCGATCCAGGTCCAAGAGTGGACCTAAATCACCAGGAAACAACGAAGCAGAGCCTTAACCAAATGTGGATGCAATATGACGGTATTCAGGGGATGGGGTGATTTATTCTATTCATTATGTATCGTAATGGTATTTAGTCCCTCCAAATTTGTGTTCTGCAGTCTTTATGCTTCATACAAGTCTGCAGAATGCTGCTAGAATGTAAAAAAAAAAAAGCGTTGATAAATGTGTAGTGTTGGCTTTGTGTGTGCTTTATGTTGAACCTTTTTCCACACAATTTAAAGCGCACACAGGCAACAGGAGATTTGGCTTAAAAGCATTATAAAATGGGGGTGCTCACATTTGTGTTGCTTTTGTTTGGGATGGGAGGCGGGTGGTTGGAATGTGGGATGCTCACTCAAATCGTTCACCTAAATGTGGAATTCTTTCCTCCAAGCTGCTGAGTCCTGTTTGCAAAGAGAGGAGGAGGAGATGGGGGTGTTGCAGTGTGAGAGCAGTTAGTGTGTGACCCGCCCATGTGACCTGTCTGTTGCTGAGAGCCATGGCAGTTGCTAAGAAGCAGGTCGTCATGGCGGTGGTTCGGGCTGTCAATTGGTGTATGAGGTGGTGTGGTGAGGTACGTTCTCGCGGGGCGCGCACAGGCAGATGCACTGAGCAGTTTACCCACCTGTGCCTGTGGTTTCCTCCGCCTCACAGAAAGGGAGCCGACCCCGAGGTTTGTTTTTCCCAATATGCCCGAGTGTAAGACTTGTTAGAGATAGTGTGGGAAGAATTGGGGTCAGGAAATGTAAAACAAGGACGTGAGATAATGAGTTAAATGTATACCTCAGATTTAACAGCAGTGTCAGGACAGAGATCATGCAAGTATTTAAATATTCAGATCAGCTGTAGGAATTGATACCAGGTTCTGTTTTTGCTCTTGCTGACTTAGTTTTTGTCTTTCCTTCCAGGTCTTGCATTGAGCCTTTGAGGACATCTGGAACAGCCTCACTTTGAGCAAGAATTACTCTACTATTACCACTGAATGCAGACTGAAAGGTTAATTGGATCTTGGTCTAAAATGTTTTAAATGTTTAAATTTGTTTGTAATCTGCTGAACCAATTTCTGTAACTTTGACATAATTTGTAAAGCTGAGTTTATTGAAAGGGATTTATGAGGTATATTTCAATTTACCTTTTTTGGGGTGGGCTTTTTTCATTGAACTTGTAAGTAATAAACTCCTCTGAATCAAAATATAATTTTCAGTAGGCTGTGTTCCGTTTTTTCTGTTGGTTGAATATGAAACTTATTTGCAAAGCCGATGTAGGAAATGATGTCTCTTTGTTTGCAGTATTTACAGCTGTATTGCCACTCTTTCTGGAAGGGGGGGGGGGGGTGTTTAGTGTACAGTGACATAAAAGCCACTTAGATTTGTGATTTGCTTAATCCAGCAACATTTTTTTTCTGCTTTTTTCTGTCTAGTTCAAGTTGCTTTCCTATGACTCTAACCCTCTTTCTTGTGTATCTTTTGTGCACTAGGCGCAGTTGTGTAGCAGTTGAGTAATGCTGGTTAGCTGTTAAGATGCGGTGCAGTGCGGTGGTGACATGGTGTGGCGTGTTGCGGTGCTGAGTGCCCGGTGCAGTTCCGGGGCTCGACCCTTCGCTGCCGTTTGCCGGTTTGTAAGCTCACAGGTGTGGCAGACCATCCATCCTCTCCTGTCTGTGACCTCTACTTCCCTACATATGCTGTACATATTGTCTTCTATCCTCTTTACCCTTCCTTCTCTTCTGTGTCCCACCCTCAACCTACCTTCTGTGGTTTATCCACCAAATTGGTCTTGCTTGCTTTGAAAAACTGGTCCAGTGGGACTCTAAGAGAAGGGTTAAGGGGCAGTTAATGGCTTCTTATAAAACATTTTGAATCGCATTCTTCTATGTACCTCAAATGTCTTGTAATTGCTTCAAATGAATGCTAATAAAGATCTTTGTTGGAATTTAATGTCGCTTTTATATCCTTAACACGTCTTTGTTAGTGTCCTATGTTTGATAAAAATCTTGGTCCTTTGCATAAGTTAGTTTGTATGAAGTTTTGAGATTCTGTAATATTCAAATGCTTTAAATATTGAACAGTTAACTCGTGCAGATTATGTACATAATACAGCAATGTATTATGGGCTTTTTTTTAATTAATTTTGGTTATACCTAAACCTAATGAAAGCGTGTCAAATAACGAGCTGTGGAGTTCAGAATCGATGGACATCGGAGGACAGTTGGGTGAAAGGAGAAACTGGTAGGAAAAGGTGTACATGTGGAAAGGGCGACTGCAGCCTTGAGGATGGTGAAGCAGAGCAGATTCACAAGGTGTGAGCAGGAGTCGGCACACCTTTCCAGGAGCCACTTAAACTAGTGTCCGAAACCCTAACACACGCTGCAATTACAAAACTTGAGGATTTAAAACTTTTTTTAGAACATTTCAACACGGTTTGATATTTCTCTGGGTTTTGAGAGTGCTGAATCAGCAGTTTGTGTCAACACCTTCACATCTATCATGGTGAAAGGTTCTGTCTAAGATGGTGGCAAATCCATGGAACCCAGCTTTTCCTGGATTTAGGAGTAAAAGAAACTGGATTGTTCCTCAGTGGACCGTAAATATAAAATCTCATTTGGAAATCAAGGTCTGGGAGTTTGAAGTATGGAAGAGGCATGGGATCTATGTTGCTTGGCCAGTGTGAAGTTTCCAGTTTGATGGTTTGAGGAACTCACTACTGGTGTCAGTCCACTTTGTTATGGAGCATCTTTGAGATTCAGCACGTCTGTCCTGGGAAATTTTGAAAGAAATACATGCTGCCCTCTGCTGACAATCTTTATGTAGATGCCTGATTTGATCACCATAGCATCGCTGTGCTTCGTTTACCAGTAAATTCACCTGATGTAAGCTTCACAGCAAATCTAGGAAGTGTTAGCAGTACAATGAGATGCCAAACCCAACATGCAGGTGGCTGCAAGAAAATAACCTGGGCTTCCTTTACACTCGAGCTAAACCACAGACTGGTGGTCTCCGCAACATGCTCCTTTGTTGTAACTCGTGCAAAGAATCCTGAGCAAGTACTATTTGTGTATAATACATGGAAATATTTTTCAAAAATTATGTAGGGACAGAATGGCAGTAAAAGTTCATCCAACTGTCTAAATATACTATAAAGGTGCAGAGTGAACTCACGGGCTTAGAAATATAACCTACCAAATATTGCAACCAAACAATTTGAGATTCAGATTATTCGCATATTGAGGATCGACTGTGTCCTTGATCTTCTGTGATCCAAACTTTAGCCAAGTAGATCTCACTGAAGAAGTGGATGACTATTCTATAATGAACCTTCAGGTTCCTCATTTCTTCATATTGCTAATAATGTGGATTGTTATCAAAAGAACCTTTGAGTGGGTTGGTGTTGAAACAGAGGAATTTATTCAGCAAAACCAACCAGAGCGGAGTAAACAAAACACTTTTTTTCTAGGGATGCACGATATATCGGCATCAACATCGGAATCGGTCCGGTAAGTAACAGAGGGCCGATATTAAATGTTTATTTATTTCCATCTTTATGACGTTTCTGTCTGTGTTTCGAGGGGGGCTGTTATCCATGTGGTGTTTGGTCATGTGACAGCGTAGTGATGCGGCGCAGGAATGTGGGGGGTTTAACTCAAGCAGAGAAGCGATGTAGATGGTGTGGTTGATTTTCCACTGTGTTGAAAGTGTAGGGAAATCTACCGTATACCATATCGGTCATCGGCCATCGCAGCGGGATTAATATCGGACATTGGTATTGGCCCAAATTTTAATATCGGTGCATCCCTAATTTTTTCCTCATGAGCCAAGGAAAACTACACACTGGAACATATAGATGAACACTTCTTTCATAAAAAAGGTTCAACTGTTTGTTAATGAGCAATGAACACCGCTGTTGCTAAACATTTATTCGTAAAAGAAATGTCTTACTGTTATCGGAGTTCACTGTAAAATAATCGATCATCTCATTTATTAGTGGGAGAGTCTTAGTTTGATTACTTTCCTGTTTATCTGGATT
Organism: Valencia hispanica; assembly: GCA_963556495.2. NCBI lineage: Eukaryota > Metazoa > Chordata > Actinopteri > Cyprinodontiformes > Valenciidae > Valencia > Valencia hispanica. Next base: position 15,155,342 of record OY747721.1, read on the forward strand.
TATTTTTTCTCAGAAATTAGAAGGTCCAAGATTACAACAGTATGTTGCACGTTTTATTTGGTGCAGCTTTAGTTAAAAATGTTCAAATTTGAAAGCATTGAGCCAAAAAATAAACAAATTTGAGGTGAGACACTTTATACCAGTGGTGGCCAAATTTTCCATCGCCATTTCAAAAAAAACTCAAGACACTGAATTTGATAAAAACTAAAATAAATTAAAAAATTCACCAGCTCAAAATAAAGTAAGCATGCAACATTTTGATTAAATAAATTAAGCAGTAGATGAAGTAACTTAAACAGGTTTTACACATTTGCCTTATTAAAAAAAACATTCAGTTTGCCAATTCTTTCACTCTATTTTCAGCAACAATAACCAGATTTGGGTCACTCTTTCTTTGAAAATGCTTGCTGTATTTAGCCAAGTTTAATAAATTAATTAAAAGCACAACTGGGTCCACCAAAGTATTTTTTTGAGTAAAAGTCACTGGATAGATGTGGTCCTAGTCACAGTTTTTAATTAAAATAATAACTCGCCATCTGCATCAATCACCTGTACCGTCCTGCCAGATTTTTTTTATCATTCTTGAATTGAAGTCAGGAGTCGCCAAAATCAGTCTCTGGACCACACTTTGGACACTTTGAGCAATTGTGGGCCCAAATCATTTCTGATTCATAAATTATAAATAAACCGACAAATCACTTGTTTAGCCTACAGGATAAATGTTTTATTTGTTTATTGGCTTTAATATGCTTGATTATTTTGTGGTGAATTGGAATATTATGGTGGCCGGGAAGTGCAAAACAAAATTACATTAACCTGAAACACTTTTACAAATTTACAAGTAAATGTGTTTCGGTAAATTTGTAAATGTGTTTCGGGTTAATGTAATTTTGTTTTGCACTTCCCGGCCACCGTAGAATTTAGACCTTTGCAACTGGATTTTAATATAGTGTTTATAAATAGTAAAATAATGTGTTCAAACAAAATCAACAGAAGTAAATAGAAGTGTTACGATAATATTTACAGGGAAGCGTTCTAATCTTTTTTAACCATTAAAACAAAAACTTTAATGTAAATTGTGGGAATTTTTACAGAATAAAATTGTATTTTATTTTGATTGTTAACTGTACATGGTTAAAATAGGTTTTGTGACAGAAGCTTATATTCCTGTTCATTAAAGGGAAAAACTTTTTTTTCTTTAAGGTAAAACATTTTCTTCTACAGTAAAATATTGACTCCAGAACCATTTTAACCATGAAATCAACAATAGCAATACCTTTTTACCATGGAGCAGTGGTTCCCAACCTTTTTTTCCTTGAGGACCCCCTTGCCTGTGTCCAAAAGAAGCCCCAGGGTCCCCCATACCTCATGGAGCCATGCCTCCTAAAATAAAAAACCCAGTAAAGAAACAATGAAACCCTCCCAGATGTGTTGTGGGGGAAAATGTTCTGCCGTCCACTCAGGTAACCTACTCTTTCTTATCCAACAGAAGAAACTTAATAGTTCTTACTGAATGTACATGCAAAACAATGTAACGCAGGGTCCAATCAAACGGTAAAAAGACACCACTTATTTTTTGATTAGTACTTACCCCCCCCCCCCCCCCCCCCCCCCAAAGGCCACCCAGGGCAACTGCCCATCTTGCCCATATCCAACACAACTACCATGTGGTTGTCACGGTGTATTCTTTGCCCACTGAACATACTTCACCCCCTCTCTTACTCAGGTAATACTGTTCTAAAGCTACTCTTGGCAAGCTATAAGTGGCAACGTCTGTTAATCAGCTGGGTACAGAATTGCTACCTGAGCAGATAGCCCAACTTGTCCAGTTTATTATAACTGTGCTACTCTATAAAGAGTATGACTGCTAAAGGTTGTAGGCAGGATGCACAACAGGAAGAAGCCAAGCTGACGAAACGATGCACAACAGGAAGAAGCCAAGCTGACGAAACCCTCGGTCCCCTGCCACCCATGTGGATGCTACTTTAACATGTACCGCCTACCTAAGTATTGTTGCAGACCTTGTAAACACTTTAATGGTAACCGTATTTCCTGACGACTGCGTCCTCTTGCACCTGGATAATGCAACCCACAACCATAGTGTAAGGTTATTTTGTGAGGGAGCGCAACAACAGCTTTAAGATGTTGACTTGACCGCCGATTTACCCACATCTCAATCCGATCAAAGCATCTGTGGGATGTACTGAAAAATCAAATCCGTTCCATTGAGGCCCGACATTGCATCTTATAGGACTTAAAGGATCTGCTGCAATTAAAAAAAAAAGTTGCAGCACACTTTAAAACATCTAGTGGGGTTTATGACTCAAGGGGTCAAAGCTGTTAGGGCAGCGATAAGTAGACCATCACACCTAGGCATGTACTCTGGTCATGATATCATGTCCAATCTGTGTATTTCCTGGTATTCCGCTTTAACTTAAGGTGTTGACTGTAAAGTAAGAATGTTTTCCCTTCAGCTGACAGCTTTACTTCATCAGCCTGCACCTCCCGTACACGGGTTCTGTCAGAAACCATTTGAGTCCACCAGTTTGTCCTGCTGATGGGATTATCTGCAGACGTAGGCAGTGTGGAACCGAGCACGTTGCACTGCTTCGTGCCAGCCCACCTGCCCAGTCAAGCGCCGGTAGGTAGTCTGCCGGCGGAGAGGGCGGGGTTAGGAGGTGGGGGCTGTAACCAGAGGATGTGACGTTCTGTTCGGAGAGAAGATTGTCCCGTATCCGATCAACTGCGCTCGTTCACGTTGATGTTTGGCGGCGGCAAGGGGGATTATCGCAAACACCGGGATGGCTGAGTGACTGAATGCCGGGGGCGCCGACGCAACAAGAATCACCCAACAATGGAGGCGACGCTCATACTGTCCGCTATCATTTTCACGCTGCTCGCCGTCGTGGTCGCGACGTCGCTGCTCAAGGGCTCGTCGCCCGCGGCGGACTTCGCGAACGCGCGCAGCTACTTCGGCCAGAGGGGAGACGGTGCGACCGTCGGACCCGCGAAGTCCGAGGCGAAGCTCAACGGGAGTGTAGCCGGGCAGGGGAGGAAGGAGGAGGCGGACAACTGGAGTGAGATCAGCGGGAGCTCACACGACCACTGGGATGTTGTGAAATCTGTGAGTAGGTCTGACATGCTGCAGGAAAGTGATTTGCATAATTCTCCCCTAATCTGTTTGACTTAACCACGACTCAAATAGTTTCTGGCTGTACAGAAACAGCCCCGAAGCAGCTCTGGGATGCCTTAACACATGTATAAGTAAAAGTTAACTAAAGTGCAAAGTGGTGCAACTCTATAAAATAGAGTATCATTGAGAGACTGCAATTAAACACACGGGGTGATATATTTATAGCCTTTATTTCTGTTTATTTTCATAATTAAGCCCCAAAATTCAGTTTACTTCAAACATTTTAATATGCCATTAACTAATGTTGCACAGTGGCGCAGTTCATAGCACTGTTGCCTTGCAGCGAGAACGTCGTGGGTTCGAATCCTGGCCTTTCTGTATAGAGTTTGCATGTTCTCCTTGTGTATGTGTGGGTTCCCTCTGGGTACTCCAGCTTCCTCCCACAATCCAAAACATGACTGTTAGGTAAACTGGTTACTCTAAATTGCCCTAAGGCTTGAGAGTGTGCATGCATGGGTTATTTGTCCTGCGTGTGTCTCTATGTTGCCCTTTAATGGACTGGCGACCTGTGCAGGGTGTACCCCATCTCTTGCCCGATAAATGCTGGAGATAGGCACCAACTCCCCCACCCCGCAACCCTGCAGAGAATAGACAGGTATTTTATATATATATGGATGGATGGGTAAGCCAAGACAGTTCATTGCTAAATAAGTTTTTTTTGTTTTTGGTTTTCAAGTTAATGGAAAATCGTGTGGAAGGAAAAAGGTTTTTAACATTAACACCCTTGAGCGGAGTGTGATACAAATCCCCTTCAAGAGATTTGAGGAGATGCATGTGATGTGAACGGCGGGTGGAGTCAGGGCTTCAAGAGCCACCACACACCGATGTATCCAGGTCATGTGCTGCATCTATCAGATTCCATATGTTAAGCCAGTCCTGAACCAGGGAAGTTGTAAAAAGTGTCTTACCCGGGCTCAAATAACTTGACAGTTCCTCAAAGTCCACTGTTCAGATGAAAGTGAATTTTGCGTCTTATTTGTAAAACAAGACCCCAGAGTCTGGAGGAGGATTAGAAAGGCACAGAATCCAAATTGCTTGAGGTCCAGTGTGACGTTTCCACTGTCTGTGATCATTTGGGGAGCCATTTTATGTGCTGGTGTTGGTCCACAGTGTTATATCAACTCCAAAGTCGATGCACTTATTGAACCTGCAAGTTGTAGAAATAACTAGGCCAGTGTTTCCCAACCCTGGTCCCTAAGGCACACTGCCCTGCGTGTTTTAGATATTTCCCTGCTTTAACACACCTGATTTAGATGACTGCATTTCAGCAAAAGCCTTCTAAAACATGCAGGGCAATGTTTCTTGAGGACCAAGGTTAAAAAACACTGAACTACATATCTGTCACAGCTACAGTCTGATCAGTTTACTTGGAAATTGTTTAGCTTTGCTTGTATTTTGAAAGGTCAAAGATGTGGGGATAACTTTCCCTTACCCCTCAGGCCATCTCTGACCTTTGTTTACCATTCATAAATGGCCACAAGATGTCACCTGAGACACACTCAGGGGATCAACTCTCACAGATCAAAAACACAGAACATTTGCCAACTCAAGCAAAAAAAAAAGAAAAGAAAAAGAAAAGCAATTTTCTGCTCAATTTAAGAGGGAGGACACTTTTTTCTCTGACAGGAGCAGGAACACCCCCACTTTCACACTGAAGAGGGTGCAGCAGTCGAGTACTTGTCCTCCACGTCGAGCCTGTCTGTCCCCAATTTAGAGGTAGACTCGTCATCCGAGGTCTCGTCAGGGATGGGCCGCAGGTCTTTCATTGGGCTCTCTGATACAGAGCTCCTAAAGTGTGCATTCTCTTATCCCCAGACTGAAGGAGCCACAGAGAGCCCGGGGGACAACGGTAAGCATTTTTACGCAATATTCTTGTTAGATTCTCACTTTGATATTTAAATTCACAAAATACGTAAAGTTTATTTCATGTTTGATCAGTTTATACTCTTTTCTTTCCTGTTTAAACAGCAAAAGTTGGATCGGATGCCAATAATTCCTTAAAGTATGTTCCTGGAAAGGCACGGTCGCACCATTTAGAGGTGATGATGTCCAAAGAAGAGCTGGAAGAGGAGCAAAGGTCAGTGAAAAACAAATCAGAAAACCTTTTTTTTTAAAAAGGTACACAACTCGTTTATTTTATTCCTATTACCCATGATGCTTTGTCGGTATTAAATGTTGGAATTCCGAAACAGCCTGATTACACGTAAATCAGTGGTCTCAATCTCTACTCCTCGAGTGCCACTGTTTTCCAACTTTTGTATGCATCCCTGATTGGTTAATGACCAAACATTTGCAAAACTTGCTGACATGCCATGGAAGTAGTTCAGGCTTTTGATTCAGGTGTGTTGAATCCAAAAGTTGCAGCACAGTGGCACTTGAGGACTGGAGTTGTAGACCCCTGATTTAGACAAAACTGTCACTCATAGTACAAATACAGATAAAATGTGGGAACCTCAGCTTCTACACCTTAAGCAGGGTAATGTGATCATAGCTGTACCTTCATCTTTCAAAGATTGGAAGGATGAGCTGAAGCAATGGCCCCATATTATGTATTCAAGCATCAATGCATTGTCTCATTGTTAGCTGCTTCTTCAACTCTATGAAAGGGGACATATCATGCCTCTTTTTAAACAAGTTATAATAGGTCTATGGTGTGTACAAAACATGTTAATGAAGTTCTTTGCTCAAAATCACTCTCACATAAAGCAATCTCACCAGCAATTCTTGACAATTTCAGTTCCTTTCAGAATGAACTGTTTAGAGAGCGCTGTCACTTTTATCCAAATTAGCCATTACAGACCACACCCACCCATGTTACTAGACTGCAGGTTTACCACACATGAGAATGGCATGGAATTTGAATAGGTGGGAGGAGTTTGACAGGTGAGGGGCAGTCAAATGCAAACTACACTTATTGTGACGTCACAACAAGGCACCTTTTGCAAACAGCTTGTAGAAGCACAAGATTTCTGGAAATCTTGGAAAATTGGATAGATGGTTTTTATTCATGTTTGGAGTGTTTATAGAGGCAGCAGAGACCCAAATAGCAATATAAAAGGATGAAAAAAGGATGATTTGCATAATTTGTCCCTTGAATACAGATGAGCTACGAATATACATAAAACTCTAGCACGCATTAGAGCGTTTTCTGACACAATAATAATTTTTGTTGTGTGTTTAGGCACACCTTCATGCACCTCAAAGCTGACTTAGAGCCCAGTCAGGATCTTTCCTCCGGACTTGTGTTCTGGTGCCATTGTCTGGAGAGACTTGGCCGATCTTTTTGATCATGCAGCTGCAATTTAATTAAGTTATAAATACAATTTATTAGACACTGATCTTTCATTCTTTATGCTTTGTAATGGACTGAGAGTGTGTTAATTGGATATTTGACTGTTTTTCAAATGGCAGTTTGATGTTGCAGGTTGAGAATGCTTAGGGGTTTGAAAGATTCAGATGTAATGCGTTTATAAGTTATGCATCTTAAAATACGGCACTACTGTACTCATCAATTCTGATACTGAAAATCATAGCCCACATTCACTTTGCAGTGCTGTTAATCATTATCAGAAACCAAATCGTCTTTTCTCATGGATATTGGCAGCCCAACAACACAGGAGTTTTCTTTCCTGGACCTTTTGTTGACAAAGTGACAGAGGGGAACACACCAGATTTTTAGTAGTTGCTTCCAATTTAATATTTTTCATCCGGGATTGTTCTATTTTCCTCATCTATTAGTAAACAATGCAAACTAAATGTCTTCCTCTGGAAAGACCCAGAGCTCTTGGAGGGACTATATATCCCATTAGGCCTGGGAACGCCTTGGGATCCCTCAGAATGATCACAAGGAGGGATCTTGGGTAAACGGAAGACAATGGATGGATGCATGCTGTGAAACTGAATTCAAATTGAAATAAATAAAGCTGATTCGGATTCAGCCCGCAAATGCATGTAAACAGTGGCTTAATTTGGAAACTATAAACAGCACAACACATACAATGCAACTTCTGCTCTCTTATCGGCCGATATATCGGACTGATGTTTACCATCTTTTAGTATATCGCCATTGGCTGATTTACCTCCGTAGTAGAACTGATTTCTTCTGTTTATTAATTGCTTTTTGATGGCTCAACAAAAATCAAATCCAGCATTTCGTTTTTTTTACCTGATTTAGATATTTTATTACTTGCTCAGTGTATTATTTGTTTGATTAACTTTGGTTAAATGTTTGATTTCTATACTCTGCAGTTCACAGTTAAGATTCAAGAGTTACATTTACTATTCAAAAACTGATTAGGTTCAGAAATATTGTTCATCCACTCTTGTTGGTGTGACATTTTAGCATTCAAATAAGGTGAAAAACGTCCAGATATCTGCCATAAAAAGCAGTACATATCGACCATGTACAACTTGGCTGCCCATCACTAGTTTTGATAACTGATCTGTAAGGAATGACAAATAAATCCATGCCTAAAACATTTCTATATAAACCATACCATAAAAAAAGTTTCTGAACAAAAACATTGCAATAAAATGGAAATAGAAAACTTCGGTTTCCACTGAGAGTCCAGGTGTCTATTATTATTGCTCATCATCTGTACCACAACCATCTTCCTTTTTGCTACTTCACGTGTTGTTCAACACGGTGCACGTTTGTCTGCTTTATCAGGGCTCGGCTTCAGGCAGGAGAGGGTTAAGGTGAGACTGAGCCTCTGCTAAGCACCATCAGCTGTCTGACAGATGAATAACAGATTTAAAGAAACAAATCCAAGCGTTAAGTCACTACTTGAAAAAGTTGTTGGATTTTCTTTTATTCCTATAACATATTTGCATATCCTGCTCTTATCATTGCAGGAGTAACTGCAACGCAGACGTTAAGTGTCTGTTAACCTGAAAAAGGAGCAGATATGTGGTAAAGTATGAGTTATTCTCACCTAGTTGTCCTAAAAGAGTCTCTTTCTGGCCATTGGGTGAAAACAACTCCCAGCCAATTAGTATTTTGCCAATCTTGATCTCGGCAGTGATGTTTGCCTCACCAGTTCTTTATCCTCATGTGGCCATGAAGCGACTGATATAACAGTGCAGTGTTGCTTATCTTATCCCACTTTTTCTGCCCCTGCTGGCCTGTTATTCTCCATTAGACGTGTGGTCCACAGGTGTGCCTCAGCAGGTGTTGATTGTATCCATTGTTGGGGTTTTCTTGGTTCTGCCACAAGAGGGAGTTAAAGTATCACAACACTTGCGCTTTTCAGAGCCGTTCAGTAAAATAGAGGGGCATTTAATAAGTAGAATAGCATATATATGGTTTTTTTATTTCAATAATTTAATTGAAAAACTCGATTGTACTTTGTATTGATTAAATCCAAATAGAGTGATAAATTGCAGCTATATTTCTCTCAATTTCGATTATCATGGCTTATTCTGAATTATTTTCTTAGAAAATTCATTTATAAATTATTATTTATAATGGAGAGTTTAGTGGGGATTTTAAAGCAAACCTCATTCAAGAGTTTGGGTGAGATTCACAGCAGTCAGCGGATGGCGTCAGTGGTTCAAGGTTCATCACTTACAGACGTATTTAAGACATTAGCTCAATCTGCCACATTTATTGTGTTCCAGAAGGAGAAACATCAGAAACATTAAGCAAACTGTTACACATAATTCCCACTGCATGCATTACGGATGTGGTCCGGTTTCCATACGGCTGCCGCACGGACTGCATTTCACATCTCCGGAAATCACAGAGTTAAAGCAATGAATGTTGAGTAATAGTTTGCGAAACATTAACATAATTTGAAATATGTTTATAGAAATACATGTAAAAAAACAAGGTGAACTGATGTCTCTGTCATTGATAATAAAAGAAAGAGCCGGGGGGAAAAATGCAACACAGGTTTTATTTTGAAATATACTAGATGCATCTCACTGGCTAACGTCTCACTTCCTGTGTGGCTCATGTAATTTCTTCATTTTCATGCATTTCTTCTTAACTCAATAGGAATCTGCTTGTGGCGTCCGGAAAAAATAGACTTTATGCGGAAAGTAAACGAGCTCCGCATCGTTCCGCACCCGGTGTGAATTAGGCGTTAAATGGGGTTTGCTTCATAATCCTCTCAAGGTTATCCCTGTTGCATGTAGACCTCTTTCTACCACACTTCTTCCTTCCGCTCAACTTTCTGTTAATATATTCATCCCTCTGAACGGCCAGCTTCTTTAGCAACAACCTTTTTTGCCTTACGCTTAATGTGGAGGGCATCAATGACCTTCTGCTGGTCAACTGAATGTGTTGTCCATAAAATTTCTGAATTAAGAATATTTTTGTTTGGGGTTTTCATTACCTGTAAGCCATAATCTTTAAATTGACCAAAAATAAACTCCTGAAGTACATCACTCTGTGTATAATGATGTATATATTATGAGTTTCACTTTCTGAGTTGAATTTTTGAAATGTATTAGCTTTTCACTGCACTGATGTTCCTGCATCTTGCACTAATCAATGAGAATGATCGGATGTGTTGCTAAATGTGAAGTTCTTGTTATTTTTAAAAGGCATTTTTGTTTACCATGAGTTATTAAGGTATCACTGATATCAATGTTGTATTCCTATTTAATCACAAATTTTTATTGATTAGCCACATATCTAGATGCATCCAAGGACTTTATTTAGTTAGGCTGCTTTCCCTCAAATCCCATACAAGCATTCTCCACCGAATCCCTCTGCTTAAACTGGTATGAGTTTAATATAGTAAGACTGCTCTGAAAATATGTTGCAATATGTAATTATAGGTCATAGTGGGTGATGCACAGTTTTCACCAACCACTTAAAATGTTGGTAGTATTTAATTTAATTATATGAATGCTCAATAGGCAATCACAGTTTTCAAAAAAGGGGTTATTTCGGTACATTTGTTTTTTTTTAAATCAATCAGTTCTGCATGCTAATTGCTTTAAAAACTGTTCAGAAATAAAACTACTCATACATTTTTAATTGTCTATATATATTTTTATATTTACATTTTTAGTTCATATGGGTGTTTACACCGCGCCAGTCGATAACCAGTGACAGTGACACAACATACCTTCATCACCCAGGTCAGCTAATTAGTAAATAGTCCACCCATGTGTAATTCAGTCTCAGTATAAATCCAGCTTCTTTAAAGGTCTCAGAGGTTTGTTAGGGAACATTAGAGCCCAAACATCACAATGAAGACCAGGGAACAAAGCACACAAGTCAGGGAGATAGTTGTGAAAGTGTTTAAAGCAGAGTTAGGTTATAAACCAATATCTCACAAAGCTCTGTTTGGTTCATGACGTGAAAATGGAGGGCATGGCAAAACTACAAAACTATCCAAAACATGGCTGGCGTCCTAAGCTGATCAGGTGGGAGAACTATAAGCTGTGCACTCAACAAACCTGACCTCTATGGACGAGTGGCAAGATTGTTGAAAGAAGCCCTAAAGAAAGACTCTCTGCAGTTTGCCCCAACCCATGTTTGGGTCACTTCAATTTAGGTCAAATCAGACTGCATGTGATAGGTTTGTGGCTCTGGCTATGATTGGATTGAACTGAAATAACTTGGATATTAACTAAATTACATACTGGGTTCTATTTATTTTGATATTTTTGGACCTGGTTTGTCTTGTGAAGGGCTTTTAGTTGACATTTGTGGTTAATATGCTTTTTTTTCTGAGCCCAAAAATGTGCATCTTAGCATTTGTGGAGCTAACAGTGAAGACATTGTTAGCAGTTTTGGTTTCAGCTCTACAAATCAGAGTTTGAAAGTTTGCTTACTACCAAATCTGAGTGAAGATTCGAGGAAATGTATCTCTCACTTGTTTTTATTTTTGTTTTGTTTTCTTCAAGAAAATATTTATTTACATTTTCATGTACAAAACAAATAGGGCAATAGTAATAAGTCAGTTCAGATGACATTGTTAACAGGCAATAAAGGAACAAAAATATAAAACAAAGTACTGTATAGTGTAAGAGGTTAAATTTACATACAAGGGGTTATGCAGTTCTGGGTAGTTTACTCAATAGTTCAAAAACAGATTCATTACCATTGGTACTTATATACTTGAGGGATTTTAGGTAGCTGTCAAAGTCAATAAGGAACATTTTAAAGTTTGGGGATGATTTAAGAATCCTTTGTTTATGGATAAAAAAAATTGGCTAGACAGAGGACCAAGTTATAACACAGTTCATTGTTCTTGTTTTGAAGAAGAATTCCAAAAGTTATATTGTCATTTGAGATAAGGCCTGGGATTTCAATTTGACGTTGTATCCAGTCCTGTAAGTTCTTCCAAAATATTTGAGTTTTGGTACAATCAAAAAAAATATGATCCGTTTTCTCCACATTGTTCTCACAGAAGGTACATGTATTATCATCAATATTGAAGCGTTTTTTTAGCAAATCCTTCGAGGGATAAACAGCATTCATAATCTTAAAGTGTGTCTCTTTGGCTTTTGGTTGAATAGGAAGTTTTAAGTACAGTGTTCTCAGTTTATTAATGGATATTTTTTCAGATTTATAAATAATGTTGTTCTTGTTGATCTTACCCGGGAATAAATTCTCTGCAAGGCATTGTCTAATGAATTTATTGGAGCATTTCTTATCTATGAGAGATTGATATGGTGCCCAACTGTGGATTGTATCTCTCACTTGTACCATAACCAATTGTAAATTTAATCTACTTCTGGGAATCCAGTATGTCAATATATACAGACAATACTTTAAAATCAACATTCAACCATATCAGTATTCAAACTTCATTACAACAAGTAAATACAAGATTAACAAAAGACGGCACACTTTTAGAATAGGCGAGTTATCTAACTAAAACTTTAAACTGATTGTAATGTTTGTATGATTGTATTGAAATGACTTTTCTTGTAAAGTCCCTTAAGATAAACATCTGTTGGGAATAGCGCTATATAAATAAACTGAATTGAAAATTGAATTGAATTGAATCATCCTCAAAGTTTTAAAAGGGACTAAATCCTACGTTGGGTTCTGTGTGCCATCTTTTCACATCTCTCGGCAGAATAGTTCCATCTCAGTCAGAGTGAATGAAGAGCATCTGTGGACGTACAATCTATAGTCTTGCCACAGATTTAGGCTATAGACTTCGACTGGATCGCCTGGTATATAGCTCCATCCATCTTTACCTTTAATGCTGACCAGGTTCCCTGTCCCTGCTGAAGACAAGCATCCCACTGCATAATGCAGCGATTGGCAGAGTTGGCTAGATTATTGCACAAGTTGAGTTTTGGTCTCTTATTAGCAAAGCACCCCCTTCCACATAAATGCTTTCTCTTAGATACTTCTTTCCACTCTTCTGTTAGACCAGCTTTATGTCCAAAAATGCATTCTTTCACTTGAACAGTGGATCTCTACAGCTCCTCCAGATTTAAAATGGTTACTCTCTCGGCACCATTTTGAGGTGGGCGGCCATATCTTGGTAGTTTTGAGGTTTTGCCTAACTCTTTGTGTTGAACAGAGCTGAGATGTTGGGATATTTATGACCTAATGCTCCTTTTAGCTTCTCTACAACTTCATCCTTGACCTCTCTGCTGTTTTCCCTGGTCTTCATGATTCAATTAAATTAAATTCAGTTTATTTATATAGCACCAATTCACAACAGATGTCATCTCAAGGCACTTAACAAGAAGTCATTTCAATACATTTATACAAACATTCCAATCAGTTAAAAAGTTTTCTATTTAAGGAATCCCAGCAGATTGTGTCAGTCATTGGCGTGAGGTTGGGCCCCGTTGATGCAGACTTTCCAACCACAGCAATCCTTCAGCAATCCCTCATGATGCTGTTTGTTCAGTAATATTCTCTAAAAAAAACTCTGCCTTTGTAGAACAACTGGCTTCATACTGAAATTAAATTGTGGACTCTTTTTACAAATTAAATTATTCTCAGTTCACAATTAGTCTGTGAATGTAGCTGGCTTATTTTATATAAGGGGCTGAAAACCTGTGCACCCCCCCACATGCACTTTTAAGATTTCAAAAGCATTGGAAAACCACATATAACTTTTCTTTTACATCATAAATTATGCGCGGCCTATTACAAAAATCCCTGCATTTGGAACACTAGGCCCAAAATTCCCAAACCGGATTCATAGAAATCCTTGCGCGTAGTCTTATTTTCATATTTTTATTTTTATCTGTTCCCCCAGGGTACAGCGGGAGCAGCTGGCCGCCATCTTTCAGCTGCTAAAAGACAACAAGGAGACGTTTGGGGACATGTCCGAAGGAGACTTAGAGGAGCAGCTCAGACTCTACTCCATCTGAGACTTCTCTAGAGGACTTATTCGGGACTCCAGATGTTTCATTTAATTTCCCTGCAGTATTCTACACAACTATCCGTCCCAGCAACAACTGCTAATGTTTTGTTTTTAACTTTTATTACATTCACTCACACACCTGCACTGATCAGATAATAATGAAAATCACAATGGAACATTGTTTCTATTAGTTCTATGAGTACAACTTTCAAACTGTTGCATAATAAACGAGAACATTGCGTAATATTTGTGTGCGTATTCAGTACACCCATTTCTAGGAAAACTGCTCCAGTTGGTTTACTGTTTATTGGAGTCAATCCTTCCATCTATTTTGGTTTGTGCCACCCCTTGTCGTACTGGTTTAAAACATTTTAATAGTTTAATCTTTTCTAGGTAAACCTTCGATTAATGATAACACACCTATTTCTTTAAAACAGCACATTCCCCTCACAGACACACGTCTGAATATTTAGTAAATAGAACTAGCTAATCAAGGTAACAGATAAAAAAACTGTTTTAATAATACTGACCCAAACTGATATCAGAACAGATTGATTAATCAATTCTGAATTTTGAGAATCTGAATCTAATGAATTCTTGAAATTTGAATAAATACCCAGCACTATTATTGCCCCATCCATTTCAGACTAAAGATACAGTGAAATTAAGATATGAAATGCACAAGTTTCTAGTTTGTTTCTATGGCTAATTTCTATTGCTTATAAATTTAAAGCTTCAATTGTATGATGGAGTATTAGGGGCAACTTGGTAAAATAAAATTTGAGGAGGGAGTATTTTCTAAGAATAAAATCAAAAATAAACAGAAAAATAACAACAATAAAATCGACATGCTGAGAATAAAGTTCTTTTGTTGAGATTAAACCAAACAAACACCGACAGAAAAACCTGTGACAACCATGCCTTCTCTAAGCAAGAAATTTTATACTTTAGAATAGGATTTAATAACAAAGACAGTAGTTCTCGTTTATCCTATAAACATTGTCTGGACACATACTATTAGTCAACACATGGGCCCGCCCACACCTGCTTGGAAAGACCACAGCAGTTTCAGCCTTCATCTTTTTCTTCAACATATTTTCTCTAATCACAAACATTTTTTATTGTTTTCCTCAACATTTTGACTTTTTTACATGGTACGGATGGCCTCTGTTGGATGATCATATTGCTCAATGTAGGCATGTCATTGGGTTGAAGGGGTGACTATGGGATTCGGATTAGATAACAGATAGCCTACTTAATTCTACCACTTTATGTAGTAACATTATAATCGTTATGCCTTCATTATGTTTCTTGGTCTAATGATAGAAGGATGATTCATACAGTAACACTGGGATATCAAATGAAGACTAAAAAGCCTGACCCAAAAATGTATGTATGTATGTATTTTTAATAGACGTGTTTAATCTGTTAGAGCCACATGCCATTTGTAAGCTTTTAGAAGAAGCAACTCAGTTTAGTCCTCCCATAGCAGATCAGATGATAAGCTGAGATGGTTTAATCCAGAAAAGAGGTAAAGCATTGATTTGAGGTGAATCATTGTTGGAAACACATCTGTATTGATTATTTGGTAATAATTTAGCATTATCTTTGACTGGAACTGATTGGCATCGATTAGGTTTATGTTATTAAGTCATTTATCATCAAAAGTATGTAAATATTCATGTATGTATGTATAGTTTTGACCTTTTAGTCTTTAAAGTGGCACATTGCATATTTATTCCACCCCCAAAGAAGAAAGGTTCAAATATACACATATAGTTTAAGTCCAAATGAAAGACATTTAAGCCCATGATGAATAAATGAAGACATCTAAACACAACAGTTTTAATACATGCTGTCATTAGTCCATTACATTTAGGTACAAAAATAATTTAATGATTAAAATAAAGTAATAATAACATTTATTTATTTAATGATGATTACCTTTTTAAACGTTATTCTTTGCAAACTAGAAACCAACACGCTTAGAGCCTTGAAAAAAGTATTGATACTCTGCAAGACTTGCTGCTCACATTTCCTTCCAGTCTGATTATTATAAGATTATTATAAGGATATTCCTCCATAGATCATATCCTTTGTTTTACATCATATTTTGTTTGTCCTATTATGGAAAAATATTTAACATGAATGAGAAAAGATTCCTTCTGTGGTCCAAGAGTCTTCATTGCTGATCAACAAGGAGTCCAGGACATACAAAGCATTGCATAAGCTGACCTGCTCCCCTCAGCCTGACCTTCTACTGTATAGTATTTGGTAATCAAACATCTTCTTCAGCACCCCCTCCTTAGATTCGGTGCCTGAGCCAAGCAAGACTCCATCACGCCAGCCTGATAGTAAAGCATAACACAGGCTCACTGGGTCAGAGTGTCCTGCAGATATCCAGTTGTTCTGACGTCTAGCGGCCGAAGATCTGACACATATCTCTCAATTCTATCATGTTTCCATATCACTCCAGAACAGAATCAGCCTCACTTACCTCATTTGCTTCTTCGCTTCAGGACGACAAAGAAATTCAAACCATTAGACTGGACTCTGAGTCAAATTAATTTCCAAACACAAACGATTCATATAAACATTATACAGATGCAGAATTTAATAGTAATATAGAAACGGCTGGTTCATTTTATCTCAATCATTTAAATTGCCTGTATTCAAATTTTAGTAAAATACACGATTATTTCAACACATTACAAAATAAATTTACTGTTATAGCTCTGTCTGAGACTTGGTTAATGGATGAGAAAGGTATGGTATTTCATTTTGAGGGTTATGAATTGTTTCATGTTAATTGAATCGGCAAGAGAGGAGGGAGGGTTTCTCTATATATTAGTAGTGAGCTGAAATGTAAAACAATTGCACGTATGACTACTGCGACAGAAGATTTAGTGGAATGTTTAACTGTTGAGATTGAAATGAAGAAACAGGAATATCGCTGTCACATGCATATATAGAACTCCAGGGTCTAGCATTTTACAAGCTGGAGGAATTATTAGTTGGAATGAATGAAAATAAAGTGTGTAATTTGCGGGGACTTCAATATAAATCTCTTGAATGTGTCTAATACTAGTAGTTCAGATTTAATGTATAGCAGAGGGCTTTATCCTGCCATTACCAGGTCTAGCCGAATAACCTCCAGCTGTGCCACAATAATTGATAAAAAATTTTTTTTTAATATACTGGAAAAACGGTCAAAAGTGGTCTTTTCATAAATTATATAACTGATCATTTACCAATATTTGTAATTCACTTCTTTAAAGTAAAAATAAACAAAGAAAAGTGCAGTAAAGTTATCCAGTTAGGCACTGAGGAAAGACTAAATAAATTTAAGGAGGATCTTATGATGGAACACTGAGACAATGTTTATAGTTCAAATACTTTAAATGAGGCTTATGAATTATTTTAAAAAAATATCTATGGTTATATAATAAAAATTACCCAACAAAAATACTGAATGATAAAGCAAGAAATAATAATAAACTTGGATAATGAAGGGCATATTGAAATCTTGCAAAAAGAAGAATACGCTTTATCGGGACATTGTAAAATATTGGACAGTAAATGCAGAAAAAAAATATAAAGCCTATAAGCTGATAACTGTAATTAGACGTGCAAAGAAAGGTTATTATACAAACTTGTTAATGGAAAACAGATATCAAAGGAACGTGGAAAGTCTTAAGGGAGGTTATGGGCAGCAAAATTAATTGTAGTCAGCCATCAAACTTAATGAATGAACTAAATGTCGAGTTAGAGGTGAAAAAATGGCTGATGAATTTAATTCATTTTTCGTCAATGTTGGCCCAAATCTGACCAAATCTATACCACTACATAACAAAAATAAAAGCTGGGACAGGTGAAAGCAGAGTCATGCAATCCCTATTTTTTGGCAAAGTTAGTGAGTGTGGAATTATTTCCGTTGTCTCTAAATTAAAAAGTAAACATTCATGCGATAGTGATGGCTTAGATATGTATATTGTCAAAGAAACTATACGTTGTATTATTAGACCATTAAAATATATATTTACTTTGACTTTTAATACAAGTTTCTTTCCAGATAAAATGAAGGTGGCTAAGATTATTCCCCTTATTCAATCTGGTGATAGCATAGTCTGACAAATTATAGGCTCCTTTGCTTTCTCAGCTTTCAAAAATTCTGGAGAAACTTTTTGGAGAAAAAAAAAGTGATTATTTTCTTGAAAAACATTCATTGATTCATGAAAATCAGTTTGGGTTTCGAAGCTCAACAGCTATTGCTTTGATTAAAATCACAGAGGACATTACAAAAAAAAAATTATACAGTATTATACAGACCTTCGACGCTTGATCATGGCATATTGATTTCTAAATTACAGATGTATGGAATTAGAGGTGTAGTATTAAACTGGATTATTGGTTATTTAGAAAACAGACAACAATATGTAGAGAATGTAGACCACAGATCTAAATTAGAAACAATACAGTGTGGAGTCCCTCCAGGCTTTGTGCTGGGGCCTAAACATTTTACTTTATATATTAATGACCTCTGTGATCAATCAAAGATTTTATTTGTTCTTCTTTTTATGGAGGATACTCATTTTTTGTATTGGGAAAGGACTTAAGAACATTAATGAAAAGTATTGAACAAGAAATGGTCCTACTTCATTAATGGTTTAATAAAAATAAATTGTCAATAAACTTAAGTAAAACTAAATTTATGTTTACAAATCAAAAATGCCTTTAAAATATTAATTTGACTTTAAATGGAATAACTATTGAGAGAATGTCAGAATTTAGGTTTTTATGAGTAATCATTGATGAGAACTTTAAACGGAAGTCCCACATAGCTTATGTAAGAAATAAAATTTGTAAAAACATTGCCATTTTGAGTAAAGTAAAGCTTATGTTAAATCACAAGGCAATGAGAATCCTATATTGTTCCTTTATTTTGCCATATTTGATGTATTGTTTGGAGGTATGAGGTAATTCTTATATTACTAATTTAATGCCCTTATTTATTTTACAAAAAAGGGCTATAAGAATAATTAGTTGCTCCGAGAAAACATATTGGACTGTTCTGAGGTCAGGACTACTCAAATTAAAGGACTAGGTTTCTTTACAAACTTTATTAATTGTTTATAAAGCAAAATACTGCCTGTTTCAAAAAACCCTACTGTAAATAGTGAGACAAGTAGAAGAAATAATGATTTTAAACTACCTTTTGCTGGAAAAACCCTCCAACAAATGTGTGTTTCAGTATTTGGTGTAATACGAAGGAACTCTAGAAAACGATCTAAAAGGTTCAAATATTCTTCAATTTAAATATAGGTAAAAACAGAAGATATTTAACTTGTACAAAGATGAATGTGAAAACTGTAAAAATTACAAAAACAATGATGTTAATGGTGGTGGTGAGGTAGAGGTGGCGGGACTGTCTGGTTGTGTATACCTTTGTGTGCATGTGGGTGTGTATGCATGGGTGCATGTGGGTATGCTTACGGGACATATTTAAAAAAACAGGGAAAAGGAAGAAGAAAAAAGGAAAACTTAATGCAGGGTAATCAGGTGCGGGGTAGTTGTGGGAGGTCACACGTCTCTTGACAGCTTCCCACATAAACCTCGCTTTTTTAATGCATTGCATAGTATAGGGCTCATCACAAGTACACATCCTCTTCAGTATATGAGGTTCCATAATATGAGGTTCCAAATGTGCCAAAAATGTTTGTCTATGTTCATACGCACACTGCATATGTCAACTCAACAAGTAAGTTAGCATTTGGGTGCGTCTATGTAACTGGCAGCAGTTTGTCTGCAGATACAAACTTACAATTGATTACTACATTGCCTATGTAAATGACTAACCTGACCAAACATTTAGCCTTTTCAGGTTTATGTAATTCTGTAATTGCTGTAGTCTTAAGTTACTCTGTCGTTGCAAATGTCGTCTCCCCCTGTTGTCCAGGGGTACCCCGCCTCTCGCCCTGTGACTGCTGGAGTTAGCCCCCCCCCCCCCCCCGCAACCCTGCATACGATGGATGGGTACAGATAATGGAAGGATGGGTAAAAATAATAATAATGTTGAAATTGAAAGTTGATCACATCTGGTCTGGGTTTTTTTGTTTTTTTCTGGTGTCGGTGGCCATCTAATTTGTAAAATTTTTAAAATAAGAATAGGGTAGGAGTTTATAAAATTTTTTTCTTCATCCTACTCCTGTTCTTTTTGTCAATTCAATTCACTTTATTTATATAGTGCCAATTCACAACAGATGTCATCTCAAGGCACTTTACAAGAAAAGTAATTTCAATACAATCACAAAAACATTCCATTTAGTTTATAGTTTTAGTTAGTTTCCTATTTAAGGAATCCCAGCAAATTGCATCGAGTCAGTGACTTGAGGTTGCGTCCTGTTGATGCAGACTTCCAACCACAGCAATTCCTCAGCCATCCCTCATCCTCAGCAAGCATGTAGTGACGGTGGAGAGGAAAAACTCCCCTTTAACAGGAAGAAACCTCCAGCAGAACCAGGCTCAGTGCAAGCGGCCATCTGCCACGACCATCTGGGGGTTTGAGTAGACAGAGCAGAGACATAGAAACAACAGAAGATCTTATATAAGAGTACTTTCTATATTAAAGAAAGTAAAAAGTTGATAACAGGACACGGGGATGTTCAGCCACCGAAACCATCATCCCAGTCGACGCCCCCGTCCAACAGGGCATTGTAGCTAAGCAGGATACCAGACCAGGTGTAGCTTCTATGGGGGGAAAAAACACTGAAGCCCCTTTCAAACAGGCCGTGAAAAACAGTAATTTTCCGGACTTCGTCTGTTTTGCTTTTGTGTCTGAAAGCAGTCTTCCGGACCTTGTCCCGATACCCTTTACCGGTAATTTTACGGATGAAGACCTAGTAACAAGAGCTGACTTTTCGCGGTATGGTGTGTGTCTGAAAACACAACTCCGGTTAAAGACCCGATGGAATTGTTCGCAAATATTCCAGCACTTCTGTCTGAAAACGGCTTGAGAGAAAATAAAGTTAACAGTCGAAATAACCGCATATAATGCAACTGGAGAGTAGTAGAAAATAAAGCAGCAGAGTGAAGAAAACTGGTCATTCTGTCCTCCAGCAGTCTGGGCCTATAGCAGCATAACTACAGAGATAGCTCAGGATGACCTAAGCCACTCTATGAGCTTTATCAAAAAGGAAAGTTTTAAGCCTGGCCTTAAAAGTAGACAGAGTGTCTGCCTTACGGACTAAAGGTGGGAGCTGGTTCCACAGGAGAGGAGCCTGATAACTAAAAGATCTGCCTACCATTCTACTTTTAGAAAAATTCCTATCTCAAAAAATTAGCATATCATGAAAAGGTTCTCTAAACGAGCTATTAACCTAATCATCTGAATCAACTAATTAACTCTAAACACCTGCAAAAGATTCCTGAGGCTTTTAAAAACTCCCAGCCTGGTTCATTACTCAAAACCGCAATCATGGGTAAGGCTGCCGACCTGACTGCTGCCCAGAAGGCCATCATTGACACCCTCAAGCAAGAGGGTAAGACACAGAAAGAAATTTCTGAACGAATAGGCTGTTCCCAGAGTGCTGTATCAAGGCACCTCAGTGGGAAGTCTGTGGGAAGGAAAAAGTGTGGCAGAAAACGCTGCACAACGAGAAGAGGTGACCGGACCCTGAGGAAGATTGTGGAGAAGGACCGATTCCAGACCTTGGGGGACCTGCGGAAGCAGTGGACTGAGTCTGGAGTAGAAACATCCAGAGCCACCGTGCACAGGCGTGTGCAGGAAATGGGCTACAGGTGCCGCATTCCCCAGGTCAAGCCACTTTTGAACCAGAAACAGCGGCAGAAGCGCCTGACCTGGGCTAGAGAGAAGCAGAACTGGACTGTTGCTCAGTGGTCCAAAGTACTTTTTTTGGATGAAAGCAAATTTTGCATGTCATTCGGAAATCAAGGTGCCAGAGTCTGGAGAAGACTGGGGAGAAGGAAATGCCAAAATGCCTGAAGTCCAGTGTCAAGTACCCTCAGTCAGTGATGGTCTGGGGTGCCATGTCAGCTGCTGGTGTTGGTCCACTGTGTTTTATCAAGGGCAGGGTCAATGCAGCTAGCTATCAGGAGATTTTGGAGAACTTCATGCTTCCATCTGCTGAAAAGCTTTATAGAGATGAAGATTTAATTTTTCAGCACAACCTGGCACCTGCTCACAGTGCCAAAACCACTGGTAAATGGTTTACTGACCATGGTATTACTGTGCTCAATTGGCCTGCCAACTCTCCTGACCTGAACCCCATAGAGAATCTGTGGGATATTGTGAAGAGGAAGTTGAGAGACGCAAGACCCAACACTCTGGATGAGCTTAAGGCCGCTATCGAAGCATCCTGGGCCTCCATAACACCTCAGCAGTGCCACAGGCTGATTGCCTCCATGCCACGCCGCATTGAAGCAGTCATTTCTGCAAAAGGATTCCCGACCAAGTATTGTGTGCATAACTGAACATAATTATTTGAAGGTTCACTTTTTTTGTATTAAAAACACTTTTCTTTTATTGGTCAGATGAAATATGCTAATTTTTTGAGATAGGAATTTTGGGTTTTCATGAGCTGTATGCCAAAATCATCAGTTTTAAAACAATAAAAGACCTGAAATATTTCAGTTGGTGTGCAATGAATCTAAAATATATGAAAGTTCAATTTTTATCATTACATTATGGAAAAGAATGAACTTTATCACAATATGCAATTTTTTTGAGAAGGACCTGTATATGTGTGATACATGCAAAACAGACACAAAACAGGTGAAAATGCAAAGCTGACCAAACAATGAATAGTGAGGCTTGGTTATCTGGCAACTAATCCCAACGTCATCATACTGTGTGAACCTTGTGTTTTTGTTTGTTTGCTGTACTTTTCTCAGAAAACCGGTGCAGCCCTGCCCAGTCACTTCTTGTTACATTTAATTTGCTTTAGCTCACTTTGGTTGGTTGAAGTTAATTCCCCGCCCAATCTTTTTGGCAGTAGTTCTTTTACCCAGGTAAAAGGTGTTATTGTTTTTTCAACAGCAGTTCTTCAGGATGCGAAAAATCCTTTTTCCTTTGGTGCTGGTGATGGCAGTTAGCATTTTTCTTTTTATTCTTTTCCAGGTAAATTATGAAGAAAGTGTAAAGTAAGTTTTTCATCAATTTAATTTTTTCTATAGCTTGCTCTGAAGAATGTTAACTCCCAGTAGAGATGCATAATTTCATCTGCTAAATATTTTCTCTTATACTTTTATGTTTCACTTAAAGCTGGAAAGTCTTCTCAGGAAAAATACTATCCCGAAGCAAAGACAGATTGTTTGATGGATCATTTCAAACGAAGGGACACTTTAGTCGGTTTCCTGGTTTGCTCACACAGATTGGAAAAATGGATAAAAGCAACATTAAATCTCAAAGAAGAACCTCTGAGACTCCTATTCCCATCTTGAAAATAAGTTCCTTCAACAAGCTTCCTCTGTGGAGTTTTGAGGACATATACAATCTGGATACTCCACAAAGACCAACAGTGAGTATTTGACAAGATCGAACAGGAGTGTTAGGAGCTACACCTGGCTGTGTTTTTACATGTTTGTTTTTCAGGTTGATTCATTTCCCTGTTTGCTTTTCTTTTTGCATTATTTGCCATTAGCTGACAAAGCTGCTGACTCCTGAGCTGTCTGAGTTGGTAGTTATAGACAAATCCTCATTTCCAGCTGTCTAGACGAAACCAACAATTTTATAATTATCTCTAAATGTAACATTTTTTCATACTCAGACATGTGCCCAGTCTCTGCGCAACTCCAACGACGAGAACTTTCAGAAAGCTTTCCTTCCAAATATGCGCATGTTTCTGCACAAAGACAACTTCAACATAAAAGAGTGGAACCGGCTTTCACACTTCAACAATCCTTTTGGTTTTATGGAAATGAAATATGATGGTAGGTGTTTTTTTTAGATGACATCTCAAAACGCTGGGTCTGATGAGTGGCAGTAAAGGGTGCATAGATGCTCATTCACATCCACCGAGGGGGGTTTCCACTAGGCATACTTAGTACCTGATTGGGCCTCTTTTGTCTTCAGAAGTGCCCCTATTCTTTATGGTACCGATTCAAAAATATAAAAAACATTGATTGGAGATTTGGAAGACACCATTTTTGCAGATTTATTGGCTGCATATCCCATCCAGCAAAACCCTCTCAAAAGGAGATCTGGTGACTGTCGAGACCACTGGAGTACAGTGGACCCCTGGAAGGTGCTGGGGTTAGGATCACAACCATCCACCAATGGCTGTAATACGCTTGATCCTCCTCCAAAAACGCCTATTTCAATGGTTGAAACACCAAATTTATGCATTAATACGGACAGTGGAAACCATCTTGGCAAGTTCTTTTACTGGAAATAGGATTAAGGGAGAAAGTTAATAAAGTTCAAAAATGTGAATATTAAAAGCAGAAATTCTCCAAATGTTTATCGCAGTTGACTCTGAAAAGATATCTGTCTCTACTTATTATAGATGGAAATAGTGGTTTAATAACTGCTGTTTTTAAAGCCTGAGGGAAGACACCTGACAGGAGGGATGAGTTCACTATTTTAACAAGATCAGACCCAATAACAGGAAGAACTTTCTTTAGAATAGCTTTGGGTACGATATCAAGACCGCAAGAGGAGGAGCTTAATTGGATAATTATTTTTTCAAGGCTGTTCTGGTTTAATTCGTGGAATTCAGACATTTTCTCTACATTGTTGTTGATTGGGGATCGCACTGGTTGTGGGTTCGATATTGAGGTACAGATTGACTGTCTAATTGTTAGAATCTTTTCAGTGAAAAAGCTGTCAAATTCATTGCAGGCCCTGGTAGAATTTAATTCAGGGGCTACTGTCACTAAAGGATTAGTTAGTCTTTCCAATGTTGCAAATAGAGTCCGTGCATTATTAATGTTTCTGTTGATGATTTCAGAAAAGAACGATTCCCTAGCATCTTTTATAGTTAGCTGATATCTATTCAGTCTCTCTTTGTAGATCTCACAGTGAACCTGGAGTAGAGTTTTCTGCCATTTTCTCTCAGCTCGTTGACACTCTCTTTTTTTCACAACGTACCAGTGGATTACTTGTCCGTGGAGACTTATTTCTACCTCAGACTACTTTCACTTTAGTTGGATCAATGGAATCCATGATGTCTGAGATTTTCGCAAGGAAATTATCTACCAACTTATTTACTGAGTTTGAGTTGGGAGATGAGGGGGATGTGGTGAACGGGTAAATACGTTTAAAGGTTTCTACTGAACTGTCCCCTAGAAAACGCTTTTTTATAGTGGTCTTACTGTGGCTGGATAATTTAGCAGAGATAGTACTTTCAAAGAAAATACAGAAATGGTCAGATAATGCAATATTAATTACCGAGATGTTGGAAATATTTAAACCTTTGCTGATAATTAAGTCCAGAGTGTGTCCTTTATTGTGTGTTGGTTGTTTGACATGCTGGGTCAGGCCGAAGTTGTGGAGAGTATCATCTAATGTTTTTGCTTGTCTATCTTGGGGGTTGTCGGTATGGATGTTAAAATCCCCCACAATGATTAGCTGGTCATAGTCGATACATATTACAGAAAGAAGGTCATTGAAATCATTAAAGAAGTTAGGCTAATCAATACCTTGATATGCCACACCTGTAAAGTGGGGTGGATTATCTTGGCAAAGGAGAAGTGCTCACTAATACAGATTTAGAAAGATTTGTGAACAGTATTTGAGAGTAATGGGTCTTTTGTGTATATAGAAAACGTTTCAGATCTTTGAGTTCAGCTCATGAAAAATGGGAGCAAAAACGACTGTGTTGCGTTTATATTTTTGCTTAGTATGAATGAATGAATGAATGAATAGCTTTATTGACATTGTACATTGTACAACGAAACTGGATGCAATCCACCAGTGCAAAGAAACAAAGATTAAAAGCTAAAAATAAAAAAATTAAAATAAATAGATTAAATACCAAAAAAGACAACATACACATCCATCACATCCAGAATTTCTTATGTCACAGCTCACTAATATTACACAAAAATTAAAATAAATAAATATTGCACTAAAAGGCACTCAGAGTTTAGCAGCAGCATTTAGGATGTAAATGGCTTTCGGGCACATACTGTGTTTTAATCTGTTTGTCGTTGTTTTAATTCTCCTGTATCTTCTGCCTAAAGGCAGCAGAGAGTGTACGGGTTGGGTAGCTCCCCTCCCCCAGTATAAGACTTTGTCAGCCCTTCTGCCTTCTTTAGACTGTTCACTCAAATTCAAATGGTTACTTAGAAGTAGAACATTGAGAAATGTAACAGTAATATATTAACCCACCCAGTTTTGCAAAGTTAAGTGTTTCAAACAGCAGACACTATCTAAGCTCAGCTGCAGTAAATCAAAAAGCTCTAACCATCCATGTTAAATGTTTGTTTGCAGATGTAATGCCTGTAGTGAAGCTAATCACAAACCCAAAAGAATGGCTGCTCCGTCCCAAAAAAGGTGGTGATGGCTGTGTGCACTGTGCCGTGGTGGGAACGGGAGGAATCCTGAACGGCTCAAAAATGGGGGCTGAGATTGATGCTCACGACTACGTCTTTCGGTAGGAAAACGATGGAGATCAAACCTATTGGTGGAGTTTGTTTTGCAAACTGGTTTTAAAATGTAACCACAGATGAGCAGTAGCAGAATGACAAAGAAGGAAATGGTTACACCCTGTGTTTAATTCCAGACTATATTTAATATTCTTTGGGGATGGTTAAAAGAGATGATCTAATACTGAAATCTGAACATCACTGGGGAATGTGTGTCCTAACCCTTTGATGCACAACATATCCACACCCCTTCTAATGCACAACATGGGTCAAAAATGATTCATTTTCCAGGCTTTTTCATGCTGGCTGAGTTATTCAATTCAATTCAATTTCAATTAAATGAAATTCTGTTTATTTATATAGCGCCAATTCACAACAGATGTTATCTCAAGGCACTTAACAAGAAGTCATTTCAATACATTTATACAGACATTCCAATCAGTTAAAAAGTTTCCTATTTAAGGAATCCCAGCAGATTGCGTCAGTCATTGGCGTGAGGTTGGGCAGACTTTCCAACCACAGCAATCCTTCAGCAATCCCTCATACTGAGCATGTAGCGACGGTGAAGAGGAAAAACTCCCCTTTAACAGGAAGAAACCTCCAACAGAACCAGGCTCAGTAGGAGCGGCCATCTGCCACGACCGTCTGGGGGTTTGAGAAGACAGAGCAGAAACACAGAAGGAACAGAAGATCTGATATAAGAGAACTTTCTATGTTACAGAAAGTAAAAAGTTGATAACAGGACACAGTGGCTGTTCAGCCACTGAGAGGATCATCCCAGTCGATGCCCCCCGTCCAACAGGGCATTGCAGCCAAGCAGGATACCAGACCAGGTATATCTTCGATGGAGAGAAAAACACTGAGAGAAAACAAAGTTAACAGTCGAAATAGCAGAATGTACTATAATACAACTGGAGAGTCGTAGGAGAAAAGGAAGTAGCAGAGTTAAGAAAATTGGTAAGTCTGTCCTCCAGCAGTCTAAGCCTATAGCAGCATAACTACAGAGATAGCTCAAGATGACCTAAGCCACTCTAACTATAAGCTTTATCAAAAAGGAAAGTTTTAAGCCTGGCCTTAAAAGTAAACAGAGTGTCTGCCTCACGGACTAAAGCTGTGAGCTGGTTCCACAGGAGAGGAGCCTGATAACTAAAAGATCTGCCTCCCATTCTACTTTTAGAAATCCTAGGAACCACCAGTGAACCTGCAGTCTGAGAGCAAAGTGCTCTGTTGGGAACATATTAAACAATTAGATCTCTGATGTATGATGGAGCTGATTATTAAGGGCTTTGTATGTAAGAAGAAGGATCTTAAATTCTATTGTGGATTTAACAGGGAGCCAATGAAGGGAAGCTAAAACAGGAGAAATGTGATCTCTCTTTTTAATATTCATCAGAACTCTTGCTGCCGCATTTTGGATCAACTGAAGGCTTTTAATGGCATTTTGTGGACTACCTGATAGTAAAGAATTACAGTAGTCCAGCCTTGAGGTAACAAATGCATTGACTAGTTTCTCAGCATCACTCCTGGACAGAATGTTTCTAATTTTAGCAATATTCCGGAGGTGAAAGGATGAAATCCTAGAAACCTGTTTAATATGGGATTTAAATGTCAAGTCTTGGTCAAAAATAACGCTGAGGTTCTTTACATTATTACTGGCGGCCAATTTAATGCCATCCAGATGAAGTGACTGACTAATCAGTTTCTTTTTTAGAACTTCTGGTCCAAAGACAGCAACTTCTGTCTTGTCAGAATTTAAAAGCAAAAAGAAAGATATAGGTCTGTAATTCCCTAAGTCATCTTGATCAAGGGAAGGTTTCTTGAGTAAAGGTTTAATTACAGCTATTTTAAATTCCTGTGGTACGTATCCGTTTACTAAGGATAGATTCATCATATCCAAAATGGGGCCAGGAACCAAATGGAACTTCTTTAAATAATTTGGTTGGGATTGGGTCCAACGTACAAGTTGAAGGTTTAGATGAGGCTAATATTTTTGATAATTCCGAAAGCTCGACTGAACCAAAACAGCCTAAGCACAAATGAGGTTCTACAGTTCTTTCCGATGCAGCGTCATTTACTGAAGAAGTAATCATGTTTGGGAGGATGCCAATGATTTTATTTTTAATAGAATTTATTTTATTTATGAAGAATCCCATAAAATCATCACTGCTAAGAGCTGGGGGAATAGTTGGCTCAACAGAGCTATGAATCTGTGTAAGTTTGGCAACTGTACTAAAAAGAAACCTAGGATTGTTTTTATTCGCCTCTATTAACAAAATTAATTATTCTTTGTTCTATCTTTTGAAATCAATTTATTTTATGATTAAATATTCCAAGTATTCTTTAAATGTCTTGTTTATGATAATTATTTCAGTTTTTCCTTTCATACTTTATGAACAAAAATAGTTTTTATTTTGCTACATCAAATTTACACCCA
The DNA here is from genome assembly GCA_963556495.2 of Valencia hispanica. NCBI lineage: Eukaryota > Metazoa > Chordata > Actinopteri > Cyprinodontiformes > Valenciidae > Valencia > Valencia hispanica. The sequence continues at coordinate 15,183,873 of OY747721.1, forward strand.
TTCACACAGTCATCCAAGTATGATTTAAAATTAAATGACTTAATACTATAATCATTATTTGTTTAAAGTAATTATTTTTACCAGTGAGTGGGGCCAAACATTTATGTATTTAATACTTGCAACATGTTTAGTTTTATTTTGTCACACATAACATAACATGGCTATTGAGCTGAGCTGTATCAGTATTTTACTAACTGTAAACTGGTGAAATGTGACTTTAGAACACAAATTGCCACCTCAATATCTACATGCCTCACAAATTATAATTTGATGTTTGTGCTCCTTGCACACAGACCTGGTGCACTGGGAACACCAGCTACTGACTTTTCTATCTTTGGAAACTGGGCAGATCGCTCACCTCTTCCTCTTCCTTTGGCCTTCCTGTCTGGAGCTCTCTTGTGGTTGGGTGGTGGCTATGTTTTGTTTTTTTAACCCATATCTTCCCATTGCCTCGATAATATGCTTTTGGAGTTTAGGCGTGCCCTCCATGCGCCTCTTCATATGTGGCATGACAAGCTATTTGCCCAGCTCCTAAATAAAAAGCCGACTTGCATCGTTGACACCAACTATACAGGTCCTTCTAAAAAAATTAGCATATTGTGATAAAGTTCATTCTTTTCAATGCGGCGTGGCATGGAGGCAATCAGCCTGTGGCACTGCTGAGGTGTTATGGAGGCCCAGGATGCTTCGATAGCGGCCTTAAGCTCATCCAGAGTGTTGGGTCTTGCGTCTCTCAACTTCCTCTTCACAATATCCCACAGATTCTCTATGGGGTTCAGGTCAGGAGAGTTGGCAGGCCAATTGAGCACAGTAATACCATGGTCAGTAAACCATTTACCAGTGGTTTTGGCACTGTGAGCAGGTGCCAGGTCATGCTGAAAAATGAAATCTTCATCTCCATAAAGCTTTTCAGCAGATGGAAGCATGAAGTGCTCCAAAATCTCCTGATAGCTAGCTGCATTGACCCTGCCCTTGATAAAACACAGTGGACCAACACCAGCAGCTGACATGGCACCCCAGACCATCACTGACTGTGGGTAATTGACACTTGACTTCGGGCATTTTGGCATTTCCTTCTCTCCAGTTTTCCTCCAGACTCTGGCACCTTGATTTCCGAATGACATGCAAAATTTGCTTTCATTCAAAAAAAGTACTTTGGACCAATGAGCAACAGTCCAGTGCTGCTTCTTTGTAGCCCAGGTCAGACGCTTCTGCCGCTGTTTCTGGTTCAAAAGTGGTTTGACCTGGGATAGCGGCACCTGTAGCCCATTTCCTGCACGGTGGAAATGGGCTACAGGTGCACGGTGGCTCTGGATGTTTCTACTCCAGACTCAGTCCACTGCTTCCGCAGGTCCCCCAAGGTCTGGAATCGGTCCTTCTCCACAATCTTCCTCAGGGTCCGGTCACCTGTTCTCGTTGTGCAGCGTTTTCTGCCACTCTTTTTCCTTCCCACAGACTTCCCACTGAGGTGCCTTGATACAGCACTCTGGGAACAGCCTATTCGTTCAGAAATTTCTTTCTGTGTCTTACCCTCTTGCTTGAGGGTGTCAATGATGGCCTTCTGGGCAGCAGTCAGGTCCGCAGTCTTACCCATGATTGCGGTTTTGAGTAATGAACCGGGCTGGGAGTTTTTAAAAGCCTCAGGAATCTTTTGCAGGTGTTTAGAGTTAATTAGTTGATTCAGATGATTAGGTTAATAGCTCGTTTAGAGAACCTTTTCATGATATGCAAATTTTTTCAAACAATAAAAGACCTGAAATATTTCAGTTGGTGTGCAATGAATCTAAAATATATGAAAGTTTATTTTTATCATTACATTATGGAAAAGAAGGAACTTTATTACAATATGCTAATTTTTTGAGAAGGACCTGTATACCCAGGGTATTGTGCGGTGAAGCTGGTGTAGGCATTGAGGGTGGCAACATCCAGCATTTTGTACCAGTGAACTACGGGCCACCTCTGTGTTCACCGCCGACATGAATAGTTGCTAACCATCTAATCCATTGTGTCCACACCTCCTTTTGTTTTGTTGTAGTACTGGATCACTTCTGGTTACTTCTTCTGACTGCTGTCATCCACTGCTTCGTCATTATACTTGGTGCTCAGGAGGACAACAGGTTTTCCCTTCTTCTGCACATAGCTCACTATGGTCATGTTGCCAATGAATGCAAATTCTGAGCTATGAATCTCCCGTGATTTAGATGGCCATCCAAATGCTAGAAAAACACATGTGGGTCATTTCTGACCCATGTGTGTAAAGTTGAGGTAGAAATACAAAAGCTGTGCTTGTCCATACCATAAGAAAGGAAAAATGAAAATGATTATTTGTGGTAAACAAAAACAAGATGTTTATTGCATACTTGGAAGAGTAACCTATAAAATTAATTTATTTCAAAGATATATCATATAAACATTGAGCTATACAAGAAATAACATGGAAAATAGGTATGGGTCATTTTGGACCCATGTTGTGTATCAAAGGGTTAAAATCATTACATCCCCCTATTTTAGTCAGCATTAACTATGCTGACAGCTTCTCAATATCCCTCAATTGATCATTATGGAGGAACATTTACAAATGCAATGGTTCATTATTTTTATTTTTTACTTTTGTGTGTCTCTGTTTTACGGCTGAAGTCTGTAAATATTTTGCAGCCATGAATCCATCTGACAGCTATTATGTAAAATGACGTCAACTAAACTTAAGTTTAGGCAAGGCAATTTTATTTGTATAGCACACTTCCAATAACAAGGTAATTCAAGGTGCTTTACATGATTAGGGGATAAAGTAAAAATACCAATAAAACACAGACAAAGCATACATGAATTTAGGATAAAGTAAAAATAGCAATAAAGCAAGAAGCACGCACAAAACATATGATACATGAAAACATTACTTAAAGTCAGCTCGTTAATATCCGTTCACGTAACGTGGTATAGCACTTTAGAGAGAGAGAGAGGCGACATACACATTTTCCTGATACTACTTTTGTACTGCATATTTGACAACCCACATGTCACGTCGCATCTAATTTTTGATATTGTTCTTTCAACAAAGTTGGGAATTAGCAGCGTAGACAACAAGAGTTATAATGCCGAGATCCCGTCTGCGTAGAGCTGAGCCTCTGATGGATTTTGAAGAAACCTTTGCTGCTAAGGCTTCTTCAACATCCATGCAAAGGCTTAGCAATTAGTCCTTAGTAACCATCCTGGCTTGCTCTGAGAAAGTAGAGGAGGCAACAGATGTCTGTCAAACAGTCTTGGATATTTTGTTGTACGAGTCTGGATCCCAGCCAAGACCCTTCCATTATTAAAACAGTTTATAAAAGAAAGGGGTTACTTGCCAGATTTGGCCTCAGGAGTTTACCGATTGAATGATGAGAGAACAGTCTGTTTGGAAATCTACAGAAAAGTATCCTCTCAGGAACATTTAAAGACAGAAAGGTGATTTTCAAGAAGACAAAAGCAACAATTTTCAAAATAATCTCACTGAGCTCAGATAACCATGATTTGCACGACCTCGTGGATCTTACACCTTGGTTGAGGAGAAACCTGACGCTCAGCCCTCAGACATATATCCACTATATTAGCAGTTATGAACAAAAAAAATAGGTCAAGGAGCAGTTTTACATAGTTAAATAAAATGCTGTATCTATCTGACAGTGTGACACAATCTTTATGAATATTTCAAGATTTATTTGCTAAAACATAGTTGGAGCACAACTTCAGCTTGGAACAGTGCAAGGTCTGAACTCTTTGCATGTAAAGATATCAAGACTTCCTGGTTCACACTTGAAATATGTGCTATATATGACTTGGGAAGAAAATAAAAGGTGAAAATTTAAACTCTTTTAGGGTCATATAGCTACACTTGTAAAAGAAGTCAGTTTCAGGTACAAGCTAAAAACAAGAGATGTGGAAAAAATAAGTACAACAATAAATGTTTGGTCATTTTTATTTCAGTTACAGCAATTTTATAGAGGGGTTCAATTACATTTTGCGATAACCTTGATAATATTTTTTTTAATGTTGAAAATTAAATCTTAGCTGAGTATTTGTGATTTGTTTGTGTGACAGAATGAATGGTGCGGTGATAAACGGCTATGAGGAAGACGTGGGGAAAAGAACATCAGTCTATGTTCACACTGCCCATTCAATCAAAGAATCCCTTGGTGTATTGGAGGAGTACGGATACAAATTTGCCCCACATGATGAGGTATTAAACTAAAATAAAAACCACAACAATATTAGATACATTACATGCACCTTTCTGAGAGAGTCCTTCTCCTAACAGGGAATAAAGTATGTCCTAATTCCTGAAGGTTTGAGGGATTTCCAGTGGATCCAGGCTCTTTTCAAAGGAGAAAAGGTTTCATCCGGTGAATTTCAAGATGAAGAGTAAGTACAGTAGTAGACTGAAAGATTAAAATTCTACATATATGTTTGAATGTTTAGTGAGATGCATTTAAAAAAAACATTAATTACGAGGTTTGTAAATAAGTATCACATTTTTATAAAGTTTTTCAATTCAAATAAAGTTTTTGTTTGATGACTGAATCATTTAAAAGACAATTAGTTCAAAATGTGTTACTGCAAGTAAAGCAGAAACCTTTCACTTTCTACTCTTTAAAATAATGCAACTGGAAAACAGTTATTTCTATATTCAAAACATCTATCAAAACTGATTTTGGAATTAGGCTGACATTGAGCTTATGGAATGACTTTAATTAAAGTTAAAAACTAGATTCTTGACACAAAATCAACCAATTTAGAAGAAGTTTTTAAAGTTGTCTTAATTTAGTAGTTTAAATTTGGTTGTCAGTTAGAAAAAAGGCTAAATTGCTAAAACCTAACTAAAGAGAAAATATCTAAAACGTGAATCTACAGGTGAAAGACAGAGAAGAAATATGTGGAGTACTTTGTGGTTTTGTTGTCTTCTTTTTTCAAAAAAACCAATGTCTTGCTTTCTCCTTCTAGACCCAGAACTTATTATTCAGGACAGTTCAGTGAGAACCGCTTCTATGTTCTGCACCAGGACTTCCTGCGATATGTTCGAAACAGGTCAGTCTCTGATTACAGTCCTATCCTAAACTACCATACTAAAGTTCAGTGTTGAAAGGGGTTTAAAATATGTTACTGATTATTTTTCCCTTTAAAAGAACACATTTACTTTCACTTAAATTAAATCAGTAAAGCCTGTCCACTGTTGTTACTTGCTCCTCCAGGAGGAGTGAATGCTCTAGTTAAGTGATTTGATGCAATCTCCTGGGTTTCCCTATGGTAACCGTTTTAACCAATTTAAATAATTATAAACAGGACAGCATTGTTTGATAACTAAGATCAAATAGGTTGTGGGACTTTGAATCTGTTTATATGATTAGATTGAATTGATATTTTTATAGTTATGTTAAAGTGCCATGAGATAACATGTGTTGTAAATATACCGAAAAACTAAACAGAATTTAATTGCATAGATGATGCAGCACACAAATCTAAAATTTTCTTTGCATACAGGTTTTTAAGATCAAATGATCTCAATGGAGAGTACTGGGCAATTCTCCGACCAACCAATGGGGCATTCACTCTCTTTTTGGCTCTGCACACTTGTGACACAGTAAGTGATAACTGTTTCCTGTTCCTGCTAATTAAATTACTTTTTGGCCAACTGAATGAAACTGGAGATCCTTTAATTCAGCAGGGAGAAGCTATCAGAGGCAGATTAAGATTTAAGATTGGGACAGAAGTTAATCTTCCAACTCTCCTCCAACAACTCTGAACATAAATACAAGTCCATGTGATAGAATGGCCTAGTCAAAGCTCAGACCTACATCACAACTACTGTTTACAGTTTATCTCCATCAATCCCACCGATATTGAGCTATTTTGCAAAAAATAATGGGAAAAATCTCGGACAACAATAGAATAAATAACAAAGCTATGCCACACTTTTCAGATTTTTATTTGTAAATTATGTTGAAATCCTTTTCATCAGCTTTGCAAATACCCACTACAAATTAAATGAGTTACTAACATAAATAATACTTTCCAATATTATTGAATATTACTGAAGAACATGACAGGCATTCATATCAATAACAGTTTCCTAATCAACAAGCTTTATTACAGTTCATTTGGATCAATGAATTAATAATCTACAATCATATGTCTTTCTTTTTTTTTTTACAAAATAATGTTAACACCTTTCATAAGCTCTACAATGGGGGCAAAAAAGCAGAATCATTTTTGGGTTGTTTTTTTTTACCATAAAACTCTTAATACAATATTTTTGCCATCCGCAGGTGAGCGCATATGGATTTATGACAGAAGACTACAATAAATACTCTAACTATTATGTTGAAAAGCATTTCAGCGAAGTCATTTTCTATGCCAATCATGACCTCATTCTGGAGAAAAATCTGTGGAAGAGCTTTCACGACAAAAAAATAATTAAGCTGTATCAAAGAACTGGATCAGAAAAGCAAACAGATCCCTGATACATTGATAATGTCAGAGTCGAGGAGACATGTTTGTCAGCAGAAAAGAATATTAAGATGTTTATTGTTTTTATCATTGTACTCTAACTTGAAGCTTATTTTTGTGTCAAAATGAACTTTATGTATACAAGTGGCACAAAGACTTGTGTAAATGTTAATTGTGAAAGGATATTCTCCACATGGACCCCATGTAGGTGATTAGGCTGCTGAAACTGCGGAAAAGAAGAATACTTTTATATTTATTTATCATCCTGGATCGATTACTGTAGTATTTTATGTAAAAATAATTTGCATTTTGTTTGCTTTTTTGCTTTGTGGTACCTATATCACAATTTTTTATTTTAAATAAATAAATACAAAATGCACTCTAACAGATTATATATTTAATTAAAAAAAATGTATATGTGTATATATATATATATATATATATATATATATATATATATATATATATATATATATATATATATATATATATATATATATATATATATATATATATATATATATATATATATATATATGTAGTTTGTCATTAGCGGGGGAAACTGTAAAACTATACTTTTGGAAGAAAATAGTTGTTATACTGTGAAATTGGTGTTGATTGTACATGTTTTCATACTTTATTTTTCAATCAAAATAATTCAATGATAGTTCAAATAAATAAATTAATAACTAATTAGTCCCATGTTTTTCTAGAAAACGTCTTTCAAAACTGAATTTAGTTATTTACTTCATTATTTACATTCATTAAGTTAAATGTCTCTGAATAAGCATTGAAACAAGAACAACCTAATATTTAAACCCTTTAAAAATGTTTATGTCTTTATGTCCATCCCAGATGCATAAAGTGTTGTTTAAAAATGTGTTTTCTTATGAGGAAAAAAACAAAAATACTGTCTAGATTGCCATTATAATGGTTGCAGTTTTAACCTGTGCAAGAATCTGTTTTTAAAGAAAACAAAAAAAAATTTTTTTATACAGGTTAAAACAGCACCAATTAGCATAAAAAAGACAATAGGTGAATTTCCACTATCAGGACTTCAGGGTAATTTAACCAGATATTTTTCTGACGGGCAAATCTGTCGGCCTGCTCTTCTCTGCCTCTGTGTCTCTATAACCAATTGGCCATTTAAACTATCAGCTAAAGACATCTGCATGTCACGACTGTTTCAGAAAAGCAAGGCAGGGCAATTTTATTTGTATAGCACACTTTCAACAACAATGTAATTCAAGGTTCTTTACATGATTTGGTGATTAAAAAACAAAACAAACAAACATAGAACATAACATTGGAAATTTAAAAGTAAAAGTAGCAAATTAGCATGAAACGCACATTACACTTGATGCACAATAAACATACACAACACATGATACACAAAAAAGCAAGAGAAAGATCAATAAAGCAAGAGAGCATGAACACATTTGATACATATGACAGTAATCATTTACTCGAAGGCAATTTTAAACAGATGGGTTTTTAGTCTTGATTAAAAGCAGTTCAGAGTTTCAGCAGCTCTACACTCGTCAGGAAGTCTGTTCCAGATAAGGGGAGCATAGAAACTGAAAGCTGCTTCTCCATGTTTGGTTCTGTGTCTAGGGATGTTTAGTAGGCTAGAGTTGGAGGACCTGAGTGGTCTTGGTTAACACGGATGGACTGAACTGTTTTGGTGGTTGGTACCGTGACAACAGGTCTTCAACATACTTTGGTGCTAAGTCATTCAATGATTTATAAACTAGTAAAAGTATTTTGAAATCTATTCTCTGAGCAACAGGAAGCCAGTGTAAGGACTTTAGAACTTAGAACTGGGTTAGTGGGAGCATGTAGACATTAAATAAGAGGGGCCCCAGGATGGAGCCCTGGGCCACCCCACATGTGATTTTTGTTAGTTCTGATGAAAAGTTTTCTTATTGAAACAAAGAAGTCCCTGTTCTTTAGGTAAGACTCAAACCAGCCAAGTACTGTACCAGAGAGTCCGACCCAGCTCTCCAGTCGTTCTGTTAGGTAATTGTTGTGGTTTACCTAAAAACGAGTCACACACAAAAGTCGGAGATAATTTAGACAATAAGCTCTGCAGAGGTAGATGTGGTTCAATCAGTTCTGCAGAGGGAGACCAGCAAAATACGGTAAGGAATGAGCCAACCGTCTGTCTGTTATCAGCTCCTGTCACTCGTCTCCCACTGATCTCATCACTGGTCTCAAAGGGTTTCACCTCTGCAGACTCTCTTTATTTAGTCACACTTCATTAACATATTAAAAGAACAGGATGTCATGCACAAGAGCATGTGACTGAAACCAAAATGACATTTAAAAAGTTCATTAGAACTATGTGATAAAAACACCCTAAGAAAATAATAATACACCATTATTATTTTTCCTAACATTTCCCCCCTGAAATGTGGTTTTTAAATGTGATCACGAACAACAAAAAGTTGTAAAATAGGTAACAACTCTAATAATATAAAAATATAAGAATTATAAAAACCAGACAACAAAAGGTTGCAAAATAAGTAGCATCCCAAATTCAAAAAAGGTAATAAGACATATAACAAAGAAATTGCAAAAGTAAGTAGCAATTTCAAAAAGGTATTTATGCGAGCTTCACCTAGACATCATCCAATTAATCGCTACCTGAACAGTAGTTTAGATTAATGGAATCATAAAAGGTTTTTACACATGTTAATTACACTTCATCTTCTTCTTTATTTCTGTGTTCATCTTCAAGCCTCTGATTAAGAAGAGAGTATTGGACCAATGTGTTAGTTATCATCTTATTCATCATTTGTTTTATACATGGAAGAACACAACTAACAAAAATGCAGAAAAGTATCAAAATTACAATGAATGGCATAACTATTTTTAAAAGAACCTGATACCACCTGCCAGTTGTCAGCCAGGCCATGAGATCCCATTGTCCATTACTGCTTTCCTGTGATTCTAAAAAGTCAGTTAATCCCTGCACCCGGTCATGAATGAAAGTCCAATTATCATGTGTACTAGGAATGTACGTACAACAATGTTCACCAATTACAGTACAAAGTCCACCTTCAGAAGCAAAAAGAGTGTCCAGAGCTACCCGATGTTGCATCAGCATGGTCTTCATCGCCAGTTTTTCAGGGTCGTTGGCCAGCAGGTTGGACATTTCAGCAAGGATGTCTGTGATGTTTTCCAAAGTCCACCAAACCTCGTTCATCCGTTTTGTCAGACTTGCAACTCCAACAGGTGGGAACATGGTGTGGAAGATTCCTTTTGCATCACTGTAGAGGTTTTCGTCTACCATTGTCAGAGAACGGGTTGAACACTTGTGGAGGGTTGAATTCCCGTTTATTCAGCTCTGTAGGTTTAGAAGGTGCTCCGTTTTCTGTTATGATGTATGAGGAGGGTTGCAGTTGAGCCAAACTGCATGTGCCACACCAATCCTTAGGTAGGTAGAGGTAGAAAGTGTGACCCGATTCCAGATGTATCCGTCAGGCGTTCCCAGGCCAAATTGGGATTATTTAAGGTGGTTGGGACAGCAGTCATCGATGAGACTTCTTCAGAATGGTGTGGGATCCATGAACAGACATAACAGCTGGTATTGAAACCTAAACGTTTTGCAGTCAAATTAGCTATTTGGTACCAGGTGTTCTGGAACGCATGGTGGGTTAGAATTTTAGCTCTTCTTTCCTTTGATGTCTGGGCGTCATTAGGTGTGAGGAAAAAGCAGTGGAATAGAGGCAGGCAAACTGCCAAACAGGAGGGGAGCCAAACTAATTCATGTTAGCTAGAGGCAAATAAGAGGACTAGCCCTCCAAAACAGAGGTTTGACCACTAAGGGGACAGGGATGCTGTTCTGCTGGGTTTGAGACCAGATGCCCTATTGGTCACTCTGTCCTTTGTAGCCCAGACTTCCCCACTGTCCCGTGTATAGTCCCCTAATTGGCTTTGCAATTTGCAGTGTGAGATGTGTATCCACGAGGGTCTCTCAGCGATTTTCACAGCCGTGGGTGTGGTCAGCAGGACTTCAAAAGGTCCTTCCCAGCGGGGACTCTTCTTTTTAATCACCTTGATGAAAACCCAGTCTCCAGGTTTGATTGGTTTTTCAGGATCCTGCAAAACAGAAGGAGAGATAGGCAGATTGTGTGCGCTTTGCACTTCTTTGGCTAGGATAATTATCTTCATGTAATCAGCTAATGTGATTTCTTATACATGTTAGGCATGTTTTGAAGAAATGTTTTAAGTATGTTTCCAGGTTGTATGTTGTAAAGTGTTGCTGTATTATTGATACCATCCCCCCTGTGGAGGCATGGAAAGGCCCATGGCTCACAAACGCAGCAGCTTTAAACAGTGATTTGGGTAGGATGGGTTTATTACGAACTTCATAAAGTCCATTTTCATTTAGAATGGCACCTGTTGTTAATAATTCCTCAATTACTGGTTGAATTCCTAACTCTGCTTCCACAGAGAGGGGATATTGTCTTACTCTGGGTCTAAAATGTGATTTAGCAGTTATTTGAACGGGAGCAATGGATGAGAGTAGGCCCACATCAGTGGGGCTTTTAGACCATAATGTGTCAGGGACTTCTTTGAGTTGCTTTTCTTCCTCTTCAGTCAATAAGATGGTTTCTGCTTCTGGTCATTCTAATGTTGCAATTTTGGTTGTGCAGTAGAGTGGCATGATAAGGGGCAGTCTATATAAACCTGTGGATTCACTGTATTGCCAACTATCTTCTTTATTTTCTTGCAAAGTTTTAAAATCTGTGGTATTATTTGCTTTTCGCACCATATATCCCAAATCTTTCCAACGTGATTTACTGCTTTTTGTCAGGGATATATGCGGATCTGTAGGCAAATCAAAGAATGGTTTAAGGCTGGTAGACAGTGTTACTGAGGCAGCTGAATCAGATTTTCCATCAGTAATGATGTATGATGTGAACACTACAGCAGGTGAGAGTTGCATAAAATAGTCTTGGAACTTGGGTTCAGGTTCAGGCCTCAGAGCCATAGTCACATGTAACTGTGATGTAGGCATGATTTGTTTGTCGGGTTCGGGAACTACCTGCAAAACTGTGTCCATTATTGTTGTTGTATCTTTAAGGTTTTCTTTAGGTTCAACTCGTAAAGAGTAGTACAGACCGAGCCCCTGTGGTCTATGAATTGTATTTAGGTAAATGTCATCATTTCCTGTTCTCACAGCTCTCATGCCGTCTCCCACTGGGATAATTGAGATTTTTAGGGCTGACATTAAGTCTCTGCCTAACAAATTGAGTGGACATTGTGGTGAAATGACTATTGAGTTTTTAGAACTTAACCTAGTTTTTGGATCTGTTATTAACACTGGTTTAGATAAAAATGAGCGAGTAGTGGCACCATCTGCTGATTTGACCAAAATGCTTTCTTTAGATTCTGGCAGATTAACGCCAGAAGAGATCACTGTTCTGCAAGCTCCAGTATCACAAAGGAGCTCTACTGTTTGTTTATTAAATTTAAGTGTTATGTAAGGCTTCTCTTTCAGAACATTAAGTAATTCCCAGGCGCCACAGCAGTCCACCACCTCATTAGAGGCGGTAAAAGTATCTAGTCATTGTTGTGTGAACCGCGAGTGATCTGGGGCAGTTGAACCCTGTGTATGGATCTGATCTCGCCCTATGCCCCCTCCTCGGCCTTTGCCTCTGCTACATTGATGTGAAATGTGGCCTACTTTCCCGCAGATCCAACACGTGGGGGCAGTGTGACCACCTTGATGTCTCCATGACCCCTGTGGTGTGTGATGATATGTATTCCTTTGTGGTCTAAACCCCCTTCCTTTGTTGTGGTTATCACTTTGATAATAAACTTCCCCCTCATCGTCTTCAACCTGAGTGTGAAATACCTGTGTGTCGGAGTCTGGAGGTTTTGGTTTCTTCCCCTTTCTTTCAATGACACCTTCTGCAAAACGTGCATTGGCCATAAGGGTAGTAAGGTTGCATGTTTCCCATGTCAGAAGGTGATTTTTAATCCAATTAGTGATAGTGGGGTGGAAACTATGTAGCAGACCATTACAGAAATGCCGCATATATGGAGTTTCATCACCATTCTCTTTAGTTAGGCCACTATGGGTATCATGTTCCTTTTGGTATCTGTATTTAAAATCATCTACAGATTCCCCAGGCTCCTGTTTTATGGAGGCCATATGCCCATAATCTGGTTTCTTTTTAAACTGTGTACGAACTTTATCCGCTACTGCATCGAATTGTTGCTTTAGTTCCCCCTGGAAATCATTCTGAAATTGTAACACAACTCCGGCATCATCTCTTCCTGTGTAATTTCCAGCTACATGGTCCCAGTCTTTCCCCAGCGATGCAGCCATAGCCTGTCCTAATTCATGACCGTTTAACCGGTAGGATTTGACCACATCAACCATATCCTCTGTCCATTTTTCTGGATCCTCCTTATGGCTAGTGATTTGTTCTGCAACCTCTTTAACGTCTTTAAGTGACCATGGTCTAAAAACATATCTCGGAGTACCATCGGCAGATGGTACTTGAATCATAGGGTTGATATTTATTGAGTCCTCTGGTTCACTCTCATAAGATTTATCCTCAGATTTTTTTGGACCTGACTTCTTTGTAATTCTAAGTCTTTGTTTTATTGTGGTACCATTTGTTTTTTCTTCAATTGCAAATTGATCTCTTGGAACAGGAGGATATAGACCTTCCCCTAAAGCCCCCGGCTGGTCTGCTGGGGGTGCTGGTGGAGGTGCATAAGGTTCTCCTCCAACAGCCCCAGGGGGGTCTGTCTGAGCTGTAGGTGGTGGTGAATAAGGGGGAGGGCACAGTGTGAGCTCGTCACCTAGCTTTTTCATAAGAAGAGCCTCATCTTTAGCACCTTTGCTCTCTTTTCTGTTTTTTATATTTTGTTTCCTTTTCTCTGTTTCATCAGCCCACACACGTGCTATTTTTAACTGTGTCTGTTTAAGTTTTTACTTTTTACCTTTAGCGATAAGTGTTTTTGCTTCAAGAACACATACAAGTTCTCTCCATTGGCTACCTTTAAGCTTCCCATCTACTTTATACTTTTTGCGGCATTTTGTTAGAAACTGAAGATTTTCGGGGTTCTTTTTATACATATATTTTGAATCGCCTTCTAATTTGTCGGTGGAAACATCGTTTCCCATCTTTGCGTTGTTTTTATATAAGCCTTAATGGGTTCTATTAATTGGTCTGGTAAAGTCTGTTGTTAGAATACCAAATAGTTCTATGGGAATAACAACAGTAATTAATATTAAGGTTAAGGTGAATGAAAAAGCAAGAACTATGAAATTAGTCTGTTGATGAGTTAAAGTTAGTGATCTATTCTTTAATTAATTAAAGTAATCTTTTTTGTTTTTGGTCATTTATTTGAGATTTTTTTTCTTGTACTCAATTTCTGCTAAAACTGGATCGTATAGTTTTTACTCTAAGTGTCTCTCTTGTGCAATTACATTGAGCCGTCTTATGGCTTTCCTAGTCTAAGGATGTGTTGTGTAACCTATAAATCCACACAGAACGTCTCTTGTAGTGCCCGTTCAAACCGTACGTTAACACCGTTAGGTTTCAGGTTGGACTGGCATACATAAAGATTATGTCCTGTGTCTAATCTTTCTTATACCCACTTAGGGTGCGGTATTTCGTTTTGATTCTGCTGTTTGTGTTTTTACTTCCATACACTGGCGTGCTTTATTTCCCAGCGAGGTGGATTGGTTCGCAAACCTAACCCGTTACAACCGTATATTTTTCAAGGTGGTCAGGTTCGCAGACCTGTACCGTTACGCCCTTTTTCAAGGTGGACCAGTTCGCAAACCAGGTCCGTTACACCTTTTTTTTTTTTTTGTTCAAATTTTATTTTTGAAGGTGGTCAGGTTCGCAGACCTGTCCCGTTACACCCCTTTTTCAAGGTGGACCGGTTCGCAAACCAGGTCCGTTACACCCTTCTTTTGTCACTAAACAGTTACGGATCAACACCTGATATTTTATCAGAGAGGCTAAAGCATTCTTTAGGCCCAAACAGCAGAATATACCCTGACTATCTTAGAATTTGTTTTGTTAAATGTAAAGGTGCACAAAAAAGACGTACTCGCAATGTTTGCCCTATGCGAGTGACTCAAACCGAATCGATCGCACGGGAGCACGCGCAGGGGGTCCTCGTGGAAGTTATGCAGCCGGCCAGTGCAGCAATTCAGCGATCTGGATGTCAAAAACAGCCCTTCGACGGAAACCACCTGCGGGAGTGCTCCGTACGTCGGGTCTCGGCACCAAGATGTTAGGTAATTGTTGTGGTTTACCTAAAAACGAGTCACACACAAAAGTCGGAGATAATTTAGACAATAAGCTCTGCAGAGGTAGATGTGGTTCAATCAGTTCTGCAGAGGGAGACCAGCAAAATAAGGTAAGGAATGAGCCAACCGTCTGTCTGTTATCAGCTCCTGTCACTCGTCTCCCACTGATCTCATCACTGGTCTCAAAGGGTTTCACCTCTGCAGACTCTCTTTATTTAGTCACACTTCATTAACATATTAAAAGAACAGGATGTCATGCACAAGAGCATGTGACTGAAACCAAAATGACATTTAAAAAGTACATTAGAACTATGTGATAAAAACACCCTAAGAAAATAATAATACACCATTATTATTTTTCCTAACACGTTCCAATAAAATATAATGATCAACAGTGTCAAATGCTATATTTTAACCTCTATTTTTAACCTAAATTTTAATATTTGTTCAGTGAAATTGTATCAATTTACTTTCATAAGTCTATTCTTTTTTGTGTCTGACATTTCTCTTGGCTGTGCAGTTTCCCTACATATTTGTGGATTATCGATATTTCATCCAATTAAAGTTCTGTTTTTGTGTATCGCTTGGGACAATCTAATCTTCCCAAGGCCTTCAGAATCAGTAGAGCAGACATACAATAATTAAATTATATTAGAACCAAAGTGTTTTTTTTTAATAATCAGCTTTCAGATTCGCCTCACAAGGCCAGCTAGCTGGCACACAATGATGTCAGAATGTTTCTGTGCAAGGATTGGATGGTCAGATCAAATTTATCAGTGCAATTTGTTGATAGCGAAGCACATCTTCAACGATTCGTGCACGTTTATTGTTTGTGGTTTTTAAAATTGTATTCACAATTGCTGAAGGTGGAGGAGAAGGCATAGATTTGGTTGCAGATATACTTGCCACGGCATTTTCAAAAAGGGTCTTTCAAGAAGCATGACCGGGGACAGATACAACTTTCAGCATTAGGATACCCTCCATGTCCAGAAGAGGAATTGCACATGAAGCGTACAGATAAACTGTACAGCAGACCCATTGAGCTCTTTAAAAAAGAAAGAAGGATTATTTTATTTTCAAAAAAGCAGGTGATGTGGAGAAGATCTATGTTGGTAAGTGGAAAAATTTTATTTGTATTTTAAATATGTGTTTTTCATTTTATTTCAATATTAATCAATCAATGGTGACAAAATAAAATGGCAAAAATGCTACAGATTATAAAAAAATAATTCTGATCCACTGCAATGTATAATGTAAATATCGTGATGCGTGCAGCTGCGCTAATGTGTTAAACTGTTTTGCTGTTTTCCTCCAAAACAAATTAAAATATTCTGTTTGCTTTACTTTATTCTCATTGAATTGTTGGTTTCGTTATAGCCTCGTTGGTCTCTTAAATTAAATGGAGACAATGCGCATTTTATTGGACAAATTTGTTTAAGCTCACATATCAGCTCACCTATCATACTTTGGTGGAATAATTGAAACTTTGTTGACTAATATTTTTAAATTGGTTTTATCTTTGTGGTTTGACATTATCTGCAATTTTATTTTCCTACTCTTACTTGTAAATGTGAGTTTATTGATTTTCAATAATCCGGAAACTTAAGTGTCACTTGACCAGCCTAACGGTGATGTGATGTGTATGTGTGATGCTGTATGGATTTTTGAGCCGTGGTGTTCTATAGATGGTTTCATTTTAGATTATGAGGTGTATTAATTTAAGTTGGACTATCTAGGATATCATTGAAGGCCTAAGGGTGAAATGCACAGCCCACCACGGTCAATATAAATGTAAATTTATTTATATAGCATATCAAAAGCAACAGAAGTTGATCTAAGTACTTTACAATTCAGTCAAGTAAAACTGCATAAACTGTTAAACCGAAGTAGAAACAAATACTTTTTCAGTAACTGAACCAAGTTTTTCTCTCCTGTGCTGCATGCACACACAGACCGTTTCCAGTCACACAACACGACCTTGTGGTTAACCCAATTAAGAGGTGCTGTCTGCAGCTCAGCAGTTTGAGGCTTACTCCAACTTCTTCACTGCCTCCGACAAAGGTTGGTACTAACTGGTTACATTTACTTCAGGGAAAAAATACTTTTTAAATTTTCCTATTTATTTGTATGCTTTCTTTCATTTTAATCTTTGAAATACCCGAATTTGCACATAAAATGATAAATTTCTCCAACTGATGACATCATCACTCAGTACTTAAGTATTTTAGATAATTTTTTTCACTCTTACTTGAATCTTTTAGATGACTTAATTTTACTTTTAAATGAGTAAAAGTATATTGAAGTAGCGCTACTCTTACTTGAGTACAATTCTGGGTACTCTACCCACCACTGGCACCAATACGGCTGTTATCTCAGTACATGCGAGTCACTGCAAGCTGGCTTTGAAACAGTGTCTCACTCAGTGTAAATGAGATTCAAGTGCCCGGAAAGACAAGAGGAGAGATTGAAAAAGTAGGAGTCCGCATGTAATCACTGTCATTCTTCCGCCACTCTGAAGATTTTGTTTTCCACCAAGTTTGTGCTGTTGTGATGTTTTGGCGTGTCCTAGTCAAAGACTTTTAAAAATGTATTTTAAGATAATTTTTTGTAGCACTCGTCTCCCACAGCAATAAGACGGAAAACGGGTAGATATAGAAGGAATAGAGCTCATGCAGCAAAAGTCTAAAGGTCGGGAATAAAATCCCGAATGGCCATGCTGAGTATCAACACACAGCAGGTGGCCACTTTATCACCAATATCCTGTTATAAAATCCAGTAAGATCCAATAATGTTAAACTCTCTGTTTATGATTGAAAATCTTCAGTGTGGCTAAATTAAAAAAGAATTTGCCAAGAAGAGTAGACCAAAAGTCCTCCACAGTGATATAAAACGCTGCTAACACAATAACATAAGTTATTCTGTTTAGGAAGTAATTACGTGTTTATATTCAGCAAGGTTTGTCTGTATACTATCCATTAAACAGTAACTGGTAGCTTTGAGTGAATGCTTACTTTGGTTGAAGTAGAAAATAATGCCACCTGTTGTCAAAAGGAAAAATGAATGAACACTCATGCAAAGGCAAAAAGAAAGTGCAAAACACGTAAAATTATAAATGTGAGCATTTTATGAAAATGTATGCTCTTGTAAATGTTGAACTGCATTGCATAGCTAGAGAGAGAGAGAGAGAGAGAGAGAGAGAGAGAGAGATCCAGTGGTACAGTGGCTTGCAAAAGTATTCAGCTTCTCACGTGTACACCAGTTTGTATTGGTCTTTCACGTGGAATTCCAATAAAATTGATTCATGTTTGTGGCTGTAATGTGACAAAATGTGGAAAAGTTCAAGGGAGCTGAATACTTTTGCAAGCCACTGTATATGTACGTTTTTGCATTTGAATTTTGTATTCTACACACACACCTGCAAATCACAGGCTTTGCAAGGTGGCTTTGCAAAACTAACATGAAAGGAAAGGAGCATTGTTTTTAAGTTGCTTTTTTTTAGGATTTACTTTATGGAGCAATAAAACCGGAAGGTTGCCAGGAAGAGTTTGATCATTTGTGATCTTTACTCTCCACACCGTGCTGTAGCCCTGCCTTGTTGTTTCTCTTTCTGTGTACCATATGCTTCAGGGTGCCTTAAAACTCTTGAGTGGATTATTTGCTTGACTTTTCTTGCACTACCGGTCTGACATATCCAAAAGTCATGATTCAGGTGTCTTTCCTGATGGCTTTCCTAATGTCAGTTTCAACAGGTACTTCCTCTGTAAAGCACCTGCCAACAGGTGGCTTCTAGTTGCCATTGAGTGAGAAGCAAAAACTTCCCGTTTTCATCGATGATGGGTCAATCATTAAAACTTTTTTCTTTGGTGCTGGTGATATCCTCCACCATAATCTTTTTTATTCTGTTCCTGGAAAACTCAGCAGGAGAAAAACGGTAAGTTATTTTGTTTTTTTCTGTAAAGGAAGAGAAAAACTCTCTGTTTAAAATAATTGTTCATGATTTAGTTAAATTTTGATGTGGATAGGGCACATCATTTGCCTTGATAAATAATTTCTGTTTCAATTTTATCAAGTTTAAATTATAGCTCGATGAGCGTGTCGGGACTGAACAGAGCCAGAGGAGAATACAGGCTGTTGCAAATTGGTGAATTATTGAAAAAGGATAGAGAGTTGACTCCAACAAATACAACAGCTCTGAAAACTGATCCAGTGACCCCCACCGCTCCTTCTGAAACTCCTATTCCTGTGATTTTGAAAAAGTTTTTCAAGAAGCTTCCTCGGTGGAGCTTCGAGGATATTTATAACTTGGATGCACCACCTAGACCTATGGTAAGCATATAAAAAATTAACTGTTCAGTTTGTTAATGCTGGCAGGTCCGCTTGGGCTTCCTTTTACTTGTTTGCCTTTGGCATGGATTCATTAAATGTTTGCCCTTCTTCTTTGTTTGCTTGGCTGTCATCCGATTAAACCGCTTGTAGATAGATTTGATTTCTGAAATATTGTGAAAATAAACAGAGGAAAAGGGTTCACGAACTATGTTTTAAAGAATCTATTGTCCAATCAGTGTCCAACAAATCAAGCCAAGTTTTGTGTTTGTCCAATTTTAACACCTTCTCCTTTTGAATTAAAAAGAATAGAGCAAAGTGGTCATGGATCTAAAACTGTTGCAGGAAATCTCTGTTTAGCCCCAAATTATTTACATCAGATCTGATCAGTGTAAGGCAAGGCAAGGCAAGGCAGGGCAATTTTATTTGTATAGAGCACTTTCAACAACAGGGTAATTCAAGGTGCTCTACATGATTTGGTGATAAAGAAAAAAAGTATATAACAATTGGAAATCAAAAGCAGCAATTTAGCATGAAACACACACAACACATGATATAGAATAAAGCATGAAAAACACCAACAAAGCAATGTAAGAACTTTGTGTTTTGGACTAAATGTGATCATATGCAGTCGTATCTGAGGCTGGAAAACTCTGGGTAACTTTTCTGTGGAGAGTGACAGGAGTTAACTGGTTTCCTTAAAATATGTTACTTCCCAAACACATGTACATATATAGCACACTGCCTACTGAATTAGTATTGACGCTATCTCTCCTACATGCCCAGTGCATTGCTCCCTCATGTGCATAGAGGATTTCTAGATCCTTTAACTCTTGTGGCCACACATTTGGATCCATGGACAACAAAAAGCAAAGTAATTCTTTAAGATATCATTGGGTAAATATATTGCGTGCATGGTGTTAATACTTAGCTTTCAAATATCTAATGTACTGTATAGTTAAGCCAAAAATGTTAATACAACCGGACGATTCAGATTTCAAAATATTTTTAGTCCATCAAGAAGTTTGCTTCTGACTGGAAATGAGACATACAGTACATTTCCCAGAAGATAATAAAACACTATAAAAGGAGTATACATTTTTGGGGGAAAATGTATCTGTTTTTATTTACATTTTGATTAAAAAGAATTACTTGTTGAAAATTATTTATACCCTTATCAATGAAAAAAATTTTTTTACTGGCATCTCAGCAATCAAAACCTTCTTTAAAAAATAAAATACTTTAAAACTGTGAATGCACAAATATACATGTATGTTTAGCTATTTTTTCTAAATGTATCCCATTAAGCTGAAAATTTCTCTGAATTGCACTATGCTATTTTTCCTAACTGGACAATATTTTCTTATGCCGTAAATTTGCCCCTACTGTACGGTATCCCTGTTCTGTTTTTTTTTAAATGTTTGTTTAAATCTACCTGTTTCTTCATTGCAAATGAGCTGCATGTGTTTTACTGCCTGATATGGAACTGACTTGCTTCCAGGCTGGTGGAAAAATACCACAACAGTTCCTTTTTGGAGGTTTTACCTCCGATCACTTCATTCTCGCTTACCACAGCCTATATCCACGTAGAAAGACGCCAAAGTCTTTACTCAGAGAGTTTTTCTTGCCCAGCATTCCTCCCTGAATGTCAGCTTGTAGGTTACTGCATTAGCCCACAGAAAGGAAATTGACGGCAAAAACAAATGAATCAGAAAAGGCCAGTTCCTTCTACGTCACAGGAAAAAAAAAATTGTATTCATGGTCTTGCCTACTTTGACTTGCGACCACCCACGGGTATGCTGTATTGATTTTGCGGCCAGGGGAGAACAGAGCAGTCTATGCTAGTAGAAACTAACCGTTGTAACTCCACAACATTGCGGAACATGTTTTGGCTTGTATGGAGATAGCATATCAGTGATGCATTTTTTTTTACCTAAGAAAGAGGACCTGAGGGAGAAACTGTTGGAATTTGTCTTAGAGCAGCACCAGCGAAGTAAGTTATGTTAGGTATTTGTTTGAAGGCAGTATTAGAGTCGCATTGTTGCTAGACAATCAGAGGCGAGACATGTCATAAATAAAAATGGGTTAGACCCGTAATCCTGATGTTTACCCCCACCAACTCCTCTAACAAACTGCAACCTCCTGAAACCAAAGCGAGAGGGTATTTCTTCCCCCCACCAGAAAAAGACTCACAAGGCATTCATTTAAGCCAGAGCTCAAGCAAATTTAAAGAAGAAATTAGTGAATGAGACCTTTAAAGGAAAAAAACCCTGTGGTCTTTTTCCTTTTTTCTGTAGTGAAAAAGGGCACTTCAAAAAACTATTGGGTACGTTCCATTTTTATGTGTCATATAGTACCAAAATCACAATGCTCTCTTAAATTTAAGAGTAGGGAGCAGGAGAAAAAAACTAAATAATTTATTTTACACTAGTGTATAGTAAGAAAACAAAACCCCCAGCAACTATTTCATTTCCCTGATAATGTCAACAAAAATTTGTTTCTGGTTTTCTATTAAAATATGTTTGGTAACTATTTTTTTAAAAGGACTCACACTGGAGTAGCAAGGGTTCCTCTACCAGGCCGCTTCAGAGACACTCTCAAGACCTCCCCTCCGAAATCAACCACTGAGGGTTAGAGGCTGAAAAATAAAATTTCCAGGACACGTACTGTCTCCTCGATCTCGCCCCTGCCAGCCTGCTCTGCTTGCTGAGATCACGTTGGGCGCCAACTCTTATGGCTAAAAATAGCTTCTGCTTTAATTAATACAATTCAATTCAGTTTATTTATATGGCGCTGATTCACAACAGATGTCATCTCAGGGCACTTAACAAGAAGTCATTTGAATACATTTATACAAACATTCCAATCAGTTAAAAAGTTTTCTATTTAAGGAATCCCAGCAGATTGCGTCAGTCATTGGCGTGAGGTTGGGCCCCGTTGATGCAGACTTTCCAACCACAGCAATCCTTCAGCAATCCCTCATACTGAGCAAGCATGTAGCGACGGTGGAGAGGAAAAACTCCCCTTTAACAGGAAGAAACCTCCAACAGAACCAGGCTCAGTAGGAGCGGCCATCTGCCACGACCGTCTGGGGGTTTGAGAAGACAGAGCAGAAACACAGAAGGAACAGAAGAACTGATATAAGAGAACTTTCTATGTTACAGAAAGTAAAAAGTTGATAACATGACACTGGTTAATGTTCATTTACTGGGAGGATCATCCCAGTCGATGCCCCCCGTCCAACAGGGCATTGCAGCCTAGCAGGATACCAGACCAGGTATATCTTCTATGGAGAGAAAAACAGCGAGAGAAAACAAAGTTAACAGTCGAAATAACATAATGTACTGTAATACAACTGGAGAGTAGTAGTAGAAAAGGAAGTAGCAGAGTGAAGAAAATTGGTAAGTCTGTCCCCCAGCAGTCTAAGCTATAGCAGCATAACTACAGAGCTAGCTCAGGATGACCTAAGCCACTCTAACTATAAGCTTTATCAAAAAGGAAAGTTTTAAGCCTGGCCTTAAAAGTAAACAGAGTGTCTGCCTTACGGACTAAAGCTGGGAGCTGGTTCCACAGGAGAGGAGCCTGATAACTAAAAGATCTGCCTCCCATTCTACTTTTAGAAATCCTAGGAACCACAAGTAAACCTGCAGTCTGAGAGCGAAGGGCTCTGTTAGGAACATATGGAACAATTAGATCTCTGATGTGTGATGGAGCTTGATTATTAAGGGCTTTGTATGTAAGAAGAAGGATCTTAAATTCTATTCTGGATTTAACAGGGAGCCAATGAAGGGAAGCTAAAACAGGAGAAATGTGATCTCTCTTTTTAATATTCATCAGAACTCTTGCTGCCGCATTTTGGATCAACTGAAGGCTTTTAATGGCATTTTGTGGACTACCTGATAGTAAAGAATTACAGTAGTCCAGCCTTGAGGTAACAAATGCATGCGTTAGTTTCCCAGCATCACTCCTGGACAGGATGTTTCAAAATTTAGCGATATTCCGGAGGTGAAAGAAAGAAATCCTTCAGGCGTTCGTTAGACTTTAATGTTAAATATTGGCCAACATGAAGGGACAGAGTGAACCAAAAACACTTCTGACCACTTATCCCTACCCAACCCTTCTAATGCAAACTCTTAAATAGTATTCAGCAATCAATGTTTATCTTCTAACAACATGAGCTCAGCTTCCATATCCAGAGAGTCTTCTTCGCCTTTTAATAGCACAATAGCGACCCGGGCATCAATCTAACAAGGTCCGGACGTACTGTTGTTATCTACTGCTTGCTGACATCTGCCCTGGTAGTCTGATACATTACTTATCAGAACATTACACACACAAGGTTTTTGTTTTCTCTACACAACCTACTGTCCTAGATGCATTCACTAAGACAAGATATAAAACATTTGTTTAAATTTGAACATGATGTAATTTGTTGAAAGTACCTCTAATTTCCAGTAAATCCAAAGAATTCCTTTGGAAAGCTTCAAATAGGGTTTATGCCCAAATCCCAAATCTTAATTTTTTTCACTCATTTTTAATCTGTGGCTCTATGTTTTTCAAAACAGTAAAATTAACATTTTGTGTAACATCACTCTTAAACAACCTAGGAAGTACTACTTTTCTTACTTCAAAATAATAGTCTAATGAACAGTTACAAGGAAGTCAGCTGAAATAATTCACCTTCATATCCAGAGCTCATAATGATAGTTTCACTGGATTAAATAAATAACATGCTGACAACAACTTGATCACACTTCACTCTAATGAGAAATAGTATGTTGTTTTAATACTGTGTCATCTTGTGCCACAAAATCATGTCACACTTCTATAAACTACACAATTTAGGGTTGTAATTTAGTATTTTTTCTGTTTAGACATGTCCACAGTCTCTGCGTAACTCCAAGGACGAGGGCTTCCAGAAAGATTTCCTTCCCAACATACGTATGTTTCTGCACAAAGACAACTTCAACATCAGAGAGTGGAACCGGCTCTCACATTTTAATAATCCTTTTGGTTTTATGCAAATGAAGTATGATGGTACGTATTTTCCCACATGTAGTAACTCAAAACTACTTAATATTAGGGATGTGTATTAGCAAGAATCTGGTGATACGATATGTATCACAATACAGGAGGGGGATGAAACGATATATTGTGATATATTACGATACTATGAGTTAGACTATATATTGTGATTTTTAAAACTAAATTTAACTGTAGAAAAAAATGTCACATCATTCTAAACACTCCAACCTGTTTCATACTTTAACACATTCAGTTTTATTACTAGATATAGTTGATCCCCTCGAATGAAGAAGGTGAAAACAGGCACCAACTAGTGGTCATACTTTTAATTTTACTACAAAAATTACTTGTCATCATTAATGGTTCCATTCAAATTCTAAAAATAAAATAAAAATCGATACATTGCTTTTGAATATCGATACAATATTGTGACATAAAATATTGCGATATATTGGCATATCGATATTTTTCTTAGATCCCTACTTACTATCCTTTTTCAGTATATTAAATGCAGATATACGAATATGTGCCCCTTATTGTTTTGTTTAAATATCAACAAGCCTTTTTGCTTTAATTGCAGCTACATTAAAATCTGCTAAAATAAAAATGGCGGCTGTAATTCAGTGGTAGAGTTGTTGGCCTGCGACCCAGAAATTGTGGGTTTGATTACTGCTTCCACCTGCTACATGTCGTTGTGTCCTTGGGCAAGACACTTCACCTGCCCGCTTACTGGTGTTGGCCAGAGGGGCCGATGGCGCAATATGGTAGCCTCGCTTCTGTCAGTCTGCCCCAGGGCAGCTGTGGCTACAATCGTAGTTTGCTTCCACCAGTGTGTGTGTGAATGTGAGAGTGAATGAATAATGGAGTTGTAAAGTGCTTTGAGGGTCTTGAAAAGTGCTATATAAATGCAAGCCATTACTAAAATATTTTAATATTTATACAAAAGTATCTGTATTTGTTTATCTGTTTTATCTATTTAGTATTTAATTGTTGACTGTAATCTTTGTTTGCAGATGTAATGCCTGTAGTGAAGCTGATCGCAAAGCCAAAAGAACCCCTGCTCCTCCCTAAACCAGGCGGGGATGGCTGCGTGCACTGTGCCGTGGTGGGAACGGGAGGCATCCTCAACGGCTCAAAAATGGGGGCTGAGATAGATGCTCACGACTACGTCTTTCGGTAGGAAAACAAAAGAGACCAAATCTGTTGGTGTCAGCTGAACCGCTTGGTCACAGTGAAGCCTAGAAATCACATGTTTGTCATACTGGAATGACAGAGAAGTATAGGTTTTCACAAGATGCGACAACTTAAATAATTTATAATCAATCTGATCTTTACCAAGATTATTTAAATCAAAACATGCAAAACAACATTCCAAAGATATCATCGGGTCATTTTTTTTAAATCAAACAAAGATGAAGCAGACATGAAATGGGTTGTGAATAATAAAATGCAGTGTAAGAAATCACCTTCAGAACTCTCCTGATTAGTAAATGTAATCCACCTGTGCATAATTTGATCTCAGTATATATCCAGCTGTTCTTTGAAGGCCTCAGAGATTTGTTAGATAACATAATGAACAAACATCTGCATGGAGATCAAAGAACACAACAGACAGGTCATGGAGAAAGCGGTGGATGTCAAGTTATGTGGTTTGAAAATAGACCCAAACTGACATGAACATAAATTGAGTCCTTAATAACCAAAAAACAAAGAGAACAGGTTTTACATGAGGAGAGCAGGACATGGAAACCCGAGGAGTGAATCATAGGAATCCAGCAAGGAACAAAGAAAGTCAGTGTCATGGAAAATTTTATAATATGCTCTTTACCTCTCATTTATCTTAGATGATACACTAGTTTTGTTATAAGTAGGGCCGGGACTCGATTAAAAACAAAATTAATGAATTAGAGGCTTTGTAATTAATTAATCAAAATTAATCACATTTTAATTGCATATAAATATTTGACCTGAGAACAGTGAGAAGTTTTTCAGATGGATTTTTAGTATACCATTGAATGACTGAATACATAAGCTTAAGCAACAAAATATTGTTTATTTTTTTTCAACCAAGTCCAACAGACCAGTGCAATTTTGCCATTAAGTGTAGCAATATCATATTTAGAAATATAGTAGCCTACATTTCAGAAATTCAGGTACCCTTTAGGTAGGTAGACCTTCTGTAAACTGTTTTTTTTAAGTAAAAGACAATACTTTCAAGTACATTCAGAACAGTGGAAACCCTGACTATTACTGTAGAAATCTCTCTGTTGCTTCAGAGGCCATAACAGACTTTGTTGATTTACCAAAAGCTGGTTTAAAAAATAACATTATTTTCAGTCCAACTCTCAATAACCTTGGCCAAAACAATAGAGTTCAACATAAAGTGCCAGTTGCACAAACAACATAATACATGTTCACTGTGGTTTGTTGTTAACTGTCTAATGAACGCTAGTTGGTGCTCCAGTACAATCGGTCCGCCGAAACTCATCCAGTGAGAAACGTTCCGTGGTGCAAAAATAAGTGCGATTAAAATGTGTAAAAAAGTTTAATGCGTTAATCTTAACTAACGTGTTAAAGTCCCGGCCCTAGTTATAAGATTGGTCATCTGGTCTCACAGAATGTATCCTTGTGCCCTGTCTGCATTAAGTGCTTAAACGAATAAATATTTAGTCAATACCCCGTCTCGGCCACACTAGCCCATCGTTTAAGGTTGCTTCTACACTAACACAGCTTAGGTTATACAAGGTATATCCCACCTAACCTTATACCTGTCTACACACACACAAAGCCTTGTTTACGACCCCCCCTCCACCCGCTGGCCCGACCCCGACCAAGTAGGCATGTACATTTATGCCCATGTCCCCTTAGTGGACATGGGCATAAATGTAGTCACTGTGTGTTCGCTGTGTGTTCCTTTGGACTAGATGAAGGGCTTTACAAGGCACTTTATATTAAAAGTGAACATTTAATTTTAATATGACTGGTAAAACTTTTGACAGTTGTTGAAAAGCTGCACCAAAACTCCACAAAAAGTGGATTTTTAAAGTAAACAAAAAGAAAACATAAATGGAGTTACACATTTTTGAAGCCAGTTGGACACAAAGCTACTATCTAATATAGTCATATGTTGCAACCATTTTAGAACAGGATGTACTCATTCTGTCTGGATTGTAAATCAAAACCTTTGACAATTAACCTCTTCATTTCCTCTTTTACTTCAAAGAAGTAGGTACATTATCATTAACATGTCAGCACATCTGGTTTTCTCAACCCACAAGGCATGTCCTTGGCTCTCATAAAAGACATTCCTTCTTTATGTGCAAACCACAGACAGTAATTGAAAACACAATGATAGGAACTTTAACAACCAATTGCTGAGTATGAAGGAATGCCTTTTGTACTTTTCTTGATGTTTTGGCAGAAATTAGTTCACTGGGATGGACGAAAGATTGAAGTCAAGGAGGTTTATCTACAGTTGAAACCAGATATTTAAATACACTACAGAAAAAATAAATAAATTCTGTACTGCCAAACATCAAAACAGAGTAAATTTTGTGTATGTAGTGTATGTATCTGGTTTCAACTGTGTTTTTTGTAAAACAGGATGAACCTGAATATTTAACTTTAGCTGTTGCATATCCATTTTTGTGCGATGTGGTTGTGTAATTCTTAGTGCACAATGTTTGGTTTGTTTTGTCGATGTTCCTTTGTCGTTTTTATTTTTTTCCTCTCTCTGCCGTCCTGTGGGTATGGAGGCAGACTTCGATGTTTTCCTGTGTTTTCTTTGTTCCCCTTCCTCTCTTGTATTTTAAACTCACCCTCTCTCTTGACTTTTTGTTTCCTACCTCTCTTCTTCATCTTCTTGCCTTCTTCCCCTTTATTTTCTGTCTCCATGTCCATAAGATCAGAAAATAAAACCCACAGCAATTCATAATAAATATTTCTCACACATATATCAAGCGGAGTACTGTAGCAAAAGCTGTAATGCTCCGCTTGTGAAAGTAAGTCTGTTGGGCTTCTACTTGGTACTCAGAAACCAATTCTGAGCTCTACACTGCAAAACGGGACACGTTAAAAAAAACTTTTTAAAAAACTTTTGCTGTTGCAGTAATAGACCAATGTTTCTCATTTTCATCAGCTCATTTTGTTTTACAAATCAATAAACAATCAATTCATTAGCAGATTTCATGTTTAATTTGGTCTATTAAAGAAAAGCATTCAGTAGATTATTATAATAGCTCAAAAATACCCTAATTTAGTTTCAGATTTTACAAGAAAATTTAAACTTGCTATTTTGTTGTTTCATTTTTGTGTTTGTTCTCAAAGTCCAACTTGAAAAATCTCCTATTTTTGGAGAACCATTTTACCAAAATAGATGAATTCAACCTAAGAATAACATTTCTCTGGTTTAGCAATTTTTATAACCACTTAATCAGCTTCAAGTTTTTTCTGTAAATTCCTAGGATTTGTCAGTTTTCCAGACATTTCAGGCTCTGATCAATCAACAATATTTCATATGACAGCTCTATATTTGATTTGTTGGCTCTAACCTCAAATGATCATTTGTGCAACAGGATGAACGCTGCTGTTGTCAATGGTTATGAGGAAGACGTTGGGAGCAGGACATCAGTGTATGTTCACACAGCTCACTCAATTACATCATCTCCTATTTTTTACAATAAGTTTGGATACAAAGCTGCCCCGCATGATGAGGTACTAGAGCAATAATGTATGTACTTTAGTGTTTATTTCCCATTAAAAATTAACAATGACTTTGTCATGCTCTTCCTTCTGGCAGGGTATAAAATACGTCCTGATTCCTGAGGGCTTGAGGGACTTCCAGTGGCTCAACGCTGTTATCAAAGGACAAAGAGTCGCTGAAGGGGAATATCGTAACAGGAAGTAAATACCACATTTTTCACATCATTATTGAATTTTGTTGAGTATTAAGCATATTAGAAAAGCAACAATTCCATTTGATTAGGCCTAGGCTAGCAGTGTTGTGTACACTGAAGATGAGCAAGTAATGGGTGGCAATCATTTTGCCATCATGTTCCTTTCGCATTTGGTGGTTTCGTAACTTTTTCAGGTAAGAAATGGTGTCATCTAGGATCACTGTGAGCTATTTCACACTGGTAATGCTTTGAGAAATACTTCGAGAACCATAGTTAACTAAAGTTAATGTGAATATATCACATCTACCAAAAAAGGTTGCCATTTGGAGTTCATTTGGTTAGATTTGGGGGGATGATTAATTTTCTTTTACCATGTGCAAAAAAATTTTTGATTTAAATGATACAGCAACCCAATTTTCAAATTCTGACCACCTAAAAGCAGACGGTAAGCACTGGATTACGTATATAAATTAATATGATTTAATGAAGCAAAATACCACCATCAGCCAACAATGTCAAATATCAACAATATCACAGTGAGCTGTTGATTGAAGTCAACTCAGATCACTTGTCCAGGGAATACACCTTACATCCTGGGGTAGAGGCAGAGCGGGAAATATTGCTTTTTAAAAACCTCTGTTCATTCAGGGAGAGCTGGTTGAACAGGCAGAGAGCTTTAAATACCTGGGGACCATGGGCGGATCTACTGGGGTGGCATAGGGTGGCAGTTGCCACCCTAAAAGAAAGCCTTGCCACCCCTGCTGCCACCCTAGCAGCTATGAATTCAAACCCGTTAACGTTCCGTGGGCCCGCAGGCGGGCCCAGCCAATTCTCTAGTTTAAATCCATCGATTTTCTGACTTCTAACTTCTATGAACCTATACATATTTTATATCATTGGAAAGCTAAGAGTCTTGTGATTCCAATTATGGATGGCGATCAAGGATACAATCATAACTGAAGACTCAGTGAGCGCTTTTGCCAACAAAAACGTTCTCCTGACAGAGGTATAAAAATATGGAACTCACCACTTTGTAGTCCAATAAACGTGACAAAACCGATCCATTTCGAACAAAAATTGTCTTTTTACATCAATAAGGGTCCGATTAAAGTCCTCCAATAAAGTGATTAGACCAGGACAACAGTAAAACCAATAATAAAATGTAAAAACAGGGAAAATGTGCTTCCAAAATGTCTATGGCCATTTTTGTAGTCTTTACGGCTTTGTTTCCGATTCCTTCGCTTCCACTTCCGCCTACAAAGGTCACTGAGCATGCCCAGAAGAAAAAAAAAATTTCCTCCGGTTTATTTCATCCATGTGCATGGATGAAAAGCTACGTTATGGTAATTAACTCGAACCAATCACGGTCCAGAACTCTGATGATTGACGCATCGAATAGCCAGTGTAATGCTGTAAACGCAGATATATAACTTGACCGGCGGACTTAGTCGCTGCCATAGTATTTGACGTGCGTAAAATGTCTTATTCATGAAGAGATCACGCACAGTGCGTACCAGTAACATACTGTTTCAGCACCATGTCCAAACACCCTTTATAATCAAAATACAACATTGAAGGAAGCCGTGGAGCTTTATATGGTAAGATGAAGTTATGATTCTGATTATATGGTAAGATGAAGTTATGATTCTGATTATATTTTTTATTCAGTGAGGACTACGGCATTTACCCAGGAGATAGCACATATAGCACACTTTTGACTACCTTTGACCTGTAGTTAGAAAAATGTGTGCAGAATACTCATTTTTGGTTTATTGCTGTCAAATTTGGTGTGGATGAAGGTAAAACTTCAGGCTTCAGACCTACAGTGTGTTTTAGGTCCCAACCTATTTTTAAAGCCATTTTTACACCATGTATTTATATAAAATAAATAATCGGACATAAAAAAAAATATTTTTCAGTGTATTAAAAATCATATTGCTTGGTAACAATTGCACTCTGAGATATTAACACAGTTCTGGGATAAATTTTTGAGTGTTTGCTTTCCAAAGAGATCCCAGCCATGTCTCTACTCAAAATGGTTCAAGAAGAGCTTTAAGTTAATTTTGGGAATGCGTTTTAACAAAATGTAGGGTGGAAATTGCAGGAATGTTGTAAAATTGGACATTAGGAGCTTGAAGCTCATGGAAATAGTTGCATTATATTCTCTTTGGTGAACCTTTAAAGCTGCTAGTTTGCTAAAAGTGCTGCAGAGAGTGCACCATGTGGCCGTTAGACAAACTGCAATCAGCAAAATGCTCACTCCCATGACTTTCAGGCGTGTGCTCATTATTCAGAGCTCTGCGACGGTCAGAAGCGATTTTTGCTCTTTTTGTAATGCTGGATAAAATTATTTTCTTCTTTGACTTACGGGGAGCTTGTGTAGGTGTTGTGGCTGGCTAGCTACACTTATCTAAGCTAGTTTAGACCGCGTACATGGGTACGTACGTGCATCATTACGTCACGCTACGCGCTCTCACAAGCCAACACGCGCACCCTGAACCACCTCAAAATAAATGGAATTGCTGCCTCTACATGCAACCGCGGTAGAATCAAACTACAGCAAACTACAGCACTTGATTCAATTGTATCGTCAGGAGATGAATAGATTTTTAAAAAATTGTTTTATTTTAACAAAAATATTGCGCAAAGCAGCTTTAATGTGCTTAAATAACCTGAAGCAAAACAAATACATGAATGTATCTATCATATATGTAAATACTGGGGAGTGAAGAGGTGAAGCATGTGTTTGATTGATCAATATAACCAATATATATATAAAATTCTGGCATTTGGTGCCACCCCTGAAAAATTCTTGCCCCTTTCTTGCCACCCCATAGATATTTTTCTAGATCTGCCCCTGCTGGGGACACAGATGGACACTTGCCTGTCCTTTCAGAGGCACTCGCACTCAATCTACCGAAAGCCACTTCAGCGCCTCCCTCTCCTTAGAGAACTACTCCACTTTAATGTCAGGGAAAGGATTCTTATTCTGGTTTATTGGTTACTCTTGGAATCAATTCTTACTTTTAATATCCTATCCTGTTATATTTTTCTCACCAGCAAACAGAGAACAAACTGTCAAGGATTGTGGAGCAAGCAGGGAAAATAATTGGCTCATCACAAATACGATTGTCAAATCTGTATGAGGGGTTTGTGATTAGGAAAGTATCCTAATCACAGAGGAACCTTCTCATCCTTATCACTGCTTCAGCTTCTTCCCATTAGGCAGAAAATATAAAGTTCCGCTGGCTGAGAAAGTATTTGACAAAAGAAATTTCATTTCCACTGCTGTCACACTCCTTAACACCAAAGGAATAGCGTTTTAAATACCACAACTTTAAAAAACAAATTGGTGTTTTGAATGCATGAGCTGGTCAAGTGAATGTAGATGAAGGTTCTTTCTGTGTGACTGTAATCTCTGGGGGACAGACAAATAAAGTTTCTATTCTAGCCTATTAAGATCAGACAATATAAAGCAAGAAGGCTACTAAGTTTGACTCTATAATTAATATGTTGACTAAGAAACCAAATGCATGTTATTCTCTTATGATCCTGGCCTCTGCTGTTTTACCTGCTCTATTATTTTTCCTTACCCTGATTTAATATTGTGTTTCTTTGCTTTCTGAGCAGTTTTCATAACCAATTTCCAATTCCCTCATTAATTGAGTTGATTAATTGCATGAATGTAAAAACTGAAAATTAAGAAGGTAGCAAACATTTTAGGGTAAATGGTCACATGTAAAAAAGTATTTTGTTATCTTTGTTTATTTTAAATCATTATGCTTTTATTCAATATGAGAACTTCAGTCTATACAGCAAATGGGGAAGATTTGTTTATATAGGTTTCTTTATATTCCTGTTGCTATAGAAGGTTGTTAAGTACAAAACGATGTGCTACAAAAAGTACCCATATATAATTTTTGTGGTTACACTGACATGATTGTGCAGTTATGCTTTCCATATCCTAAACAGGTTTAAGTAGATAAGATCAAAGCAGGCAATAAACACTGAACAAAGCATCGGGCCATTTTAACACTCTTCCGGAAGACATTATTTTGATAAAAAAACAAAAGAGCTGCACTGTCAACTTAAGAGAACAGCTTAAAATGTAGTAATTGTCATGCTGGAATGCAACATAATAACCCAGAGGTTTTTGTTGTTTGTATGCAGTCTGACTCTGTGGTCTGGCTGATAACTCAATACTCAAACTATTGGTCATAACCATGGCATTACCTGTACTTTATCCTCATCCCTCATCCAATAGCTTAATAATCTTGGGGCAAAGAGAAAGACTGTTCCACTGTTTTTCATAAATTTCTAGGTAGCAAAAGCACTTGCTACATCCTTTTTCTGTAATGCCAACAAGTGGCCACACGTTCATTTGACATGGAATGTTGTGTATGTCTTATTTTTTATATGATGTATTTTATCTTGATGCTTTCTTCTTTCCTTTTCTTTTTGCTCATACCCACATCATCTGGCAGGAGGACAAACAATGTTTATTAATACAAAGTATCCCTCTTTAGCAATGAACTAAATCAATGAATTCCCATGGTGTGATAGCAAAATCCTGTTTAAGAAAAGTGCGTTTTTAAATTACTTATTCACTAAGAAAACAGAGAAAATGCAGATTTATTTATCTTTCAGGTTGTCTGGCCTTAAAAATGTAATTATATTTGGACTTAACAAATCTTTCTTATATATTTTATTTATCTTCGCCCATAAAACTTAATCTAAACAGAAGCATGTTGTATGACTGCATTAACTGTCCATGTGAAACATGTGGGCCCTTAAAATTGTGCAATCAAGGGTATGGTGTTGCATTCCTGTCAAAAACCCTGAGGAGTGTATCAATCATTCATAACCTTAGAACTGTTTCAGCCCAAGGCAAGTTTGTAATCACATTGGCATTGTCATGCTGTCTCTATAAAAAGAAAATATTTAACATATTGTCCTACCATTTTTGACACTGTGTTTTATGTTTTTTCCCTCCAGCGCCAGAACCTACTATTCTGGACAGTACAATGAGACGTGTTTCTATGTCCTGCACCAGGACTTTCTGCGATATGTCCGAAACAGGTCAGTCTTTCAAAACATCCTTTAAATACACTTCTGTTTGCTACGATAAACACAAAATTTAGCTTTTTCTCATCCAAAGATTCAATAAGACAAACTAGAGGGTGCTCAAATAACCTTCAAAACTATCAATAATCCAAGTTTTAAGATTTTTCTCCATGGACTCTACATCCAACAAAACGAGGGGTAACCACAGATTCATAGGGCATGAGCAATGTTAAATAAACATTTATCCAACTCGATATTGTCATTCACAGCCTGGTGCTTGTTATGTTCTTTCTCAACCTCTGTCTCTTGCCCACAGGTTTTTAAAATCAAACAATCTTAATCGAGGGTTCTGGGCCATTGTACGACCCACCAATGGAGCGTTCGCTATCTTCACGGCTCTGCATGTTTGTGACACAGTAGGTCCATTTTCATTATATTACACACTGCACTGGCATTTGGAAAATAGGTGCACCCCTTGTAGGTGTGTAAAGTTGAGAAATTGTTGTTCTCCTTGACTGGTGATGGAGAATTACTATTTCTGGATCTTAAGTCAAGGGTTTCATAGGGATAATAAGACACGAAAACAGCTTTGATATGTCTTAACATGTAGACTGGCTAGAATACACGTCAGAGACACCACCTGCCTCTGGGAAATCTGACTCAGTAAGCACTGGCTCATGTGTACATGTCTGTGATTCTGTCTTGCTGAAGGAGATGGGAAAATTCATGGGAGGATCTTTAGAATAGATTAATGTTTGTCAATCAGTATAAAATGAACGTTTAGACTGGGGTGTGCAGGTCAGTTCATGCAACGCTCTGTGTGTACTGATGATCCTTGTTAATTGACGAGATTAATTAAATGTACTCTTGGATCACAGAAGGAATCTTCTCATCTTTATTAAAATAAAAAACGCCTCCATAATATTGATCTAATAATTTCGATAACACTGGTCAATAATTATCATGTAAGCGAATGTCATAATGCACCAGGAAGCCAGGAAACCATGTTATCATTTCATATTGTTACTTATTTCACAAGGATATTATGTTTCTGCCTTGCATTTAAATAGCATATGAAGGTGGTGCAGCTTTCAGCAAAATATGCCTCCCTAAATATTTAATACAGTGACTTTGTTTACCTGTGCAAAACACCAAATTTGCACCATGTTCTTCCAAATCCCGTCATGTTTGAAACCAGTATTTTGTGTAACAAGAACCTTCTTAATAAATTTGAAAATAAAAATAAAGATATATACAAACCTTGATCATAAACGCCATGATTTTAATGCTTCTATCGCTCCTTATCTCCATTTTCCTGTAAAAGAAATGCATTTAATTGGTCTTTTTTTCTTACCAAAAAACATTTATACGAAAAGTCCCACTACAGGCCGCTCATGTCCCACCAGTGTAATATGCACTACCGTTTAAGAACCCTGGTTTTATATATTTAGTAAGCATTAAAAAAAACTTTTGTCTAGGTTCGACTCATTCTGGTGTTTACATTTTCAAGCTGCATCCCATTAAATCAAGGCCTTAATGCCATAACAAGCCTTAAAATATCTAGTTTTTTTTGTTTTCTAAAGCTTTGATGGCATCAAACTTCTTAAATCTAATACCAGTCAAAAACTGAGATTATTTTATTTGGTAAATCTGGGATTTTAAATGGCGCTGATAGCGTTGTCTTGCCGATTTTAAGTCGTTACTTAAAACTCTTTTTTTTCATTGGCCTAGAGTATCTCCTTTTTATCATCTATTTGTGATGGGAATTTTTATTTTTATTGTGTTTGACTTCAATTATGTGTTTCTTTGGTGTTTTATAATTTTTTTTGTTTTGTTTTCATACAGCACTTTGGGCAACCATGTTGTAGTGAATGTGCTTCATAAATAAATTTAAATTGAATTAAATTCTACGAACCTTGTCTTTCTACAAACTGTTTTTATGTTTGCTGCGCCCAGATTTTGAAACGAACTTTCACTTGTCGGCAGACAGTCCACCTCCATTACAATTTTTAAATTGCGACTTAAAAAACATTTTAATTTTGCTTTTGATATCTGACAAATAGGTTTTTGTAGGCTGTGGTGACACTTTTTATTGTATTTCTATATTGTACTTTCAGTATACATGTTGTATTTTCCCCCAGTTTTTTCCATGTTGGCTATTTTTTGTTGTTGTACTTTAGTTTGTCTCAATTCTTCTGTAGAGCACTTTGGTCAGCTGCCATGCTGTTTGTTTATAGTGCTTTATAAATACATTTGACTTGACTTTTGACCTAACTATTTGGCATGTATGGAATGTCTCTGAATAACTTATTCCAGACCATTTTTGACCATTTTTAGATTTTAAACTGGAATTGATCAAAAAAGATTTACTCCCCTTTATGCTTGTGACGAACTGGAAACAACGAATGATGACTTTAGAATTGTCAGAGGAACTTGCCGGATGAGCGGTCCTGTAGTTAGCAGAGGAAAAGTTTTACATCACCTTTTCCTCTTGTCCTAGGAAAGGATTCTGTTGATTGTCGTTTACAATTTAAAATGATTCTCACAAACTAAACAGAATCATTATATAATAAGAATCAAGATTAAAGTTAAGCCTGACAACATGTTTGGAATTTGTTACTTTAGTGTTTGACGTTTTTCTCTGCTGTTGTATCAAAATATGACTCATTGCACTCATTTTGTACTGTTTAGCAGTAAAGCCATTCTAATGATCGTTCCAGTTTTGTTCCAGTTTTGATAATGCATGAGTTTTATGTGTACAGCAGGATTTGCTTTGTGAATATCTCCCTGTATGCAGTGATAGATTTAAAGCCAAAGAGACTTTAATTTATATTTAAAAACATTTCTATCATCACCACAGTAAATCATTTTCAGACAGGAAATAGGCAGATAGAGAAGGGGGAAGTCATGCAGAAAAGGTCCTAAAGTCAGAAATCAAACCTAGGATGGCTGCATTTAGCACTAAAAGTCTCCATATGTGGGGCATCTGCTCTACCTCCACACTAAACACCACCTAAATAAAAAAAGTATTTTACTAAATACATTCTGCTCCCAGTCCCTATAGAAGGGCAATCTATCACTCTCACACAAACCAGTTTATAATACAAGTAAACTTGTGTATTAACATTTGATTGACAGTATCTTAAAAATTTATTTAATACTATACCAAGATTATTTATTTCCTCGATCCCTAACCTCTTCTCTCTGTTTTCTTCCTATTCTGTCATTTTCAGGTGAGTGCATATGGATTCATGACGGAAGACTACAGTAAATACTCCAACTACTATTTTCAAAAGTACCTGAAAACCAATGTAATTTTCTTCGCCAACCACGACTACATTATGGAAAAGAATTTGTGGAAGAGCCTCCATGAAAGAAAAATTCTGAAGCTGTTTCAAAGAACTGGATCAAAGGGAAAAACAGAAACGTCTCCTCAGCCCTGATGCACTGAGAACGAGTCAAAGGCAAACTCTTTACCATCCTGATCAGCAATATCAAAAACAAATTGATTCAATGAGCATTTTAAGAATATTCTGGTTACTGGAACTGCTATACTTGAAGAGTAGTAGTTTTATATAAATAAAACAAATCTGAAGTGAACTGGTATAAAGTCCTGTAGGAAAACACATTGTGCAATTAGATGAAGGAAACTTTATTTTTATTCATCAGGTTAAAACTTTTTGTGCATCAAACTTTTCCATTTTTGTTGCACAATTTGCTAAATTTATTAAATCAAATGGTTAATAGATATTTTTTAGATGTCATTTATGGTCTAAATGATTCAGAATGATCAGAGTTGCATGTGTAAATTTTAAAAAACATCTAGCCAAAAAAAGGTAAAAGAAAAAGAACTAGTGATCAAAACCAATTTAGATCACTACAGTAAAAGCCAAAGAATAAAACGGCAAGGAAATATAAATAAATGAGGCATAATTCAACACTGTCAAAAATACAGTTTATTCATAGTTTTGTAAAAAATAAATTATATTAGACAATTCTGATAATTCCTCAGCTAATGCTGATGAGTATGAGCTCTAACTACATCAATGCTTTGAACAATATCTGGTTATACTGTAGGTAGTTCTCACCCTTTCATCGTACTTCACCACCATCAGAGTGAATTTGATGACCAATTGTAGTAAAAGTCATGGCATAAAACAGATGCTTTCAAAACAAACAGTAAATAAGCTATTTTGTAAAATGTGCTATCTTTAACCTTTAATTGGTTTAGTTTGTAAAGCCATTTTAAAAAAAAGAAAAGCAAATTAAAAGATTATACAAAATTATAGAAAACCAAACTAACAGATAAATGCCAACAAAGTTAACACTATGTGCTGATCCAAGTAATTCATCATCACCATAGAAACCTCTTTCAGCTAAAAACTGACTGACAGCAACGACCCGCCTGAGCAGAACCTCCCGCCAGTACCGCATCTCTCCCTCCAGCTGGTCCAGTTTAGCTTTCTGTCCTGCTACCAGTGGCTGATGCTAGCAGCACTGATGACATGATCAGAGCTTTCCTCGTGGTCACACATGGATTCCGAGTGTTTCCAGTCAGAGAAACCACTAATGTTCTGGTTTTACTTGCTCCAAATAAGATGCAAGGGAAACAAAAGATATTATCCTGTTTGTGGTGGGTGAACATGTGATCCAGTCTGAAGAAACTTTTTCCTCCACTTGGGAGGAAGTGACAGCAGATCATTAGGTTTGGCTCACTTTACCGCCCAAACCTCTATCACGGGATGAAGCTGGATATCTGGTCGTCCGATTATTAAAAGCAGCAGCTCCACCATCGATAACAA
The DNA here is from genome assembly GCA_963556495.2 of Valencia hispanica. NCBI lineage: Eukaryota > Metazoa > Chordata > Actinopteri > Cyprinodontiformes > Valenciidae > Valencia > Valencia hispanica. Next base: position 15,222,752 of record OY747721.1, read on the forward strand.
CAGCGTAAGCATTTACGTTAACTGTCCCCCTCAATGCTGCGTCCCACACCGGAAAAAAACCCAGTGTCTGAGCTGCTGCTGCTACAGCTAGGCTCATGCTGTGTAGCTAACGCAGTCCCCTCCGAACAGGTTAATTGGCTCACCATCATCCACCATGTCTTCTTTTTTCTGATTTTCCTCCTTAGGTTTTACACAGAACGTGTCAGTAGATGACAGACTTCTTAATAAACACGTCTTCTTCTTCTCATCTTTCTCTCTTTCATTTATAGAAACCGCCTTTTTTCGCTCATTTTAGATTCTCTTAGGACTTCTCCTACTGTCCAGTGACGGTCAGCGGAGCGCTACTTGCTGGGGCAGGAGCGTGGCATGTTACCATGGTTTCCACAACTTATATATATATATACAGTCAATGACTGGGCCTTGGGGACTATGTAACTTTGTTAAGGTAAAAAAAATGTGGATCTTATTGGTTATCTCCGCCAGCACCGATCTGTGCCATATTTGAAATATGAAGACTAGGCGTGTGCCCCTGGGCCTGTGCCCATAATGCCCATTGGATAATCCGGCCTTGCTCATTAACAGAAATTTTATTGGAAAATTTAGAATTAGATAACAACATGGGGATGGGGGGAAATGACTGGCCCTGGTGGAGGTCTGCGCTCGCTTAATGCTTTTTTAGTTTCCTGATATTTTCTGTTTTATCCTACAAGTAGATGAAGTTGTTGTTTTTTTCTTTTGTTTGGATGTGTATGGTGATTGTGAACAATTACTTTCATGTTTTTGTTTAAATTATCAAATTTTTATATAAACCAGCTATGAATGTAGTATAAAGGATATTTTCAATCGGCTATCAGGTTTATATGACAAAAATACACAAGCTTGTAAAACTGTTTTTAAAGCACTTTTCTGGTCCGTTCTGGTCTATCTCTGGAGTTGTTATTTTGTAATTAAATATAGTTTAGTTTGTATGTTTTTAATGTTTTTTTAAAGATGGGTAAGAGCTTGATTTGATCCTTTGTTACCTCAACTCTATGATAAGGTTTAATCCTTCAAAAGCCTCTCTGTCTTTAAATAATTATATTGTGGGAAGAAGAACTACTAAAACCAAAAGGGTGTGTTTGTAAACCTATCAGATTACTGCTGGCATGACTAATTGCTTAGTGTAAATTAAAAACTTGCAATGTAAGTTGAAGCTGAAGAACATGTCTTGCCACTTTTCATACGTTGATATTTAAATTAATTAATTCTTTTTTTACGATTTATAGAGCAATCTGTGTTTTCATTATAATCTAGGTAGTTAAAAGTTAGATGTTTTTAGGACTAAAGTGAAATGAAGTTGAGAAGTGGCTGCCTGCAAATGTATCAGAGCAAACACCTCAGAAATGTAATTTTAAATTATTTGAACATTAAGTCCAGGCAATCTTTTTATTTTCTCAGAAGATTTTTTTCTTTCTAAATGAATTATGCTTTAAAAAGCAAACAAAAACTCTTATACAGTCAAACTAGAGCTGGACAATATAGAAAAAAGCATATCGATAAAAATAAGTCATATTGATGAATATTATTGATAACTATCAAGAATTTTAGAAAATTTGTTTTTAGTCCAGCCCTGGCCATTTTATACTGTTCTTTAATGAACTAATTTTAATAAAGAACATACAAAAACTGAATAAAATTCAACCCTTTATTCAAAAACCTTTTTTACCATAACACCAATCGAGACCTGAGTGACAGTAAATACTGACACCTAAAGAAAAGTGTTTTCAACCATTATGTTATTGATTAAAATAATTTTTATTTCGTTATTAATTTAAATTGTATGCTTATCTGGATGCTTTCTTAATCTCTTTCCAAGGTCATGGAACACTTTTTTACATTAATGGCTCAGACCTTTGGTTTAGTTTGTGTGCAAAAGCCGATTCTTATTCACTACAGCTATTGAAGCCAACAAGCTACTCCCCGATGGCTGAGTGTAGATGGTGCCAAAAACACCAGCAATTGAGTGCTGAAGCCAGCAGGTCTTCCCATTCACGTTTGTATCTTACAAAGGTTTACTGGCTAAAAGCGCCCGCTAACCTCCGTTAGCTTCAGTTAACTCCGGGTTAGCTCAGTTAACTCGTAGCCACATCGGCTCAGTGTCAATCATCCGCCCCCACCCTTACAGCCCCACTCTCAGCTCCACCTCTTGGCCTATTTTTTGTATTTTCTGGGCATGACGAGACGCATGACACAGCCAAGATGGCGGTGGTGAGAACGGCCCCACTGGCTTCAGTTCAGCTCTTCTGAAACCTACGGGTGACGTCACCGAGGCTCCGTCCATCTTTACATTCGGTCCATGGTTTCAGTAAATACAGAAGGCTTAACTCCAGGGTGCGGTCACATAATGACAGGTTCAGCTCTGTGGCCCTTTACTTTAAAGAGACATCTCATGATGTCACCAAAGGTATTTTCTGGCATTAGCTTTTAAATGTTAGTGCCATTATGTCTGACATCAACAAACTTTACTCGCATCAATGCTGATTCAGTTTATTTGTACAGGCACGCACACGTATCAACAGAGAGGTTTTCCTTTCAGACTTCTCCTTTGCCTGAGGAGTCATGCAAACCAATTACCAGCAAGAACAACAGGGGAGGTTTTTATGTGGAACTCCTGCCACAGATATCACGTCATGTCTCTCATCGACAACAGTGTATTTACTGTTTTCTATTTATTTTGACACCAAAACTCTTCACTTGGAACAGCTTCAGCCTCTTTCAATACTGAATAGCTTTTTTTCTGGTCAAATATGATTTTAAAAAAGCTCCTCACTTTCTATTGTAGCGGATGCTGAACACTCATATATTGTCTTATTCAAGATGTTCTTCGATGTCTGCTGCTAGATATCGTTAGCCCTCTGTGGGGTTTTTTTTGTAAATGAGAAGTATTTACTAGGCTTTATGCGCTCACTTGAACTTGGTGATCTGGTATTTACGCTTGTAAGCAACAATCTAAATGGTTAAAAAAGATCCCAAAAAAAGATTGGATTGAACATACTACCTTCCTTTTGCAAAGAGAAAAAAATTATGTAAAGAATTGAAATAATGAAAACATGTAACTCTTTTTTGGGTGATTTGATGCACTTTGTGTCCAATAGGTGTACCACAATGATTTTCATATAAAGTAAACCACAAAATACATTTGGAAATAATATATGGAAGGATCCATGTTTCTGTGCATCACGACGCGCTCATTTTTTCCAAGGTTTTATGGGTTTCTGAGGAGTAGAGGTCAGCCAAATAAGCATGTCCCCATTTATCAAAGTTGCTTTTTCAGTGGATGAAATATAAATGTAAATAAACAGTAACCAGAGGTTTTTACTGCTAATATAATTATTTGGATGTCTTCTTTAACCTAAATAAAAAATATGAGAAAGAGAAATTAATTAACAATAAAAGAGCCCAATTTAATAATTTTCCTCAGTTTTGTTCAACCTTGCAACAGCATACCAATCTCCCCCTTTTTAAAAATAATTGTTTGATCAAATTTCCTTAGTACCCAAGAAGTGACATCACAGGTCTTTTTCTGCTTATACAGTAAAGAGAGGTAAGTAATAGCATTCTTTCTTACCTATATTTTATTGCTTTTATCATCCAACTGACATTGTCAAGCTCAGCACTGCTCCATGTATAAATTATGTTTATGATTGTTTTTCAAAAATCAAATGTCTTAGAAAAAGAAGCTTATTTTCTTGTTTTCCTCATGCTATATGCTGCTGTCTACCTTTCTTAAAGTAGACTTATGCCTACTTTTAGCTAAAATCTTCAACCCCGTAACAAAAACTGTGTTAAAACAACCTAAATACAAAGATATTCCTAATCATGTTTGGGATTTTCTGCCTAAGGTGGGTAAACATAGTTTCTTTGTGGTACAAATACTCCTTTATCAAATGCAATGTTCAGAAACAAAATTTGTTGTTCCTTGTTTTTCGTAACCAGAGATATAAAAAATTAAGGTTGATTTTTCAAATAAATTATCTAGTGCTGTTAAATGTAATTGATCTTAACCCTAAACAGGAATATGCTTTAATCTAAACCGTCCTATTGGGCTCTGTGTATTTCATACAAGTTTTACAGTAGGTTGCGATGTCTTTATATTATTCATCAGTTCATATTCATATGTAAATTTCTTCTACCAGCATATAAGCATTTATAGACTGAGTTTTTTTTTGCTTAATTGATAGTGAATAATTTATTGTGTTAATTTTTATTGTTGTTGAGCACTTTGGGTTACATTAAAAAGTGCCATGCAAATAAAACTGAATTGAACTTTCACAGCAGATTTTTTTGTTTGTTAAATATTGCATACAGTAGATGTTTCATCCACGCACACATCTGCACGAAGCAGGTTATTGTGCAACATTAAGCTGAAAAAGGATAGTGGAAAATTGTTTCTGTTACATGTGTTGGTTTTATTTAACTGCTGTTGTGCTTTTTTCACTAAACAGTACTGCAGACCTGTTCTGTTACTTTTAAACTTTTAAGTAACATGGTAATATGGTAATAGTGAGAGTACAGTCCCCTGTAGACAGGAGCAGCACAGGGGATTGTACTCTCACCTTTCCTTTTGACTTTGTAAATCTCAGACTTCCAGAATAAGTCGGAGACCTGTCATCTGCAGAAATACTCAGATGACTCTGCGGTGTATCAGAGATGGACAAGAAGCTGAATACAGAGAGCTGGTGGACCGCTTTGTGGCATGGTGTGGAAACAATCATCTTACACTGAATGTGAAAAAAAAAAGGAGATGATTTTAGATTTCAGAAGAAACAGAGTTAGGTCAAACACTGTTTGCATCATGTGAGAAGAAGTGGAGGTGGTTGAGGTGTATAAATACTTCTTCATAAAATCAAGAAAATGATGAACAACCCTGAGCATCCTCTTCATGAGACCATCCTACAACAACAGTGTCTTCAGTCAGAGGCTTCTTCAGTTTTCCTGCAACACGGACCTACAGGAAATCCTTCCTGCCCACAGCCATCATCATCTACAACAACTTCTTAAAGAATTAATTATATTAACACAACAACACTTGATTTTCCTCTGGGATCAATAAAGTATATTTGAATTTGAATTGTGTGTTAACTGCATAGTATGAAGCCCTTTACCTTGCTTCATTACCTTTAAGCAAATTCCTCTTCTGATCTTACAGGCAGTACTTGTCTGACTCATCCTAAAGGCGTGTTTTAGTTTCAGTGCCGTTTAAAGCAGGTGGTAAACCTCCTTAATAAAACATTTACTCAGTCGAATCCTTGTCCACATTCTCCACCCCTGTACTTCTCAGCAATGGCAAATCAAACAAATAAACTGTTTTCTTTTTTGCTGGTGATATTACTCAGCATTGTTCTTTTCATCATGTCCCAAAGAAATTTACCAGGAAGAACCAGGCAAGTGCTTTTATAAAAAGGTTTTGGTAGAAGATTAGAAATAAGTAAACTCTTGAATTTTTATTTTGTGTTGTGCTCTATGACAGTTCTTTTCCCCCTTTTGTTGTTCTTGCTGTTTTATCAAAATTCAGATACAGATGGATAGCCATGTCGGGAATAAAAAAAATCAGAGCAGGAGTATTCTTCTATGAAAATAAAAGGTTGCAGCAAAACGAAGGAAACGTGACCCCATCGAGACCCCATTCAGTGACAATGTTAAAGACAGATCAGAATAAAACGTCTCCTGCTGAATATCCCATTCCTATTATACACAAAAGCTTATTCAAAAAGCTTCCTCAATGGAACTTTGAGGATATTTATAACTGGGATGCTCTGCTAAGGCCTATGGTAGGTAGAGTAAGGCACAAAATTGAAAAAAAGTTTAATCTTCTTTCCACTTCTTAGCTTTTGGTGTGATTTCATTCCCTGTTTACTTTCCGCTTTGTATGCTTTGCTTTAACTTAATTACCATGCTGACCACAGAGCTTTGGGTGTATTTGTAGCTGTAGCCAAATAAATGTTTCACTCCCTAAGATTAAATATTTTTTTAGCATTATCTCATGGATAAATAGAAATACTAATACTGTCTCACATTCAGACATGTTCTCAGTCTCTGCGCAACTCCAAGGACGAGGCCTTTCAGAAAGCTTTCCTTTCCAACATACGCATGTTTCTGCACAAAGACAATATCAACATGAGAGAGTGGAATTGTCTTTCACATTTCAACAATCCTTTTGGTTTTATGGACATGAAGTATGAGGGTAGGTGCTTCCTTAGATTGAATTGCAAATCTGTGTGTAAAAGAAACCTGATCTCCAAATTTCCTTTTGAGTTTTCTTTTAAGGTAGAAATCAATAACTCAGAACTAAAACTGTTCTGATAAATTGCTGTTATGGGGATAGACAAGGCACAGATTGTGAGCGATTTAATGTCTGGTTTAAATCAACATCAATAGTTATGACTAATAACTTAATATTAATATAACTATTGATGAGATTCAATGATTTCATTGAATAATTGGGGCACCACTCTTATATTAACGTAATATTTGGAGAATTTCCAGACTTTCAGTCTCCTCTGAAGGATATGAGCTCAGACGCTGTGAAAAGTAACTGCATACACATGCTGAAATAAAATACAGAAGCTTCTCTTTGAAATACAACAGGGTTTAACACAATAGATTAACCTCACAGCCAACTCTCTGTGTCGACAATCCCATCTATTCTCATGCATACTATCTAGAAACTACCAACGATCTTAGAGAACCCTTACGGAAAAAGCACATGGTTTCACATGGGCAAGATCACATGTGAAAAATCTTTGACCCATGTGAAATTCACATGTAAAACATTTTGAAAAACATGTGAGATGTGTGAAGAACATGTGACCACCTGTGTTTTGCACACATTTCCCATGGGAATTTGGAACATTTTCATGGTAATAAACTGTGAAACCCATGGAGATTAACATGTGAACCCCGTTTGAAACATGTAAACAACATTTGAAACATGTTATATTCCACATGAAACCTACATGTGAAAAATATGTGTGAAACCCATAGGAAATTACATGTGAAGCCCACAATCATAAAGTCTTTGCTCTCATCGGTCCGTGCTCAACTCTGTGAACAAAGAAACACAGAGCTGGACCACATGGGCTTCAAAGGCTAGACTCACCCCCCAGTGTAGATTATGTGGAAACAAAGGGACAATTAGCACTAGTTTTAGCAGATGATGGAAAGAAAGAAAGAAAGAAAGAAAGAAAGAAAGAAAGAAAGAAAGAAAGAAAGAAAGAAAGAAAGAAAGAAAGAAAGAAAGAAAGAAAGAAAGAAAGAAAGAAAGAAAGAAAGAAAGAAAGAAAGAAAGAAAGAAAGAAAGAAAGAAAGAAAGAAAGAAAGAAAGAGAGAAATACAGCACTGCTTTTAGCGGTAATCAGTTTACAACACAGAGCACACAACACTCAAGGCCAGCGTGCGGCGACACTAATTGGCAGTGAGTAAACAGTGGTTTACAAGTTCACAAACTCATATCAACCAACAGAAAGATGGGATCTAACGTATCAGACCTAACTCCTCTACCAAGACTCAGCGGAAATAAACCAGGTTTATCCTACTTGCTGATGATTTTCTTCCGGCCACCCCAGTCTACGACGAACGATGGAGAAAAGGGAACGAAAATGTTCAAATGGTAGGAGCGGCCGTGCACAGCCGAGGTCAGAGATGGACCAAGAGCAGGCAATGACCAGAATCGGGCCTGTCTTCAGAGAGCTATCTTGGTATGGCTCAGATGCCAGCAGACTTCCTAGATACACAAACGGGAAGCCGGATAGCTTGGCAGGTAATACTTAGAAGTTTTGAGGGGAGTTCTTTCCTGGTCCAGCAGGTCGGAACAAAAGAGAGAAAGTTGCTAGCAATTCAATTGAGCGCCTCCATTCAGCTCAGCGATGAGCAGGGGAAAGAACCCCCTTTTTTAACTCTGTGATGTCATCACTGGCCACAGACCAATGAGAGTGCTTTGAAGGCGGGCCAGGGATACTGGGAGATGCAGTCCATTCAGTTTGTGGGAAGTGAATCCCAACATTCCCCCTTTGGTTCCGAAGAGTGCACACTGATCAGTCTTTGGAGCTAGAACCAGGTTTATTTTCCATGAAGTCCAAGAACGCCACTGTCCTTGAGCAGTCCATTTGGAGAATAGCGAAACGATATAGACGGCAAAAAAAACGATATGGGTCCAGCGATCTGGGTCCCAGTACTCTGAATTAAATGTCTCACTTAAACTCAAGCACACATACGTTATTTCAATCATGATTAGGGCATTGTAATAACTTCTATTTGTTTAGCATAACCCAATTTATTGCTTTACCATTTTCCCTCATCTAACCTCAATTCACATCCAGTGGTGATTCTTGGATGTAATTGATATGGCTCTCTGCCCATTAAGGCCTTTCATCAGGGGGTGGCATTAAAAAAAATTGTCAGTCCTTAAAAAGTCCAGTAAATAGAGATAAGCCCGCATGTTGTGTTGAGCAGTTCTGGCTCTGGCTGAAGAAACATCAAGAATTTACTTATTTATATTTTTTTATTTTTTTTCTTGTGAAATCTATTAATGGGGGAATTTTTTTTTTATGTAAACTTTTTACATTTACAGTGTCTTTGAAAAGGATTGTCTTTCGTGAACTTTTTCCTATTTTGTTGTGTTACAACCTCAAACTTCAATGGGTTTTTTAGGGATTTTAGGTATAGAACCAACACAAAGTAGTTGTGAAGTAAAAGTAAAACAAAGTATATGGTTTTTTGGGTTTATTGTTTTACTAAATAAAACCTCAAAAGTTTATATCTTTTTAGGTTTTGACTGGGCCATTCTAACCCATGTTAGAAAGGCTGTGTGTTAAGGCTCTTTCTTGTGCTGGAATGGGAACCTCCACACCAGTCATGGTGTTTTCCTCCAGGATTTCCAGGTTTCAACTCCATCCATTTTCTCATCTACTCTAACCAGCTTTTCTTTCCCTGATAACGAAAGCCCCCCTATTATACTGCCACCACCATGTGTTGGGATGGTAAAGCAGTGGACGACATTCAACAATAGCACCTGCCCCTTTTATGTGTGTTATATACCGTAACAATCCTGGTACAAGTATGACTACCGTAGTATGATTGTTAGACATTGACAATGCAATCTGCTAACTGGACATCTATCCTTGAACATGATGTGAAATTTAAGTATATTTGCTGAAAATGGTCTTGGCATCATCTGGAACCAGAATGTGTGTGCATCCGGGTGCTGAAGTTTCTATGGGCTGAGCACTAATCAAAGATGAATGGTATTTTTGAGATCAAATGAACCTCATCCTTATATATTTAGGCAACCCCTCAAACACATTGCTCCCTTCTATGATATCATTGGAAAAGCAAAAGAAACCTATCAGGATATCAGGAAAAAATATGTGCTTGAAGGTGTCATCGCCTCAAACAATTTAGTGCTGGTATGAAAACCATTAGAATATCCAAAAATCACACCAATCTGGAAGGAGATGAATGCGTTTTGATGTGAATTGAACAAATCAACCTCCAAATAAAGAAAAAAAAAATTTCTGAAAATGCTAGCTCAAGTTTGTGAATTTCATTATCCTCAATGAAACCAATCTGTACCGACATGGGGAGAAAGGCCCAAAAAAATGAAGAAGCCATTACCCCAAAAGCAACATATAAAGCTGGATTATAATTTGTAAATGCACTGAGGGACAAATACCTTGGTTTTGGTGGGCATGTCTTGTATTCTGATGAAACTACAATTGAAGTGTTTGGATATAAGCACCATTTTTACATTTTGAGGAAAAACACGAACCCACTTCATAGGATAAATGGCAACATGAGACAATAACTTTTTGTGTAAATACTAAATTCAAAACATGAGTACAAATGGCTCTTTAAATTGGACAGTGACCCTAAGCATACAGATACAGTGGTTACAAAGTGGCTTCAGGACAACAAGGCCATGTTTTAGCATGGCCTTCACAAAGAGAATTTGTATGTGGATCTGAGAAGGAGTGTGCAAGTGAGGCGTCCTACACCAGTTCCACCAGTTCTGTCAGGATGAATTAGCCAGAAATTCCAGCAAATTATTGTGAGAAGCTTGTGGAAGGAAATCCTAACTATCTCACCCAAGTCATATAGTTCAAAGGCAATGCCACCAAATACTGAGGATATTTATATAAACTTCTGTATTTGAAGGAAGTTCAAACTATTTTTTTCAAAATGTATCTCTCATTTTTCTGGCTATATCAAATTGGAAAAATTTTGGTCATCCTAACTGACCTGAGGGTTTAGTCTGGTTTAATGTCAGGCAAAGAGAACAAAGAAGCTGAGCCTTTTTATACTGTGGCCCACCAATATTTGCAGGAGTTAGGGACCTCAGCCAAACATTAATACTTGAGATCTCCTCTAAAAATGCAAATAACTCTTGGGGTTTCAGCCAATCAGCACAATGTGAACGTCTCTTCTCAGTCGCAGACCGTAGGGATTATTGGTCTACATCACTCCCTGCTCTGCTGCACGTGTAGTCTGCAGAAAGAGAAGCGATTATGTCTTTTGCTGTTGGTTGCTTTGATTAAAACAACAAACGTGCATTCCATCGACTTGCCACTTTCAAGTTAAACAAAAGACGTCTTTGGTTGCAAGCAATCAGAAGAAGCGATTGGAACGAGCAGATGATTAAAAATGCAACAATCTGCATTGATAACTTCACATCAGGTAAGGCTTGGCTAACAAACAAGCTAACATAGCTAACCAACACTGCAGCTGCAAAATAACTGCAAATAATAACAGTGGGAACCAGGGAGTAATATAAAGATTCGGTGTCACACCATTTGTGCACGCATTGAGGTGTTGATCAACATAGAATTCCTCTATTATTCAGAAAAATTTAATTCAAAAATGCTTTATTGATCCCAGAGGGAAAATAAGTGTGGTTGTAGCTCATTCTATTTAATTATTCAAGTTGTTCTAAAATCTAGATCCTGATGGCTGTGGGCAGGAAGGATATCCTGTAGTCTGTGTTACAGATAAATTGAAAACTCTGTTGTTGGATAGTCCCATGAAGAGGATGGTCAGTGATGTCCAAAATAATAAGAAACAGCTTTACATTTAGAAAATGTTAACCAGTTAGCTTGCCTTAGCAAGTGGCTAAAAGATGAATAGGTTAAAAGGGCCACATTTAAATGTGATAGTGGAATTCAAAACAAAAGTTCCATGCATCTCTCTTGTATTTTCTTTTTTTTTTAATGAACAGCTTCCTGTTTTTCCTTTATTTACACCGAAAACTGTACTTTTTCAGTATTATTTAGGAATGTTTTTTAATCGTGATTAATTTACAGCTACCCTGTGATTAATTAGATTTAAAAAATGTCATTGTTTGACAGCCATAATCATATATGATGGATTGGAAAAGCCTCAGCCTCCCAAAATAAGATGGATATAACCATTTTTTCATTCTATTGAGAGCTGATCATCAATATTTCATCCAGGGTGGCATGATGTTGACACTTATCCAAGCTGGGTCACAGGGCTTCTGTAACTCTAACAGTCATTGGCCGGTTTACACCCTGGACAGCTCGCCAGTTCAACACACGGTGTAAAGCATTAAGTCTCACCATGAAATAAACAAAATTACATTCACTTTTACTTTCAGCTGTAATGCCTGTGTTGAAGCTGATCCCAAAGCCAAAAGAACTACTGCTGCTCTCGAAACCAGGCGGGGATGGCTGCGTGCATTGTGCCGTGGTGGGGACAGCTGGCATCCTGAACGGCTAGAAAATTGGTGCTGAGATTGATGCTCATGACTACGTCTTTCGGTAAGAGAAGAACAGATCAAACAGGCTCCTTTAGCTATTGTGCACCAAGAATTTTAAACAAGTAAACTGAAAGTTATTTTAATTGTGACATTCTGAGATTGGTCAGAGTGGCATGACGTGTCAATAAAAGCATTGCAATAATTTCATAGTTGTTTGGGGGTAATTTGTTGATACAGAGCCTCTTAAAAAGACAAACCTCCTCGGTGGTTTAGTCAGACTGCATAACATACATTTTTGCTTAGAAATGTCTTAGTACTAGTTTCCATTAGAGATCTCAAGCATCTAAATGCAACATGACAGAATGTAGCTAGATTTAGTCGCAGACTGAAAGATATGGCTGGTATTAAAAAGAGGAAACAAAAGAGGGAAAAATAAATATCAACACCCAGCTGTTCCATTATACCAAAGCGTATTAACTCAGTTTCACTTCCACTCATGCTGGCCAGAAACTCTAAATTCCTGTGTTTTTCCAAAGAGTAAATGCATCATACTAAGCGCTATTGGGCTCTTATATATAAAGTCTATGGTTTGCACATGTAAAAACACTCTTCGGCGTGGATGCTGTTACAAAAGGAGAGCTTAAAGTTTTTTATTAATATTTGTTATTTGTACATATTTAAACTAATTAGAGAACCTGTTAGTCACCAGCAGCATCCATAACATACACTTTGAGAAATTCACTAAATCTTCGAACATCAAACCTATTTTTGAATATTTACAAGGTCAGGCTCCTTGATTGCTCTTAGAAATATTTCTTCAGCTAATCGTGGAGCATCTAATGGATGTTTAAGGTGGCCTTAAGTAAAACATCTCTGGGAAAAACTAGAAAATATGTACTAGGGTCAATGTGTGGAACTTCTCACCTGTAAAATGTATTTGCTTTTACCAGCATCCTTTACAATTCACATCAAAGCAATTAAGGAAGATCCACTTTTGTATACTTGTATAATTGCCGCCATTTCTTACAGAATTCAATGCCATTGTGTTTTATTATTTTGTTTTGTTGTCATGTTTTGCACTGCAGCAGCAGGGCCACAGTGCTTACCTGAACTCGGGATTCAAATGATAAAATTTAATGAATGAATAAGAAAATGTACAGGTCTCAAAACAGGATTGACAGGACATGTGGCAAGGTGGAAATGGTGGAGGTGAACATGACAAAGCTAACCAGAAAAACTAATCTGAGCCAAACTGAATAGTTGAAGCAAAGTGTGGGAAGAGGGAAATCTAGAGATAGAAACCAGCTGTGAAAGGGAGCAAACTGGTTGGCTGAGGGAAGGTGAAAAAACACTGTAGAAGAACTGGGATCCAAAGAAACTACAAATAAAGGGCAAAAGAAAAACACTAATCAAATAAAACAAAACCCAAAAGCAAAGAATGATGCATCTAAACACAAAGGAATTAACCAATTTTTTTTTTACCAAAACTAAATATGACAAAATTCACAAAGAAAATACAAAGGAATTGACAACATTTTTTACAAGAGTTTTGCAGTTTGCTAGTGTGAATCTGACACAATGCCAAAATAAAAAGTGATCAGCAATGACCTTAAAGAAGCAATTGATGCTTCACAATAACGTGGAATAATTTCTTAGGCCAAAGTTAAGCCATAGCAGGTTTATCATTTTACAGAGAGAAAGATTATTCATGATTAAGAATATTTAAAACATGTGGTAGTGTCCTCAGAAGTGGACATCCCAATTAATTCACCCAAGTCAGATAGCTCACAGAAACTGTAAAAGAACTTAATTCAAGATGCTACGTGCTTCATCCTGCATAGTATGAGTTGAGATTCATGACAGGGTAATTATAACATTGAACCAGTATGACTTGTTTTTAAGAGGTTGTTGAGTAACTCCTCCTGTAACAATAAATGCAGTGACATGACTGCTTCTGGTTTTGAATTTATTAAAAGATGTAACCACAAAATGTCATAAACAATGGCCTCTCCCTAACTGGCACTAAGATAGTGGAGGCCTTTTGATTTGGGCTTGTTTTGCAACCATGGGACATGGATATTTTGCAATCAATGGCCCATGAAATTATCTGTGCACCAGAGTATTATTAACTGAAATGTGAATCCATCCGTCCAACTGTTATTTTGACAGGAAAAGGATCCCAAACAGAGCTGCAAATCTGCAACAAATGGCTAAAAAAAATTCATAAAAGTTGTTGCAATGGTCCAATCAGAGTCCAGAATTTAACCTGATTATGGTACCTTGCTGTGGTGGAAGCTTTAGAGAGCTGTACAGAAATTGCTGCAAACCTCAATGACACTACCAGGAAGTGAATGAGTGTTTAAAAAAACAATGGGGCTCTTATTCGTCTATAAAGATGTCAGACTAGATAAACTCATACTGACAAACATTATTGTATTGTTGGTAACTGTGGCCTCACAAAAAGAATTCATTATAGGGTGTACTAAACATTGGCATGACATAAGACGCAGCTATGAACGCATGTTTAGATGTTTCTAAAGCTGCATGTAGTGTGATTCCTTACTTTTCTTGTTGGTCCTTAATATTTGATAAAAACATGGTATACATTTTTTCATAGTTTTAGAAAAAAATGTTATGTAGGACAAAAGCCTAAACGTTTTTATTACCTCCTATGTTAGATGACTTAATTTTGTGCATAATTTGTTGGCAAGCTTACTTGCTAATTATTTCAATGCCAAATATAAAGCAACGCCTGAAAGCTCTGTGTTTTTGTGACAGAATGAATGGCGCGGTGATTAAAGGTTATGAGGAAGACGTTGGGAATAGAACATCTGTGTATGTTCACACATCTCGTTCAATCACTGCCTCGCTTTATATATTTAGGAAGTACGGATACAAATCTGCTCCACATGATGAGGTACTGAAGCTACAACGTCATCACACATTGTTGGTTGTTGTGTCCATGAAACATAACAATGCTGTTGATATTCTGCTCATTTTTACAGGGTATAAAGTATGTCATGATTCCCGAGGGCATGAGGGATTACGTGTGGCTTAAGGCTCTTCTCAAAGGGGAAAAGGTATCTAAAAAAGAGTGAATATTATCTCATTTTATGCATTTATTATTTATTTGTAGAGGATGCATATAAACAAAAATATATTGTGCCCAACAGAAGTTCACTTCACTGATTTTGTTTGAATGGGAACTCATTACACAGTCATATTCTTTAAGGTTTTATATCTGCTAATTCTGATGATTGTAGTTTACAGCAAAAACCAAAACGAAACAAATTTTTCACAGAAAATTAGAATTTAAAAATAATATTACTACCTAAAACTATGTTATGTACTGTACAGTAAATGTACTCAGTACTTAGTCCAGGCTCTTTTAGATTTAACGTATAAAGGCTTTGTTTCATGGAAACAATCTGCTGAGCTGTTAAAGAGGTCCAAGTTGCTTCAATCCAGCCTTCAGCTCATCTCTGTTGCTGGTTCTGGTGTCTCTCATCTTCCTCTTGACAATACTAGGGTGACAATATTTTGGTTTCCAAAAAAAGAGGGAACAAAAGAAGACTTTTGATTGTAACATATTTAAAGCATGTATTCTCCTTGTTGTTTGAATGAATAGTTAAATAACAAACTTCAGATAAGCTTTCATAGGTACAAAAATTACCTTGAAATCTCTGGAAATAAACAATAATAAAAATAATTACTCTTCCAAATTAGAAAATTTACTAGTAACAATAATAGATAACTTTTTGAGTCATACTGGACAAAAATTAAACAAGGATCTGAAATTATATTCTGAGAAATCAAGTGTTATTTTCTTTTTAATGTAATAAAAGTAAAAAGCAGCAGTCTCAAAAAAAACAATTAAAAAGTGCATACCCCATTCTTTACCTTTCATCTTCTTCATCCTCAGTCAATTTATAGATGAACTCTCACTTTCCACATTTAATTAAAGATTTTGTGTGCATGTGACAAACAGGATTTCTGCCACTCTCGTCACACACAGAAACACATATGCCAGCTATGTTTGTCTGTAAAGCCACACTTGCGCTTTGACATCTTGCAAACAGCCGTGGCGCAATGAGGCGCAGCACATTGCGGTGCATCGCAGTACAGCCCACTGTCTGTTCCCTTTATGAACGGATCAGAACCAGCCACTAGGCAGCAGCTCAGGGAGGACGTCAGATGAGAGAAAGGCTGTCGTATTCCATGCATCACACCATTTTTTGTATGCTTATTGGTCCCCTAAAAAAGTATGAAAACCCAGACATTTTCATCAATCTTTGAAATCCCCCTGGATGCCACTGACAGCACGTAAAAAGTGGACATGTCAGGGGAAAAGAGGACAGTTGGTCACCCTAGGCCAGTGTTTCTCAAATTATGGGGCCAGCCCCACTAGTGGGGCGCAGAGGTATTGCAGGTGGGGCGTGACATCAATGGGATTTAAATAGTTTTCCCCCCTAGATTCTGTCGTTGTGAATGTTTCACTGCACTGTAAATTAAATCAACCAGCTCCCCCCTCTCACAAAATTAAACCCACTCAAATAAATTAGCAATTGTGATCATCATTGTAAACAGAACCGGGACCTGGAACATCGGGCTGGGAGTTTGACCTTGGAATATATCGCAGCAGAACAAAACAAGCTGAAGTAGCCGCATTATCAGAGATTCCATCTACAAAATGGACAAATATCTAAAAAGATCAGGGAACGTTTCAGAGTCAGAGAAGTCTCACGGTCAACCACCGGGAAATACAGGAATGAGTATCTTGCTCTTTATTTATTTTTTTTTATTTATTTATTTTTTTGTACTTTTGAAAGCTTTGTAAATTTGATAAAACTACAACTTTTATTTTCTCCAACTGTGAGCTGAAGTTCTACATGTAGCAACTACTGACAGCATATATTTCTGAGCCGGTTTTATAACAGAGCGCAACCCCTTTTCCCAACTAATTTATACCGTTAATAACTTGTAGACTAACTCGGCTATTTAAATAAATAAAACACTTTAAAAATCAGGCATGGTCACCATTCTGTTGGAGTGATAAAAGCAGGGGGGGCTTGTGTATGCTCCTTTGTCCAAAGTGGGGAATGATAAAAAAAGTTTGAGAAACACTGCCCTAGGCAATACTCCGTAGATTTGCTCTGAAGTTTAGGTCAGGCCAGTTTTCAGGTCAAACAAGCACAAAGGTACCGTGGTCAATGAACAAGGTTTTCATATAGCCAGCTTGAGCTGGTTCCAAGTCCTGCTGGCAAATGAAAGAAGCATCTCATAAAGCTTGTAAGCAGAAGAAAGCATTAAGTGCTATGAAGATGTTTTGTTACACGACTTGGCTGAATTTGGACATTGCTTGATTCTGTGAATCTCCACTTTTCCCCAGATGCAGCAGAATGATTTCTAGATGAAATACAGAATGTTCATTCATGTGAAAAGAGGCATTTTTACCACTGAGCAAATATCAATTTATTTTTTATGCTTAGCTCAAATAAGATGCTTCGGATTTTGTATGTAGTTAAGGAGTGGCTTAATACAAGTAACATGATAGTCGAAACCATGCCCTGGATAAGAAACAGCCATCACCTTCTCAACTTCTACTCTCACCAGTAGATGCATGTTTATCTTGAAAACAGCTGACTGCCCATTATGCAGGAGACTACTGTTCATTAAAAACTTAAACCTTGAACTATTTCTCATACTTCCAAAGCAAAGTATTAAGCAACATTTTTCTATTAATGCTAAGACTATCACAATTTTTAGAGGTTTTTCCTCCTCTGTTGCATGATTTCTTTGTGCTTTCACACTCCAGCCCCAGAACCTACTATTCTGGACAATACAATGAGAGCCGATTCTATGTCCTCCACCAGGATGTCCTGAGATATGTATGGAACAGGTCAGTCTTTGATCCCAATCCTATTCAAGCATCTTCTATGTTGGCTATAGCTCTTTTATACAAAACTATTTAAAATGTCTTTTCTCGTTGTTGTTTTTTTTGTTGTTTTGTTTTTTCACTTGGCTCTTTAATAGGAAATACATCAAATTCCTAAATGTCTGGAGAAGTGGAAACATGCAATAGCTTTTTCACAAAGAAAACTCACAAATATGAAAGTTAAAATCTAATAATACAAACATTTATGCAAGTCATGAAAAGTAAAAGTATAAAAAAAATTCTGTTCTACTTTTAGTAAATTATGCCTAAAAGGTTTTAAATTAAGACAAGTAAGAAAATTATAGAGTATGACTGTTTCATGGTTTTAAAAACCAATATTCTCTGTCTACAACTGGATTAAAATATAAACACTAAGCTTCTAGAATAATCAACCTTGATTGAAGTGTAGAAATAGAACGTCAGATATTAGTAATTCAAATCATTGTCTTTAAGACAGAAAAAAATTGTTGTAAACTGAACGTGTTTAGCCTGTACATCCTGTCCAAAAGTAACCTACCCCAAGTCTTAAAAACAGGATTAGTCAGACAGTTTAGTACATCCATCCATAATACCATCTATCCTACAGTATGTAGGGTTGCAGGAAGGGTTAGTGCCTATCTCCAGCAATCATCATTCGAGAGAGTTTATTTAACTTTTCAATTGCATTTAGACATCAGTGTGCAGATATCAAAAACTTTATTCAGAAAGCACTTCTCATATAAAGATTGCAACTCAAAGTGCTTTACAGATTAAAAATTACCCCTCATAAAGTTTTTTCTAGGACATGTTGAGATATGTCGGCAATTCATTTAGGCAGCAAAGGAGCGAGCGAGAGCCTAATATTCAGCAGATGAAAGGAAGGTTTAGCAAAGTTGCTCTTTTTTGTCTTTCCAAGAACATGCTGGATTTGGAAATGTTGGCAGCCTTTTTGAAATCTCAGAGTTAGGGAAAGGATCTATATTTTCTTGGGAATACACACAAAGACTTTTGTTTTTTGAATGCGATAACTCTCCTAACAAATGCTAAAAACACTCATAAATGTAATTCTTTACTTTTAATGTAAATACTTAATCAAAGGAAGTCTAGAAAAAATGTTTTAACTTCGATTCTTAGATCTTCTTACTGTATGTTAGAGTTTACCTTTAGTCCAGCAAACATTAGTGTCAGGTTGAACCTTTAAAAAAAACGGAGTTTGAAAATCAGTCATTAAATTCTAAAAGGTGCATCTTTAGTAATACAATATTCAAAAAAGCTTTTGAACATACTTTTAATCACAACATTTTCACTAACTCACAGGTTTCTAAAATCGAACAATCTTAACCGAGGATTCTGGGCAATTGTCCGTCCAATCAATGGGGCGTTCGCTATCTTAACAGCTCTGCACGCCTGTGACACAGTAGGTGCATTTTTGTGAGATTGTGCACTGGCTTTTGTAAAGGCTGCATAACTGGATCTGTTACATTTTTCTAGATGTTCAATTAAAAACTGCCTTTCCATTGAAGTAAATACTTTTCTTGTTCCACCCAAGCAAACAGTCATAGTTGCCACCACTATGACTATTACTTAATACTTTTTGGGGTTTTTTGCTTTTATTTTTTGATTACACAATGTTTTAATTCCTCATCCTTTTTTTTTCATATCTGTCATCTTCAGGTGAGTGCATATGGATTCATGACAGAAGACTACAGAAAATACTCCAGCTACTATGCTGAGAAGCACCGCAAAACCGATGTTGTTTTCTACGCCAACCATGACTACATTATGGAGAAGAATTTATGGAAGAGACTTCCTGAAAGAAAAATAATAAAGCTGTACCAAAGAACTTGATCATAAGATGAGATTGGGCTATGGAAACAACCGTAAACCCAGAATGACGTTACAGCGTGAAGAATTAAAGCTAACTGTTTAAAATGTGGAGAAACATTATAAAAACAACACATTCAAAGACTGTAGTAACTCTGATAAGTGTCATGCTTTTATGAATTATATAAATGTGAAATGGACAGACTAGTCAAGATTTTTGGTATGAATGCTGTAGGCAGTATTTAAGACCCACTCCAATGAAAATCGTGGTTTTTGTATTGTTAAAATGTTCTTGTGGTATTGTTCTGATGCCAGAGGACATATCTTAAGAAAATTAAGCTCAAAATTGCATTTCTGAGTATTTCTGCTTCAAATTGCTGTGAATCAGTAGCAGACGCTTAAAAGCCGTCTAAAACAGACTGTGTTTGTGACGTAGCAACCGCACTGGGCGGGCTACAAGCTCCTACTCCGCTCTGCCCCGCCTGCTCAGGTTCTGAGGAGTAGAGAAGACGATGCTGTAGATGGTTGAAATGCTAATAAGAATGATATTATTAGCTTTCATACTTTACCAAAACCATCTGCAGTGAGAGAGAAATGGATAAAACTGCACATCGGTCTGCAGTCAACATTTCAAAGAAGACTGTTTCACCAAGTGGCGGGGGTGGCAATGGGCTTAGCTAGTAAACTACTTCTGAAGCCTGGTGGAGTGCCTTCCATCAAGACACCATCAAGTGGACAGCCTGTATCTTTACGGGTAAGTTAATTTTTTTCTGTTGGGAGCTAATTCAACCATTCGCTTGTTTGCTAGCATTACGTCAGTTATTTATGGGTCAACAGCCAGTGCCGCATGCTGCTGTGTTAAAGCGAAGCAGATTATAAAATAAAGTAATGCGTTTTAGAGGGTCCTTTATTTAATCTTTTTATTTTTGTTTAATTTTATGCAAAAGCAGGGTTAGATGCACACACAGAAGCCATTGCTGGGGGAGAGAGGGAGGGGTCCTCCGCTCCAACGGTTCCGCCCACAACACAGAGGCGAATTGCTAACGAGCTACTGCCGTATTCTGAAGCTAGAAAACGGCACAGGTTTTGTGATTTTGGCTAAAAACAGCATAATCATAATTTAAAGGCCACTGATAACAC
The DNA here is from genome assembly GCA_963556495.2 of Valencia hispanica. Lineage (NCBI taxonomy): Eukaryota > Metazoa > Chordata > Actinopteri > Cyprinodontiformes > Valenciidae > Valencia > Valencia hispanica. Next base: position 15,243,379 of record OY747721.1, read on the forward strand.
TTTGAAATAGCTCAAAAAGATGATCGAAGTGGGTCTTTAAGAAATATAAAGTACTTTGTGTAACTCCAAATTAAATGAAGGTTTTATTTCACGTGTTTCATGTGTTTTGGGTTTTTTTTCTACTAATCTGCTTGATCTGAGAAGTCCTTTTAATTAACCTTTCTAATTATGTGGCTGTAATGGAAATTGTTTAGGGATGTCTATATTGCCTGCCTTAGCGTGAGTGGCAGCAGTTAGGAATATCAGATAACAGAGAAAATATGATGTGGGTACGATGAATTTTGTAGATAAGGCTCAGATTACGGGCGTCGGTACACATACTCTTCTTAGAACCAAAGAAAAAAAGTGTTTTCTGTTTTTATGTGATTTCCTATCTATTTTGGCCAAAAAGAACATCTTACCATTTTTTTTACACCATGTCCACTGTAGTGGATAACAGGACGATTCACGTCTAAATGCATCTGAATATAAAACAACAAATGAACAGCATCTGATGACAGTAATTCAAGAATACCATCAATTTGATAAAAACAAAATTCTTCATGAGCTTTTCCTTCCCCACAAAGCACGAGCAACTTCCTTGCTCCCGGTCTGGTCATTTCATCAGATTCTCCTGCATCTTCTTCCTCTATGTCTTCACCATCTTTCCCTATCACAGGCTAATACTCATCCTTATAATTTTTCTTATCTGAAAGCTCCAAATCTGAACCTCCCTCGACTATCTTGTATATAATTTGTTCTACTTAATGTATTTCTCCTACAACGATGAAGTCATTCATTTCATTAAAACTCTCCTGGTGTCCTCCACAATAGACATTCATAACATTCATACTATGATGAAAAGTCAAAGCCTCAAAAATCTGATCATTTTCCTTTCAGTGAACAAGACAGATGAAGTCCAACCAGTTCACGCAGACAGCAACTCTCAATATTCAGTGTTATTGAATAGAAGCAGCTTGAATTCTCTTTCGCTTTTGATGAGCAGGTCTTCTCACGAACAATGGTTCTCTGCACCAAAAGCAGCTTTTTTGTGCAGAGATTGGTGTGCGATGCACTCCTTGCGGTTTGGCTTCTAGTTGATGACAAGCACTCACCTGTAATGTGCACATACTTTTTAGACCGGTTCATGAGTGAACACCAAAGAATCTAAATGTTCAGGGAAGAGTTCAAATAAAACGATTGATGTGCCTTGATTCAAAAGAATCCTTGTAGCGTTCTTAAAAAAGAAGGGCGGGTGAGGTTTTTAATAGTCTTTGTCAGACCTAGCATTGTTCCAAAAAACATCTTGAGGCTTTAAAGGTTTGGTTTGATCCTCCCATTGTGATCAGTTCAAAACATAGTGTTTTGTATTTTGTGTGTATGAGTCCTGCATGCAAAGAACTGCCCGAGGTCATTGCACAGAACAAGAGAGGTTCTTGTTAAGAGAGCCAGATTTAAAGGTTTGGGTCCAGTACTTTCAATTCGTCAATGGCTCCTCAGATTTTTGTTTCAAAAAAGATTTCATTACTGAAAAAAAATTAATTGGGCTTTAACTCAGTCACCAATTTAAAATACAGACATTACATCGATCCATTCGTTATCTTCCGCTTATCCGAGGTCTGGTCCTAGGGACAGCAGTCTAAGCAGAGATGCCCAGAGTTCCCTCTCTCCATCTACTTGGCCCAGCTCATCCAGGGGAATCCCAAGGTGTTCCCAGGCCAGCTGAGAAACATAGTCCCTCTAGTGTGTTCTGGGTTTTCTACCAGTGGGAGATTCTCAAAACACCACCAGTGGGACATACCTCTTAACACCAGGGAGGTGTCCAGGAGGCATCCTAACCATATGCCCAAGCTACCTCAACTGGCTCAACTCATTATTTCGATAATGAATTTTATTGGGGGGGGGACATATCAGTCTATCCATCTATCGTCTATGCCCACTTACCCTTGCAGGGTCGTGCACTGACTGGTGCCTACGTGAAGAGATAGGTTACACCCTGTACTGGTCGACTCACAGAACATCACACAGACACAGAAGACAAACAACCATGCACACACACCCTCACACCTAAGGGCAATTTAGAGGATCCACTAAACCTTACAGTCATGTTTTTGAACTGTTGTGTTGCAACCGGAGAGAGCCCACACCCAACTGCATGCAAACTCCATTGGTTCAGAACATGAAAAAGAAGCAATTTCACTGTGGCATTAAATTTAAAGGTTATAAAACCACCGCTTAAACAGCAGGACAGAAAAGCTATTCCATGAATGTGGAAGTGAACTGAATAGTGCTTTAAGTGTTGCTCTAAAAGGCCATCTCCAAATGTTTATTTTGTAAACTCTCAAGTTTTAAACTTTTTGCATAAACCTACATTTTAACTGCAATACTAAAAGATTTTACTCATATTTTCAGTACCTCTTAACATTAAGATGGGAACAACACTTAGCGTCATAGCATCATGAAGACCAAGGATCACAGCAGACAAGTTAGTAATCAAGATTTAAAGTTAATGAGAGATGATTGATCCAGATCAATGACACAATGACAGCATGATTCGAGTTTTCCCAGATCTTTACCCGGTAAATATGGCTTCACCTAGGAATTAAGTGTTAGTTAAAAAATTACTTGATCTCATAACTATTCAATGACATCCGCTTAAATACAGACTGTGGTAGAACCACAGTGCTGGCTCTGTTGGACCTCAGTGCAGCATTTGACACTGTTGATCATGAAATACTATTAGAACAACTGGAGAGCTGAGTCAGACTCTCTAGTACAGTACTTGGCTGGTTTGAGTCTTACCTAAAGAACAGAGACTTCTTTGTTTCAATAGGAAACTTTTCATCAGAACAAACAGAAATTGCATGTGGGGTGCCCCAGGGCTCCATCTTAGGGCCCCTCCTATTTAATATCTACATGCTCCCACTAGCCCAGATTATAACAACCAATAATATTAGCTACCATAACTATGCAGATGAAACTCAGCTTTACATTACAATGTCACCAGGTGACTCTGAACCCATTCAAACCCTAAATCAATGCATCAACCACATCAATGGATGGATGTGCCATAACTTTCTCCAGCTGAACAGAAACAAAACTGAAAAAATGACTTTTGGACCTAAAGAGGAACGATCAACAGTCAGCACACAGCTTTAGTTAATACAGCTAGAAACTAGTGATCAGGCCCGAATTCTAGGTGTAGTAATGGACTTAGACCTGAACCTCCAGGGTCACATAAAGGCAATAACAAGGTCAGCCTTCTATCACCTAAAGAACATTTCTAGGATTAAAGGACTAATGTTGCAACAGGAGCTCGAAAAACTCATCCATGTGTTTATCTTTAGTCGGACTGATTTCTGCAACAGCGTCTTCACAGGTCTGCCTAAAAAGTCAATCAGACCGCTGCAGCTGATCCAGAACACTGCTGCTCGCGTCCTCACTAGAACCAGGAGAGTAGAGCACATCACCCCAGTTCTAAAGTCCTTACACTGGTTCCCTGTAGCTCAGAGAATAGACTTTAAAATACTTTTACTAGTTTATAAATAATTGAATGGCGTAGCACCAAAGTATCTTGAAGACCTGTTGTCACTGTACCAACCACCCAGACCACTAAAGTCCTCCAACTCTAGCCTACTAAACATCCCTAGACTCCAAACATGGAGAAGCAGCTTTCAGTTTCCATGCTCCCCTTATCTGGAACGGACTTCCTGATGAGTGCAGAGCTGCTGAAACTCTGAACTGCTTTAAATCGAGACTAAAAACTAATTTGTTTAGAATTTCCTTCGAGTAAATGATTGTCATATCTATCAAATGTGTTCAGGCTCTCTTGCTTTATTGATCTTTCTCTTGCTTATTTTGTTTCTCTTGCCTTATTGATGTTTCTCTTGCTTTATAGTGTATCATGTGTTTTGTATATTTATTGTGCATCATGCGTTGTGTGTTTCATGCTAATTTGCTAGTTTTAATTTCCAATGTTATATTCTATGTTTTTTTTCTCTTTTTAATCACCAAATCATGAATTACCCTGTTGTTGAAAGTGTTCTATACAAATAAAATTGCCTTACCTTGCCATAACAGAACTTATATGTTTATCCAACTTTAAAGCTATCAAGTATAGCACCAACATTTCTAAAAACAAAATAAGGATCACCAAGATGTGCCAAGTTTGGCAGAACTGTTGTAGGATTTGGGTGCCTCAAGCCAAACGGCTTCATCCTATTTTCATTAAGGCTTTGAAAGTTCAACTTCATTTAAGGTTTTATGTTACATAAGCTAGGAATGGATGATACATATGCATTGACATTGGGGTATGCCGCTGTTTATCATCTTTTAACGAATTTGTATCAGTTCCATCAGTAAAGCTGGGCCGATATTAACAACTGATGTTTATTTCCATCTTGTTGTCACCAGTGTTTAGGAGTGGGGGGGGGGGTGGAGATGTGGTGTTAGTTAGGTCATGTGACAGAGAGGGTGATGCAACCATAGACTGTATGTAGATGCAGGTTTATGGGGTGTTTGACTGAAACAGAGAAGAAATGTCAGCTGTGTGGTCCTTTTTTCACATATGGAAAGGGTAGGGAAATACACTGTATATATATCAGTAAATATTGGATATCGGCAATAACAGCAGAATCGATGTTGGATAATAGATTTTGGCCTAACTTATTTTGTCGGAGCATCCCTAACCCAAATAGTTTGGTGGTCGTGCTGGTGTATTTATCCATGGATCTGATCCAGCCTTTTTTTCCCAAAGTTGTTAAAATCAGTAAACAAAAAAACATGTTCAAAAGTCTTCACGTTTCCCATAACGCTTATTTTGTGTTCAAGTGCATCCAGGTTAGGCATTCCTTTATGGTTGCTATCAATCTGCACTAAATCCAAGAGACTGAATGATTTTGAATTAACAATCTTTCTTTCTTTAAAATATCATAAATGACAGGGAATATTAGAGCAGAAATTAAACACTGAAGTCAGAGAAAAGGCCTCAAATTGGCTGTCCATTCATCCTGACTGAGCTTGAGGGAATCTGCAGAGATGAATGGGAGAAAATACCCCTCAACAAAAGTGTGCCAAGCTTTTCTAGACATACGCAAAATGACTTGAATAAAGTTTTGAACCAAGGCTTTGGATTTCTTCTTTGATTTTTTCATTATTAGGTATTGTCTCAAGAATTTTTAGGGTAAGAAATGCTCCCATTTTAGAATAAGGCCATAACATAGCAAAATTTGAAAAAAGTAAAAAAGGAAATTCTATTTCGATGCATGGAATGATGTGGAATAAATCTGATTGTTTTTCCTTTATGTTGCTCATGTCGTTTTTTTCCTCTGTAGAAAGTGCTGTAGGTCTTCACCTTGTTTTCTTTGACAAATACTTTAGCTTACTTTGAGAAAATTCCTCTCTTGACTATTCTTGCTGTACTTGTCTGTCTGACTTACTTAAAAAGGTAGGATTTGAGTCTCCTTCCAGTCTCAAAGGGCTGTGTGTCGTGGCATTTCTATGTGTCTTTAGCCATTTACTAGCAAGATCTCTACTTCTGAGGGATGGCAGGACGAACAGTCAGGATTTTATCTTTGGTGCTGGTGATATCAGTCAGCATTAGTCTTTTTATTATGTCCCTGGAGGATTCAACAAGAGAGAAATGGTAAGTAATTTTATTTTATTCCTGCTGCCATTCAATTACATAACATTTTTAAAACTTTCTCCTAGAAGATAGTTAATTTTATTCAGTGAGGACACATTATTTGTCACCCTAAAGGATTTTTGTTGCCATTTTATCAAACTGGATATACAGCCAGACAGCCTCATCTGGAAACAACAGAGCAAAAGCACAAGACTGCTTGTTTGAAGCTGATAAACTATCTGGCTTAAAAAAAGAGCTACTAAAACCTGATCCAGTTAGTACCCCACATCCAGAGACTCCTATCTCCATCATAAAGAAAAGTTCCTTCAACAAGCTTCCTCAATGGAACTTTGAGGACATTTACAATCTGGATGCTCCACCAAGACCCACAGTAAGCAAACTATTAGAAGAAATACATTCTTTTTATTTGGATTATCTGATCAAGCTGCTGATTTCTAAGTTCTCTGTAAATCTACTTTTTTTGTATTTCTTATTGTCAGATATGTGTCCAGTCTCTGCGAAACTCTAAGGATGAGACCTTCCAGAAGGCTTTCCTTCCCAATATGCGCATGTTTCTACACAAAGGAAACTTCAACGTGAGAGAGTGGAACAGGCTTTCACATTTTAACAATCCTTTCGGATTTATGGACATGAAGTACGATGGTATGTGTTTGTATATTCAAACTGCAGTTTAAGATTGCTGATATAAATCAGCAGCCATATAGTTAATGGAAATATTGGAAAACTCTGCCTAAAACCATATCTGACCCTATATTCCTAAATTATCTGATTCAATTGGCTGTAATCCCTGAGCGAATGTTGTGTAGCCTTCAAATGAATTTGTGTTGGAATATGAATTTGTGTTGGAATACTTTACTTGAAACCAATCATTGTCAAATTGTTGACACTGTAAGAGGGTCCTGCTAAATATCAGTGTCAGCAGTATTATTATATGGACTTAAGTTCAAAGTTGAAAATGTTAATAGTCAATTTCTATTTTTAATGCATGTGTTCTTTGGGCCCTTTTATCCAAAAATATGATATCCAGCTCATTTGCTATGGTGATGACACTCCAGTTTATTCTTCAAACAAATCAGAATCAGAATCAGAATGGTGCATATACAAGATGAGAGAGTAATATATCAATCAATAGCAAAAACAAACTAAGCAAGGTAGAGTCTCAAGACAAAATGTCAAAGTGAGATAGTAACATATCAATCGAATATCAATAAAACAGCAAAACAAATAGCGGTCAAATAGCAAAAACTAAAACAAGGTCAAGTCAGCAAAAATAGAAAAATGTTGCCACAAGAGATTATAAAGTATAAAGTCGCTGTAGTGACTGGGCAGAGTGATTAGTTGGTGTTCATAAGTCCAACAGCAGAGGGAAAGAAGCTGTTTTTGTGGCATGAGGATCTAGTCCAAATGTAACATACCGTCCTGCCTGAAGGGAGTGACTCAAACAGTCCATGACCAGGGTGGGAGGGGTCAGTTATGATCCGACCTGCTCGCCTCAGAGTCCTGGAGATGTAGAGGTCATGGAGTGATGGAAGGTTGTATCTGATCACCTTCTCTCCAGACCGCACAACATGCTGCAGTCTGTGCTTGTCTTTGGCGGTGGCCCCAGCGTACCACACGGTGATGGAGGAGGTGAGGATGGACTCAATGATGGCTGTGTAGAATTGAACCATCATCATGGCTGGCACCTTGAGTTTCCTTAGCTGCCACAGGAAGAACATCCTCTGCTGGGCCTTAATGAGGGAGCTGATGGTTGTCTCCCTCTTGAGGTCTTGGGCAATGGTGGTCCCCTGGAAGCGGAAGGAGTCCACGATTGAGATGGGGGACAATGAAGTTGGCATAGTCCTAAAGTCTACAATCCTCTCCACAGTCTTCTTGGCGTTTAGTTCCAGGCTGTTGTCATTGCACCAGGACACCAGACAGTCCACCTCTCTCCTGTAGGCAGACTCATCCCCGTTTGAGAGAAGACCGATGAGGGTGGTCTCATCTGCAAATTTAATCAGCTTGATAGTTTGGTGGCCAGAGATAAAGCAGTTGGTGTAGAGTGAGAAGAGCAGAGGGGAGAGGACATAACCTTGAGGGGTGCCAGTGTTTATGATCCAAGAATCGGATACATTCTTTCCCAGCCTCACGTGCTGTCTCCTGCCAGCCAGGAAATCGGTGATCCACCGACAGATGAGGTCAGGCATGTTCAGCAGGGGTAGGTTGTCCTGGAGCAAAGCTAGGCGGATTGTGTTATGTCATTATCCATAGTAATAGGTGAATTTTAAGGACATTATACAAATATATATTTTTAAATCGTACAATGTCATTTCCTGTATTTTATTTTACATTCTGTCTCTCACAGTTGAAGTGTACTTATGATGAAAATTACAGACCTTTCTCATCTTTTTAAGTGGGACAGCTTGCACAATCGATGGCTGCCAAATACTTATTTGGCTCACTGTAAGACTTGGATACCTAGTAATTTTCTTTGACTGAATCAAGTAAAACTATTGTATTTTTCTATCTAAAAAATGCAAAGAATTAATATCTATTGATGTTTGTTTTTGGCATCCAGCATCAATAACCTTACAGGTGTTTTCAGTGTTGTAGCTCTTTTATTAAACAAGTTACCAAAACAGCCTTCTCCTTACTTTGTTGACATCTGCTAAACCTATAGGAACAACTGTCCATTTTGTCCACAGATGTAATGCCTGTAGTGAAGCTGATCTCAAAGCCAAAAGAACCACTGCTCCTCCCTAAACCAGACGGCGATGGCTGCGTGCACTGTGCCGTGGTGGGGACTGCGGGCATTCTGAACGGCTCAAAAATGGGTGCTGAGATAGATGCTCATGACTATGTTTTTCGGTGAGAAAACAAGAAACCAAACCTGTTTGGTTACTTTGGTTGTAAAATAGGATTTCTAAGCATTCAACTACCTGAAAGTATGTCTAAAGATCAGTTATTGCAGGTTTGTTATTTTGTAGAGGAGAAACCGCAAATTTATTAGGTCTCTTAATGCTCAGGCTATTTTTTAATTGGAAGTTATTGATACAGATCCACTTGGTGAGGCTATGTAATAATTTGGAGAAGGGAAGTTGAGAAAAATGAGAAAACAGGTTTTAGCAGCAGGTTTTGATTTTGACAGCTTCAGGGTTATCTTTTCTTTCAAGTGTTGCGTAAAGTCAGATGAACACAAATACCAAAGATAATCCCCAAACAGGTGTGTCTGATTTCAGTTTTTAGTACAAGTAACTTTGGGGTAAATCATACAGTCAGAGAAAATGAAGGAATTGATGAACTGCCATAATAAATGTCTTAAATACAATTAACATTTTTTATACTACTATGCTGGTTAGATTTCATTATGATATGGTGTGTGCATATTTACAGATAAATAACCTGTGTTTCAAAATCCATTTCCTCACGGAAATCATGTGTGGTACCATGATTTGATCCCACCTGTGCAAAAAGTCCAGTTATTACTGTTTGAACACCTTTGCACACCTTTGTGGCTTTGCTTCAGTCAGTCTGTCTTGCTCTCTGTTGTGCATGTCATCCAGGCTTCAAGGAAGCTGACTGACATGCTATTCCAACCATCACGTTCCTCCGGGTTCAGGTCTGTTACAGCTGACCTGAGCGTCTGTCAGCATATATTTATGAAACGTTCTTGGAGCATGAAATTAGTCATTTAACACAGTTCATACAATAGTTCACAAAGATCTGATCTAAAGCATCAAGACAGGGGCATGGTTAGTCATGTGAAATGAGTTATCACATTGTGTGGCAGTTGTGATGTGCAGGATGTAGACAGTTAAAGCCACCTGCAAACACAAAAAGGGCCTCCGGACAGGGGCGGTTCTTGCATGAATGTCACTGCAGGTCAGCATCTCCTGCATTCCTCCAATCAACACCACCATAGCAAAAACTCCACGTCAACCTGTTGGCAAAGATATTTTCTTCAGCAAAGAAAAAGCTTTTTTTGTTCATTTTCTAGCTTTTTAGAACCACTAAGGACAAAAAATCAAATTACTTTAGGCACATTTCCACTATCGGAACTTCAGGGTACTTTAACCAGATCTTTTTCTGACAGGGTAATCTGTCGGCCTGCTCCTCTCAGTCGCCATGTCTTCATACACAATCGGCCTTTTAAGAAATCAGCTAAAGACATCCGCATATCACAACTCTCTCTGCAGTGAGGAGTATCACTGCTCAGCGCAAAAAGGCGCCCACAGCAGCAGAAATAACAAGAGATTGACATGGAAGAAGCAGGGCTTGTTGCTGCTTTTCTGTTTGCCGATAGTAACAAACTGCTTCGCCAGCAACTCTTCATATTTTAACAAAGACGGTTGTTTGGCAACATCTGCTCATTTCCCTCTGAATTACAACCAATAATGACTTAACCACGCCTCCTGCTGAGCGACTCGATCGGGCCATTTCCAAGTACATACCCCAAACAGGTACTCCGTTGGTTCCTGAAATGGCCCCGGAAACGGCACTTTCGGCCCTGCCTGGTGTAGTGGAGACACACGCATACCAGGAAGGTCCGATCAAATTACCCTCAAGTCCCGATTGTTGAAACGCACCTTTTGATTTTAGTTCATCATGTCCTTTTAAAGACATTCTAATGCTATCTATTAATCAATTAGCTATATACCTGTTGTATAATTTCGATTGTGAAGACAGATTTTCTTCTACATGTTCTAGTAATATTTAAATATTGTACTGACTTTAATATATACATCTGTATTTTATCACGGCAAACAAAAATCAGATCTTGGAAATCTGCCACAAAATCTGGTACAAAACGTGGTAACATTATTTAACAGGTAGCCAATAATCAAAGAAATCTAAAATAGTAAGAATGTAATCATGGCAAGGCAAGGCAAGGCAATTTTATTTGTATAGCACACTTTCAACAACAAGGTGATTCAAGGTGCTTCATCATTCACTTTAAATCTCATCAGAACTTCCGCTGCAGTGTTTTGGAGAAACTGAAGGTTTTCAAAGAAATTTCTGGTCTTTCTGATAGTAAAGAAGTACAACAGCCCTTTAAGTACGTCAACAAGTGCATAGTTTTTCTGCCTCACCCTTAGATTGCATATGGGCCATTTTAGCAATATTCCAGAGGTGAAACAAGGAAGTTGTAAAAGCCTGTTTACAATTTGATTTAAATGACATGCCAGGTTCTTTACATTGTTTTCCGCATGCCATTTTAATGTCATCCTGAGTAAGCGACTGACTAAGCATGTTTTAAACAGTTAATTAACAAAACTGCCTTTAACAATAAAACCAATAGTTTTTCCTCAACCCTAGATAGATAGATAGATAGATAGATAGATAGATAGATAGATAGATAGATAGATAGATAGATAGATAGATAGATAGATAGATAGATAGATAGATAGATAGATAGATAGATAGATAGATAGATAGATAGATAGATAGATAGATAGATAGATAGATAGATAGATAGATAGATAGATAGATAGATAGATAGATAGATAAAATTACACTAGGATGCCTGTTTTGCTCTCTCTTTATCACTCTTGGACAAGCCCCTGCCTTACATTTCTGACCTGCTATTTTACACTCCATGTGCAAATTGTGGAACACCATAATATTCTCCCTACACTGTTGATGGTTTTAAAATCAGCTGAACACCTTTTTTGTTAGCTTTTAGTTAGTCATGGTTTTAGTTTTTATGTACACTTTTCTGTGTGGAGGTTGTCTTAGCTCACTGGTTCTTAACATGTGGGGCAGGATGTGCTGCTTTGATAGGAGAGGTTGTAAAAGACGGAGAGTTTTTGGTGATTTTAAAAAATGAAACCAAGATAAATCCTTTTAAAACCTTTGACATTAAGAATAGGTCATATGTCCTAAAAGAAATCAACAAAAACTTTTTTTTTAAATTGATATAAAATATAAACATGTTGCAATCATTTGGTTAAATAAGTGTGCACATCCCTAAGCCTCTTTTGGATCAGTTGCAACATACTGTCTTCTTTGGTAGGAGTCTATCAACATGCATCATCTTCACTTGGAAATATTTGCCCAATCTCCTTTGCAAAAGTTTTCAAAGTGCCTCTGATGGTAAGGAAAAGTCCTGTCCACAGGTCACCCCAATTAGATTTTCTATCAAATCAAGTTCTGGATTCTGACTAGGCCAGACTGCAGCCTGCAGCTCCTCTAATGCTATGCTTAACGCTGTATAATTGGCTTGTGAAAATCTAGCGAAAGTGAATGTCTGACTTCTCTAATTTGTTTATGTAACAGGATGAATGGTGCAGTGACCAAGGGCTATGAGGAAGACGTCGGGAACCGAACATCAGTGTATGTTCACACAGCCCACTCAATCACTACATCGCTAATTGTTTTCAAGAAATACGGATACAAATCTGCCCCACATGATGAGGTACTATAAATGCAAGATCACAGGGGTACTTTCTGTACTTTTTACATGCTGTGAAAACGACTTGTGTCCTTCTGATTTCTTACAGGGTATAAAATACGTCCTAATTCCTGAGGGTTTGAGGGATTTCCAGTGGCTCAGGGCTGTTATTAAAGGAGAGAGAGTATCTGCTGGTCAATACCGCAACAGAAAGTGAATACAGCAGTTAACTTGTATAACACTACCATGTAATCTTTACTATAACCACTGCTGAATCATTACAGCCTTAAACAAACTTTTGACTTTTGTGGTTTTCTGTGTATAATACAGTATGTGTGAGCGCAGAGAATATTAAATGAGCAAATAGATGTAAAGAGACCAGATGGCATACAACGTCCATTCAATCCATCTGTTGCAAAACTTCTTCTACATAGGGTCATGGAGGAACCAAGTGAGTGAATCTTTCGAGTGACAATTTCCAGCTCCTTCCAAGGAGTTTCTTGGAAGCCTCAAAAATGAGCTGGAAAGTGCAAGGTATTGCTTTCAGAAGCCCTGATGTTGCATTAATTAGTAGTCCACCTGTGAGTAATTCAATGCATATTAAAGACTACAAAGGTTTGTTAGAGAGCATTAGTGAACAAACATCATCAAGACCAAGGAACACAGCAGACAGGTCAGGGAGAAAGTCGTGTGCAGAAGCTTAAAAGCAAAGTTTGGTGGTAAAACAATATCTCGAGCTTTTAACTCTTAGTTGTGGTCCCACAAAGCTTGTCTGTGTGCAACAAAAAGAAAAAGAAAGTTATTGTTGCTGGGATCATGATCTGGGGCTAGATAGAAGAATTATGTAATGACCATTAAAAGTCTATATCAGACCTGACATCACAGGCCAACGTTCACCAAGTTATTGAAGAAGGTTTTGTCACAAATTAAATTGACAATTTAATACCACCATTAAGGTGTGACATATATATATATATTTCAAACAATGAAGGTGTGTTTGCATGGCTGTTTGTCTTTAGATGCCCTGAAGTACTGCAGGTCTTTTAACCAGGTGCACCAGATAAAATTAAAAGACACATGGAACAACAAGGTCCTGGTGGAAAATGTGATTGTGTTGGTATCTTTAGCATGCTGCATTTATATCGAGGACATATAGTTACTGTTTCTGCATCTTTACCATTGTCTTCTGTCTTTTCAATCTGCAGCGCCAGATCATACTATTCAGGACAGTACAATGAGAGTCGCTTCTATGTTCTGCACCAGGACTTCCTGCGATACGTGAGAAACAGGTCCGCCTTTCCATCACAGCTCTATTCAAATGTTTCATGATTACCACTTATTTAGGTAGTTCTGTCAGAGCCATTTTTCCAAGAGGTTTCTTTACATAGTTGCTGAAATAGACATTGTACTTTATCAGAATTTGCTAACCTTAAAATCATAGCCTAAAAAAATGAACTGAACAGGAAAGCACTTCTTTCCATTGAAGGCTATTTAGCAAAAGCACCATTCTGCAAATATAAATAAAGATAACTGGAGTCATTTTACTTTTAATACGCTGACAATTTTCTCCAAATGGATGTAAAAGTAAGATTGTATTAATTGTAAAAATAAAAAAATGATAAAAAAAAAAAAAAAAAGAGTAAGCAAGTAAGCAACATTTGGGAGGTGAGCAAAGGAGCCCACCAAGATGGTTTATGCATAGGGTCCAGAATTTCCCCACAGTTTCCTGTCAAGAACCAATATTATAATTCAATAACGTGGGGAAAAATCTTTAGTTTATTTCTGCCTTTGAAAGAACCAGCTAATTTGTTAAACAGATTGTGAGATACTCTTTAGAAAATTGCCATCATTTAGGTCACTATAAGTAAATGAAAAGGTATCAAAATGTACAGCTACATTTTTTATTTTAATTGACAAATCAAGATTCAACAGTTTTAAATTAAGTATTGTCAAAATCTTGTTTAAATATAAATGCATTTAGTGGTAAATAGCTGACTGTGTGCTTATATAGCACGATTTTGGGGTGCTGTTTTGATAACCGCGTGTGAGGTTTTGCTAATTTTGGAGAACATTTTTTAATTTTTATACTGTTGAATTGGAGCAGCTGATGCAGGGTTTTGGGGAATTTCATGTTTGGAAATTATGTTTCTCTCATACAGACTGATGTTTTATTTCATTTTTTTTCTGCAAACAGATTTTTGAAATCAGAAAATCTGAAAAAAAAATTCTGGCCAATTGTGCGACCAACCAATGGAGCGTTTGCTCTGTTTGTGGCTCTACATGCTTGTGACACAGTAAGTGTACTATTAGAAAAATGCACAACTAAACTTTTACTTTGTTAAAGCACCTTTTCATTAAATTTTAAAATGTGGTCTTGTCAAATGTACAGTTAATTATTGTGAATCTGGTAAACCTGACTAAAAGTTCAGCTGGTTGGATTTTCTCCACACTTTATATCAGTTGTTGCCACCAAATGCGGCACAAACAGTCATTAGATTTAGGGGGCAATAACTTTTCATAAAGGGTCAGATTGTTTAGGGTAGTTTTTTTCTTGCCTTTTATACATTAAAAACTGCTTTTTGTATTTACTCAGGTTATCTTTGTATGATTTTAAAACTGAAACATTTAAGTGTGACATAAAAGCAAAAACAAGAGATCTGTAAGAGAGCAAACACCTAATATTATCTCCTACACTAGAGGAGATATTATTTGAAATGAGTTGTAGCTTTAAGAGAAAAAAGGGAGACCCGAGTAACTTATTTTCACTTTATTCTTATCTTCAGGTGAGTGCCTATGGATTCATGACAGAAGACTACAAAAAATACTCTAACTACTATGCTGAGAAGCATCTGAAGTCCAAAGTCATTTTCTTTGCCAACCATGACCTGATTCTGGAGAAGAATCTATGGAAACGCCTCCATGACAGAAATATAATAAAACTGTATCAAAAAACTGCATCCCAAAGGGAAACACAGGCAGAAACAGCCATGACAGCCAGATAATTACACTTTACACAAGATTCACATCCAGAATCATCTTAACACAAAATTGCATACACAAAAATGTGTTTTTATTTGGTCTGCATGGATTTGTGGTTCCTTGAAGCTATATAAATCTTTTTTTTCGGGGGGGGGTTTCCTCTCTAAAATAATGAGAATAACTACAGCTATGCAGCATGTTCACAGTCGACGCTCTGTTGTAAATCTCAGTGGTAAAAACGTTAAATTGGGATTTTATTGAGTCAGTCTGTATGACATACTTCTCTCTGTATTTTGGTAAATATTCCAGCTGTTTTTGGAGCTGATTGTAACTTTTGTGAAATGTAAAATGTCCCATTTTAATTGTAGAGCAACCTCTAGAGGATGACAAAGGAGCTCTTTGTGTGCGTTCAAGCTGTGTAGAGCAGCTGATGGCTGCCAGTAAACTGTGTTTATTCACAGTGGAGCTCTCGCAGTCGAATCTCTGTCTTTTATGGATTTAAATATTGTTTTATTCTTCCACCTCTCTCAAACTGCAACTGTTCTACGACATAACTAAGATCGTAAATGGATTTGGACACAAAAATCTCCACAAAAAGGCAACTGGTATATCTGTGATGTAACAGAAACAGCAGGGGACTTGTTGGTGTCCTGTTTGTTACTTGGTGATAGTCCTGTTTCGGCTCCTTTTGGCACGTATGCATGTGCGTCATCTTACACCTCAAACAATAACCTCTCACTTCCACTTTCAGCTAAGCTCTTTTTGAGGGGGGAGGTAAAAAGGTACCTGCTATTAGCAGCCCAGACATGTTTTCTATTGTTATAGTCCCCACACCACAAAAGAAGTGCATGTCCCTTTAAGTGTCAAATTGCAACTGTTTCCCAAAGGCTAACAGAGAAAACAGTCAAATGCTTTCACCAGTTGTATCATTTTATCAATATTCGATATTTTCCCTTTCTAGATTGTTTTCATGTAAGACCTGTTTTTTTCTTTTGTTTTTGCTTAAATTTATTATTTCTTGTGTAAACATGTGTGTAATTTCCTTCATGTTTTACTTGTTTGCATGGTAATACCTTAACCAGAATATAAATACCGGTCATTTGAATTGAGACTTTCTTGATATTATTTTAGAGAAAACAATACTGTTTATAAACAAATTATCTGAATTCTTTGTTATTCAAAAGTTTCGTCCATGCATTGGAAATCTAAAGGATGGCTGTTAACTGTATATAAGTAATGCTAGTAAATGCTTTTGTAGCACGTTATCCATGTTGCATTGTGTAGAAATGAGTGACTTTTATCTGAAAAACAGGCCGATTATAATTATATTCTTTCATATTCATATACCAAAGTACTTCCTACTTATTTACGCACTTGCCTAATCACCATTGCTAATAGCCACTCTTTTGAACCAAGTAAAAGTTAAAC
This sequence comes from Valencia hispanica, assembly GCA_963556495.2. Taxonomy (NCBI): domain Eukaryota; kingdom Metazoa; phylum Chordata; class Actinopteri; order Cyprinodontiformes; family Valenciidae; genus Valencia; species Valencia hispanica. Next base: position 15,259,779 of record OY747721.1, read on the forward strand.
CAGCAGCAATCTGACAGGATGAGCTACAGTCTCTAAGAGGGCTGGTGGATTCCAGATGCAGATAGATCGGACGAACAGCACTGCCTACTGGATTATTACTGTAACTACTACTATTATGAGCTCAAAGTTACATTTAAACGAGCTAAGCAATTTAAATCAGCTAGAAAAATAATTTTGAATGAAGAAACATGGTAGTGGCAGCATCATGCTGTGGGGAGGCTTTTCATGAGCAGGAACACGGAAATTGTTCTGAAATGATGGTTAGGTGGATGGAGCTAAATACATAAATGAGGCTGCAAAGGATTGGGACGAAGGTTCAACTTCAAATTTGACAGTGACCCTAAACATGCAGCGACAGCTGCAAATGAATGGTTCAGATCAAAGAATATTCATGTTCAAAATGAACAATTCAAAGGCCAGGCCTGAATCCAATAGAGAATTTGTAACAAGACATAAAAATTGATGCTATCCATCCAGTGCCATTGCCTGGCCATCCACCTCTCTAGCCCCAAAAATGTCTCATCTAGCCCTGAATGTTTTTTTTCACCCCAGAAAGAATATGTTTACATTAACTGAGCCACCCTATGACATTAATGAAGAAGGCTGAATGCAACAGAGCCACGGCAGTATGACCAGAGAGGAGTTTATGCAAATGATGAATCCTCCGTGTTTTGTTGGCTAACAGCATGGTGTTTAATCTAAACTCTTATTTAGAGCGGACAGAAAAGGGACATAGAGGTTGTTGTTTTTTTTACAGAAATATGAGGGACAATTCTTCAGTTGTGGTGTGGCTGGTAGTGGGCAGCAAAACTTGGGGCCAACACATAAAACAGGTAAACAAACAATTAATTGGCAGATCATTCCCGACAGAGGTGTTGAATAGGTTATAATTGAGTGACGTGCTTCTTCTCTAACCTTGCAAATATATTGCCATTACAGAAAATCTTAAAAAAACAAGTTTTGCGTCTGTCTGCGTCTCCCCATTGAATTCACTATAGCTCATGCTCATTGCAAGCTTTATCCTAGCCTATAACTAGACGACTTGCTTTTAGCAGCTCCAGAACTTTCTGCACAAAGCTCTGAAACATCTTCATATGTGTGCGGCAGCTGCTTGTTCTGCCATGTAGATACAGCTTTGCTCACACATCTGCGTCACAATCCGCTCAGCTGTTCGCACCGCGGTGAAACACAGGGACAGAGCAGCTTTCTGAACTTCAACTATAGGGAGATTTTTCAGCAGCAGAACAAACAAAACAAAGGTGAAAAAGTGAGAAAGAAACATTTTCTAAGAGTTTGAATTATGTGGGTCAGTTCTGCTGTGTTTAACCCTAAAGTGAGTTTAATTTAGTGGCAAATTCAAAATGATTATAGGTAATAATGCTTGAAAAAAATTGTTTACTTAAGCTTAAAGATAATTCATTAAGACTGCTGAGCAGGGGTGTATCTAGGAAGTTTTAAAGAGGGCTAAATGAGGGCCAGTGATGATTTTGGAGTGTCACACCGAAATTAAAGCAGGTCTGAAATACAAAGGGGTGCATGACAGACATCAGACATACAATAGAGGGTTTAATGTAAACGAAAATACATCCACTAATTAAAGCTGTTTCTCTGCCTTATCATTCATTTAAATATTATCTACACAAGACTCGACACCTGATAGCAGCAACCAATTCTTCTTTGATGCACACAATCTGGTTTTGATCAATGTTATTGATTATTGCTATTTTATGTGATTAATTTAATATTGATTCAACATTAAATGAACTACATAAAATAGCACACATCTACACACCACAAACGCCATTTTATATGAATGTAATTTTATAACCTACATTAAATTACAAATAAAGGGTCACTCACCAGGGTTGTTCTTAAAAATAAATGCAGATCTTTCAGCTGGGCAAACTTTTCAGTAACTGTATAATCTTTCAAATAATCCCCTTTAAATCTATACTAATCTCTTAAAGTCCTTGAACAATGTTAAAACCACTGGCTGGTGATGTGTTCTGTTCCAATATTTTAATATGAGTTATGCTTCACAACCAACTTTCGCATTTGGCAAAATGGGGGCGCATCACTTCCTGCTGTGGTTTCTTCTTCTTCTTCTAATAAATTTCTGACAGACTGCACGCCAGATGGCAGATTGCTGCCTTTCTTTATGGAGGAAGGTAGCAGAATCTCAGCTTGGGGCTGTGGCATTTGTGCCCCTCGGCTGTCTACAAAGCGCATGTTGGGTATGCACATTGGGATTTCAGACATTCCTCATTTAAACAAACGTTAAGGCGCTGGCCCCAATTGCTGCTTCAAGAGGATTTAGCCTACTGAGCTTGTCAGCATTCTGGCAAAGACTTAACTAGTTATACGCAAATGTTTATAACAGAATCTTTTTGGTAACAGAATCAATGTTTATATAATATTACTCTGCATAGAAAGATAATTTTCTATTGATTCATTTAAGCATGCCCTGCATAGAGCTCCACAGTGATATCTGGTGGGGCCGGCCCCAAATGCAGAGACGCCACAGCTCATCTAATATTTTGACAGATGATTGTGTGGGAGGGAAAAAATTATAGAGTATACCACTAGAATAAACTAGAGTACACAACTGATTAAACGAACAGTTTTACTTTTGTTCTGAGTGCAGAGACTGCTGTTTTAACTGGGATTGAGCTGCCTTGGCAGAGGTCTGCGCTCTCTGTTTGCTTTTCTAGTTAAAGCTATAAAATTGAGCCAATTTCCCCTAATAAATGAGTTTTGAATGCTAATCATGTTGCAAAGCTCAGTTCTCTTTTATGATTACCTTTCGATTACATATATTATGATGAGAGAAATTTGATGTTATACTTGGTTTACAGATGACCTGGTCAGGACAGAGAATGAGGAGAAGAGAGCAGCAGACACAGAGGTCCACCATGCAACCTGACACTTAACTAACTTTTGTGCTTGTCAGGGAAATAAAAAATATTGTTACCCACTGACTAATTTTATCATCCTGTCTTATTTAATATCAATACTGATTTTAGCAATCTTGATCAGATTGTCATCTTTAAGTTTGAAAAATTAAATACATTTTGAAGTAAATATCGCTGTATTTGGCTTTATACAAAGTACCATAATGCTCAAGAAAGCTAAAAACCCTTTTTTACTGCGTAGGTTCCCCCAGATTCCTCCCCTGTCTCATCCAATCTGACTGAACTTGAGCAAAACTTCCAGTCTCTAGTTGTGCAAAGCAAAGCTGGTGGAGAAATACCCCAAAGTTTTGCAGCTGATTGCAGCAAGATGTTGTTCTATAACCTTTTCGTCTTATAAAGGATAAATACAAATCTAGGCCACACTTTTCAGATTTGTATTTGTTAAATAAAAAATAAAAAACCCTTAGGATTTCCTGTCCCCTTTGATTTTTTTATTTTTTTATTTGGTTAAATTAAATGGCAACAAAATATGCTGAATTTTATGGTGAAACATGTGGAAACAATCAAGCGGTTTGGATTATATATGCTTCTTATTACATGTAACATACTATTTTTACAAATTTCCAGCATAGAACACGTGTCAAACTCAAGGACAGTGGGCCAAATATGTCTCTTCATAACTGTTTGTGTGGCCCTCTAGACAAAACACTGCTCCTCGAGTCACACTGCCCTGCAAGCTTTAGATGTCTCCATGCTTTAGCACACCTGACTTCAACTGATGGCTGATTAGCAGGCTGTTAGCTTTTGCTGAACTGCAATCATCTGAATCAGGTGTGTTAAAGACCTTCAGGACCAGGGTTGGGAAACACTGCTCTAGAGGGCCACATAAACAGAACCTTCAAGATAACAGATGTGTACTTAAATATTGACTTATCGATTAAATCAAATCAGTTTAGATTTGTTTAGTGTTAAATTTCATCAATGTGAAAAGATCTTCAATATTATTTAATTTAATTTTAAGAAGTACTCATTGAAAGCAGGGATAGCTATTTATTGCTATTTTAAATGTTTGTTGATGGCTAGTTTTATCAATAAATTCTGCCCTTTGAGCACATTCATGATCTCGATGTGGCCCGAGATGGTAATGAGTTTAACACTCCTGGCATAGAAGCTCAGATGCATTTAATTCAACTCAATTCAAAAATGCTGTATTGATCCCAGAAGGAAATTAAGTGTTGTTGTAGCTCATACAATTGATTCTTCAAGGAGTTGACATGCACTTCTTTAGGGAGGAGTGATCCCGGATAAACTGATATTATCTTATAAGTCTATTAGTGTGCATAATAACAACACAGAGTATAGTTTTATACAGACCAAGGTTGCTGTGTTTTACATTTATGTTTTCCTTTTACATAAATATGTATTTAATTATCTTTGTGTGTTCTTCCACACTAGAAATTGATTGCCCTGGTAGAGAGGTGTGTAGTTCAGAGCAAAACGATTCCTTAAAAAGTGGGAACACAGCACCATCTAGTGGCTGATTAGAGCTGTAACTACAACTAGTCTATTTTAGGAATCCATAGATAGATAGATAGATAGATAGATAGATAGATAGATAGATAGATAGATAGATAGATAGATAGATAGATAGATAGATAGATAGATAGATAGATAGATAGATAGAGTCCGTGCTTAAATGACATTATTGTCTGGCTGTGGATTGCCCCGCCCCCACTGCCATGGTTGTAGGGAGGGGCGTGGCTTTCCAAAGCTCACTAAAAAGTTGGAATATTAGTAATTAAACAGAGATAGAATGTTTAAAAATGATATACCATCAATTTGGGACTTCTACTTTTTCCATTATTATATTCTAAATTCAAGTAAATAAACGCAGCGTTTTGTTTGTCTCTTATAGCACAAGGTGGGCGGGAAGGGCAGTGAAATCCCACCATGCATTGCGGCAGAACTTCACAGAAGCTTTTCTAAAGCTAAGAAAGTTAGGTTTTGTCTCATCAAAATTTTGTCTTTCCCTATTTTAGTGGACATTTGCATTTTCCAGATCATGTCTTTCACTTCCTGCATCTTTTCAATATATTCCAATTGAGACCGTCACTCAAACTCCTGTACTTGCACATATAATGGCCTGCTTTCCTACGTCAGGTCAGTACACTCTTGTTTCTCTTCAGATCGTATAAATCTTTCGCCTTTTACTAAAGATTTCCGTGGAGAGGAACAATAAGAGTTTGTCTCAATTTTTGAGCGCCCTACATCCGTAGGGCTTCCTTACATTGTTAAATAGTATAAACCCACATAACAATGAAAATTCACATTCAAACTGCAGAATTGTGTGATTGGCTCGTCCCATGAGATTCACGCTTATAAAACGAGAGATCGCTGCAAATGACCCTGCAGTCTGTGCAAGATAACAATTTCCGTCCTCACATTTACCAATTCTTCAGTTGGATGTTTGGGGTCAGATGTGACAGGTATGTTATGCACCTGTAAATATTATATTCGTACATAATGTCAAAAACACTTCCTCCTCCTACAAATGCAAAAATACAGAATGGATTTCGACATATATATGGAGATTTCTTTTTATGGTGGCACAATGGTGCAAACCTTGGTAGCACTGTTTCCTTGCAACAAGAAGGTCCTGGGTTCAAGTCCCATTCTGGGGTCTTTCTGCATGGAGTTTGCATGCTCTCCCTGTGCATGCATGGGTTCCTTCAGGGTATTTTGACTTCCTCCCACAGTCCAAAAACATTACTGTTAGGTTAAATTGTGTCTCTAAACTGCCCTTAGCTGTGTGTGCATGGATGGTTGTTGCCCTGTGATGGAATGGCGGCCTGTCCAGGGTGTACTTCGCCTGATGATTGCTGGAGATAGGTACCACCATCACAATCACATTTTAACCAAAAATACATGAGACACAGGGACAATCCTAGAGTTTATGTTAAAGTGAGACCTCTTGTTTGTACACAAGCTTTGTTTTCCTAATGTTATTTTCCGTCTGCCAAGCCTGTTGTGCAATTTGTAGGTAAAAAAAGATACAGTAAACGCGTTATATTGTTGCCGAAAGTACTTACATATACCGGTATACACATTACTCACTGTAAGTATAAGACTCATAAGTTTATGTTAAAAAGTTATTTAGAAAAGTCTTCTGGCTTAAAATGTTTGTTTTGTCTTTAAAATACCAGGATTTGGACATAAATTTATTTTTTTAATGTCTGATAACATTGTAAAATATTAAATCAGATGATCAGTTACTCAGTACTTAAATTGCCTTTTTGCCAATAGCCTTTTTTACTTTTATGTTTATCTCATAAACTTTATGTCCAACTCTTTACCCAACAAAAACTTCTAAATCAATGGAGTCAATGCAGTTATTCCTTATAAAATAATTATCTGCTGGGAATTTGATTATCCAGTGAATTCGTATCTGATGGCTATTTATGGAATATATGCCAGGAGCTAAAATCTCTGCACCATACATCCCTGACACAAACTGTTCAGAGTTTTATCTCCAGGTTGGCGCCACAGAGTTTCTTTCCTTAGGCTATTTTCCCTTCTTATAGCTTCATATTTTAATTGCCAATTTAAGCTGATTATGTTTTTCCTTGAATCTACACGTGGTCAAAATTACAAGCTGGCTTTAACAGGCAGAAGCCTCGCAACATGACACTACCACCATCATGCTTGAAAGTTGGCGCAGCGTATCTAGGATTTAAAAGCTTCACCTTGACCCCTCCAAACATCCTTCTTAGTATTGCTGCCAAGCAACTTAATCTTTGTCTCTTCGGGTTACTCTTCTGGTTTATGGTAGCCTTGACCACTTGGTGGTTTCTGGGTCGTCCCTGAACATTACCAGTTTCCTTTTTATGTTAGGGTAACCGTTTGTGCCATCTTCCAGAACTTGGCAATGTGAAAGCAAATCCAAATATCTGGGCCTTACGAACAATTGCTTGAGCTTGTTATCTGCCATTATTTAGTGATGATTTCAAAAGACTTTCACAACTTTAGTAAATCTCCAATTCTCCTGATTGGATCTTCATGGAGTTCCCTGAACTTTCCCATTGTTCTGATTACTGCTCAATCCAATGAGTGGTGTCAAACGCATCCTTTTTATGCTCGCAAGGAGAAACCACCAGCTCCACTCAATCACGATCACTTAGCAGAAATAAATAAGCCTCAGCCTTTTCAGGTTAAAAGTCATTCAGGTTAAAAGTCATAAGCTGATTAAAACGTTTAGGTGAACGAATGGATACATTTAAGCCTGTGTATAACATGTTGCCCCCGTCTGAAGTAGAGAAAACCCACAATAATGATTTTTTTCCCACCCAATTATTATTTTTATTTTTTTCAAAATGTTCATGATGAGTGTATGTAAACTTCTGGCTGACACAGTATCAGAATTTATAGTCCCAGTATCATTGAAACCCAAACACAGCAACTAATAAAAAAGGTGTTGAATTGAATAACTAACTTTTTTACTCCTATTCTGCAAAATAAATACTTAAACTTCCTCCTTTTAGGCAAAACTTCCTGGTAAATCATTATACTTTTTTTAGTATATAATTTTATTCCAGAACCTTCCATCAAATTTTTGCCCCTACAACATTAACACACACCCGCATGTATAAGCACATGAGCTGCTTTCCAAAAACAGCATGGTGAGGGTCCAGGTCTTTTGACACATGCAGTAACCCCCATTAAGTGTAATTCCTGGCCTTTCCTCCGTGGTTTGTCCAAATCACGTGATGGTGGAGCTGCTAGGAAGGTGGAAGAAGGAAAGAGGGGGCGGCTCATACTGTTAATGTTGAAGAGAAACTGCAGTCAGGTCATCCAAAGAGTGTCTAAATCAAACAGGAAGCTTTGCCATTAGCTTTCAAAATAAACCTGGGGAATAACATTGCGTGGCATGTGCAGCGCCTTGCAAAAACATCCTTCAAACCCTTCACCTTTTTTTCCATTTTGTCACATTCCAAAAAAAGTACATTTGTGAAGTACAAGAAAAAGGATGAATGGCTTACTTTTTTCCCCTTACAAATAAAAATCTAAAAATTGCAGCATGCATTTGTACTGACGGCTCTGAGTCAATACTTTGTAGAACCAGCTTTTGCTGTAATTACAGCAAAAGGCAAGTCTATTTGGGGTACAGTATGTTACATCAGAGACCAAACGTTTTGCCCAATCCTCCTGATAAAACAAGTCAAGCTAGCCAGATTGGATGGTGGACGTCTGTGAATATCAGGTCTCGACACAGATTCCCAGTTGAATTCAGACATACACTTTAACTAGGCCCTTTTAACACATAAACATGCTTTGACCGTGTTTCATAGTGGACAGCATTTTCAATACTAGTCTGATCTGACCAGAGCACCATCTTCCACTTGGTTGGTGTGTCAAACTTTAAATGGGACTTCTCAAGTCTTTCTTTTCACAGTGGTTTTCTTCTCGCCACTCTTAGACTAGCTTTGTGGTGTGCATGACAAATAGTTGTCCTGTCAACAGATTCTCTCACCTGAGCTATGGATCACTGCAGCTCCTCCACAGTTACCACACCCTGTCAGTTCAGGTGCACAGCCATGTCTTGGTAGGTTAAATGTGTTGCCCTTTTCTTTTTGTTTTCAATGCATTAAAACGCCTTGTGTTTGTCTAGAATTGATTATTTAGGTGATTTCTGAAGGCAAATGATTCCACTGGATTTTATTTTAAGGGTATTAGGGGCATTAATACAAATGCAGGCCACACTTTTAAGATTTATGTTTGAAAACTGTTTTCAAAACCACGGATCCTTTTTTTTGTCCACTTAAGAATTGTGCACAACTTTGTACAGCTCAATGCCATTAAATACCAATAAACCAATAAAATACATTAAAATCACAATTTGCCAAAATGCAAAATAGTTCAAGGAGTATGAATACTTTCGCAATCACTATATGTTTATGTTTATGTATGTTCATATTTGAGCAGAATTTCTTGCTTACTCAAAACTGCCTCTACCTTTCAAACATTTCAATAGGCAAATTCTTTTTGAGATGATCACAAACTAACAATCTGGAGTGGATTTTTCAGAGTTACGGGTTCTAGAAATAGCACTGTCAAAGACATAAGATAGCAATGTAAGCTTATTTTTCATTTGAGTTGAATAAGACCAGCTACATACAAATAACCTTAGTAATACTAGACCTATGATACCTTTCATTTGTATCAAAGTTTCAAGTTGGAGAGATTAACAAAAATGTCCCCCTGGGTTAAATATCTGACTTTTAAAGATAGAAGTAAGGATTCAGCAGAGGTAAATTGGAGTTCTTATCTGGATGCCTTCCAGGGGCCTCTCTTTGAAGGTTTTCCAGGCACATCCCACTCTTAAGGGACCCCAGGGGGGAACCCAGAACTCTCTAGAGCGACTTACTATATCCCTTCTAGCTTGGGAATGCCACAGAATCTTCCTTAACCACCTGATCTTAGAAAAGTGAAGGATGGATCCAATGTGTTCCTGTTGTAAGACGAGAACCATGTGACTTGCTCCTAGTTTTGCTCAGTAATTATGTGTACTATTCTTACCATCAGAAGCCAAAACCAATATATTAATCATTATTTTTGAACACTTGGCAACACTTCATTCATTCGTTGACTAACAGAAGGTGTTGAACAAAGTTGAGGGTTACAGTAAGGGTCATTCCCAGATTTGATTTCCGATTCCCTAAGGTAAAAGGATCAGAGCAGTAAAAACTCAAAGAATAAATGATTTGAAGACTTCAAGTCACAGAAATTACAGAAAACATACTCAAACATCTTTCTTTTTTTTACATTGTAGCTCAAAACCAGCAAAATAACAGCAGCAGAGACGCGTGACACCAGCAGGATGCAGCTGACCCTTTAAACAAGGGGCATAGTGATAACAGAAACAGCATCAACAATCAGTCAAAATATTGCTTCTATTTATGACACCTGCTCTCTCTGGTCACAGCCTTGTAGATTTTTGGGGTTTATCTTTACAGGAACGATGATTTAAAACAGCTGGTTTTATATGTTTGTCAGACATTTTATTTCTTCTTCTTCTTCTCTGATTTGACAAATGTTAAAAACCAGCGCAATATCACTCCCTAAGAGGCTGCAGTGAAAACTACTCATCATCTTACTGTTGTTTAGTTGAGATTAAAAATAGTATGAACAGGGGCTCATGCTTGTCTGCGGGGTGCAACACGCTAGGGGAGAGCTGAGAGGTGTGTCCGGGAATTAACACAAGTGAGGGAAATGAGATCCAAGTTGTTGTGTGAGATGGAGAACAGGCACAGGGGAGAAGAGTGCAGCACAGTTCACAAACAGTGCTTTTTCCATATGCAGATATCATATAATGACAGCATTCTTCACTTGATTACCTTGTATGTATCACTCTTATGGAAACTGTGTTTTAGGGGACCCAAAACTTTTCTTTATTTTTTTTAACGAGTTCCAGAGTGATAATTTCACCCTCGCATATTCGTGTGGTCAACGAAAACGCCTCTTTTGTGAAAACGTAGATATATTAGTCCAACTTCTAACCTGACCTATTATCTCAAACGAGTCATACAGACAATCACTGTCTTTTAATCCTCCTTTACAAGTGAAGAACCTGGGCGTGATTTTTGACTCTAAGCTGACTTTTATCCCTCACATTTAAAACATTACTAAAATAGGTTTTTATCAACTAAAGAACATCGTCAGAGTCCACCCTATTCTCTCTCGGGCCAATACGGAGACACTGATGCTTTTATCTCTAGTAGGATCAATCACTGTAATGCCCTGCTTTCTGGTCTTCCCAAAAAGAGTATATCTAGTTTACAACTTCTACAAAATTTAGCAACACGTGTCCTGATGAGGACCAGGAGGCGGGAGCACATTACACCTGTTTTAAATCCATTGCATTGGCTCCCCGAATGTTTTAGGATCGATTTTAAAGTTATTTTAATGGTTTTTAAGTGTCTTAATGGTCTTGGGCCTTCTTATCTCTCTGAACTTCTTTTACCATATGAACCTTAGTAGTCTCTGCGCTCCTCTGGCAGCCATTTTCTTGTCACCCCAAAAGTCAGGACACACACGCATGGCGAGGCGTCTTTCCAGTTTTATGGCCCTCACCTCTGGAACAGGCTGCCTGAGGACCTCAGGGCTGCAGAGAACGTTCATGTTTTTAAGAGCAGGCTCAAGACTCACCTTTTTAGCCTAGCTTTTAACTGATTATTATTTATTACTGTCTGTTTAATTGCTCTGCATGTTTTATATGACTATATTTTATCAGTGTTTTACTATTTAATCTTATCACATTAATTTACTGTTTATTTTGATACTTTAATTTATCTTAATCCCCGTTCAGTGTTTCCTCTGTGGGAGCCCTCTGCCCCGGGAGTGGTGGTCGGCTGTGGCTGCCTGGGTGCTCTCCAGGTGGAGCTTGGGTGGAGGTGGGGGTCTTGGCCTTGCCTCCACTGGGTGCCCGGTGTCGGTGCCACGGCTGCTGCTGTTGATCTACTGCTGCCGGTGCAGATGGCTCCTCTGGTGGAATTTCCCTACTTGTTTCATCTGCACTTGGCACAATGTCCTTTTTTACTGTTGCTTTTAACTGTGTGTGTGCATGGGAGTTGGGTTGGGGGGAGGGGGGGTATAACTGCGACCATGCTTTTAAATCTGTGGGGGAGGGATGGGAATTTTGGTTTATGTGGGGTCATTTTAATCTGTAAAGCACTTTGTGATGCAATTATTGTATGAAAACCCATTTTAGAAAAAGCGTTCCCATGTGGATGGGACCTGAGAATTAAGTCAGAGTTCTTTTTTTCTTTTTTTTCCCTTTTTTTTGTAATTCTAATCCTCATCCTACGGAAGCATTTTACTGCCAGAGGTGGAAAGTGAATTCAAAAGCAGAATCTCGTTATAAGATGACATTTGCTTGTTTTAACAAGTTTTATGTCTCATTATAATAAGATTTATATTTCACTAAAACCAAAATATGTTCTCATTTAAACAAGAAGGGTCGTAACAGTAAAACAGCAACACCTCGTGGGATCTATGAGTGTCATCTAGAGGAGCGGATTGAGAAGATGGAGTCAGAGGGAGCCCCTTTATGCCTTTTTAAGATGCTGTAATCTGTCAGAGGAACATATTCCTAAAAAACTTGTTTTTATTAACCTTATGTCATAAAAAGGCATAACGTTGGTATCGGCCAATGTTAATAATTTTTTAACATATTAGTATCTGTCCAATAAGTAAAACGATATTAACAATTTATATTTATTTCCATCTTGTTGCCATTTGTACTTCAGGAGGTAAAGCTGATTGGTCATGTGGTATTATTTGGTTATCAGCCACGATGTTAGCCCAAATTTTTATATAGGTAGATCCCGAGGTACGACGAGGAATTTTCTCATTTAAAAATAGTTTTGAATTTCGTTATAAGTAAAAAGTTTCTCATTTAATGAGACACTACTTCTAAATTGATTGGCTAGCTCTGGACGTTTTAACGCTATCTTCCATACCTTCGAACACAAAATACTATACAAAATGTATTTTTGAAATAAACCTATTTCTTTAAAATCTTTATTTTCTTTCACTAAAATGCTAGATATGTTTAGAATTTGTTTCCCCCTTTAATTCAATGTGTACTGTTGTGAAAGGACAACAGGTAAGAGAAACCCTTTAAAACGGAGAACTTTATTTTGAAAGATGTATCCGGAAGTGGTGCGTTCACGCCGTCGGTCTTGACTCAGGTTAAGTCAGCTTGTCTGCATTCCTCTTCTCTCCCGTCCCCACCGCTTGGCCGATAGAGAGAGAAAGAAAAGAGAGATGAGGAAGAGGAGGGGGGAAGAAAACACACATTATTATTCACAACCGTATAGGATTTTATGAAGCACGGAATCGACTCGTACCGGATACATTAGGCCACGAAACATAACCCTAAACCCCCCCTCCGGTTCAGACGGCTCCTTCAGGACTACAAAACCGAAAGAAAGACAGATTTCTATTTTTTTTAATGACGGGACTTTTCCTTCGTGTATTTGTGCGTAGGTCAGCTATCGAAACGCAGCTTCGGTGAGACAGCCTACAGCCTTTTTTCTCTCCACGACGGATATCTCCTTTTTTTTTCGATTTTAAAGAGGATTTGCAAGATGGCTGATGACAGCTAGCCCGAACAAGGACAGAATATCGCGACGTCCCCTTTAAGAACAGGAGGGTATATTTTTGTATTTTTATTAGCTAAATATATATATATATAAAAAAAAATGGCTGCCACTAAAGAGCTATGAGTGTAGCAAGGATGAAAGGAGTCTATCCGGTGTTTGTGTACCTGCGCTGTGGTATAAAATGGTGAGGTGACGTCTGAGGCAATTTAGGCGATTTAATCGAGATAAGGAAGTGGGACGAATATGTTGTTAGCTAAAGGCTGAAGCATCGATAGGCTAATGAGGTTTGAGACCAAAGTACAAAACAAACGGTACATCTGGGGGAGAAGGAGGGGGAATAATGGTGGTAATAATCATTGTTTAAAGAAGATATTTAATAGATGTGTCAGAGAGAGAGAGAGAAGGGGGGGAAGCGAACAGCTCTGCAAAGGCAGCCAACATTCCTGCGGATCCTAAAAGCCTTTGTTTTGTGCGCAGGAGCTGGACTGGACCATTAAAACGATTAACTATGCAGTAAACCGCCTCGACGTTGACGGCCTGGGTGTAATTTTCAGTGGGAGTTACATTATAAAGGCCGTTTTATTTTTTATTTTTTTAAATGAACACTGGCTAAAGCAGGAAAAAAATAGAAAGCAGAGGCCTTGTGTACACATATGTGTGTATTTATATATATATATATCTATATACACACACACATATATATGTGCTGCAATCATCAAACAGAAATGCAGCTCAGTGTGTGTAATTAAAAGACAGTTTTCTTTCCTCATCTGACGGGGTTTTTCTCGGCCCTGCTGCCAAGCGATCGCAGGTTGTGTGTCTCATTAGATTGCCGCTGGATGCTTATTTATAATTCAGCGGACAAAAGCATTTCGCTGCGTGTTTGATTATTGAGGGAATCAGGCGTCCTTGAGCGGCTCCTATGGAAAACAAGTCACATTTTTCAAAGGCGTTTCTCTGTGTGTATGAACAGCAAACCAGGGTGTGGACCTGAGCAGCCTCTTTTTTTTTTCATTTTGAATTGGGTTTATAGTGGATAAGGGCCTGGCGTGGCAGCAGAAAAAAAGGATCAAGAATCCCCGTCATGTGTCACATGGAGATGCATGCCTCTGGTTGATGGTTCTCTGTGCCTTGGTTTTACCTGTGGCAGACAGGTTTGGCTCTGCCTCCTTGCAGGCCTGTGAGCACACACTGAATCACTAAAGGCAGGTCTGGCGGTTCCGATCAGTGCCACCCCGGCTGTTTCGTGTGTTGAAATCCACCCAGGTGTCGTCCTTTTTTCCTCGGTTTTCCGGGAATTTGCCTTCATGCTGCATTAACGAGCAATACTCCTCATCTGTCAGGGAGGGTGTGCGTACAAATATTGATCTTTCAGGACTTTATCTCGAGGCTCGTTGTTTTGAGAGTGCCCGGTTTACGTTGAGAGAGACAGACAGACACACAAAGCGGCCTAAAGAGGTCTGATTTGTATGCCTGCCTGCACCGCGATGGCCTCTGACATGGCTGAGACGTGGAGGAACTGTTTTGAGGAGGAGCTCATCTGCCCCATCTGCCTGCACGTGTTCTCTGATCCCATCCAGCTGCCCTGCAAGCACAACTTCTGCCGGGGCTGCATCAGCGAGGCCTGGGCCAAAGACTCCTCGCTGGTCCGCTGCCCCGAATGCAATCATGCCTACACGCAAAAGCCCAGCCTGGAGAAGAACCACAAACTGTCCAACATAGTGGAGAAGTACAACGCCCTGAGTGTGGAGAAGGCCGGCACGCCGACTCTGCAGTGCATCCTGTGCCGCCGAGGCCCACCGCTGCCCGCCGTCAAGGTGTGCCTGCGCTGCAACGCCCCTTGCTGCCAGTCCCACATCCAGACACACCTACAGCAGCCGTGCTCAGCCCTGGGGCACCTGCTGGTGGAGGCGGAGGCGGTGAAGGCCTGGACTTGCCCGCAGCACGACGAATACAGGCTGTACCACTGCGAGGCCGAGCAGACGGCGGTGTGCCAGTACTGCTGCTTCGCCCGGTGCCACCCCAGCCACGGCCACGCCGTCACCGACGTGGAGCTGCGGCGCAACGACATCAGAGTAAGACCTACTAAATTCTCTGTTCGCACATCAAGCCACCAGTGGTTTCAGATCATCTAGAAAGATAAACTCTACATATCTATATAAAGTTTACACCAGAAGACACATCTACAAGATAAACAGATAACATTTTTGTTCAACAATATATAATCAGTTGAATCTAATCATAGATTCAAAATCAGTTTCATACAATCTAGTGAAATTCAGTTTTTAAAGCCAACTGGTTAAAGGTTTTCTATCTAAGGAAGCTCAGCCACATACATCGACTTATGTATGTAGCAGCAACAAAAGTATGGGGCAATAGTGGAGAGGAACGACTCCCTTTTTACAGAAAGGAACAAATGTTTTGTAAAAAACGGAGTCATTTTCGGCAGATACTGAAAAACAGCACATTAGCCTTGGTCTAGATGTACAGTATAGCCAGAAACAGGACGGTGACATGTTGCCATAAGAGTTAAAATAATAGTCGAATATCTAGTTAAAAGCTTATCTAACAGTTTTGAAAAAACAAAACCTCAAACTTGTAAGTGAGATAAATCTTAGGCTCTGAAATATGTGGCCTAGCTTTTTAAAAACTTTCTTACAAATACTAAACCATTAAAGAGTGTAATCAACCCGCTAGAGACCGGATTTAGCCAATTTTTTTTATTTCAAACATCTGCGATCAGGAGTGCAAATAATGAATAAAATCAAATGGGTCAGTAACACATGCTTCCTATGTAAATGGGAACTTGTCTAGGATTCCCTTTATTTTCTGTTTGATTAAGAAGCTGCTACCTCTATCAAAGAGCCCACAGCACATTTTGAACTATAAGACATTTTATAATCATTAGTTGGGGGAAATCGGCATCAGCCAATCGGTGCGTCTCCATAAGCAGTTCCTCAAAACGCCTCTGGGTCAGTTTCTCCTTTCCCTAATTCATGCCTCTATTTCCTACCTATGTGTTGATATTTTGTTTATTCCTACGTCCCTTTTACTGAATAATTAAATATGATTTAAATTTGAATTTTCCTGAATTCCAAACAAACGATCAAAAATGTGCAAATCTCGTGTATATTTAAATTTGATTTCATATAATTGTCTGAAGGCTTTTTATTGCACCCAATTTTAATTATTTGTGGCTTTGATGCTTATTTGGGCGAGTTAACGCATGCAAAATATGACCAATATGACCCCTAATCAGGCCAAGATAAATATTAGCGACCTCCTGAGAGGTGATTTTATGTATTTAGGGGCAATTTTACCTTATTTCCTTACAGCTGAGTAGATAGTTAAAAAAAAATACTTCAAATCATCACTTGTCATAGCAGCTTTGAAACGCCCCCAACCTTGTAGACCGTTGTGTGGCAGTCGACTTCTTTCTGGTCCAGAAACAACCAACATCCACTGTGTATCTATAGGGCTGGTTTCACAAACCAGCAGCATGTTTTTTTTTTTTTTTTTTGTCCCCCCCCCCTCATCTTTTTTATATTCTTAACATCAACAAAACCAAATTTCATATCCTGTGATCTCTCTTTGTCATTTAAAATGACTATAGGGGGGAAATAGAAATTTGGAGATGGATATCTGAATGTGTATTTAAATATTTTTAAAAAAGAGCTAAATGTAAAAGTCATGTTTTATGAATGGCTTGTATTTTGAGTGTTTCCACTCTTATCCGGCATTTTTTTCTCCTAGTTGCGGTCCTTTCCAAACCTCCATTCTCATCTGTTGGAATGGCAAACAATGCGGTCGAGGGTGGAACAATGAGGGCCCCTCAGAGGGCCTTATCTCTCCAGCACAGGTGCATCCGAGCAAAGGGATCACCAGTTGTCGAGGGGGGGGGGGTCCGGGGTGGAGGGAAGTCAAAGGAAAGGGGGATTGAAGTGATTCATCACTTGCTTCTGCAGTGTTCTAAGCATTTTTATTCTTATTTTTTTAATTAACCTCTTCGGTTTCTGGGGGAGGAGGAATAAGGTGCTCGCAAGCGCCGGTTCGGACGGGGTCTCACTCTTTGCCTTTTTTAAAGACGTTTTAATCGGGTGTGACAAAGCAGTTCAGCCAAGAGGAGAAACACGAAGGCGTCGCTGACTCATATAGTTCAGCCAACTCTTTTTAGGTGTCAACCATGACATAGTAGGCTGCCTTTCCTGTTGGTAATGCTATGACTCAGCTTCATGTATGGTTAAATGGCCTCTGGGGGCCACATGACATGGCCATCGGGTGGAACTTTAAAAAGCTGCTTTTAAGAAAATCTTCTCATTTTTCCTTAACGCAATGTTGCGGTTTTAACTCACAAAATGAAAAAGTATAGACGGTGATTTTGGTGTTTGTTTATTTAAAATATAGAAAAATGTTGATTTAAAGTGAATAGCTCAAACGGACACATTGGTTTTAAGCTGAATAGAAATTTTAAAAAAAGGACTTTCAGCTCGATGTCATCCCTTTGGTGATTAAGCCTCAAAATTAAGGTTGTAACCTTCATATTAGTGCTGTGTTGAAAAAGAAATAGAAAACTCCATTCTTATAAAAATTCTTAGAATCGAATCAATTCTCAAGTCCAAAAATCGGTTTATTTGTTTAACATTGTTTGCCCTTTTTTGTTTTTCTTTTTTTACAGCTAAAATAGGAAGGAAAAGTCCAGCCATTTTAAGTGTTTAGGTTTTTCCCGGTAAACTGTAACTCACCCAGTGTTGCGTCATTGCATTACAGCCATACAATCAAGGTACCAGTTCAAAAAACATTTTTAATAGCACTGACCCATATCAATATCAGATTGGATCGGATCGAATAGTGATAATCGATTCTAACTCTTGAGAATTGGAATCGATTCTTGAAATTTGAATCGATACCCAGCTCTACTTCATATACTCCACAATTTTTTACTAGAGATGCACTGAGAACTATGCTGGTCACTCGAATATTCAGTATTTTTTTTTTTTTTAATCAATGACACAACTCTATGTGCTACTATGTCATGCTAACAACAACAACACACTTCGGTGTGGATGTTGCTCCTGAAGGAAGAAGAATTGATGTACCGTTTTCAGTATTAGTAAGGTGTTTTAAAATGAACAAAATAAGTATGGAAAGTTATATATTTGTGTTTAATGATATGTCCGGTTGCGAATGAGCAAGTGAGAGCCAGACTTTCAATAGATAACACGAAGGCAAAGCACAACAAAGATGTTTTGTTTTATCTTTTTGAGCCAACTGCATTAGTCTGTCATTGAATATTCTTACTTTGGAAATATTGGCAACTTTTTGGTAACTGCAGTCTGAAGCTAAGGATCTACATTGTCTGAGGATTTTTTTTAGTAACACTAACCTCTAATAGCATCAACATCTTAGATGCTGAAGCCGACTTAAAATCCAAACTCTACTTGAAGTATTTTTAAAGCTGCTCTTACAGTTTTTGAAAGATAAATTCAAATTATCAGTCGGTTAAGAGTTTACAGAAATTCGTCCCCCAACCTCTGGTTGATGCATCTCTACCCATCACTTATCTTTTTCTTTTTGTGTGCAGTCTAGTGCTTTTCATGCTGTTTGAAGTGAATGGTCATGCTAATGCAAGAGTTTAATTTATTAGTTTTCGAAGGTAAACTTCAAATTCTTCATCCTAACAAATAAAGTCCCTTAGTTATGAATCTGTTTATTATTTATATGTTGCATTGATTTTGTTACTTTTTTAACGTTATTTGTGAAACAACCAACATTTATTTTTCTGAAATACCTGTCCTCCAAAATCACTTGCTGATAAAACTACAACTAAAATATGCTAAACCAGGGAAAAAAAGCTAATTTTTACATTTGTTTTTTTCCTCATAAATGCCCACTTAACACTGAGCACAAATGGTCCAGATTAGGTTTTAAATATCGCAACCTCTTCTGTATTAATCCAGCTTCTTCAATCCATACCAGATGGTTAAAACAGGTCTGAGCATTTTCAGATTTGTTGCACATAAAAAAATATCAGGTTCTTGATGCCGTTGCAGAGATTATTTATATTCGCTATTCAGCTTTTAATAATGTAGCTCTGCAGGTTTTCTTGTTGTGCGATATCAGTAAAAATTGCGATGCAGATATCAGTTTCTTTCGTCTCTTTCTTCCGTCACTCTGACCTTTAGCATTTTGAGCAACGTCGTCATTCGTGTCCAACGTGAGACAGTGCTGCCGTGAAACTCTGTCCAACTGGATAAATATTACATTTGCATAAAAGATACGAGTTTGTGACACTTAGAATATGTTAGCCAACAGTTAAAGCACTCTAAACAGCCCTTTTGCGATATGAATATTTCACACACTGATAATGCGATGACGATATAGTCCCGATATACTGTGCAGTCCTAGAAAATACATCATAAAAACTACGTTAGTCCATCTAACTGGAAAACTGAATTACTGTAGAAATTTTTAGTAGCCATTTGCTCGTTAACAGTATCAAGGTACGTGGGGATTAAAAAGGTTCCGGTTTCAAAATCACAAAATACAGTTCCTGGAGTTTTAAAGCGATATTCCACCCCTAAATGAAATATAGTCTGTTGTGAGAAAAAGCATTTCGTAACCAGCCCAGTCATTCTCCTAATCTGGCACCAGTCCCTTTACTTTTAGCTTAGCACAAACAATGTAAGTGAATGGTAACAGCTAGCATTTCCAATAATGATCCAAATTATTCCTGGTGATCTCAATAATCATATTGATTTCAAATAAAAATAATAAGTAACACGAAGGAATTACAGAAGCTGATTTAGACCTTGGACTATATTAGGACAAAGCACCGCTGTAAGCTGCCGCTGCGAGACACAAGGATATGACGCAGCGCCCGCAAAAGACACCTAAAAATTATTTACTCTACCAAACTCGCCGTTTAAAATGATCAGGGTGAAATGTTGTATATGTTATACAGTAACCCTGGAGGTGACAATGTCAGCCAGACTTCACAATTATAGTAATTTATAATAGCCCAGCAACACCCAAGGAATTAGAGTAAATAGCCCATTACTGATTCACGTCGTTCAGTATCTGTATGAAAAATGGAAAAAAAATTGATTCTAAATCAATTCTTAAAAAAAAAAAATTTAAATCTACTCGTGTGTCCCAAAATCAATTTAATCGTTTAACATTGTTTGCCCTTTTTTCAGCTAAAATAGGAGAGGGCATTTTAAGGCTTAGATGTAAAAGGGTTAATATAGTTTCCTGCCGGTGAACTGTAACCCCACCCAGTGTTGCGTCATTGAACTACAGTCATGTAATTAAGGTAACGGCTCAAAAAAAAGTGTCAATATTGAATTAGAACAGATTGGATTGAATCGTAATAATCGATTCTAACTCTTAAGACTCGAATCGATTCTTGACATTTGAATGGATACCCAGCTCTACGCAGTATCATCTTTCTGGCAGAATATTGCATTTTTCTCTTCATAGCCCTCTGGTTGTGAAAGGCTCCTCGCAAGCCAGATATTAATTTATTTTCTCCACGGGTGTTGGAGGAATTCCCAGGGCGGGAAGTCGTTGTCTTCTTCGTTCATATTCCGGAATTGCGCCGCTCAAGGTGGCAGCATGTTGGAGTAGCTCTGTTACTTTGGTTCATATTTTTTTCTTTTTTAAAACTTTAATTCTTCCATTTCTGATAGAAACCTTGTTTTTGTGGACAACTGTTCTCTCTGGTTTTGAATGCTGTGCAGCTGGAAGGATTTTTGCTTTTTATTTTTGGCAGCATATTTGTTATGATGCATAACCATGGCAACAAGGTGGTTTACAACTGGCAGCAGCTGATTAACATCACAAAAGCTCAAATAAGACCTCAACTACAGCCACAAAACCCTGAAGTGGGTGAAAAGAAGATGCCATAGATCCAGAGCGTCCTCTACATCAGACAACTACAGAGCGTCTTCAGTCAGAGGCTTCTTCAGATCTGCAGAGCGCTACAGGAGATCATCCCTACCCACAGCCATCAGCATCTACAACAAATCTTTGAAGGAACTTGCATAATGAGTTACAACAACATTTAATTTCCCTTTGGGATTAATAAAGTAATTTTGAATTTTGAATTTGAATTGAATTGTTCCACATTAGATAGAGTTCTGTAAAACACTTTGTTGCTGTTTTCACATCGCTTTGCTGCACAAGCAAGAACAGTTTTCTTGCATTAGGCTTATAATGTACTCAAACTACGGCAGTAAAAACTCAGTGCAGCTCACTCATTTGTGTTTAGGGAGGTAGGTGTCTTTTGCAGGCGCTGTGTCATGTTCTTGCGCCTTGCAGCGGCGGCTTACCGCGGTGCTTTGTCCTAATGTAGTCCCAACTCTAAATCGGCTTCTGTAATTCCTTCGTGTTACTTATTATTTTCATTTGCAATCAATATGATTATTAAGATCACCAAGAAATAATCAGGATCATTATTGGGTAATTTTCATGACTTTGCACATGAAATGCTAGCTGTTACCATTCACTTACATTGTTTATGCTAAGCTAAAGTAAACAGACCAGCTGCCAGTTTAGGAGAATGACTGGGCTGGTTACAAAATGATTTTTCACACTTATCTAACTCTGGGGAACATGGCAACAGACTACATTTCACTTAAGGGGGGGGGGGGGGGTTATCCCTTTAAAGTTTAGGCTATTTAATAAGATCCAAAGAAAGTGCCAGAGTTACCGTAGTTTTCTCTGACAGTGCTTTGTATATGGCCGGAACAGATAGCCTGGGTATTTAAACAGCCTCTATTGGTTTGTTTTACTTGTTGCTTTATGTAGAGCGGGAAAAACTGTAACACTCTAGGCAATTAGGGCTGTAATCAACCAAAGAAATTCTTCGTCGACTGAAACCCTGAAATTCCGACCAAAAATCGACTAATTTGCGGGGGGGGGTCTGACAGCATTCTGCGTTTGCGCATCATATAATATGCCATGATTACTGCAATTACAATAAACGGCAAGGCAATTCAGGGAAAATGATCTTTATTAAACATGCCTGATCAAGACAAGTACAAACAGAATAAAGCTGTGCATTGGGCTCAAACAAAGACTGTGGGCACGGCGCAATTGCGCATTAGGCAATAAAATAAAATAAAATAAAATAAAAAACCCGACCAAATCCGTTAAACAGAAATAATTCTGCACAATAATAAGAGAGAACCATATGTTTGTTATTATTAGCAATAAAATGAAACAAAATAAATAGGGCTGTAATCAATTAAATTCTGCCACACTACCGATGTGGTAGAGGACTCACTGTAGTAAAAGCTAAACAAAAATATTCAGCAAGCCACACAGGGCTTAATTTGAGCCGGATCCTGCCGGAACAGGATCCCCCACCTGTTGATTCTGACCCATTTTGGCTGATCCGGCACCCCTCTCATGTATAAACTATTATATAAAAAAAAAAACTCTTTTAAATTTATTAAATAAAATAATAATATGCGTAGGCATTCATAGACCAAATCCCGAGATTGTAATGCTGTGGAATGTGTGTTTTATTTTTTGTAAGCTCAGATTTATATATGTAATGGTTTATGCCATGATTATGCGTTAGTGTTGTTGCACTGTTCAGGGGGGTGGGGCACTGTTCTGCAGGCTGCACGCGGGGGAGTGCGCAGTTCAGTGCCGGGGAACTGGTGTGTGTCTGTAAATTTAGCTAGACAGACAACCGGTTTATGTGAGAGTTCTTTTGATTACTGTTTTGTACGGCGTGATTGCAGCCAACAGCAGTCAGCATTAAAGCTTTCGATTACAACCATTGTCTGCATTTATCGGAGAACATTACAATATTTAAAACATTCAGGCCTGTAAGGCCCACATCATATTTTTACACGTTTTTTTCCCGCTACCATTTACTGCGTTCCGGGGTCCTGTGCCCGTCTTTGGTCATGCCTGCGCTGCATGTACTTTGCGTTCTGGCACCTTATGATTTACATATTAAGCACTGAAGCCACAGCACGTTGAATAACGTGGACGTTCTTCGATCTCCCTGTAGACTGTTAAAGCAATATCACACGAGAGGCAGCGCTGTTGTAGCCTACTCTAACATCAGCACCAATCAACTCTCATGGAATGTCTCTTGTCCAATCAAATTTCAAAAATTAACATGGATTTAAATCGACCAATCAGAATTTTGGTCGACTCAGAACGCATCGACCAATAAGTCGACCAGTCGACTAGGACTTTACAGCCCTATATGCAATAAGCATTTAAACCACTGTTGAATAATTCATTCAACATTTTTGCTTTCAGAATCTAATTCCAATAAATAAATGCTATAGACAAGATTATTATAATTGTATTAATAATCAATTTGCACAATATACTATTTTTAATTCTTTTGAATAAATGAAAACTGATACATTTTTGTTTTTAGATATGTCTGTAAATACTTGGAAACTGGTGCTTTTAGCTACTTTTTATTCAGTACGGTGAAAAGGGGATAAAATGAGTTAATGTAGTTAAAATGAACATTTTAATACATTTACATGAAAAAAAATGCATATTACAGAAAAACAAATCTGACCATTTAGTCAGGGCTGAATTCATACATATCTTTTTAGATTTCTGCCATGATGGCCTCAACCCATACAGCTTCATGGTGATTGTGATCAAACTGCACACACCACCCTACAGGCCCACCCTCACCCTGCTTTCCACCTCCATCAGCCCCCAATCCTAATTCACCTCCCTCGCACCATACCATCAGTCGCCCCAAGCTAGATCCGACCTTCCCCCTAGCCCTCCTCTCCTGCACTGATGGAAAGGACTCTGTAGTGAAATGACAGCTGAAGAGCACCCTTCCTCTGTTTTTTAACCTCTGCTTCCCTCCCCCAAAGGTATCCCGTACATGTAGTTAGACACACACACACACACCCACCCCCTCCTCCGCTTTCTCCTGGACCTCCGCTGGCTTCTGCTCAGAGCCTAACTCAATCAGTTGGCACAACCAGGTCACCGTCCTGGATCCGACCAACTGTGCATGTAACAGGGATATGTAGGGCAGCGATTCCCGACCATGTGCCGCCGAGACCCGACACTGTGCCGCTTTTTCTTCCCATCAGCCTCTGAAGCAGCTGATCACTAATGATAAAATCAGCTGCTGAGTGTTGGAACGCCTCAGTAGTGAGGAAGAGGATGGCATGTAAAGAAACCTTCAGCCTGAGGGAGCAGCTAATCATTTATTTATTGGACTGATTCCGTCTCTCTCTCTCTAAGGCTTGTTAGATGTTATTTTTGAGGATACATATTTTTGTAAATATATTGTAAATTAGCAGATTATTCCCAATTCTAAATTAATGAGGATTGCAGCATATTTAAAAACGTTTTTTTTTTTTTACAAATATTGAATAAAGAAATCTTTTAATCAGTTTTGACTAGCTTAAATTTGTAATGCGGTAATATTCTTATAGTATTCGTAATACAAGAAGATAACGCCTTAAATACCTATATTGTTTTAGAAATGTCTTTTTTTAATGCAATTATTATTATTTTTATGCACTTTTTCTATCCTTTAATGATGATAATTAATGATAAAAAGTCCCGTTGGTTCTTATTGGTTGCACTCTAGATACATTCATGAAATTTTACTTACAGTAACAAATATTGAGGATAGAGCCTAGTTATTGGCACCCTTGGTTAAAAAAGCAACAACCCTTGAATGAATTCATCTTCTTATAACAGTAGCAATAATTTGCATATAATTGGTGTTTGGTCATTTTAAACACCTCAACTAGGCTGAAAATAGCTAACTTTCTCCATCCCTCTGAAAACAGTCGCTACCGCAATCTTGTAGGGCCCAGTATGGTTGGTTTAATGATCGGGGAGAATTTTTTTTTTTTAGTTTGCACCGGTAAGCCACCAGTCAGAGAAGACCAAGCTAAAAATCCCATTTATTCTGCAGTTTTCGAACTGGACCCCATGTAAGGAGGTGTTGATGCCAAATACTGCAATAAATATTTTAACCACATAATTTCCTGTTTCGCTTTGAAAGGCCCAATATTTTAGATTTTAAATTAGAGATGATCCAATGCAGTCCTGGATCGTTGTGAATCACATGCTAGCTGAAGTGTTGAGTGTGAAATTGCCCATTTTGGGGTTTTGGCAAATAAAATAAACGTGTTCTTTTTTCTTCTTCTTTGTATTATGGGCGCCACAAATGCAATAATTTAGCAAGATGACGTTATGCTGACAACAATAACCAGACACTGCAGGGAAACATCTAAAACGTGCAGGGAAGTGCGTCTTGAGGACCAGGGTTGGGGAAACACTGCTTTAAACAGTCCTTATTGTTTGTCAGCTGAGGGCGGAGCTCACATAAAAACGTTACACTATTTCTCCTCTAGACCAAGAAAACTCCAATGTCTGGTTCAGGGTTTTCTTGGTGCAGCGTCACCACATGCCAGGGGGTAAATATGTTGCCTCAAAAGGTTCGGTTCGTTTGACATGGCGCAGTGTGGAATCAAATGACAACGTTGCAATTTTGGTCCCCAATCGAACAGAGTGTCCCGGACTATCAGGTGGGAAAACGACCCCAAAACGGGTGTGTCAAGCTCCAGTACTCGAGGGCCGGATTCCTGCAACACTATGATGCGTTCTTGGTCCAACGCACCTGAATCCAACGGCTGAATTACCTCCTTTGCGTCCGACTGACCATATTATTCGATTCAGACGTACTGAAGCCGAGAGACGTATAAAAACTGCAGGAGACCGGCTCTGGAGGACTGGAGTTTGTTCACTGCGATCTTAAACATGCAGGGCAGTGTGCCTCCTGGACCAGGGTTGGGGAAGCACTGGCTTAAAGTGTCAAAACGAAAAACATATTACATTTGTGAGGATAAAAAGGACATTAAAATGCACATTTCAAAGATCATTGGGTTTTTACTACTACTACTGATAATAGTAATAATAAAGGAATGTGTCTAGCTTATCCTCGGTCACAAGCTGAACAGGGAGATGGTTTGGCCGAGCAGCCGTCTGCTGTTGCTCACATGCCATCCTCCTCCCAGAAATAACAGGTGCTGTTGCTAAAACATTGCCACGCCTCATGTAGCAGCCTCCAACGGGTGATCTAATGTCTTTTAGGAAGAAAGTGCTGGACGGGGGAGGAAGAAGAGGAGGAGGAGGAAGAGGAGGTGGAGGTGCACCAAGGGGAGAGCTTTTTACTGACCATTTATCTATCTCTGCTCTCTGCCTCCAGCTCCCCCAACTTTGGTCCTCACTCTCTAATGCAAACACTAAATAGCCGTTGGTTGCTATGACAGCATCCCCCTCCTTTCCTCCCCAGCAGGGATGGAGACTAAATTAGCCAGCTCCAGGAATCCTAATATCTCTGGTATGGTGAGCGAATGCTTGTGGCTAACTGAAGGTTACAGCTAAAGCCTTTTCCTTTTTTTTCTGTTGTATTTTTCAGCAAAACCTGCTGAGACAGCAGGAGCGCGTGGAGGAGCGAGTGCAGGAGATCGAGGAGCAGCTATGCAAACTCGACTCCGACAAATGTACAGTGGAGGTACGTTTGAAGTCACTTTGTTCACTCTTTTTTTTCCACTTTACTTACAGAGACGCCTCCTTTGCTTTAAATCCGCTTTTACTCCACAGGACAGAGTGTGTGAGCTGAAGGAGGAGGTGCGCCTGCAGTACCAGCGCATGCATCAGCTCCTGGAGGAGGACCTCGGCCGTACGCTGGAGGCCCTGGATCGGGCTCAGGCTCGCTTCTTCCAGGAGAACGCGGCGCAGGTTCTGGCCCTGGGAGAGCAGCGCCACGAGGCCCAGAAGCTGCTGAGCTCCATCCACACGGCCTTCAGCAAGGCAGAGGAGCTGAGCTTCATGAAGAACACAAAGCCTGTTAAAATCCTCACAGACAGGTGGGGGAACCGATGCGTCGGGATCATTTAGATTCTGTAAAACTGTAAATTTGATTCAGTTATTCATATCAGACTTTAATGCTCTTAGACAATTTTGCTCACACAATTTTTGCGTGAACTGTTGCAGCGCAGTATAGTGGGGATCGGCTGCACGTTTTGTCTGACGTTACCCGTGTTGTTTAACGATTTAATGGAAAACCGGTTGCGTTTGCAGCGGGGGAACAGGATTTCTTCTACCAGATCGCAGGAAGCTGTGGTGTGTGCAGATAACGTGTGATGGGTCATACGCTAACCTTTGTTCCTGTTTAAAGGCAGGTTGCTCACTGCAAAAAAGGATTTTTAAGAAAGTAAAAAAGCCTCGTTTCTGGAAATGTTTTCTTATTTTTTGTCTAAAGAGAAAAAATTTTCTTAACAAGCAAGTTTTGCACAAGAAAATTAAGCTTATTCTAAGATTTCTTTGCCAGTTTTAAGAATTCTAGCCAAGCAACTTTTGCTCACCCCATTGGCTGATTTTTTTTTTTTTTTTTTTTTGCTCAAATCAAGAAAATTTGACAATTTTTAAGAATATTTGGCTTATTTCAAGCGGTGCCGTTTTTGCAGAACAATATCACTAATAGTAGTATCAGATTTCAACCTTTCACTTCTGCGCTATAACTATAGAGAGGATTTCACGGTTTATTTAATAATTTCGTCTTAAAAAAATAAAAAATAAGAAACGGATTAATTTTGCCACTGACGACTTTGTTGGCCAATAAGGAACAGTGATGCCGTTCTTTAAACCAGGCATTGGTACTTGTGGCAGCATGGGCCCACTGGAAAATCAGCTCCTGATCTTCATAATGTTTGTCAGCAGAGGCAAACATGATAACATGGCACCTCAAAGCATCCCTGTCTGTGGACAATTTCACAACTTGGATTCTGGGACCTTGACTTCCAAATGAGTCCCTGTTCCTTGTCCACCTTTTTTCTACCACGGTTTTTGTCCTTCCACTAAACTTCCCGTTAATGTGCCTGGAAACGGCAAGCGTCTTTAGAAATTAGCTTTTTGTGGCTTACCCTGATGGTTGAGGGTGACGAGAAGATAATTTTTAATTCTCTTATGCAATATTTACGTTTTTTCAGAAACTAATTTCTTGCTTTTGATCACAACCATCGAAATCAAAAAAAGAAAAACATCTGAAGGATGTCACTTTGTGTTTAATAAATCAGTGTATTGAACGAGTTTAACTTTATGAACTGAATTACTGAAATAATTCCTTTTTGATTATGCTTTATCACAGTTTCTTGCGTCCCTGTTGTCACCTTGTTGCAGGTCTCAGGCATGTGTGGGAAGCAGCCTCCCTCCTTACAAAGTTGGGAATCTGAACTCTAAGCTGTTTCTCTCTGAGATCTCAAAAAGAGAGAAGAGCTTGAAGCGAACGCTGGAGGGTAAGCAGTATAAAATTTGCATGTGAAGCTTTAATCTGAGCCCTAACTGTCTTTGAAGTTTTTAATATGTTTACACCTTTTATCCTCGCTCAGTTCCCCTCACCCCTCCATCAGCGTTCCTCCAGACCGTTGCTGCTTTTCCCAGCGGTCAGAGCTCTGGTTCCGGAGCCGAGAAAAGGAAACATTCCACTGCCTTCCCAGAAGGAAACGGGAGCACGGGGAAAAGCGGCACTGCGGGCTTTAAAGACTCATCCACATCTTCCTCCTCTTCTTCCTCCTCGTCGTTAGCCAAGCAGCCCTACCTGGGATCCGGCTCTGCCTCCGGAGAGGGCCAGTCCGCCAATCAGCAGACTCTGGGCCCCTGCGCCCCGCCGCACATCGGCGAGGGTGGCGGCGCTGGAAGCGGAAGCGGCTCGCTGACCAACCACCACTCTGGCTCCGTGTTCGGCTCCTCGCACTTCCCGCCGGGAGGCAGCGGCTCCTCCCACTCCTCCCAGCAGGCCGTGCTCCCGCAGTACGGCGGCCGCAAGATCCTGGTCTGCACCATGGATAACTGCTACTGCTCCGGAGTGCCCTCCGTTTCAGGCCACCGCAGCCACCCTCCGTACCCGCGCTCGGGCTCATTCCCCTGGGTGAGCCCCCAGGACTACCCCCCTCCCCCCGGCCTGGCCTCTGGAGGTCCGTCCATGCAGGGGCTGGCGGTGAGGGACTGGATAGACGCCTCACAGACGCACAGACATGCAGATTTCTACGGGCTGTACGGGCAGCCTTCCACCAAGCACTACGTCACCAGTTAACGCAGCAGACATGCTCTTAAAATAGAGACGGGCACCAAAATAGCACACCCTCACAGATTTACAAACCCGAAAATAACTAATACTAGTTGAACTCTTAAACACAATAAAACGGCGTTTGCATCTGTACACAGATATAGAAGACAGACACATTCGGGTGGCAGGGTTGATCCGTTGTAATACTCCTTTAATTTCATCCAGTGTTTCATGTAGATAAAACACAAACTCTGCTCTCTTTGGCACAACTCGGCTCTGCGTTTTCCGCAGGGGGGGAAAAACAACAACAATATTATTAATAACAGGGGTTCGGAAGACCAGAGGGTGACATTAACCTTTTGATTTGTAGAGTAGGATGCAAATTGATAGAAAAAAAACTCTTATTAGAAAATGTTTTCATGCTTCTTCACAATGTTTCGCCGAGGCTAAAAGAAGATAACAGGCTTCTGGTTTCAGCTCGTGTTTCTTGATATAATCACCCCTGCAGTTCAGCTGAGGCCCAGCTGCCTTATGATGTTCATGTAGTTTTCCACAAGCTGACTTTGTTTGAGGGAGAAGATTGCGCCCCCCCTCTTCATCCTCTCCGTCTCTTTGTTTTCTGTCATCTCTGCACTTCTTCCTTTCATTTGCTAAGTTCAGGGATGCGTCGCACAGCTTGAACGCAAAACGCTCTTCCATGGAACACCCACAATACACTTGTGGACGCCTTCCTACACCGTGACTACATGGGGGGGACTAGGGAGCAGCCCCCTAATTCCTTAAACTCTCTTTCTGCTGCCACAGAAGGACAGAAAAAGACCCAGAAAGACTGTTTCCCACCCCCCTTTCTTTGTTATTACTATGGTTTTGTGTTATTTGGTACATATGTAGGAATCATGTAGAGACAAAGACTGGACAGACCAAACCAATCATGCATCTGGACGATCTGATGATGCAGTAATTGTACTTCCTGCAGGGCAACGATGTCACTTCTCAAAACAAAACAAAAAAAAGCACATGAGCTCTTGGCTTCCTGATTGCAGCTGAAAGCATGCAAGGAAGACTTTTTTTTTAAGCACTCAAACAAAGAACAATGGTAAGGGGGGGACAGTGTGCTGTTTTAAAATGAGAATGAAAGAAACAAACGGTGAGAGGAGGTTTTTCATGAACTTTTTCTAAAAGAACAAAGCTGAGAAATGTAAGCAATGATTCGTCGTCCTATAAAGGAGCTGTCACAACAGCTAGCATTATGTGGATGGAAAAAAATATCTTTTTTTGTAAATATTTTGTGAAATGGGAAGTAAAAGAGGAAAAAAACAAAGAAAAGTTGCCGACGTGATTTGGAGATGGGTTCCAAATAAACGAATAAATTTAATCTGGTCTCTGCTGTTAACTGTCCACGTGCAAATCCCATCATCTCATTTAAAGGATTAAAGTGGTGATATCCTATATTTTTGTTACTGTAAATAAATCCCATAACAAAAAGGCAAACCAAGCAGTGTGTTAGTATATAAATGCATTTTGTTTCACGCCTTTTCTTCTCCGCGTGAAAGTAATTTGTTCCTGATCGGAAATGGGATGGAATTCTTTTTTTTCCAGTTAAAATTGGGTCAGAATAAATTCAATTTTTTCTTTTTTTTTTCATATTTGAAACGATAAAAAAATTAAAATGATCCTCAAAAAGAGATCCCACCACCCCCCTGTTTTTTTGTTTTTTTTCAAATTTTTAGTCACCGTTCATACCTCAACTTGTTCTGGAAAAACAAATTCTTCACCCGAGATGTCACAGCGTTTTAACATCAGGTACACAGGGCAATAACAATGTAGTACTCTTAAATCCTTTTCCAGGTCTAGAAAAATTTGCTTGTTTCCTGCTTTATGTACGGTGGCCCTGAAAGGTCACAGCACGCAACTTAAGAAAACACATGCAAAAAGACAAAACACAAGCAAATTGAGAAAACATTTTCATCAATTTGACAACACGTGTGCAGCATTTAGAAAAACGACACAACACATTACAAAAATGCGCTGCAAATAGACCACAACACAACGGAAGTGTTTCCAGGGGACACCTTAAGGTGATGCACACGGCTAAAGGCTAACGATAGTTTAGCAGTAGATCACTGCAATAAGCTGAATCATGCCATCACAATGTTAAAATAAGTAAAAAAACAATTACTTTTTATCTCGTTTTCAAACACCACTGACGGACAGAGACAGTGACTGAGCTGTGACTCGAAATCCGTGTCAACAACAAGCATGTCCGGCTGTGTGCATCACATTTAAGTGTCCCCTGGAAACACTTCCGTTGTGTTGTGGTCTATTTGCAGCAGGTTTTTGTAATGTGTTGTCGCTTTTCTAAATGCTGCACACGTGTTGTCAAATTGATGTAACTGTTTTTTCAATTTGATTGTGTTTTGTCTTTTTGCTTGTGTTTTCTTAAGTTGCGTGCTGTGACCTTTCAGGGCCACCGTATTTATGTCTGTTTAGAAATCGGGCAAATTAATACATTTAATATAACTTTGCTCCAGTATATATTTACATAATTCAAAAAGTAGTTAAGAAAAATAGCTGTAGCTTGTTACTTTTACTGTGAAATTTCTGACTTTTCATATATTTTGAAGTTAAAATGTATACTCAAAAAATGTGAGAAAATCCCACCATGAAGATTACTTGTAAACATCACAAGTCGTGGGATGTGATGCTACAGACTGCTCACAACTCCCATACTGACCCATGCTGAGTGATGAATACAGCTGGACCAATGTATTAAAGGGAGGAGGTAAACATTATTCATTTTAATGTTTTGTGCATTTCATGCAGTCTGTGTACAATTCGCCAAACCAGTAAGGGCGATGTGATCGTGTGGGACATGTTCTGCTGGAAAACATCTACTCAGGAAGGCATTACTGTGACATCTACTACTGACGAAGTTCATCACTTCTTGAAGAAATCCTGATTACAATGTCCTGCACAGAGCAACAATTGTTCAACACCGAGCATGCAAGGTTCTCAGTTGTGTTCAGGCTTGTAGCTTACATTGGTGACATTCATTGTGATGTTCAAAATCGGGAAAATATGCAAGAAGCTAGACGAGGGCTAATGAAAGTTGCTGAAAAGTGTTGGTCAACACATAACCCAATGTCCACCCAAGTAAAAACAAAACGAAGTCTGCAGCTGGAATTTGTGTGGGTGAAGTGAAAAAATTGCTTGGAGGCTCAACAAACCGGCACCTTACCCAAAGATTTAAAAGTACTCTGTGGCAAGCTCAGTCTGCCTGTAATTCACCACAGTGAGGAATAAATGTTTATCGAAATGTTTTTTTTAAACACTTAAGATTCTTACGGAAGCCCTAAAGGGTCATACATGCATACATTTTATTTCCTCCGTTTTCCCGTGATAAGATAATTAATTTGAGATCTCAAGAAAACAAAACGATATTGTCTGTTAAATCACTGCAGGAAACATCATTCAGTGGAGCAATGTCAGAGGAGCAGAATAATAACGATCACCCCATCACACATCTTTTCAATCAAGGCCTGACACAGGCTGAAATAGCTTTATGGCTTGCTATTACCGATAATAATGTACACATTAGTGTGCGTCATCTAAGAAGACGGTTAGCAAGGCTTCATCTTTATCGGTGGCACAATCTAAGTGACCCTGATGCAGTCATTAATTTGAAAAGTCAAGTCTCAAATTCATTATCACGAGAAAACGGAGGGAAATAGAATGTATGTATGTATGACCCTTTAGGGCTTCCGTAGATTCTGAAGGGTAGATTTATGTAGCTCTCCAGCATTGTCACACTGATTCGCTGGTGTGCAAGTCTCACTTTTCTCCACATAAAAAATGTGTATTACTCATGAAGGATTCACTGCACTACAGTAACAGCTATCAAAACATCCCACTCTAACTCTTTAAATCCATCTGGGGTTAGTTTACAAACAGCAACATGTTGTTTGGCACTAAAAAGTCAATTTAAGCTAATGCTACTACGCATGTGGTTAGAAGGGAGGTTAAAAGCCTCGGACAGCAGCTGCAGTCAAACGCTCTCTCTCCTTTATTTGGCTCAGAAGGAGAAAACATTATGCTTCTACTGCAAACTATTGGTGAAAGAAAGCATCTGTGGTATGGCTTTTCATTCAGCTTTGGGTTGTTGCTTCCCCGCCAAATCAAAGATCCAAATTGTTTCATAATTTTGGGGCAAATAACTTTTCCAATGGAGAGACTGTTTTTGGTTTTGCTGTTTTGACTTCCACCAAACTTACACTTTTTTTCCTGCATAGATAATCTTTATCGCAAAAGTTACATTGGTTTTTTCTTTTCTTTTTTGCATTCATTTGACATAAAAGGTGCCGTTACAGACGCAACATCATCATCTATATATGGCAGGGTCTTCCTGTTTTTGTGGTTATTGCTCAAAAGGCCGTTTTTGTTAGAAAAACACATTTTTAAATATTTTCTTTGTGTTTTCCAAATTTTTATGACATCACCATAGTTAAAAAAAACAACTGAAGTCATAGACTACTTTTTGGCATAATTTACCAGAATGTTTCAATGCAGGGACAAGAATGTGGATTTTACAACGTTATGAATAACCCAATTTTTGTTGTTTTTAGTCGTTAAACAACGGGACTGTTTTGCACATTGAGGTTCAAAGACGTTACATTTTTGTGAAACATATTGGTTTTAAATCCTTATGGGATTTAAATGCAATTAATTTTTAAATGTTTGTCAAATTTAACCCAAGGAAACACGTGATCTAAAAGATCAAGGGGCATACTATGAATGTAGACATAAATACAATACCTTAAAAGCAAACTTACTTAATATTTCCCTCAAAATATTATTTTTCTTCCCCAGCCATCCATATTTTATCTAAAACACAACTTTTCCCACCTGTACTGTAAAGTTACACAACTTTTAACTGTGCCCTCTTAGTTCAGCAAATAATCTGCCTGGCTCCACTGTTCTCCTTGATCTGTTGGGGTATTCATTTATCTTAAAGGACACATAGATAGAGGAAAAACCCATTTAGTCAAAACCTTAAATACTTCTGTGTCCACTCAGTGCAAAGAGGGCTCAGGAGTGCATGGGGGTGGATGCCTGCAGAGAGGAAACAGGATGGAAAGTCTTGAGATGACTACTCAGTCAGAATGTGTTTGTGTTTGCGTGTGTGTTCCCTTCAGCCTGATTAAGCTGTTGCATTACAGCTTTCCCCTACCCAGCACTTTGAGCCTCAATCCCATTCACACAGCAGGGATGATCCACTTGTGTGTGGAGGAGGGTCTCAGAATAGGTATAAAAACAAAAAAGTGGAATAATTTGTTGATATTGTGCCACCATTTCAAAACACTTAACACGCCCAGTGATTTTTTTTTAATTTAGTTTTAATTTGCCAAGTTGAGGTAAAAGTCTTCTGTAAAACTGAAGAAAATTTATTGCTTTGATGCAGGTGAAGTCTTCTAAATGATCCTCTACTTCTTCAACAATTAAAAATCCTCATGTTTTGGTAAGGCGCGCGTTGATTTACATGTCGGCTAAGTTAACGTTTCCAAACATTAAGCACCACATTTTCCTGCCCTTTTTTTTTTTTTTTCTCCGGCTCAATCACCAATTGGCATCAACATGGGTTTAGATATTTTAAATATTTACAGTTTTAAGTTTATTATTTTATCATATATTTTAGCTCTCTGCTTGTTTCCAAAAAGGCTGCATCATTGCATGAAGAAGAAGAAGAAGTGTGGGGTCAGTCCTTTCTCCCACCATTTCTTTTCAGCTAACAAACCATGTTGTGACCCCGAGCCTGTGGAAACCAGAAGTGCACTATCCAGTACTTTTTACCATCTAATAAGCACCGTTAGGAGCTCCACCATGTTTTTAATTAACGCTAAGTGATTCTAAACTCGTTTACTTAGGCAGGAGGTGACATAAAACGGCTGCCAAGTTAATTAAAATGGAAAACTGCAAAGAAAAAAAAAAAAGTCTGGCTTAAAAGTAAAAAAAACCAAATGTTCTGTGAAAGATTGTTTGATGGAACGATCCTCCACTGCTTCAAAACATAAAAACAAGGTTTCATCTTCATGCAGTCATTTACATATCAGTCTGAGTTCCTGTGCACCATGTCTCCTTCCAGTCCAACAGTTCGCGGTTGACATACACGTAAAACCAAACATTTCAGTCATTCTGCATCTTGCTCCACCTTCGTGTTCCTCCCACCTCTTTCCCCTCTCGACATGAAGCGCAACTCTCTTGTGCTGCGTTTTTTCTTCTTCTTTTTCACGTCAGCAAACCTCAGCAGAGACACAGGCAGCCAAAGAGCCGAGAGGTCGGAGGTGCAGCATAAATTACAGCACTGCTTTTCTGTCTTTCTCTCTCTTTCTCTCTGACACACACTAACAAACACTCCCTCTTTTATCTCCTGACACAAACACACACACACAGTTTCTCACACTTGTGCACACAGCTGCAGAACAGCTGCTCTATCCACGAGGAGAGACGCTGTAAGCCGGTCGCCTACGTCTCAGATATGGATCTGCTACAAACACACACTGTCCTTTAAATTACCCACACGCTGAAACACACAGCAAAAGAAAAAAAAAGTATTTACTCAACTTTGCAAAAAAGACCACAGAAGTGTTTGTTCTTTCATTTAGAGGTTTCGGTAGACACTTAAAAGGCAACAGATCTTTTTAGTCACACTGTAATCTATTTTCTTCTCTACATTCAAAGTTATAGGCAGTAGAGTTTAACATTTGTAGAGACACGCACATTCATAGTTGACTGTCTCCAAATAGCTTGCTAAGTTTAGCATAAAGACGTGAGACAGCTTGCTTTAGTTAGCCAGGTTTCAGATCATAAATTCTCCTCTTCAAGGAGTTGATGGAGGATGAGGATGGAAGCATAACAGGTAGACTAATTTGATCTTTTTTTATGTGCAAAACGTCACAAAATCAAAGCAAATGTGGCAAAAAACAAAAATAATTAAAAGCTTCTTAAACCAATAAAGAAGAGCTTAAAGAGAGCTTTTGAGGGAATTACACTGCACAAATTTCAGGGCATCCTATTGGGATTTTTATATGGTAGACCAACAAAGAGTAGTTCACAATTGTGAAATTAAACAAAAATGATGAATTCAAACTCCATTATTTTGATATCCTTAAAAAAAATCCAGCCTTCAGAAGTCAACTAGTAAGTCAAGAGAGTCCATTTGTATGTAATTTGATCTCAGTAAAAATACAGCTATTCTTTGAAGGCCTCAGAGGTTCATCAGTGAACAAAAGTTTGTCTTTATACACCATCTTTTTATGTCAATCTTTAAGCGTCAACAGGTTATATACTAACATGTTTGTTCTTTTTGGCTCTTTCAATAAAAAATAAAAAAAAACTTCTGAAGCTCCTTTATATACTGATCTACAAACAACAATGCGACTAAACAAACCTAACGTGCCGTCTTTAGATGGAAACAAAGATAAAGCTGTCTGAGGCCACAAGACAAATACAGACTTGTTCCACGCAATCAATAGAATTTAAAACATTTCTTTGACAAGTTTTCCTCCATTTTTGTCAGTTGTGGACTGAAAGCTGCAAGCGGCCGTAGCTGCATTTTATAGTTGTCAGGAGAAAGTATAAAAAAGTAAATGGCACACCGTGGACTGGTTTTTTTTTAGGTTATAGATCAACTCAAAAAGAAAAAGGATACGATTTTTATATCTAGAGAAAATAAAAAAATTGTGTGGTGTGCATTTATATTTTGCTCCCTTCACTCTGATACCCCTGAATAAAACCCAGTACAACAAACTGCTCTCAGAACTGACTATATAGAGTCCCCCCGGGTTGTGCAGACCAAAACAGGCCCTTATCAGGTAAAAAAAGTTTATTAGACACGGGAGCAAAAATCTCACTGCCTGAA
The DNA here is from genome assembly GCA_963556495.2 of Valencia hispanica. Taxonomy (NCBI): domain Eukaryota; kingdom Metazoa; phylum Chordata; class Actinopteri; order Cyprinodontiformes; family Valenciidae; genus Valencia; species Valencia hispanica. The sequence continues at coordinate 15,296,859 of OY747721.1, forward strand.
AAAACAACAAGTAACTTAGGGGTGTACAGTATAGCAAAGCATAAACATCCTAATATTTGTAATGTGCTGTTAATAAGACTGCAGCTAGTGGAAATAATCTCTAACTCTATGTTACAACACTGCAGTACCAAATGCCAGCTAGTAAAGTAAAGTTCCTCTGAGACTTTGATTTTAATGCTGCAAAAGCAATACAAATATCCACATTTTTTACTGTTGTTTTTGTAGATGCTCCATATTCACTTTAAACTTACCATGATTTAATTTCTTATTTGCCCACATCATCACACAAAACAACATAACTTCGAATACTTATGTAGAAGGGATAGGGTTCTTTGTTGTGGGGCTTTAGCGACAGCTTTTACTGTTGCTCTATCACATAAAATGTCATTGTTAGATATTCCCATCAGGATATTCAACCTTCAATTTATTCCAAATTCATATTCTGCATGTTTCAAAGACACAGCTGAATCCTAACTAGCATTACCAGCTAGTTAGCATATCACAAAGGCTAGTAGGCTATTAGCATCTGACATCTCTAAAGCTTAGATTTCTAAACATATTGTGTCTCCAGAATGTATAAGTGACTAAATAATATTATAAAAGTGACTTATCGCACAACTTTATTTCTTTACTTGGGGAAATACGTTTTTTAAAGTAGGCCTCAAATGTAATGAGACCGTGCTAGCTGTTTCACAAATTAGCGTGTCTGAGCTAACTGTAAACAACACTGCTTAATCAAATTTTACTCTCAACCAGAATAGACCTACATTTTCCCATCAGTTTCTTAAAAAATCCCATAAAAATCATTCTAAATGTGAATCTGTTGGTGCATCATGTTTTTCACCAGTGCTTTGTAAAGGGGTGATAACGTGAGAGGGATGAAAGCCAGAGATGAGGAGCAACAGCACTTGTACGTTATGTCTGTGTGAGAGAACAGGAAGGCTGAACAATGACGATCTTTGTGAGGCGAGAAGAAGAGCCTGCTGGAAAAAAAAGGCTTGAAGGCCCTCTGTATTATTCAACGCAAAGCCAAGTAAAACACTTTGTGCGCTGTTCCTACAGCAAGAACACTGTTAGACATCTAACACCTCCAAATGTCCTCCACTGGGCCTGTTTTATAATCTGAAAGTAATTATATGTTCTGTACATGACTGTTTCTGGGGCATTTAAATCAGACGTTTCAGACAGGAAATGAATTTGATTTAACTGGTCAGTAAAAAGGATATTCTGATTCATTTCAAAATTATGTTGATGTATATTTAAGAACAATTAAACCAAAATGCTGAGGCATTTTGCACAGCTGTCTGGTCTAATCTTAGCATTTCACCCTACTTATATTCTTTTTAAACAATTAGATTGTTTGCTGTTCTCATGGTCGTGGTCATGGGGTATGACCCAACATCTGCTCACATCTGCCTCAATAACACTTGTGGCATTGGTAGTTTTTGGTTGATCTAATTAAGGAGCTCAAATAGACTATCTATCCATTCATTAAAGATTGGGTCGCAGAGGTAACAGGTAAAGGAGAGAAATCCACACATCCCTGTCTGTAACGAAAATGGACCAACTCATTTTGGGGGATCCTATGTTTTCCCAGATCAGATGGGAATAAATGAAGGGAATCAAATCTCAGAAGAAGGGCCTTTGTATTTACAGATGTTTTTTTAACTATGTTTATTTACACATATTTGTACCCAGGTTTCTACACAGTCGGGAAAAGTATGGAACACAATTTCAGTACTTTCAAGGTTTTGGTAAGTGTGAATAAAAAGAAGTTTGAAAAAATCTTTGTATTTCCAGATTTGATTCCTTATCCTGTTCCGCAAATGTGGTGTCCTTCCTTCCTATCTTCCATAATTTCTGTTCCCTTTGGGCCATTACTTCTTTCCCCCTTCTATCTATCCTTCCTTCTGTCCTTCTCTCACCTATCTATCCTTCCTTGTCTCCTATCACGACTCCTTTCATTTGTCCATCTTTCTTTCCTGCCTGCTTTACTACCTTCTTTTTCTTCCATTCTTAGAAACTAGTGATCAGGCCCAAAATCTAGGAGCAGTAATGGACTCAGACCTAAACCTCCAGGATCACATAAAGGCAGTAACAAGGTCAGCCTTCTATCACCTAAAGAACATCTCTAGGATTAAAGGACTGATGTTGCAACAGGACCTGGAAAAACTCATCCATGCGTTTATCTTTAGTCGGATTGATCACTGCAACAGCGTCTTCACAGGTCTGCCTAAAAAGTCAATCAGACAGCTGCAGCTGATCCAGAACGCTGCCGCTCGTGTTCCTCACTAGAACCAGGAAAGTAGAGCACATCACCCCAGTTCTAAAGTCATTACACTGGCTCCCTGTAGCTCAGAGAATACTTTTACTAGTTTATAAATCATTGAATGGTTTAGCACCAAAGTATGTTGAAGATCTGCTGTTACTATGCCAACCCACCAGAACACTAAGGTCTTCTAATTTCAGTCTACCCAACATCCCTAGAATTAGAACCAAACATGGAGAAGTAGCTTTCAGTTTCTATGCTCCTCTAATCTGGAACAAACTTCCAGAAAACTGCAAAGCTGCTGAAACACTGAGTTCTTTTAAATCACGACTGAAAACTTATGTTTGGAGCTGCCTTTGAGTAATGTTTTGACGTTTCATGTTTTGTGTGTGCTTCTTGCTTTATTGCTGTTTTTACTTTATATGCTTTGTCTGTGTTTTACTGCTGTTTTTATTTTACCCCTTAATCATGTGAAGCACCTTGAATCACCTTGTTGTTGAAAGTGTGCTATAAAAATAAAATTGCCTTGCCTTCCTTTCTTTCTTGTATTTTTCATTCTTTCCTTTTCTTCTTTCCGTTGGTCCTTTCTTTCACTTGCTTCCTCGTGTCCTCCCTTCCTTTCCATCTGTCTTTTCTTCCTATGTGTCCTTCCTTGTCACCTCCTTTCTTCACCTTGTTTCATTCCTTCCCTCTTTTGATTCCTTCCTTACAGTATGTTTTTTAGACTCCATATTGAAATCATAACCACTGTAGAAATATCTGACTTTCATGATAAACCTCAGTCTTGTATATTTTAAAATGAAAGATAAGGACTGAGAACTCTAGAAGGTTTAGTCTGGAAAACAATGGAACTTTTACAGGGGGAAAACAACACTGTTGTATGAATAACCAAAAGCTAAAGACTTTTTCTGAAAACTGCTACAAACAATAGTTTTTTTAGTGGACCGTAAATACATTCCACCACTGGGTGGAGATTCAGGCCTGCGATGTTGTTAAGCAGATGTTTCACCCCTCCTGATCCCTTGAGTGTGCGGGTGGTCTCGGAAGAAGCGGCAGCTTCTCCAGGTGGATGAGCCCCGTGTTTGTTTCCAGATATCTGATGCTGCGGGTGCAGAACAGAGCTGTACAGCTTGTCCTGTCCAGCCTCTGGGCCACGAGGATCTCACACAGGCAGCTTAATACAGCACCACCTGTCTGCCTGTCCGAACAAATCAAATCTGATCTCAGATCGCTGCCTTTATTCTGTAGCCGCAGACTCATGGAGACAGGGCATTTGGTACTGCAGTGTTGTAACATAGAGTTAGAGATTATTTCCAGCTAGAACTAGTGTACACAAAACATTACTGATGGAGAAGATTGGTATGGATGTGTATTTTCAGACATAAGGATTTAAGATGCTGCTTCTGTGTCTAAATATTTAGATTAATTCATTTCAGTAACTCAATTCGAACAGGGAAACGTAAACATTGCGGTACAGTTTCATTAAACACAGACATTTATTTCTGGTTTCTGGCTTTCAACTAAACTTCAGTTACTCAGAACATTAGAGTAATACCCAAAATAAATAAAAAAGGATTTTAAAAACAGAAATGCAATATTATGGCCTATGCAATCACAGGGGAGCATGAAGACAGTAATTTACACCCTCCACAAGTCATAAAAGGTCATAGCTAAAAGAGCTGTATCAAAGCCTATTAACAGAAGGTTTAGTGATAGGAAGAAATGTGGCAGGGAAAGGTGCACAAGTAGAAGGAAAATGGACGTAAATTTTCCGTGTTAAAAATCAAGCTGTGAGCGCTGAGTGGAGAGGCACAGAATGCAAGCTGCTTGAGGTCCAGTGTGAAGTTTCCACTGTTGGTGATACACTGTATTTAATCCTAAAACCAAATTCAGCACAACCAAAAGGACATTTTAGAGCACTTCATTATTCCCCCTGGTGACAAGTTTGATAGAGATGCAGATTTTAATTTCCAGCCAGATTTGCCATTTATCCACACAGTTAAAAGTACCTATATCAGGTTCAGTGAACATAGAATCACTGATTGAATGGGCAGGAAATGCAGCTGGAGGGTCTATGGAGTTTAGATCAGGTGAGGAAGATGAGAGATACAGAATCCAACAAAGCCGACAAGCTGAAGGTCACTATACAGTAAACCATGCAAAAGGAGCCCAGACCAAGTACTAAATGCATATACTGTACAGCAGATAGACATGGTTTAAAGTAGGCTGACATTTCTGTATTAAAAAATATATATATTTGGAGTTTTCATCAGCTGTAAGCCACAATTATCAAAATAGGCAGCAATAAATGCTTGAAATGTATCATTTTGTGTGTAATGAATCTATGAGTTTTCGAAGTGAATTACTAAAACAAATTAACCTAAAATTAACCTGATATTCTAATTTACCGAGATGCCGCTGTATCTGAATGTTCTGCGTTACAGCTAGCCACTCTGTTCAGCAAAATTTTTCAACCTCTTTATTTTTTATTTATTCACATACATTTTCTTTCAAACTGGACAGATTACATTCAAGAATATCAAAAGGAAAATGCTAAAACGGGTGAATTGCCTCGCTAACCCAAGGAGCACATAGAAATGCATCGGACCGTACATTTATCTCGGTTACAGATCTGACAGTGGATGTTAGCTATGCACACATTATAGACTACAAGGTACAGCAGGAGGCAGAATACTCTATAACATGAGCATACCGACATATGACAAAAAGGGCTGCGCTATACACAACTGATCCAAAATGTAGTGTTATGCTTTTAATTTATTCCTTTTTTTATACATATTAACACAGTATGATTTTTAGAAGGGGAGAGTCCAGTCAATTCTCTCACACGCCGCACCAGCAGTTGTTTGAAAGTGTTCTACTTCACCATAAATAAAAGTTACAAAAATATACCTCACTTCAAACAGAGCAGTATAGGGAAAGAAGCTCGGAGCCGCCGTGGAATGATTAAAAAACAATAAATGCATAAGAACGAGATGGAGATACGCTACGAGAGCAGAATGAAGGATATGTTTGATGCTTCAAATAGGAGGACAGTAGCGGGAATGGTGACATGAAGCATCACAGAGGTGGTGCTGGTTTTACTGGCACCAGATCCCTTTGAAGGCAAACGCCTCCTTTCTTCTTGGAGCCCAGACGATGTGCTGAGATTCAAACGGATCAGCGATTTAGTAATGTGAGGGGGGTTAAAAAAAGTCCACGTCGGATTAGTAGTGCGTGTACATTCACAGGTAAATCCCACCATACTAAGGCTCAGGAGGCGTAGTGGGTGTCAGTGTGTGTTCGCACGCTGCTGCTGCTGCTGCAGCTGCAGCTGCACGTCCTGAGTCGTAGAAGACTGAAGGCGGAGCTATTTTTTCTTGGAGTTGACGCTTTTGCAAACCCAATTCATGCCCTCCTGAGGAGAAGAAGAAGCAGTTAGATGAGATAAGCCTCACAAATACAAGCGCACCTAAAAGATTTTTTAAGATCATCAAAACTTATATAGTTATATACACACAGTGATATATTGTAGTTGAAATATGTTCTGTCTATGTTGGGGTGAAAAGATGTGGCTGTTCACAGACTGATGTAGGTAAACATATTATTGGAAAGTTGAGTAGAAGAAAAAAGTTAGGTAGAAAAGGGGATAACTGGACCCTTGAGAAAATTCAAGAGTTGGTGGGAGAGTTACAAAGGTTAGACAAACAAGGTTTTAATAAAGCAACCCGTCCTTCCTTAATGTGGTTTTCAGACCAAACGAAGCACGCGTCCAGCTCGCTGTGGGAGTCAGCTGTGAATCATGTTGGGCTAGATCGAAAACGGCACTGCAGAGGCGCAGCTTTCAAAAATAATAATAAGATAATAGCTTCATTTTATGTGCAAAGCAAACATGCTATGAGCAATAAGGATGCATTTGTCTTCTGCTACAACAGAACTAAACCGGGTAAAGTGAGACAGAGAGGAAGGGAAATAACGAGGCAGAAAAAATTATGATGACGTTTTGATCCATGGAGTGGTGTGGAAGCCATGAAGATAGGCTCCCTGCTCCAATAGAGAAGCAGCTTTCAGTTTCTATGTGTTACAGAACACTACAAAGCTGCTGAAACACAGATTTCCGTTAAATCAAGACTAAAAACCCATCAGTTAGAGGTGCCTTTGAGTAACCTTTACTTTTGTTGCTGCTTTTATTTGATCCCCTAAACATCCAAAGCACCTGCATTGTCTTGTTGAAAAGTGGGCTATTGCACGGTGCTGGGAATGCATATGAAAGGGTTTTAGAGTGCAGCTGGATGCGCCTTCCTGTCTGAAAGCCCCTTAGCACCTCAGCAGAGCCACAAGCTGATTGCCTCCTTGCCACACTGATCCAGTAATTCATGCAAAAGAAGCCCTGACCAAGTACTGACTGGATATACTGTACAGTCCATGGACATACTTTTCAGTAAGCAAACATTTCTGTATTTAAAATAATAATGGTATTCTCATTTGCTAAAAATGTAATTCAAATAAATTAGCTTCATGATGATATCCTAATTTATTACGATGCACCCGTCGATCCTAAGCCAGATCTTCGGTCTCCTGCTCACCTGAATCCCCTCCGCGGTGAGCGCGGAACAGGACTGGATCTGCCACATCCGATCGCGGATGGTGTGCAGATTGAGTCCCTCTGCGATCTCCGAGGCTGGAGCTGCCGTGAGTAGGTCCTGCTTGTTTGCAAAGATCAGCACGGGAACGCCGCTCAGCTTCTCCTCGTCCAACAGCTCAGCCAGCTCCTGCAACAAACACACATCCGTCCATCAGACACACAGATCAAGCGAGGAAAACGGAGGGAATCCAGCTGGTTAAACACTTTTTTTTTTTTATTGGAGCCTCTAATGACTCTTTTTACATTTAATGCAAGATTTCCTCATTCAAGTCAACACAGAGATTGACACATCTAACTTCATTTACAACAGGAATGAATGAAATCATGATCCATTCAAATGATTGCGTCACATGACCTAACAAGAACACACATAATTGGTGCGAAATTTCAAGGAAAGGGTTCAAAAGCAAGAGTCCTGTAGCTGTCCTCTAATTTTGTTGACATGTACATGGTGGTTGGAATAAATCCCCTAATTAGGAATAACTTCATAGTTATCAATGTGTTTATCAATAAATAAACAAATACAACTAAAATTAATGCTACATCTTGTTAAAAGTGTTTTTTTTTTACTTGGGCTTTTATGACAGAAAATAAAATTTTCACAGGACTCTCAGATATAGAAAACGCACAAATAATTTATCTGAAGTCATTAGATTTGCAGACATATACAGCGCCTTGTAAAAGTATTCACACCCCTTGGACTTTGCTGATAATGTCGCCTCACAACCTCAAACCTCAATGTATTTATGTGATCCACAAAGCACAAAAAATGTGGAATGAAAATGAGTTAGTTTTAACACAAGTGGTGCGTGTATTTGTTTTAACCTCCAGTACTTTCAACTCATATTTTGTGGACTCCCCTTTAGTTGCAATCACAGCTGCAAATCTCTACAATCTTTGCACATCTTCAGATTGAGTTTTGTGTACATTCTTCTTTGCCAGATAGCTCAAGCTCAGTCTGATTAGATGGAGAGCGTCTGTGAGCATCCGTTTTCAAGTTTTGCCATAGATCCTAATCGGTTTTTTAGATCTGGACTTTGACTAGGACATTCTAACCCTTCAATCCGCTTTGATCTAAGCCATTCCCTTGGATCCTTTGCCTGTATGTTTAGAGTGTTTATACTGTTGGAAGGTGCAGGATTGCATACATCTCCATCCATCCTTCTATCAGCTGTGACCAACTTCCTTGTTCCTGCGGAAGAAAAGCATCTCCGCACCATAATGCTGCCACTACCAGGTTCAACAATCGGGATGTGTGCGATGTTAATTTTCCTCCACACATACAGTTTCTGGAGGCAACTGGTTGCACTCTATTTTACTGAGGGGTATAACAGTAATGTTCATGAAAGCCATTTTTTATTTTCTTTACCTTTTACAAAAATGTGCAACTTTATGATGGTCTGTCACATAAAATCCCAACAAAGTAAACTGAAGTTTGTGGTTGTAATGTGACAAAACACTGCAAGAAAGTTCTTCCAAAAGTTGAGACAATGATCTCCCGGTAACAAACTAAACTTAAAAACGTTATATAGCAGCATATTTAAACATAAATTGCAACAATACATGAGAGGAAGTTAATATTGCCCATGAGGGAACCTGCAGGGGACAGCGAGGAGGGCTGAGAAGTCCTGGATTGTCCAGAATCTGCTTTAGGAATGAGGTTCAGAAAATTCACGGAGACTTCTCACAACTTGTGCATGAACTGCAAACACCAGTTGACTGCTAAACAGCTATCAGCTCCTCTACTTTTCTATAAGTTAATTAATTAATTAAAATCTATTTTGTGTTTTTATCTGTTTTATAATCGTTACACTAATCTTTAAACTGATCCCACAAAAAGCCTTTCTCATTTTTGAGAATGCTACTAGTAATGCAATGAAATTACAACAAATTGATTTTATTAGATATAAATAGATAAAAACAGTCCAAGTTAGAAATGGGCGATATAAACGGTATAAGGTAGAAATAATATAAATTGAGCCAGCAGTAGAGATTTTGACTATACCAGGCGACCGCATTTTGATGATGTCATCAAGCGGTGCCTACATACTTTGTACCAGGTACGCAAGGAGGATAATTACTGATGTTCAGCGTTCACATTTACACTAGATATTGCAAGTTTAAAATGTTTCGTTTTATATTTAATGGAAAAGAAACCTGTTGAACTGGTGGCATTTTTAATTCAAATATGTGCAGCTTTATCTTTGTGCAATATTAAATTTAATAATAAGTAATCAGGAAAGCAGAAAGAAAATGTATTTCTCTTTTTACATTTTGCACTTCAGTTTAAACAATTTTTAACCTTGGGTTCTTATAACATTTAGCTTTGATTTTATCTAAAATATCTTCATCTTTATGTTTTAAAAATTCTTGTATTGCATTTTTTGGAGAGAAAAAAAATTGAATATTTTTTATGCATTTTGCACAGTACATGTTCTTTAAATGGCATTCTAAACTTTTTTGAAGTTGATGTTTGCTGCAATGTATCTGGAATGTGAGAATGTTCAAAAAGAGTCATTTTGGTATATCTAAATAGAAGAAAATAATATATTGTAATAAATATCCTTACCGCACATGTTTTAGATTATATCGCATAGATTTGAGGCCATATTGCCCAGCCGTAGTACAAGACTTTGCAAAGCTTGGACATTTAAAATGGTAATAACCTGACCGTGTGCATGCTCATTGCACATACCTGCCCCGTTTCCTCAAACCTCTTTCTGTCAGCACTGTCAATCACGTAAATCTGAAATGAGAACAAAATTTTTGCTATAAATTCAAACAGGTGCACATTCACAAAACAACATATTTATTTAACTCAGCAACCACAAGCTAAACTCCCTGAGAGGGAGCTCTCCATACCAGCACATCAGTGTTTTCAAAGTAGTTCCTCCAGTATGGCCTGATCTTCCGCTGGCCTCCAATGTCCCAAACGTTCAGCTTAAACCCCTGAGACTGTACGCTCTTAATGTTGAATCCCTGCAGGAAGCACAAAACACAGAGCTGCTGCAAATCCGCGCTAAAGGCAAGAGCGACCGGTGCAGGGGCGGCGTCATCAGACAGGGGAAGTGCGAGAGCTTTTTTGTTACCTGCGTGGGGGTGATGTGGCTGATGTCCTCTGAAGCCAGCTGTTTAAGAAGCGTGGTCTTCCCCCCGTTGTCGAGACCCAGCAGCAGTATCCGAACCTCCTGGTCTGGAGTGCTTTTAAGCTTACGAAGAATGGACAGCAATCCCTGCAGGCAAAATCCCAGAACATACAACAGTTAAATGGGATCCTGGTTTTACTCATAAACCCATCACGTGTTCACTTAAAGCAACACAATGACAGAAATTAAATAGTGAAAATAATAATGGAACATTACAACAAGCAGGTCAACAAATGGAAAAAAAGCAAATTCAGGCTTCTCATAAAAAAATGGCAGATATTGCATCATAAATAAAGATAACGAAACACCTGTAATATATTTGGTAACACTTGTTGTTTAATGCAGCAAGTTTTACAAGGTAAAGAGGCGTAGAATGGTTGAGACTACAACTCAGCTAGAAACAACTTTCTCAATAAAACTTTGCAGATGAAATGGAAATATTAAATTTATTTTTCCCAGTAGCTGGTTATGTTTGCTATGAGCCCAAAGCAGAAGCCCTTCAAATTCATCATTATGTTGTTTATTTACTGCAAATCATATCGTTATTGGGACATCCACCATTATACGTTTCCGTAATATGATCTATGCCTAACAGATATCTAAAAAGGGTCACCTAACAAGCTAAAGTTTAACTTATTACAATTTTTGCTGAACTTAAATTCAACTTGAAATTAGAGAGACAAATATAACAGAAAGTTGAAGCTTAATGATAGTGAGACCAATTGTTCCCTCTGGTTTTGAATGCTATGCAGCTGGAGGGAACTTTGTTCTTACTTTATTACTTTCTGACAGTTGTTATGATGCGTAACCAGGGCAACAATGTATTGTATTTACAATTGCCTGAACCACGAGTCCGAGTCCAAGTTCCAGAGGAGGTGAAAATGAGGCTTCATGGATGCATCTCTTCCATCGATCACAATGAGAAAGGATATAATCCCAGACTCCAACGTCTTCTCTGACCGGCTTTCTATCCACATGTCCCGACAAGAGATTCAAAGAGGAGTGGCAAAAGCAAATGAGGTGGATCAGCAGTGCTTTACAATTGTTGAAGTCATCCAGGACACGCTGTGTAGAATATCGTCTCTGCTGCCTGGAAATTGAGCTGTTAGCATCTCATAACAATCATGAGACTGTGACACAGCAACATTCTTCAGTCAGAGGCCTCTTCAGATTCGTTGCAAGACTGACTGCTAGCAGAGATCCTTGAACGACTCTTTGAAGTAACTTGGATGATATGAGTTACAACATTTAATTTCCCTTTGGGAGACAATAAGCATGACTGAATTGAATCGTCTTCCCTGGGCCCCCCTTTTTATTTTACTAATCCGTCTGTGGCCTGGGGAGTGGGGACCAGGAGGAGTTCTGTTACAGCCTCTGTAGGAGCGCACTTATTCCCTCCATCCACCTGGACTCCTTTCTAACAGGCCATTGAAGTGCAGCTGAACTTTATGCCGTATTTAAAAGCGGAACAAACCATCTCCTAGATAACAGGCAGCTTTATGGGTTTCAGCGCTGCATGGATAACGGTACAGAAGCAGGAGCTGCGATGAGCTAACGAGCTGAGCTAATCTCCCCTGGTAACTGAAGGGAGCAACAAGACGGACAGCTCCGGCCGCGTTTTACCCTCCAGACACAGACAGAAAGAGCCGATAAATTAGCTCCTAACAGAAATAAAGCATCGGTCATATAAATACGCACAAACCTGCGTGTGCTGTTTTACAGTTATTGGCTAATTATTGGTATAAACTAAACTCACCATCTTGTTGCCTTCTCTCCTGGAGACGCCGCTGAACGTGACGTCAGACGCACAGTGCGTACATGGCAAGCCGATTTAACATTTATTAGGTAGACTGGGTATGCATTCTAGCTATCTACAAATCAATTCTTCCTAGTAAGAATTAACATTCAAGATATCCATAAATCAATTTATCATAGTACAAATGAACATTTCGACTTTCTAAAATGTAATTCTTCCTAGGACAAATGACGTCACGTTTCCCATCCATGTGTATGGGGTTTACAGCTCCTATCCACAAATACATTCTTTCTATCTAGAATGGATATTCTGGATAGGAGAAATTGAATTCTTACTAGGAGAAATTCGAATTTCAGATAGCAAGAATTCAATTGTTACTAGTAAAAACTCTTATTTTAGATAGGAAAAATTAAAATACTATTCTATCTATCTACAATTTAATTTTGGATATCCAGAAATACATTTTAACTAGTAAGAAAGTTATTTTAGATATCCATAATTAATATTTTAACTAGTTAAAATACACTTTGAGAAATCAGTAATTACATTTATTACTAGCAACAATGTCTTTTAGATATCCATAAAGATATTAAGGATATCTGGTGACGTTTCGTTGGGTGGCCATTTTAACATAAAATACATTCACTGACTATCTGTAATTACATTTGAGATGTCAATAAAGTAATTCTTCCTAGTTAAAATTGCATTCTTTATAGTGAAAATGAAATTCTGACTAGTCAAAATGTCATTCTGACTAATAAGAATGTGATTTTTACTAGGAGAAATACAATTTTAAGATATCATAAATTACAATTATACTAATAAGAAATAAAGAAAAAGTTTAGGTGGCGATTTTAACCTTTATTTACTAGATTGGATATATATTCCAGATATCCAAAAATCAATTTGTACTAGAAGAAATTAACATTACGGATATCTAAAATGTAATTCTTCTTAGGACAAATGACGTCACTTTTCCCATTCGTTAAAATTCAATTCAATTCAAAAATACTTTATTGATCCCAGAGGGAAATTAAGTGTTGTTGTAGCTCATATAATTAATTCTTTAAGGAGTTGTTGTAGATGATGATGGCTGTGGGCAGGAAGGATTTCCTGTAGCGGTCTGTATTGCAACGAAACTGAAGAAGCCTCCGACTGAAGACGCTCTGTTGTTGTATGACTGTCTCATGAAGAGGATGCTCAGGGTTGTCCATCATTTTTTTGATTTTATGAAGAATCCTTCTTTGCATTATCATCTCCAGATTTTCCACAATAGTCCCAAGAACAGAACCAGCCTTCTTTATTAGGTTGTTTAGCCTTTTTAAATCCCTGGCTCTGATGCTGCTACCCCAACAGATGATGGCTGAAGAGATTACACTCTCCACAACAGACTTGTAGAAGATCTCCAGCGTCTTGCTGCAAACCTTGAAGGACCTAAGCTTCCTCAAGAAGTACAGTCTGCTCTGTCCCTTCTTGTAGACGGTTTCACTGTTGCGCCTCCAGTCCAGTCTGTTGTCAAGGTGAACTCCGAGGTATTTATACTCCTCAACCACCTCCACTTCTTCTCCCATGATGGAAACAGTGTTTGACTGATCCCTGTTTCTTCTGAAATCTACAATCATCTCCTTTGTTTTGTTCACATTCAAGGTGAGACGATTGTTTCCACACCATGTCACAAGGCAGTCCACCAGCTCTCTGTATTCAGCTTCTTGTTCATCTCTGATACACCCGACAATTGCAGAGTCATCTGAATATTTCTGCAGATGACAGGTCTCTGATTTGTACTGGAAGTCTGAGCTGTACAGAGTGAAAAGGAATGGTGAGAGTACGGTCCCCTGTGGTGCTCCTGTGCTGCTGACCACCTGGTTTGACACAAAGTTATTCAGTCTCACAAAGTGTGGTCTGTTGGTCAGGTAGTCATTGATCCAGGCGATTGTTGAGGGCTCCACCTGTGTCTTCAGGAGTTTCTGACAAAGCAAATCAGACTGAATTGTGTTAAATGCACTGAAGAGATCAAAGAACATGATCCTCACAGTACTGCCTGCTTTGTCCAGATGACAGTGGGTTGGTTGAAGTAGGTGGATGATGGCATCTTCAACTCCAACTCCACAGCGATAAGCAAACTGCAGTGGGTCCTGAAACGTTCTTGTTTGCTTACTCAGGGGTGCCAACAGGAGTCTTTCCAGGACCTTCATGATGTGGGATGTCAGGGCAACGGGTCTATAGTCATTGATGACTGATGGGTGAGTTCTTTTGGGTACTGGAACAAGGCAGGATGTGTTCCACAACACTGGAACCTTCTTCTGAGTTAGGCTAAGGTTGAAGATGTGCTGCAGAATCCCACAGAGCTGCTCTGCACAGGCCTTCAGGACTCTGGGGCTGACACCATCTGGACCTGCAGCCTTGTTCGGTTCAGTTTCTCCAGCTGCCTCTTCACCTGACTTTTGGAGACAGACAAGTGGGAGGGGGAGGCAAAGGGGGTAGCAGCATTTCCTGACTTGGTTGAAGTCAAACTTGTGGAATCAGAAGAGTCCATGGCTGAGGTGAAGGATAAAACATCCAAGGTGTAACAGGAAAGCTGTTGATCAGAGGAGAGTGGGATGTCTGTTTGGCTGGGAACAGGAGAGGAGGATGCTAAGCTAGTTCCTGAACTGAACCTGTTGAAGAATGTGTTCAGTTCATTGGCTCTGTCCAGACTTCCATCTATCCAATCCTTCCTGTCCTTAAAGCCTGTGATCTCTCTCATTCCTGACCAGACATCTCGGATATTGTTCCTCTGTAGTTTGTTCTCCAGCTTCTTCCTGTATGCCTCCTTGCTGTCTCTGATCTTGACCTGAAGTTGCTTCTGTATACTCCTCAGTAATTCCCTCTCTCCCTCCCTGAAGGCTCTTTTTTTCTTGTTTAGCAGTTCCTTCAGGTCACTGGTGATCCAGGGTTTGTTATTAGGGAAGCATCTCACTGTTCTGGTGGGGATGATGTTGTCCACACAGAAGTTTATATAGTCAGTCACACACTCAGTCATGGCATTGATGTCCTCTCCATGTGCTTGGCAAAGAGTCATCCAGTCCGTGGTTGCAAAACAACCCTGCAGGGCTTCTTCAGCTTCCTTTTCTCACAGTTCGTTTTGTCACAGGTTGCCTCTGAACAAGTGGTTTATATTCTGAACAGAGAAAAACAAGATTGTGATCTGATTGTCCCAGAGGAGGTCTTGGTTTGGACATGTATGCCTCCTTTACATTTGCATAAAACAAATGCAAGGTCCTGTTTTCTCTTGTAGAGCAGCTGACAAACTGTTGAAATGTTGGAAGTGTAGTAGAGAGCGAGGTATGATTAAAATCACCAGATATTGCCACAAATGCATTGGGGTGCTGTGTCTGTAGCTTAGCAACAATGGAACTGATGACATCACATGCATTGTCGGCAACGGCTGAAGGTGGAATGTAAACAACTGCCAAAATTACACTGGTGAACTCTCTTGGTAAATAATATGGACGAAAACTCACTGCCAAGAGTTCGACATCTGGGCTGCAGAGACCTTCACAGTAACATGTCCTGGATGACACCATCTGTTGTTGACAAGCACTGCTACTCCACCACCTTTCCCTTTTCTACTCGTCTGTGTATGGGTGTATGGGGTTTGCAGCTGCTCCTATCCACAAATACATTCTTCCTATCTAGAATTAACATTCTTGAAAGGAGGAATTCAATTCTTACTAGGAGAAATTCTAATTTCAGATAGCAAGAATTCAATTGTTACTAGTACAAACTCTGCGCTGTGACGCTTTCGGACTTTTCAGCCAGCTGTAGTACTTCCGGAGCAAAGTAACGTTAGCATTAGCTTTGGCGTTTTTTACCCGATCACTGCAGGACCTCCCGCGGGTAACTGAACAACGTCCACCGGATTACCCAGACCACATCTAAGACGCCAGCATCACAAAAAGACAAAGGTTTTATTTTTATGTGTCCAGCTACATAAACAAACTACGAAGGTAAGTTAAGCTTCTGCCTTGAGCTGCTGAATGATGATAAATGCTAGCGCTTTAATAAGCAAAGTTAGCTCTGTGAGGAAGCAACGTTAACAGTGATAGGTTTACATTACGAGTCTTTTGTGTTTCTGAAATAAAATAGCCTAACTTCTGTGTTAATCTCAGTTTTAAACAAGAGAGGTCAGGGTTCGGTCCGAGTTCTTCAGGTCCATGAGGAAAAGCCAGAAGTCATCCTGCAGGTACAGTTCAAAAGAAGAAGGTTCCTGCTTTTGAAAATGACGTTTCTGCGGGTCATATCATTGCTGTGAATTTGATACAGATAAACGCCATCATTACACTATATATATCATATGGTACCAGAGAAAAGATGTAAAATAACATGGTCAATGTCAGAATGAAGATAAAAGTAATGGCTCTCGCAGAAGCACGACTTTGATCTATTATACATTGTTCTCTATAAATACTATGTCAAAATCTCACTTTACACATTTCAGTTCACTAAGAGATTTTCACTAGCCAAAGTTCCCAACTTTGGTGTGTTAAAGGTTGTCTCTCTTAAGCTGCCGTTGTAACAGATTGTGCTGAGTGAATCAAAGCTGGTGATGCTACTGTGATGCTCGTGTGGAAGGTACAGCCTTGTGCCATCATGTGGCAGCTCCACTCTACCAGACATTACTCCCAACATCAGTTCCCCCAGTGATCAGCTGGAACGAAACTGAACAAAAGTAGCATAAACCAAGGACCATGGTAGCAAACCTTTTATTACCCTTTCATTTTATGTACGTTTATTTCTTGAATGATTCTTAAACATGTTCTTATTTGGATACAGGGTATTAAACCGGGTCCGGTTAATGATATGGTCATCATATCAGCCAGACCCAGGGAGAGGAGATTGACGGAAGGAATCAAATATGTTGTTGTGTACGAAGCTCCCATGATCACAACAATGGCCGTCTCCGGGGTTTTACCTCTGGTTGATTCCATGTTCGGTCCGGTGGAGGAGAGAAGTGTGCTGTCCTACCAGTAAAGATGGTCCCCAGAACCCGTCCACACACAGACGCCCTGATCGACATCCATTTAGATAATTCCCCGTGATGTGGAAGTCATGCAAACTATTAAAAAAGTAACTATTTGTTTTTTTGCTTCTTCATTGCCTTCTTGGCGAATTAATGACTTGACTACAGTACAACATAATTTAAGCTACTGTGTAGGAAATCAAATTAAAAAGTTGTTAGTGAAATGTTGCTGTATTATCCTGTTGTTTGTGATGTAATGTTTGTTAAATGAGTAATAAATGACTTGGATTAAAGCTTTTTAGTGATTTAAATGCTTCAATTTTAAAAGATAAGAGACATGACTTAAAATGAGGGACCAAACAAAAGCAGATTACAACTTTTACTGACCACAGAAGTATTTAAACACGGTAAGTGAGCAAAGACATTTAAAAAAATACAAAAACTAACGGACCAATGCGCAAAGTCATTTAAAAAGGAAAAACTTGTCAAAGGGTTGCAGGGTATGAGCTGTAGAATGTGATTCCATGAGAGCTCATCTTTTTGCTTGTTGAACACTGACCATGGATGGTAAAGAGTCCTGAAGCAAGGCCCAAAAACACATCAGTAGGTCATATGATGGAAACCAAAAAAATGGAAAACAAATATTTAGTAACACTAATAATTGTTCATAATTAACTAGACCACATAATACAATTAACTTCAAATAAATATGTGCAAAAAATAGATCAACATTAAGGAGTTTTGGTACTAAAATAGAGGACGAACTTGCTTATGTAACGCACATGTGTACAATTCAAATAGCATTTCGGGAAATAATGCATTTTAATCAGAATTATGTTACATGCAGTATTTGCTTCCATACTTGCTACTATTACACCCCAATAGTTATTTTAATAGAATACAAATACTTTTCTGTCTCTCCCGCTCTCACACACACGCCTGTGCACACGTTAACATAAGTGTCTAGATCTACCTTGTGAAGATAAAAACAGGAGCAGCTCCCTTTTTAACAGCCGTCGATCTGCTTCTGATGATGGTTCACGGATATCAGAGCCGACTACACCCGGGTATGAGGCATTACAGTGACAATCCACCTCATCGTTAGGAAAAGTTAAAAATAAATAAAAGTACACTATTGTACTTTTAAGATACCTGGCTCTGTGGCACACAGCAGTGTTCAGAAGTTGTATCAGGAACTGGTATTTAAACTTCGACTGTTTCTTCACAACTAGTGTAGCAGCTACCTAAACATAGCATGTAACATGTAGCATAGGCTAACGGAAGCATCAGCTCAGGCTGACAGTTCAGCGGAAGTACGTAACTGTAGCTGTTGACGTTTAGGTAACGTCATTTACATACGTCAGCAGTGACAAAAACCAAAGAAGGAATTATTGACCTCAACAATTAAGATACAGATAGCAACAACTTAATTGTTCCTAGGAAGATTGCAGTTCTTCCTATCTAAAATAACATTCTTACTAGTTAAAATGTATTTTTGGATATCCGAAATTAAATTATAGATAGGTAGAAAAGTATTTTAATTTTTCCTATCTAAAATAAGATTTTGTACTAGTAACAATTGAATTGTTACTATCTGAAGTTCGAATTTCTTCTAGTAAGAATTCAATTCCTCCTATCCACAATGTTAATTCTAGATAGGAAGAATGTATTTGTGGATAGGAGCAGCTGTAAACCCCATACACATGAATGGGAAACGTGACGTCATTTGTCCTAGGAAGAATTACATTTTGGATAGGCGAAATGTTCATTTGTACTAGGACAAATTCAATTATGGTATATGGAAAGTTAATTCTTACTAGGAAGAATTGATTTAAAGATATCTGGAATACATATCCAGTTTACCTATTAAATGTTAAAACGGCTACCCTAACTTTTTAAGAATTTAGAGATATCTCAAACTTAATTTTTACTAGTACAATTGTAATTATGAATATCCTAAAATATAATTTTTCCTAGTAAAAATACAGTTGTTGATATCTTTAATTTCAATTTTGACTAGGAAGAATGTATTTGTACTAGGATAAATTATATTATTGCTATCTAAAATAGGAATTATAGAAAGGAGTGGTCGTTGATTAAATGTTAAAACGGCTTGCCATATTTGCGCACGCCTGGGATCGTGCTGCATTCACGTCACTCAGGAAGAATGTTTACCTCTCAAAAGAGATTACAGTGCCTCACAAACAGTATCCCATTAAAATGTTAAGGTTTTGTCACATTGCAACCACACACGGAATGTTTTTATTGTATCGGAAATCTGAAACGCTACTTTCCAGAACTATCTGAAAGTATTTTGCTCTATGTCTAAAAGTTATTTTGCCCACTGTTTGCAAAATAGCTCAAGCTCAGACAGACTGAACGAATGAATGTTTGTTTTTTTAACATCTGTTTTCAAGTCCTGCCACACATTTGCTAGATTTGCTGGATCAAGTTCAGACTGTATATTTAAGGTCGTTGTGTCTAATCCCAAAATGAACTCCAATCCAGTATAAACTAATTTCCAGTCTAGTAAAGGATTTTCCATCCATCCACTTGTGTTCTTATTTGACTAGAACCCCTCGTGCTACATGTTCAATGTGTCCCCAACATCGCTTGCAGCAAACCTTAACTAACTACTCCTCCATAGCTGCTACATTTGTGGCATTCACAACTAAATAGCCATATTCTCCTTCCTGAGCTGTTTCTCTCTCTACTACTTAAATGACTTGTGAAGCCAATTGGTTGCACTGGATTTTGCTTAGGTGTATGTATCAGATTAAAAAGGGTTGAAGACAGATGCACGCCCAGTTGTCCTTGTTTCTTTGTTCTGGCAAATTTCATAAACATTTGGGACATGTCGTGTAAGTGGAAGATTCGCTTTAGGAAAGTTGGACAATGTCTCCCATCCCAATTATTAAGCTGTTGCTGAACTGGAGAGCTCCTTCAGTGACAGACTGATGCATCCTGGGTCCACAAAGGAGCGTTATCACAGATCCTTCTTCCCAGCAGCTGGTAAACTTTATAACCATCACAGCTCCCAACAAACTCAATTAGTGTTTCCATCCCTGCTATAATTTGAACAGTTTTTCCATTTTTTTTGTAAATAGTCTGTTGTTTTATTTGCACAAATAAATAAATATGAATATATATATGTGCATTCTGTACTTTAAAATTTTTTTTTTACTCAGTTGCACTTTTTTTGAGTATGTTTATTTTTAATAGCTGTACCCTATAATTTTCCTGATAGTATAGAATTTGCCTTTGCTGTACAGTCTGTTATGTTGATTCAATTCAATTCAATTCAATTCAAAAATACTTTATTGATCCCAGAGGGAAATTAAGTGTTGGTATAGCTCATATAATTAATTCTTTAAGGAGTTGTTGTAGATCATGATGGCTGTGGGCAGGAAGGATTTCCTGTAGCGGTCTGTATTGCAGCGAAACTGAAGAAGCCTCCGACTGAAGACGCTCTGTTGTTGTATGACTGTCTCATGAAGAGGATGCTCTGGGTTGTCCATAATGTTTTTGATTTTATGAAGAATCCTTCTTTGCATCATCATCTCCAGATTTTCCACAGTCGTCCCAAGAACAGAACCAGCCTTCTTTATCAGGTTGTTTAGCCTTTTTAAATCCCTGGCTCTGATGCTACTACCCCAACAGATGACGGCTGAAGAGATGTTTACATTTTTAGCTTTGTGTGAATATGCATGCTCATGTGCAGTTCTAGACAGGGGTCAACAGACTCCAGTGGCCCTACAAAACTGGTCCTGGCCCCTCTTATGGCCCCTGTACTGAAAAGATAATAAGAAATCTATTTCTTATGATGATATGTGCAGTAACAGAACATTGGGGACCAATTTAATTTTTTGCCTTCAAGGTTTTACTTTAACAATGGGTTAACATTTAAAGGGTTGCCCTTTTAACTTCAGACTATTGTAAGTAGGCCTACTGATTAGTTTTCATCTGCATGATCCGGAGTCTGCAGCCTGCTGCTCCACGTGGCTCTTTGTTTCGCTTAATATATTAAACAATGAAATGTTGCTCTTTTTATTTTTTCATTCTTTTGTTCTGTGCCTCCATGAAAAAAAGAAACGCTGGCCAGTTAAAGAGTGTAAATGACGTTCTGCCTGCCACTTTGCTGAGGGACAATAAAAGTTTTTTTTTCCTATTATGTGTCTGTGTGCCCCTGTGCGTGTATGGCAACCCTTGCATGGTGCGTGTGGTTTCATGTTGGTTGATCTACAGTCGCGCTCGCCATAGATTTTGCCACGTAAGAACAGTGACGTAGGCGCACAATCGTTGTTTCCACGGAAACCTTTTGAACCATTTCACCTGAACGCAGCACCAGTCTGAAGTATGGAGACCGTGTATGTTTAGCAGCGTGCTAAATGCTCAAAAGGTTCAAAGCAAACACACACCACAGTATTTTTGATTACTGTGAACTACTTTCTCGTGGATTTCATGATTTTTAGCTCTTAAGCTGGCAGCAGGAAGAACACGCCACGGAGGTAAGTCCTAACTGGCTGCAGGGCAGTCTGCAACATACCTCATGTGTTGGGTTTAGTTCTCGTCGGTTTTCGGAAGGATCATCCCCGGCTTTTGATTGGGCGACTGCGTGCCACGTGCGCATTTCGGTATTACCGTGTCCCGTGAGGAAACGTGATTACCTGACAGGTCGCTCCGTGTAGCGCTGGGAGATCTCGACTCAGGTATGTTGGATGTTTCTGCGGCCGCAGACGGGGTGTCAGACCGAGCTGCTAACTCCAGGTCTGAGTTGCATCATTTCTGACATGTTTTATTTTATTTTATTTTATTTTTAACTACCATAGTCTGTCTCAGATCGTTAACACGGTCCAAACACCTTTCATTAGTTTTACAAGGTGCTTGTCTGTTAGTTAACCCATGCCCTGGATGCAAGTTATTTAAAATCGGTGATTGCAAACGTATCCCGATGTACTTGATGTCGCTCTGACCTGCAGATCCAGTTTGTCAAGCCCAAGTAATCCCTTAGAATGAAGCCTCAGCTGTAGCAACCAGTGGTGGAAAATGCATGCAAGCAAATTTGTTTTATATTTGTGCAAACTAGAGCTATCTGGATAGACTACAACGAGCCATCGCTGCTCATGCAGTGCCTTGTCACTACAGCTCTGGCTTTATGGGGTCGTTGTCCTACTGGGAGGGGAACCTCCACCCATCTTCCTCCAAGATTGCCCTGTATTTAGCTCCATCTCTCTTCCCACCAACTGTGACCAGCTATCTTTTGCCTGCTGGAAATATACCCCCAACATCCCCTCAACATGATTCTGCCACTACCGTGTTTATGAGTGGGGATGGTGTGTTTTTATTTTAGGTCTGGCCAGAGCCCCTGCTTCCATTTGTTTGCTGTGTCCCCTACATGGCTTAACATTCTCTTTGCTCTGCCTTGTGGCCTTTTTCCATATTTGGCTGATGGATAATGGAGACCTTTCTCCCTGACCTGTCTGCTGTCTTCATGTTTGTTCACTAATGTCTTCTAGCAAACTTCTGAGGCCTTCACAGAGCAGCTTGATTTATACTGAGACTATATTAGACACAAGTGGACTCTATTTAGTAACTGGGTGAATCTGGGGCGATTTATTTTAAAGGGGAAGATCTTAAGCCATGTATCTTTTTCTTTCCGTTTTACAATTAGGCACAACTTTGTGTTAGTCTGTCACTTAAAATAGAATAAAAATCAATGAATATTATGGCTGTAATGGGAAATAAATTCAGGAGCATTATAACAAGATATAAAACACGGCAAAACGAGAAAGCTTCTTGTTTCTATTGCAACAAGTTTTATATCTCATTACAATGAGAGAGTCTCATTTTAACGAGAAGTAAAAATACGTTCCTCTGACAGATTATAATTTATTAAAAAAGCTCCCACTGACTCTTCCCCTGTTTCTTAGACACTCAAATATCCGCAGAGGTGTAGTTGTTTTACTTGGGATCCTTCTGTTTTAAATGAGAACATAATTTGGTTTTATCGAGAAAAAAATGATGTTATAAGGACTTTGTATATGATCTTGTTAAAACAGGAAAGTTTTCTCGTTATAATTATATATTAATATTTCTTCTGCTTCCAAATGTATTTCCTGGCTCTGGCAGTTAAACGCTTCCCTAGTAATGTGACAAAAAAATTAGTTATTAATGTTTTATGTTTATTATTTCAGCATTGATTTTTCTTTCGGCTTTATAGATCAGTCTAATTCACATAATTAAAGCAAATCGTTTTTTTTATTTTTATTTTTTAACAATTTTAGTTATGTAGGACTTGATAGTTGATGGTTCACGGGAAGTACAGCTATAAAAGTGGGTTGATTCAGTCTTGAAATGACCTTTTTTTAAAATAAAAACAACTATTGTACTGGATAGAGTTAACAAATTTCACAGGGAAAAAATCCAAATCAACACTCACTTTGGGACAAAGTGGGAAGCTTAAAATGACTTTTTCAAAGCCAAATATTTGGTGAGTTTCTGGATGACTTTATTTTTTATTGTGCTGTTTTTCTTTTATGAAGCTCAAAATAGCTAAAAATGTTTATTTATTTTTATAAGCGCTCCCTGCTGCATTTTGTTACTTCTTTTGCTTCAGAATTTGAATGAATTATTAAAAACACGCCTTTTTTTAAAATCGCAGGAGCTGTTATAATTTGGCTTTCTTATTCTGGTTTTTGTGCTGAACCTTCCTGGTTCTTTTCACTGCATGTTTAAACAGTTTTGTCACCTTGTGAACAGATGAGTTGAATCTTTGGCCGAGCTCTGTGTCCCCCACCGGCATCTGCAGCCCTTTAAACTACTTCCTAAACAAACAGCTTCAGAAACGATCCAGTTCCAGCCAGGCTGATCCTTCAGACACTGTTGATTTTTTGGGGTTTTTTTCACCTTCCTGTTGAGGTCCCTATTTACTTTTTACCTGAAACTTGGGGTTTAATTTCACATACAGAGGGGAGTTCTGCTCCTTAGTCAGAAGGTTTTGATTCGTCTTTGTGATTAAGATGAAGCGCAGCAGCTGCAGATACCCAACACGACTACCCATGGAAGGATTTAGTAGGAGTCAGTCAATGATTTCCAGCAGAAGTCTGTTGGGCCTTGGAAATGTTTCAGGGCGTAATGGGAGTTAGTTATTTTCTTTTCTTTCAGGGCTGAGAGAGTATGCTGGAGGTTTCCAGCAGCTTTGGGTAGTGAAAAAGTTTAATAGTTATGGAGACCTCTATTCACATGTTAAGAATGTCTAATATCTTTCGTTACATAATATATTGGATCCTCAGGTTTCGTCTGGTGCTCCTGGTGACGTCTTTCAGGGGAAATAAGGTGACATATGAGTGCAACAATCTCTGACAAACACAATGGCTCTGAACTCTTTCGACATTGATGCTCCGCGGTGGGATCAGTCCACGTTTATGGGGCGGCTGAAGCACTTCTTCAACATCACCGACTGCAGAACCGCGGTTCTCTCCGACTCACGGCTGGATGAAGCCAAGGCCTTAGTAGAAAGCTGCAGGTGAAGAAACAAATAAACATAACTCCATCTGTGAAATCTGCAAGAGTTGTAAGACTTAAGCTTTGCTGTTCTGTTTTTTCCCACCTGTCACATATTGGTTTGTGGTTCTCTGCAGGGCAGGATCCGTCCCTCCAGGCACCTCAGTGGAGCAGCTGTACTATGCAAAGAAGCTGTACGATTCAGCCTTCCACCCAGACACAGGAGACCGCATGAACATCATCGGCCGCATGTCCTTCCAGGTTCCTGGAGGCATGGCCATCACGGGCTTCATGCTGCAGTTCTACAGGTAGCCAGGAGCAGACGGAACTGAAGAGTCTTCTTACTTTAAAGTGGAAGCTGAAGAGATCCTACTGCTCTGTTTTCAGGACCGTTCCTGCTGTGGTGTTCTGGCAGTGGGTCAATCAGTCCTTCAACGCTCTGGTCAACTACACCAACCGCAACGCTGCCTCACCGATTTCCCCAAAGTAAGATCCAGTTTAACTCTCCCTGCATTTATTACTGCAGCAGTAAAAACCACAGCAAATCAGTTCGTTGGTCCATTCATTCATCCATCCATCCGTCCATCCATCCCTCCATTCATCCATCCATCCGTCCATCCATCCATCCATCATTTTATCTGTCCATCCATCCGTCCATCCATCCATCCATCCATCCATCATTTTATCTGTCCATCCATCCATCCATCCATCATTTTATCTGTCCATCCATCCATCCGTCCGTCTGTCTGTCTGTCCATCCATCCGTCCATCCATCCGTCCATCCATCCATCCATCCATCCATCCATCATTTTATCTGTCCATCCATCCATCCATCCGTCTGTCTGTCCGTCCATCCGTCCATTCATCCATCCATCCGTCCATCCATCCATCCATCCATCCATCATTTTATCTGTCCATCCATCCATCCATCAGTTTGTCCATCCATCATCCATCCGTCATCAGTTTATCCATCCATCCGTCATCAGTTTATCCATCCATCCATCCATCAGTTTATCCATCCATCCGTCCATCAGTTTATCCATCCATCCGTCCATCAGTTTATCCATCCATCCGTCATCAGTTTATCCATCCATCCGTCCATCAGTTTATCCAGCCATCCGTCATCAGTTTATCCATCAGTTTATCCATCCATCCGTCATCAGTTTATCCATCAGTTTATCCATCCATCCGTCATCAGTTTATCCATCAGTTTATCCATCCATCCGTCTGTCAGTTTATCCATCCATCCATCCATCATTTTATCTGTCCATCCATTCATCCATCCATCCGTCTGTCCAGTTTAATGTCATGGTTGTAATATCATACATTTTTGCCTCTAATCATGGAAAATTTCTCAACGTCACAATATTCAAGTTTTTTTTGTTGCAATTATTTATTTGAGCATTTCATTCATATTATTTTTGACAGATTGATATTGATTTATAGTAAAAAGACTGAAAAGGAGGAGGTCGAAGCAAGAAAGCTTACAGTGGGGCAAAAAAGTATTTTGCAGCCACTGATTGTGCAAGTTGTCCCATTTAAAAAGATTAGAATTTTTATCATAGGTACACTTCACCTGTAATAGACTGAATGAAAAAAAATTCCAGGAAACCAACTTGTATGTATTTTAAAGAATTTATTTGTATAATAAATGTTTGGTCAATAACAAAAGTTCACTTAAATCCTTTGTAAAGCAACCTTGGTTTGCAATGACAGAGGTCAAAGGTCTCCTGTAGGACTTCACCAGGTCTCCACACACTGTAGCTGGTATTTTGGCCCATTCTTCCCTGCAGATTTTCTCTAGAGCTGTGATATTTTGGGGCTGTCGATGGGCACCACAGACTTTCAACTCCCTCCACATATTCTCTATTGGATTGAGGTCTGGAGACTAGCTGGGACACTCCAGAACCTTGAAATGCTTTTTGAGTAGCCAATCCTTCGTTGACCGGGCGATGTGTTTGGGATCATTGTAATGCTGGGAGATCCAGCCACGTTTTCTCTAAAGTGCTCTCACTGATGGAAGGAGGTTATTGCCCAAAATTTCACAATACATGGTCCCATTCATCCTTTCTTTAATACGGATCCGTCGTCCTGGTCCTTTTTGCAGAAAAGCAGCCCCACAGCATAATGTTTCCACCCCCATGCTTCACAGTGGGCATGGTGTTCTTGGGATGCAACTCAACCTTCTTCCCCCTCCAAACACAGCGAATAGCGTTTATACCAAAAAGTTCTATTTTGGTCTCATCTGACCACATGACATTCTCACAATCCTCCTCTGGATCAACCAGATGGTCTCTGGCAAACTTTAGACGGGCCTGGACATTCTCAGAAAGCTGCTTGCCTATTGTAGACTGGCTCATCCCAGTCTAGTGCAGGTGTATAATCTTGTCCCTGGTGTCCTTAGACAGCTCTCTGGTCTTGCTATGGTGGAGGCTTGAGTCTTACTGTTTGAAATTGTGGACATGTCTTTTATACAGATAATGTATGCAGTAATGCAGTTGGGCACTGTTTTCTTGTAAATCCATCCATCCATCCATTTTCTTCCGCTTATCCGGGGTCGGGTCGCGGGGGCAGCAGCCTAAGCAAGAGACCCAGACTTCCCTCTCCCCAGCCACTTGTTCCAGTTCCTCGGGAGGAATCCCAAGGCGCTCCCAGGCCAGCCGAGAAACATAGTCCCTCCAGCGTGTCCTGGGCCTTCCCCTGGGCCTCCTCCCGGTGGGACGTGCCCAAAACAACTCACCAGGGAGGCGTCCAGGAGGCATCCTGACCAGATGCCCGAGCCACCTTGTTTTCTTGTAAATATGTGAAAATAAAACAGAATGAAAATTTACTCCTCTTTGGCCACATTATTTTTTTTCTTTCACTTACAATCACCCTAATTCTCCGTACAAATTACCCTTACCAACTATTGTTTTTCCTACATGAAGATTACGGAAAAGAAAGCATCTTGTTGGGATTCCAATGCCCACATATAGACATAAAAGCTCAACCTGCCTTTTTCAGATGTTATCAGCTCCTTGATTCAACCAGTTCAGTTCAGTTTAGATTGGCTCAGCTTTATCAGTCATATGTGGGTGAACACAGGGTCAGTTGTGCAATGTTTGCTGTTTATGGGGAAAACTGTTTGGCTTTGCAATAATATTCATCATGTGGAGAATACTATAGAAACTGCTTGAAACAAAACAGAACGATATACAGGTGCTAAAAACCTACTTTCTGGCCGACAAACACAACACTGGCTCATCCCCTGAGTTTAGGAGCCTTTTTTGTCTGAATGATTCACAGGTTGAGTTAAAATGGGTTAAAAAGTCTGAAAACAAGGTTTGAAAAAAGTAAACGAATAAAACTGATTATTTAATTTGAAGGTAATTAAATAAATGGGACGCAGGCAAAGACACCTTTTTTCTCTGAAGAGGTTTCAGATAATTTAATGCCTTATTCGTGACACATCAGACAGGAGGCATTTGTATCAGCGGTGAGCATGCTTCTATGGGACCAAATGTGATCTTTAGTTCAATAAAATACTAACTGGATCTTCACTAATTGATTCTTGTATTCACTGAGAAGATGTTTTGAGGCAGTTTTAACAGCTTTTGTCGTGTTCCTCAGGCAGATCGGAGTGGCTTATGTCACGGCAACCAGCACGGCTTTAGCAACAGCAGTGGGACTCAACCTTTACACAAAGGTACTAACACACACAGAGGAGTTAGCGCAGCACAAACTGGTCCCTGTGCATATCACACCTCCTGTTAGCACTTAGAGAGGTTCAGTTTTAAGAATGGTATTAAAAGTTTGGTTTAGGTTCTGTAAAGAGTCATTTTAACCCCCCCCAAAAAAGTTATTTCATCATCTTCTTACATGTGATTTTAATTACCTGGGAGTTCATTGGTGTTTATGATGACTTGTTCTGCAGAAAGCTCCTCCTCTCGTGGCCCGCTGGGTCCCATTTGCAGCCGTTGCTGCAGCCAACTGTGTGAACATTCCCATGATGAGGCAACAGTGAGTCTGCCGCCGTGTAAACTTCCTTTACCCTCAAAACCTTGTTACATTGTGTCCCCCTTTCAACCCCAAACTTTAATGTATTTGAATAAGAAGTCCTATTTGCAGTTTACTGCAAGCCGTATAGGAGATGTGGTAAACAAGTGGAAGAAGGAGGTGCTATGGTCAGATGAGACAAAATGATGTCCAAAGTCCTATGTATGGTGAAAAACTAACACACCACTAACGCCACCCCTCACAGTGAAACATATTGATGGCAGTATCATGCTGTGGGGATGGTTTTTTCCCCAGCAGGAACAGGGAGGCAGGTCAGAGTGCATGGGAAGATGTATGCAGCTAAATGCTGGCCAATCCTGGAAGAAAACCAGTTAGAGGCTGCAGAAGACGTGAGGCAGAGATTCACCTTCAAGCAGGACAGTGATCTTAAACTTACAGCCAGAGCTACAGCCATGTGTTAAAATGGCCTACTCAAAGTCCAGACTAAATCCATTTGAGACTCTGTGGCAATTATTTTGCACAGACGCACTGTCAAAACATTTCTGATTTTCAAGGTAAATATTGCAAAAATCTTGCAGCTGTAATTGCAGCAAAATTCAGTTGCATGGATGCACACAAGACCTTTTCAGATATATTTGTTCAAAAAACAACAACATTTTACTTTCGCATCATCCAGTCCACATTTTGCTTTTGGATTGATTTGTTGAGGTCAAAGGTGGGTTCGACAACTTGCATACTAGAAACGCTCATCAGCATTGTTTGCACATTTACCTCTTAGCTGTCAGACTTAAAAGCTAAATTACACATCTTGATGGACAATTTAACTGGTTTATTGTTTCATCTGCATGTTGAATTTCATTGCTTTTATCTAGCTTTTTCCGTAGAAGAAAGAAGTAAAAAAAAAAATCAGTTTCTGAAAATGTTGCCTCTAAAAATAGCTAATTTTCCATATATTTTTTTAGGGAAATTCTGAATGGCATCGCCGTCACGGATGAAAACGGCAACAAACTGGGTCACTCAAAGGTCAGCATTTCACTATCCAGATGTATAACTGTTTAAGTGCATATATTATTTCTTGCTTAAGAATTAGTCACTTTATATGTATTTTTGGAATTATGTGATTTTGAGATAAATTCTTTTAAAATGTTTTCCACCCATTACACATATCCTGCACTGATACTAACGCTAATACTTGTCAAAGGAGTTTTGTTTAAACACTACCATCAATTTGTTGTGACACAGATAGGTAGGTTGTGGCTATGAATATTTATGAATAATTGTTTAGGGTCAATTATTAATAAAATTAAACCTTTTATGTTAAAATTACCAAGTTTGGGGCACCACCTCGGTTCCAGGAAATAATAATAGCCAAGTAGTTCAGTCTCAGTTAGTGTTTATGATTACCTGCCTGATGAGGCTGAGGTAATTAAACTATAGATGAAGTAATAAGTTCTTGGCGTACTTTGAACAGCGAGGTACTACACATGTATGTGGAATAATAAACAACGACAACAACAAGAGTTTATTACAAAGAAAATTCAACTTTCAGTCAAAATACTTTAATCAACAAACTCACAAAGTTCGTAACGCACAACTAAACTAAGTAAAAGATGAATGAATAATAAAACTAACTACCAAAAGTAAAACAATAAAATGGACAAATATGCAAAGAAGGCTTGTATGGAAGAGTTTTGGGAGTGAAGCTAAGTTAATTGTAAACTAATTGTTTAATTAAACTAATTCGTTTAAGACTAATTAGCACCTTATTTGTGTTCAAACAACCAATTCACAATGCAGAGCAGAAGTGAAGACAAAAACAGTCTTTGGAGGAAGTAATGTTTCATTAAATCATTTGCTGAATTAGAAATCAATAACTTTGGAGAACTGATTCTGTTTAATGGATCGGTCAGCGCAGTGATTGATCTAATTTAGTATTTTGACATATTAACAAGGCCGTTTCAAAAAGCACTTATACAACTAGTTTTGGGTTTTCATACAATCTTTTTTAAAGCCGATCTGTATTTTGAATACCGTATGTAGTAGGGATGTAAGAAAATAACAATACACGATATATCTTGATATTTTATTTCCTGATATTGTGTACATATTAAAAATATATATATATATATTGTTTTGTTTTTTTAGGATTTGAATGGAACCATTATTGATCACAGTCATTTTTGTAGTAAATATAAAAGCATGACTGATAGGTGGTGGCTGTTTTCACCGTTTTTGCTCCAGTGGATCAACTAGATGCAGTAATAAAACTGGATGTGTTAAAGTATGAAACAGGTTGGAGTGTTTAGAATGCTGTGACAGTTTTTCTATTGTTAAATTCAGTTTTAACAAATCACAATATATTGTCTTACTCGAAGTATCGCGATATCGTCTCCCCTCTATCGCGATGCATATCGTATCGCCAGATTTTTACCAATACACATCCCCACTACCCTGGAGAATGGTATAAAAGGTACAATGAAGAATTGATAACAGTAATCCAGACTTTTTTCAATTGAATAAACAAAATCCCACCATCATGGATAGAGACAATAATCTCCATTATACCAAAACAAGGTAAAAACAAAGAAGAATGTGCTAGTTATAGACCAATTTCAGTATCAAATGTGGATTACAAAATGTATACGTCTATTATTTCCAAAAGGATACCTTTCTATCAGACATCATAGAAGTGGATCAATCTGGTTTTATTTAACAACGACAAACGCATGATAATATTCGTAGAACACTCCACATTATAGATGAAGCACAAAAGGGACACAGATGTACTATCCTAATAAGCATAGATGCTGAAACAGCACTTGACTGTGTAAATTGGAGTTTTCTCTATAAAGTATTAGAATGGCTGGGATTTAATAAAAACGCCGTAGCATTAATAAAAACACTATACAAGGAACTTAGAGCTAGGATAAAAATAAATGGGATTCTGACTGATAAGATGCAGTTGCAAAGCTCTACCAGACAAGGCTCCTGCTTATCACCATCACTCTTTGCTATCTTTATCGAACCCTTGGAACAGGCAATTCGACAAAACGACGAACTGAAGGGAGTGGAAATAAAAGGGATGGAACATAAAATTTGACTTTTCGCAGACGTAATCTTATTTCTCGAACTGCCAGACACAATGCTCCCTATACTGATGGAAATTCTTGAATCATATGGCCGCCTATCAGGATATAAAATGAACGCAACTAAGACCCAGATTCTAACTATTAATTATAAACCAACAAAAGCAATCCAGGAGAGCCTTAAACTCAATTGGGATCTTAAGTCTATTAAATATTTGGGAGTATCAATCACACCAGAACTCTCAGAACTCTTCAAGGAAAACTACAAAACACCAAAGGATGCAACAAGATATACAAAGGTAGTCTACTCTACCACTAGATTTCAATTCCAGAATTGTTAGAATGAATCTGCTCCTGAGATATCTCTACTTGTTTCAACCATTACCGGTAGAGACCCACCAAAACCAATTTAGAGAGTGGATAAAATAATATCTAGGTTCATATGGGGGGGGCAAAAGGCCAAGAACTAGGTTTGAGACCCTCCAGTTACCCAAAGAAAAAGGAGGAATGGCTCTGCCAAAATGTATTATTATGCAGCCCAACTGAGACCCATTTATTGTTGGTGTAAACCGGACTATGGGGCCAAATGGAAAGAAATTGAAAAGGAAATTGAACAAAAACCCATACAGAATATGATAGGAGACAAAGAACTTTATAAGAAACTTAGGAAGAATATGGATCTAATAACAAGTCATACATTAAAATTATGGTTTAAGATATTGAAATCCGATGAATGCTACAATGAAGCAAAGCAATTAAAATGGGTTGCTTTCGATAGCAATTTTAAACCGGCCCAATTTGATAAAGGCTTTCAGCAATGGACAGCCAAAGGAGTAACAGCGTGGTGTGTTTTAGAAAGAGAAGGGCAGTTTGAGGAATTTCAGACTTTGACCTGGGAAGAAAAGATTTTTACAGGTATCTGCAGTTAAGAGATTATTTCAAAAAGGAAATTCATGTTCACCCAACTAAAGAAGTAAAAAAAGTGATACAAATCATAAGTAAAGCATATAGAGAAGGTAATAGAAGATCGAGAAGGAACTTGATATAAAAATCACAGACGAGGATTGGATTAATATGTGGAAGATACACCAAACATCCACCAGTTCTCAGGGCTGGAGGGAGTTCTCATGGAAAAACTTGATACGCTTTTTTTATTACACCTAAAATGAAAAGAAACAATTAAACCAATGAGGAAAGTGTTGGAGGGATTGTGGAAAAGTAGATGTAGACCACACACATGTATTTTGGAAATGTAAAAAGATAACTGTGTCTTGGGAGATGATATGTGAAGAGTTACAAGTACTGGGGTAAAGGATCCCAATGAGTTGTGAGGTGCTGTATCTATGTAATGTCAATGAAGAAAGAGTTGCTGGAAACGATATGTATTTGTTTAAAATACTCTTGGTAGCATGCAAAAAAGCTATTACAAGGAACAGGTGAAAGACAGAACCACCAACAAAGGATCAATGGAGGGCGATTATTGGAGGAATATATACAATGGAGAAAAAACCCACAAACTGCAACTCCAAAAGAGACAAACGGACAAAAAAATGGTATGAATGGAATAAATACAGAAGGCATGAAACAATGTAAAAGGTGACACCCAAGCATTATTTTTGCAGTTTTTTCTTTCTTTTTCCAATTTTGGGTTAGTTGTTTGTTACCTGTGTCATTAATGTGAATATAAAAGTTCAATAAAAACTTGAATGTAAATAAAAAGAAGTAAATCTGACAGAAAATCTAGACTGAGCAAGGATTACAAAGTCATGATGTGGGGAGCGCTAAAGTGCTACCGAAGACGACCGGATGCTGAAACTAAATTAAATACAAGTTTAACAAATTAGTTAAGGGGTGTGCACACCAGGTTATTATACATTTTTATTTATTTATTTGTTTTCAGTTGAATTAATAATTACAGACGTTTAACCTTTTTAAAGGTTTTTTATATTTTTGTTTTATTACAAAAATCAGGCAACTTAAACCCTTTTTCAGAGCCTTGTTGTATCTATCAGAGGCTTACATGAAAAATAAAGCTGCTTGCATTTTCTGAGAAGAAGAAATGTTCAGATATAGCCTTCAGGACTGTCTGGGCTTATGAACTATACTAATTACAACTAAGGAAAACTAATTAATTCTACTACTCTTTGTTTTCTAATCTAAAATGGACATGCCATGTTCCTTAGATTTTACTGGTTTATTAAAATAAAAGAGAGAGACATTCCTCTTATGCCGTTTTTACCCATATATTTATTCAATGTGAACACATGGTGATGAACTCAAAGGCCAGTTTGGTTTTAATTTCTATTTTCCACCTTGAAATCTCATCTCTCACCTGCAGAAAGCAGCAATGAAAGGCATCACTCAGGTGGTCATCTCCCGCATCACCATGGCAGCACCAGGAATGAGTACGAGAAACTTCCTCTATCTTCGTTCTTCCTTTATCACCATCATATTGAGATTTATTCCTCCTTCCCGTCTTAATGCCCTTTATTTCCTCTCCCAGTCATCCTGCCCATCATCATGCAGAGGCTGGAAAAGTACAAGTTCATGCAGGTCAGATCTTTTGTCTCCATCGTTGTGCTAATGCCCGGTAAACGTGTTCGCCCGTCCTCACGCCATTTTCTGTCCGTTAACAGAGAATCACGTTTCTTCACGGACCAATTCAGGTCATGTTGGTGGGAGTCTTGTGAGTACAGAAGGTTACACGGTCACATTAGTTTTAATAGCTTCCACAGTATTTAACTGGTGAGTTGTATATTTTCTTTTTTCACTAAAAGTCTGATCTTCATGGTGCCGGCTGCCTGTTCCCTGTTCCCTCAGCGATGGTAATGAAACTATCCTGACCCTTCACCTGCTGCCACTTTTAAACACCTCATCTCACGCAGGTTTTTCACTGTCCCATTTGACTTCAAGTCTGATTGAGTCAAACAAGTTGAAAATGGGGAAAGAAAATTACAATTTGTGAGCTGTTAAAGCACCTGTCAGTTTCCAGAGGATGTTTTAGTTTCTGTCCCCTCTGGATCATTATGGCATGAAGAGAGTGCTGTAACTCAAGGGATGGATCCTTGTTGTCTACATGTCAGATACAGCTTAGCTTCCTCCTCCCTTCTTATACATACAAAATATTATAACTAGACATTTAAAAGAAAGAGAGGGCAGCTTATTAATTAGGTAAATTCAGTTTGTGGCGGAAATTGACCCAAGGATACCAGTTTTGATCGATTCTAATTTCCCATTTAAGAAAAATAGTTTGAGAAGGTACAAAAAAAAAATCTGGGTATTTAAAATGAAAACAAAAAGATCAATGAGCTGTCACTGTGAACTATATAACTGTTTAGTGTGTGTGTGTGTGTATATATATATATATATGAAGATATTTCCAAGCCTTTTTTATGGAGCTTAGCAGATTTTTCACTTATTCTTTGAGAATATGATACCTTTTTTGTTCCCAAAAGAATTGCAGCATTTTCCAAAACTCTAAACGCCACAGTTAACATAGTTTGGACATCCAGTCCGATAACTTTGAGTTATTTTATAGCGCCATTCATTTTTGTTTTATTTATTTTTTGTGTGCATGTAAAGCTCTGGAACAGATATCTCAATCACTCAAACTTAACGTTCTGCATAGTATTGCATTATGGAGTCTTCAGACCAGCAAATATACCTTCCCAAATTTTAAAGTCTGCTAAATGTTACTGTGCAGTCCAGATGTTTTTCTCACTGCATTCATGTTGATTTAATTGGATGACTAAACGTTCATAAAACTGCTTCTGCTGTCTGGCTAACAGATGGTATTTATGACCTGCAAACAAATCTATAAATCCCCATTATCTGACTTCAGATGGTGAAAAAAAGAGTCTGAGAGAGAACCTACTAGGGAGCTGAGCTTCATTAGGCTACACTGCAGACGACAGCAGAAAAGTGAGGTTTGACACCAGCTGGGCTGATGTGAGCCTCAAATTGTTAAAGAAAGTGAGCTAAAATCTTTTGGATTCTCTTAAGGACACATGCTTTAAAAAAAAAGAAGTGATGCACAATTTTTTATTAAGCTGTAATAAAGCTTTGACAGCTGCAGACTGATAAAGTTTAATTCTTTCTCTTTAACCCTCAAAGTTTTTACAATAGTTTCTTTAAAATATGT
This sequence comes from Valencia hispanica, assembly GCA_963556495.2. Classification (NCBI taxonomy): domain Eukaryota; kingdom Metazoa; phylum Chordata; class Actinopteri; order Cyprinodontiformes; family Valenciidae; genus Valencia; species Valencia hispanica. The sequence goes on from OY747721.1 coordinate 15,332,403, forward strand.
GGGGGAAATTTGTGGGAAATCAAATATTTTAGGATCAAACTACAATCAGACCTTAACCCTGATGGTAACATGATTCAGATATTAATCAAAGTGATGAGCCAGAAGCAAACAAGAGAGTATGTTTAAGAAGAAAAATTAACTCGGGTATTGTTTTTAAAGAACCTTCACAGTTTATTGTGGATATTTTGAATCTGGTTTTGGGTCCAGTAAGGACAAAATATCACAAATTATTATTTATTAGGCATAAAGTTATTAGTGCTATTATTACTATTAGTATTATTGTTATTATTAATAGTGGTAGTGTTATTACTATTCTTGCTAATTATTTAATTATTAAGAATATAACAGCAACAATAACAAAGATGACATAGGTATTGATAATAATGAAAATAATTGTAGAATATTAAAGATGAATAATTCTGTTAATGTTATTTGATTATTATATTAATAAACGATAATGATAATAATGATAGCTATTATAAGGACAATGATTATGTTATAATAGATATTGCTATTATTGTAATCATAGTTATTATTAAATAATGCTATAATAATAACTAGTAATACTATGGATAATAATAAGAATTATGACAATAATAGTGATTATAATACAACAATGTAAATAACTACTAATAGTAGTAATAATACTGATATTGATTAAAAAGTACCATTTTACTTTCAATGAAATAAATGTACTCATCTTTTCTTTCACTGCATGTTTTCATGAACTGATTGCTCATGTTTCTTTCTTTATTTTTACGCGTAGCTTTTTTTCTCCCCTCTTTACACCCGCAGCTCCATGGCCGTGTCGAAGCTGGAGCCCGAGCTCAGAGACTCCATCGTGTCTCAGTACGGAGATAAAGTCCAGCTAGTTTACTTTAACAAAGGCCTCTGAGGGTCAGAGGGCTGCCTGGTATTACTGTGACACTTTTTTGCAAAAGCATGGCACCAATTTTAATTATTAATCTAAAATAATTTCTTGGTTTCTTTAATTTCATTTCAGAGTCTGCTTCTTGTCGCTCGTGTTCAGCCTCTCTTTTTCATTAATCCCTTCTCTGTAGAGAGGACAGCTGTTCTGAAACCAAATGATCTCAACTCAGGAACACAGAGCATTAGTTTGGCTTTGGAGCTCTTTTCATTGGCTCTCTGATGTAAAAAAGCCATTGGTGTTCTGATCTTCCCTACAGTCTGTGCCTTTTACAGAGCAACAGTAGCAACGCTGTGAAAATTAGGTTATTTCTTTAGTTCGTTAAATTGTATTTGGTTCACTGTGGAACCCCAAAATGCCTTTATGAACACGTTGAGTCTTAAACATTCCCTCATTCTGGTGGAAGCTACTGCCCTCTTGTGCCAGAAAGGAGGTAGGCTGGAGATTTGGTGTTTCATTTGAAATGGTTGCCAGGCCCATGAGTAAACTTGAACCTCAGCATGAGTTGGAATAAAACCAGTTTTAAAACTGAACGGTTCAGAGTGGTCTTTTCAGAAGTCCGCATAATAATACTCTTGTGTATTTTTAGTCCGAATAATAATACTCTTGTGTATTTTTAGTCAGAATAATAATACTCTTGTGTATTTTTTGTGCTTTTTTTTTCTTGTGCTATGAGAAATGAATTAAAATCTGAAAAGAGCAGGTTAGTTATATTAAAACAATAAAAAAGTAACATTAAATGGTCTTTTTAATTTTTTTTATTAAAAGGTTTTTTAATTTTAATTACAGAAGACTAAACATACTTCATCACATGGACTTTTAGCATTATAGATTATGGATTAGCATTATTTTTCTAAAGAAATTCAGCTGATTGTTGCAAAATACATCAATCAATAAAGAAAAGAAATATGTACTGGTGCTGCAATGAAAACAGGTTTGTGTTGGAGTACTTACTTTTCTAGACATGGTTTAAAAATGTTTATTTGTCAGATGTAATAAAAAGCTGAAATTAGTCTCTGAAACGGACTTTTGTGATGCTCATTCAGGAAAAAAAGATACACAGGAAACCTGTTAAATTTAGACCCAGGTCTTCATGTAATATGGTGACTTTTACTGACCCCACTGCTTTAATTTGTTATCTTTCTTTATAATTCCTGTCGATGTCTCCATAAAGGGGAAGTTATTATATGTAAGCAGATTAAGTAATTATTTCCACATTTTCCCAAGGAAAATAGAAAGAAAAAGGTGCTTTTGCTATATTGTGAACGACTTTTGCAAGCTCAGGCAAAGGTTTTGCAAGATTTCACAAAATTCCTGTTCCTGTTGAGCAACCTTGCAAAAGTAACTTCACAAAAGTAACAATGGATTTTGCAAAACTTTTGCTGGAGCTTGCAAAAGTACCTCAGAATCTCACAAAAGTAACTTTGGGTTTTGGAAAAATCCCTTGGTAGATTGCAAAAATATCTCTGCGATCTTAAAAATTGAACTCATGATGTTGCAAAACCTTTGAAAGAATGGAAAAGAAAAGGTTTACAAGACAGTAGAGAGACCAGTGATGCTGTACGGTTTAGAGACAGTAGCTACCAATGAGGCAGAGACAGGAAGTAGAACTGGAGGTTGCAGAAGTCAAGATGTTGAGGTTCTCTTTGGGAGTAATGAGGATGGATAGGATCAGGAATGAGTTAATCAGAAGGACAGCTCATGTCAGATGTTTTGGAGACAAAGGCAAAGAGGCCAGACAGAGATGGTTTGGACATGTTCAGAGGAGAGACAACGATTGTAGCGGTAGAAGGATGCTGACGTTGGAGACACCAGAGAGGAAGACTGAAAAGGAGATTTATGAATGTGGTGAAAGAGGACATGAAGTTAGTTGGTGTGAGTTGGAGAGGATAGGACTAAATGGAGACCGATGATTCGCTGGGGTGACCCCTGAAGGGAAAAGCGGAAAGAGATGGAGAAAATGATGCAAAACCTTTGTGGGACCTTGCAAAAGTAATTCAGGGAGCTCTCAGACATCAGATCTAACAAGGGTAACTTGGGATCTTTAAAGAGTGCCGTGGGAGCTCGCTAAACTAACCCAGAGTCTTCTAAAACTTTTTACAGGAGTGCCCAACAGTAAAACTTGAAAAAGTAACTCAGAATCCAGACTTGTTTCTCAAAATTAACAGTTTGGCTCCAACAAGGTAATTCCCAAAGAGCTATTAGCTTAAAACTTGGCTTGGAGTTGGATAAATGATTATGCATCTTACAGGATCTGTCAGGATTTCTTTCATTTTCTCCTCTTTTTTTATGGATATTGCTATTATTTATTCCATTTATGCTGTGCTTATTTTTTAACCTAGAAATTATTTGCCCTCCAAGTGGCAATTGTCCTATTTTAAAGTCACATGCTGTAGAAAAGGTGCAAATCTCAGAAAGACCTGCAGAAATCCAGGGAGACCAAACTGTTCATCAAGACCACTTTCAAGGACTACAAGAAAGTATCTTTACTAGAGCAACATAAAAAGACATTTTGAGTGTTATAAAACATTTGCTGCTTTTGGTTTTAATATTTCTGCCAGTCTTATAAATTAGAGATTTAAGTCCAGTAAAAATGCCTTAAATGTGAACAACTATTCACATTCAGAGGTTATTATTATGAGCACTGTTGAATTGTAAAATGAAAAAGCAGTTAGGATGATTCATTTTTAATTTTATTTATTATTAAAAAATGGCATTTGTATTCAGAAAATGAAAAAGCATTTCTGCCCATGCATTTTAATTTTCTACTTTGACATTTCAAATTGAATTTTGTTACTATTTTGCTTGGATGCAATTTGAAAATTGAATCCTAAATATCCTTTTCTATTTAATTTTAGTTAAGTTACAGAATGAGCAATGTTGAATTGTAAAATGAAAAAGCAATTTGGATTATTTCTATTTAATTTTATTTATGAGTCAAAAATAGCAGCTAGATTTTGAAAAAAAAGCATTTCCGCTAATCCATTTTAATTTGATTCATGTTACACATATGCTTCCATAATTATTATTATTCAGGTTTTGTTAGAATAAGGGACCTTTCGGTCTCTTCGTGTTGGAGACAGCGCCCTCTGCCGGTCGTCTGTGAAGCGAGCGGGGAGGAGTCGCAGCTTTACAAAACCTCCTCGATCAGTGAAGTCAAAACACTCCAGGCGGACAGACAATTGCAGACAGCAGTGTCAGGACGGTGGTAGTTGGCTTCTGGTCTCGCCGTGTAGCCTTCACTGTCATTGCGGAGCAGAACCGGCAGGTCCAGTCCGGTTGTTGTTGACGTGTGTGTCGGTCAAACCAGCCTAGGGAGGAAGCGCTGCCTCTGGATCTACTCTGCAACGCATCTGCGCAGACAAGAGACTGAAGAAGAAGAAGAAGAAGAAGAAGAAGAAGAAGCAGCAGCCCCGCTGTAGTGTTTACCAATATGCCGTTTTCCATTAACGGCATCATTTCTGCGCTCGCGCTGCTGCTGCTGCTGTGGCGCGCGGAGGAGCTCGCGGAAGCGTGCAGCTGCGCTCCGGTGCATCCGCAACAGGCGTTCTGCAACGCCGATGTAGGTGAGTGCAGCGCTGTTGTTTTTGTTTACGTCCAACCCGGCCCCCTTTTTGCACCAGGGTGCCCTACAGATGTCTGGAGCTGCTGCGGCGCTTCACAGCCTCCGGGGCGGCTTGAAAGGCTCCCCATGGCCGGTGGAAACCGCTGGAAAGCCTGACGATGAGGAGGAAGGGGGTGTTGCTCCTTAAGAGTCAAGGCCATGGCTCAGGCAGTTTGCACCACATTCAGGCTGCACACTTTGCATTCCTACGCAGATGTAATTATTGTCTTTCCTGTCATTTTGTCAGTAGTTGTCATCAGAAAAGCAAAAGTGAATCAATATTTGGGAGGAAAGAGTGGCCATAAATGTACAATGTGAGATAATCACTAAAAAGGACAAACACCAATTTTGATTTTTAAAAAGACGTCATAGCATTCATTTTAACATAAAGAGAAATCTAATCAGTGGCGTTGCTGGATGTGAAACTGCTGAGGCCAGGGCCGGATTTAGGAGGATGTGGGTCCCTGGGCTCAGTTTTGCTGCCCTGCCCAATGTACTCCTGTGGCCCCCACAGTCATCACTTCTTAACCCAGTTTAGTAACTTTTTGAGATATGGTGCAATGGAAGATTTCCGTCACAGAAGTGCAACTGATTAACCCACACAGGTTTGCTAATTACAAAAGATGGATCATTAATTACACTTCAAGGTTTTCAGACCTTGTCCTCATGAATATTAACTTTCCCTAAAATTACCTTTATGTTATTAAAGGTTCCCTATGAACACAATGTCATTAAACAGATGCAGTGTCCAGCCTTGACATCAATGTGCTCCAAACACACAAAAAATAGAAAACATTGCAGAGAAAATCACTTATGAAAATGAAATGTTACCTGCTTTCCTACTGAATTGATAGTCTAGCTTCAAGTCTTAATTTCTAAAGGAGCTTTTCTTTGTCAGACTAGTTTTTTTAAAAATCATTTAAGTTTCTTATGCTAATTTGCTTGTACTTTAGCTACCGTCATAGCTTGCAGGGAGGCTAAAAGGGATTAAAATGGTCACATTGTACAAAGGTATCAGCCAGAAGAAGGGTGCTAAAAAAAAAATTCCATGCCATTTTTAAAATAAATATTTTCATAGTAAAGCAACACAGTCATAAGTTATTTGAGAAAATGTGACGTTGAAGAAAAACTTGGCATTTAACAAAACAATGAGTGATGAGATAAAAAGGAAAGTGGTCGGGGAAGCTGGCAGGAATGTTCAACAAGTACTGGTTGTGTTCTTCATTGACAATATTCTCCTGTCTGGGCTAATAGAGCGGTTTTGCAAGGCAGCTAACATCTCCCAAAACTTTGTAGAGCACTGTCGCGTGGTTTGATCAAACCAAACCAAACCCAAGAGGTAGGTTTAACAGAAAAGCAGCACCCTACCCACGCTTGTAACTATGGTGGTGGAGGCATCGAGTTACGAAGTTGCCATTCTTTAGGTGCAACTCAAGTCACTGCAGGAAAGAAAAAGATGGAGTGAGAGATTTTAGATTGTAGCATACATCCAAATGAAGTCCAGCACTAAATCTGTCGGAAATCTGTGGGGCCATCTGATCTTCCCCCTTAGGGGGACTTTTTTCCGGAGGTTCATACACTTTTGAGGTCAACTGTATGTGCAAGATTTCTTTAATATTTTGAACTATTGTGTTGCTTTTTTTTTCCCATTGCAGTCTGAGCCACAGTAACAATACTGTGGATAATGATTTAGTCTTTCCTTATTCCTTTAAACTTTCATTCTAAGCTTTCGGATTCACTTTCCATCTTTTTTAAGTGGAGCTTGTGCCCTCAGTAAAATAGATTTAACTGCATCTGCACTCAGTCACTGCTCCATTGGTGTTATTATTTCCCCCTCTGGTTTTATTTCCCCTTCTATCCTTATGTGCACTATCTTAGCCTGATATAACAGAAGAGAATCCAGTCACATCATTGCACTCAGCTCTAAAGCTCCAGGGTAAAGCATGGGTTTTGCGGTGCAACGTGGCACCAGAAAGGAGAAGGGGACAAGGGGATGGAGAGAGCATGAATGCTGGGTAAAATTCAACCACAGAATATGTAACACCACAAACTTTTCTCCTTCAGAAAGTAAAAACAAAAATATCTAAAATTCCACTCCTGTGCATTTGCTCCCTGCACTGGGTGGTGCTTGGGAGGAATTACAGGAATGTTTCTGGGGTTTTCCCAACTTCTTTGCTCCGGTGCTGCATGGGGACAACACACCCGTGCACGGGTTTTCACAAACCAAACAGACAACTGAAGGCCCTTTTGTCCATGCCATGCGTGGACATGCCATGCTCCCACTCGCTGGCTATGTAGGACATCTGGCTGTCAGTCTAGGGAGGATGGAAAACAGGCAACAACAAAAAATGGCAATGGCAGTTAAAATATGCATGGTATCCTCGAGAAACTTGAAAAACTGCATTACTGTGGTTCCAGCTTTTCTGCTTTTTAACTAAAATCGCGCACACACACATTTACAGGAAGTATGTGTACTTCTCCGTGATTTCACGAAACGAAGGCTCTATTTTCAGGCGTGACTCAATCTCTGGCTGGGCTGGTGGCAGCTCCAGAGACAGGATGTCTAGCATGAGAGGTGTATAGGTGTGCTTGTGTTGTGTTCTCAGGGCGTATGAGTCAGGAAAACATTTTTTAACGGTCATTCAGACCACCAAGCCACAAAAATTCCCAGTTTCATTGGTACATAATTTTTCATCAGATTAGAGGGTAAAGCTGCAACTGAAAACACCCACAATGTGCCATCAGAAGCACCCACATAATGCACAGCAGAGGAATAGATGAGGGCAGGGCTGTGGTCAAAGGAGTTTTAGATGGCTTTGCCGGTAAAGAGGAAAATCTTGGAGAAATGTGAACAAATGCAACAACAGTTTAGATTTGTTTTAGTAAAATTAAGCCTTATTGTGGCTGGTTGACTCAGTGAGTGTTTGTTTTCATCTTCAGTTTTCATCCAAAGTGATGCTCCAGGTCAGACCGCAAGTCATCAAGAGTCCTGCCATGTCATCCGTCCACCCCGCAAGTAGAGGTGGAAACATCCTCTTTTTAAATAAATCACTTGACCACACAGTCAGGGGAACTTCGCAGGCTGGTTTATTTTCTGGAAGACCAGAGTCACCCAGCTGTCTACAGAGAAGCAGAAGTGGACAAAGAAAGAAAGACGATTCTCCCAACCAATTAAAATGCATGAAATCCTTCAATAGGATAAAATACAGTGCAGTTCTACACAAACCAAGTAAGACAGTCCGCCTGTTCTCAGCAACAAACAGGGGATGCAGACTCACAAATAACTGAGATTCATAAAAAGCATGAAAGCATGCCTAAAAATAGAAAACATGTCCAGGACACAATTGACATGAGTTTCTTTTTTTATCTGATGCTTGTGTATGTGACATAAGACATAACCTGAGTAAATACAACATCAAAGTTTTAAAGGATTTGCATTTCATACTGGCCCAATGTGAAAACCTAATTGCCCTCTTAATTTAAAAACCCTTAACAGTTTTCAAGGATTAACAATAGTCTTTTAGGTCACTCCTCTTTGCATAATTGTTTTAATTTAGTCACATTGGAGGGTTTCCTTCATAACCGGGGGCTTTGATAAGGTTTCATTTAGACTGACTAGGCCTCTCCAAAATCTTCATTTTGAGCTAAAGGTTATAAACTGATGACCGGACATTTTCCTTCATGATTTTCTGCTGGAGACCAGAATTGATGGTTTAATCCATTGCATAAGGTCATCCAGTTCCTGAAGAAGCAAAGCAGCCCCAGACCATCACACCACTGCCTCCATATTGGATTGTCAGTATGATTTTCTCTTCCTTAAATGGTGTTGTCATTTATACCAGATGTAACAAGCCACACACCTTCTCTTTGTGTTCTGTATCACAAAGTTCTGACAGATAAATCCAGAGCCTTAATCATACTTTAAAACAGATGTTGTCTGAAGTTCTGAGAGCAGCCTGAGTTGTATTTAATGCCTTGCCTCTGCTCCAGTTACGCAGAAGGCCCACGGACGTCTAAAGCTGGTCAAATCACACCAAAGAAGACACAGAGATGATGGTCATTAAAGGGGGATGTTGGGGTTTGCATGAAGAGCATTGCATGTTCCAAACGATACTTATGTATAAGTCATTAGGCGTCATCTCAGATGGCAGAGTCACGAAGCAACAGAAATGTGGGTCAGTTAGTGGTTTATGGAGGGTGGGGGGGTCCTGATTCTCACTGATCAGACGGTTTCAGAACCAAACTACACCGGATTACTGTTAACCCTTTGTTTCTATAAATCTTACACAAAAGGTGGTCTAAATAGTTCCAGTGTCAGCCAGCGAGGTATACTGAAGCGTGTTGCGTTTATTTGTCTACCATGGCTGATGCTGGTGCACATGTGCATAACCTTCAAAGTGCAACTAAGTTGTATGAGTTTTTCCTGGTCATGAAGACTGGTACGTCGATTTGGTTCCTGGGTTAATGTTTTATGCTGTTGTCCCGTCACATTATAATTGCTTGACTGACTTTGTTAAATCAGGGTTGCATCTGGCATCAAAGCACACAGGTTACAATAATAAAATGTGAAGTTGTGTTTGTGTGACGTTCAACCTTTTGGATTATTTGTGTTGGTGCGTGAGTGTCCAGCTCGCAGCTGGCTCAGAACTTGCCTGTTAAACCAAAGGCCTCAAACCAGGAACCTTGCACGCTACCAACATGACCTGAGTCCATGTAATACCCCTTTATCATTTTTTTTTGTCTTTTAGAGATGTTTGTCTCATTTGCTCTCGGACACCAACTTTTTGGTTGAATAAAAATAATTTCAAACCTGGCATTAGTGAGATCATATCCACTCTAAACTGTAATTCGAACAACATAAATCTTACATGTAGTAAAAAAAAACAAGGAGGAAGAGACCCAGAGAGATTCTTAGCTCCGGAATCCAAAAGCCTATCCAGATATATGCAGTAAACTGAGCCCAAGGAGGGTGAGAACAGCAGTGTGTGTGTGTGTGTGTCTTTATCTCTGTGCATGTCTACTCTTCACACTCATTGTAGCCACCCCCACCAAACACACCCACACTCTTATTGCTCATATTTTCCATTCTGAAATAAATGCTCCTAACATAGCTGAAGCTTGAAGTCAGTCAAGCCATTAAAACACACAAAAGACACACACACAGTGAGAAGCACACTCACGGCCAAGTCATTCTCCGAGCTGTGGCCTGAGACTCCCAATTTTTTAATCCTCGAGTCTGATGCTGTGATTGTCTCCTGCTCCTGTGCTGCTGTAAGCTTGTGTTGTTGTGGTTTGTGTGTGTACTTTGGACTCTGTTATTAGCCTGAATTGAGAATCAGAGGTTTGGGGGATAATGTGTTGGTTGCACAATGTTTATAGTTAGCTGCAGGGACACATGGTGGTTTATGAGATTCAGGCTGGAAGAAACCGTACCGAGTCTGAATGCTTGTATCTAAAAGGATTTAATTTCTAAATGTTCATTACCAGTTTAAAGGCTTTTATAAATGTGGGATTTTTCTGTTTCAACCAAATAGAAAGCAAACATGTAAACATTTTTTTCCAGCTGAAAAGTAATTTGTAGAATAATCAGTAGTTATACTAATGATCAACTTGTTTATTTTTCAAAGAAAATCTTCCAATGACTTAAATTTCTTCATGTTTAACAAGCTCCTCTTGCTTTTTTATAAATGTGAACTGGATATTTTGATCATTTGGAGGTAAATATTTCTACTTGGTGTCTGTGATCTGCTTTTTTAGGAATTCAACTAGTATTAGACTGGATGAATATTATTATTTTTGCGCTATTTCGTATGCTAAGATAGAAAAGTTCTTCACATTTTGTCACGTTACATCAGCAAACATCAGTGGAGTTTATTGGGATTTTATGTGACAGACCATCACAGTAGTGCATCATTTGGAAGTGGAAGTTTTTATAACTAAAATATGAAAACACAACCCCAGTGAGTCAATAGTTTCTCTGCGATAATCATGGCAAGTCTTTGGAGGTCTCTACCAGCTTTGCACATCTAGAGACTAAAATTTTAGCTCATTCTTGTTTGCAAAATAGCTCAAGTTAATTCAGATTGGATGGAGAGCATCTTTAAACAAATATTTGCCCTATACAGTATATCTTATTTATTTATCATTTGAGCAGAAAGTATTTAAAAAAAAATAATTTATTTGTATTTTTACATTGGAAAACAAAAACAAAAACAAACTTTGTGCTCAAAAGGAGTAGGAAGAAGTTCAAGGAACTTGTAATAGACCTACCCCTTATTCCTGGTCAAATTAACATCACATACACTCATGCAAGAGACTAAGGCATGAGTCTGTGCTCATGCATTTGTCATTTATCATTTACAATGTCAAGATGATTTTTCAAATACAGTTAAATGAAAATAAAGAATTTATCATTTACAGTCATACAAAATAGATACACCATATGGTACTTAAGACTTATACCAGGGCACAGCTCTCTTTCATTGCGATCATGCAAAAATATACGCACTACAATATCGCTCGGCCCTACTTTACCAAATATACCCATAAGTACAAGCTCTGTATAATCATGTAGACATAACTGTCTGCCTATAGTCATACACTTAAAATGGACAGGAAAAAGGAAAATTTAAAGTAAAAAAATAAAAATGACATGTATACATCTGTACAGTATACCTACGTATATGTAATCTATAATAATTCACATTGGTAACGTATTATTTTTGTCGATAGTCATATTCATATATTCATATTCATATCCAGGCAACCCCTACAACATCAACAAAAGCGCGAGTGTGTGCCTGTCTGTGAAGGTGATAGTAGTTATGATACTTCACTAGCATACTTTTTAAAGATAACGTCTTTACATGTTCTTTTAAAGTGTCCTAGTGTTTTGCTCTGTTTTGTCTCTTTATCTAAGTCATTCCACAATGTCGCTCCATCCATCTTTCTATCAGTCCAACTTCCCTGTCCATGTGCAGGAAAGGCATCCCCACAGTATGACTCTGCCAAATTCATGTCTCATGGTGGAGATTATATGTTCTAAATCAGTTCAATCAAGTTTATTTATACAGCGCTAATTCACAACACGTCGTCTCAAAGCACTTTACAAAAAAAGTAATTTCAATCCAATCGCACATACATCCCAGTTGATCCTGCTGTAATTATAAACTGTGCATTAAGTTCATTTTATTATTCAAAGTATTTTAAAACGTTTTTTATGTAAGTAAACCCATCAGATTGCTTTGAGTCACTGACTTGCAGCATTCACTTATCCTGTAGCAACTGTATAGAGTCGCTTGCGTTGCGTCTTTGACTTCACGGCAATCCCTCATACTGAGCGAGCATGTAGCGACAAAGGAGAGGAAAAACTCCTCTATTAGAGGAAGAAACCTTCAGTAGAACCTGGCTCTGTACGAGTTTCCATCTCCCACGATTGACTGGGGGTGGAAGTAGACAGATCAGTCATCGATGTAGGAGCAGTTACTATGTTAAAGAAAATACTGATTTCTTACTGTAGCAGGAGAGGGAGACAATGTAGTTGTTGCCAGCAGCATTTCAGCCAATGCTCCCCTCCAGAAAGGAACCACAGCTAATAAGAACGGCAGAAAAGGTGTAGCTTCTATGGACAGAAAAACCCTGAGAGTAAACATAAAGTTGACAATTGAAAAAAACAGCAAATAATGCAAATTGCAGAGTAGTAGAAGAAGAAAGTAGCAGAGTGAGGGAAAGTTGTCTTCCTGCAGCCTATGCATATATCAGCCTAACTGCATAATTCCCCCCTGCTGGATCCCCGTAAAAGTGATGATTCTTTAATCATGTGCTACTTTGTGTTGGTCTGTTACAAAAAATCTCAATAAAAACTGTTAAGGTTTTGTGGTTGTAACGTTCAATTCAGGTAACAAAGGAAATCAAGGAGGAGGCACTGCTTGCTCTGTCAGTAGGGTGCCGTTAGACTGCTTTTACACTCCAGTGTAACATTTTTCATGTTCATTTTGTTTATTATTGGATTAAAAATGAATAGGAGCTGGGTTGGAGCATTAAATGTCTCAGTTATCATAGTCCGTAACTAAATGCAAGACGTTTGGCAGCTCTGTATCCAAGTATAACTCTAAATGATGCATGTGAGTGGTTAGCAGAAGTGTCCTTCACTTGATGCTATGAGGTTATTTTGCACCCACAATGGTGGCTGCGGAGTTTGTAGTTGGAGGTATTTGTCTTTCCAGGTAAAAAGCCAACTTGTTTCCGCACAGTTGACGAGATGTTAATGAAATTACACCATTAGGAGTGACATCACTGACTAATGTAATGGGCAGAGTGAATTGGACTGTGGGCAAGTTTAGCGCTAACATTCTCTGAAATTAATACCATAAAAACAATATCTTATCTCTGTGTATATCAAGAGGGGGATCCTGCTTTAACTTTCCTTATAGATATTAGCATTCTGTTACTCCATGTTGTAGAGAAATTAATTTCAGTATAACTATCTGCGCAGTAAACAGATTTTAAACAAACCCCATTGCTTTTGCAACAATGGATGAAATAAATATTTTCTAACTTTTTTCATGTTGCAGTTGGCTGTGCTTCAATCGCTTCCTCAGAAACACAACATCAGTACTTTTTCTGCATCTGTTATTTAAAATTTCTTTTGATTTTTGGCTAGAGATGCACCAGGACAAGGCAATTTTATTTGTATAGCCCACTTTCAACAACAAGGTAATTCAAGGTGCTTTACATGATTAAGGGGTAAAATTAAAATAGCATTAAAACACAGACAAAGCATATAATGTAAAAACAGCAATAAAGCAAGAAGCACACACAAAACATATGATACATGAAAAGATTACTCAAAGGCAGCTCTAAACAGATATGTTTTTAGTTGTGATTTAAAAGAACTCAGTGTTTCAGCAGCTTTGCAGTTTTCTGGAAGTTCCAGATTAGAGGAACATAGAAACTGAAAGCTGCTTCTCCGTGTTTGGTTCTAATTCTAGGGATGTTGGGTAGACTGGAATTAGAGGACCTGAGTGGTCTGGTGGGTTGGTATAGTGACAGTAGGTCTTCAACATATTTTGGTGCTAAGACATTCAATGATTTATTAGTGTAAAAGTATCTTGAAGTCTATTCTCTTCACTATACAGGGAGCCAGTGTAAGGACTTTAGAACTGGGGCGATGTGCTCTACTTTCCTGGTTCTAGTGAGGAACACGAGCAGCAGCGTTCTGGATCAGCTGCAGCTGTCTGATTGACTTTTTAGGCAGACCTGTGAAGACGGCGTTGTAGTAATCAATCTGACTAAAGATAAACGCATGGATGAGTTTTTTGAGGTCCTGTCCTTTAATCCTAGAAATGTTCTTCAGGTTAACCAGCCATATATTTTCAGATCTACTGTAGATAAGTCCTGACCTGGCAATATCATCTCTGGGGTTCTTTTGTCTTAATTTGTACATCTTATTAGTAAAAGTGTATCCAATTCTTTAAATAAATTTTTACTTTTGAAACCACAATTATCCTTCGGGACTGGTCAAGGATAAAATCAGCCGCCGGCCATTTTCCCATTCCATCTCTTTGATTTTTACAGGATTATTTATTATGATCTTTAGTTTTGTCATGATTTTGACTGATCCATTTTCAAATAGTTTGGCCATTTTTAATAATAAACAAACATTGTTCAGTGTTTATCCCAATTTAAGCAAATCAAGCAGAAATACCTACGATTTTACACCCCAGATTCTAACATTTCTGGTGTTTTTTTTTAAGTTGATCTTTTCTGAAAAATAGTAACTTCTTTCTTTGTGTGCTCAGCTCTTACTCTGCAGACCGGGACTATTTTGTATCAGTTGGCATGTCTAAATATGAACAAACAAAGCTCACACCTGGAGATCTTTAAGGCTGAATTCATGAGTCAGAGGCCTAACCACCACCAGGAAAATGGATCAAATCGGTCCTTAAATCACTGCACTGGTTCCGTGTTTGTAAAGGACAGAGTTTGAAACCTTGTGTATAACACACTGAATGTATGCTTGTCAGGTAGGAACCTGCTAGACCCCTCATGCCATCAGTGACCCGTTTACACACTGTTCCCAGAACCCGAACTAAACCAGGGAAGGCGTCATGTAGTTTTTATGGTCCTCGGCTTTGGAACAAACTCAGAAAACCTGAAATGTGCTGAAAGTGTTAGGTCCTTAAAATCGGGAAGGAAAAAATGTCTTGTTTACATCAGTTTTTCATAAAGGCAAGATATTATTTTATTAAATAATTTAATTAGCTAAAAAGCTGCTATACAAATAAATTTACCCTGCCTTCGTAACTTGAGTTTTTTCTTCTCTATTTTTTTTTCTTTTAGATTAAATGCAGACTTCCCTCACATTTTTCTTGTAATAGTTTCATAGTTGTCATATTTTAAAATATAATATATTGTGAATTTAAAGTAGGCATTTAAACAGAACGGATTAAAATATGGAAGCTGGAAAAAACTGAAACTGGAAGGAAGAATTAACACAAGAAAAAAAAGAAGGAAGGGCAAAAGTCAAGGAAGGACACAAGTAAGGAAAGATGAAATAGCATGTAAAAGGAAAGAAGGAAAAGACACCAGGGACAATATAGGAGATGGGAAAGGAAAGAAGAACACAAAAAGAAATAAAAGGAACGACACAAGAAACAAAATCAGGAAAGGCGCTAGGAATAAAAGAGCAAGACAAGTGAGAACAAGTAGTGATACATGGAAGGAAAGAATGAAGGACACAATGGAGAAAGGAAGGTAAGAGTGAAGGATAGAAAAAATTATAAATGACAAAGTAAGGAAACAAGAAAGGAAAAATAAGAGAAAGGACAAAGCGGGGGGAAGTAACGAATGAATTAACTAAAAACCCAAGGAAGGAGTTTATGTAGGACACCAAAGGATAAGTATGGAGAGTAAGGAGAAAGTTGTCAGAATAAAGAAAGGACACGAGGAAAGAAAAGACATGAAAGAGGAAGTATATAAGGAATTTCACCACTTTTAGACAATGGTATCGAAAATGCAAATGTTTTCCACACTCATCTTTTCCCATTCTTATCAAAATCTAGAAAACACTGATATCAAATTCCATACACTTGCAGACTGTGTCGGGACTCTTTACATCTAAATAAATCTGAGTTAAATCTTCATCTGACTCTATTCTCTTGTGTCTCTTCCTAGTGATCCGTGCAAAGGTGGTGGGAGAAAGAGAGATCGATTCTGGGAATGATATCTACGGGAACCCCATCAAGAGGATCCAATATGACATCAAACAAATCAAGGTTTAAATTATCTTACAGATGTCTTCCAAATATTTGTAGGAAAATGTTTTGGTGCTCCCATCTTGACTCCTTGTTTTACTCTTAATAATACCTCTTTATATTTCAGATGTTTAAAGGGCCCAACCAGGACATTGAGACAGTTTTCACTGCACCAGTTTCTGCCGTGTGCGGTGTGACCCTGGATGCAACTGGGAAGAAGGAGTATCTGATCTCAGGTTTGTGCACCCAATTAGTATTCTTGTGTTTTTTAACTAAATAATCATACAATTAGTGTGCTAATGTATACAGAAACAAATTCCTCCAACTTCAATGTCCATGCCAGTCAAACCTGAACTTTAGACTGGATCTGTTCATTTTAAAGTTGTGATTAACAAAAGTTATGAAGCTTTGTAGAGATGGAGAGGAGAGCTTGGAAAGCAAGAAAAATTCTCTAAAATACAACATATAGATATGCAGGTGTTCAAAACCAGGCAGACAAACACAGGGTAGATAAACACTAGTGGGCATTTTGGGGGAGGAAACTGTTTATGTCATTATGGATAATGATACGTTTCTGTCTAAACCCTGTGGAGACTCGTGGGGCCTCGTCTGCCGTAGGACATTTTGAGTATCTGGCACCGGTTGAGTAGCTGTCTACTTTGCAGCATCTCTCCCAACAGTTCAAGAAACTGGAAGCAGGTGTTATTATCATTTCTATATCATGACATCCGGGTTTAGCAAGAATTACCACACTCCAAACCAAATTATAAACCACATCATGGAGCTCCACAGGGCATAATATTTGCCCCCCCCTTCTGTTTTTTTCCAAAAGTCGAACCCTGAGTTTATGTTTTGGTTTGAGCGTTAATGTTTCTGAACATTGTTTTTATTCAAAGTTGCTGTTTTATAGAAAGCATTTGACTAGACTTAGCAATATTTTCAAATCAATTTAGGCTGCACTGAAACTAAAAGATGTTTGTAAAGGATCCTTGATGCTGGGATTTTGTATAAAAAGCTCAGAGATTTCCTAACAAGCACATCACCCTGAACAAACCATCCCTACATTAAAACATGGTGGCAGCATCATGCTGTGGGTGTGTTTTCCTTGAGTAGGGATCAGAAAGCTGGTCAGAGTATATTAGAAGATGAATGAAGCGAAATACAGGGTTATCATCGAATAAAAACCTGTTAGAGGCTGCAGAAGACTTGAGACTGGGGAGGAAGCTCACATTCCAGCAGGACGACCTTAAACATACGATCAGAATTACAATCGAATTGTTTAGATCAAAGCAGATGCATGTGTTAGAATGGCCCAGTCAAAGTCAAGACCTTAATTTACTTGAGAAACTTTGGCAAGTTTGGATCAGGGTCTAGGTTATAAAATAATACCCCAAGCTTTGAACGTCTCACAGAGCATAGATAAATTACTGTAACAAAAGAACAGTGTGGCACTTCAACAAACAGAACAAGACGTGGCGTCTACCTAAACAGGCCAAGTAGTGAGAACATTTATGTCAGAAGCAGCCAAGGGAACCTTGGTCACTCTGGATGAGCTGCAGAGATCCACAAGTCGGGTGGAAAAATCTATTAGTCATGCAGTCCAAGAATCAGGCCTGGAAGAATGGGAAGAAGAAAACTATTGTTGAAGAAAACCCATAAGAAGTCCATTCATAGTTAGCAATAAGCCATGTAGGGGATACAGAGAGCATGTGGAATAAAGCTCTCAGACGAGACCAATATTGTACTTTTAGCCTACATTCTAACTCTGTGTGGTGGGACAATAATGCCTCGTTTCCACTGAGCGGTACGGCTCGGGTTGATGCGGTTCAGTGCGCTATTTTGTGTTTCCATTGTAAAAGCGACTCTTACAACCGACCCATACTGCACCATTTCTGGGCCCTCTTCTGTTGTAGGTCTACTGGACAATGGTACGGTACGGTTAGGGCGGAGCCGCACCGGCCCATGCCTTACCGCTGAGTGGAAACAAGGCATAACATCACCCTGAACACATCATCCGGTGAAACAGTGGTGGCGGCATCATGCTGTAGGGATGCTTTTATTCAGTCAGGACTGTGAAGCTGCTCAAAGGTGATGGGAAGAAGAATATGTACAGGAACAACCCTGGAGGAAGACATGTTAGAGGCTCTAGACTAGGGAAGAGGGTCACCTTCCAGCAGAGCAAAGACCCTGCACTTCCAGCTAGGGCCACAATTAAATGGTTCAGAACAAAAGATAGTCATGTGTTAGAATGGCCTAGTCAAAGTCTATACCTTAACCCAGTAGAGAATCTATAGTCAAGATATGAAAATCAATGTTAACAGATGGTCTTTATATAATCTGACAAAGCCTGAACTATTTAGAGAAGAAGAATGGGCAAACATTTCAATCTCTGAAAGTGTTTGAAAGCTAGCAGAGACATGTGCCAAAAGACTTGCAGCTGAAATTGCAGAGAAAGACAGTGCTACATGGTGTTGACTCAGGTCAGATGACTGCAAATAGAGGCCACACTTTTCAGAGCTTTATTCTTAAAAAAAAACATGTCTCCTTTTCCTTCCTTTTTTAGTTATGCACTACTAAGTATTAAGACAAAAAACATGGAAGTTTATTATCATGTCAAAGTTTAAGGAGTGTGAAGGCTTTTGCATCAGGCTGTAATGTTTCCATGTTCAGAGAGGTTTGTGTTATGGATCGAAGGAACAAGAGCATCTGAATGAGACAGCAGACCAAGCAGAGGAGACTCAGAAGATCATGAGGTCATTCATGCTCTGGTTTCTCCATCACAGACAGAGATGCACCCGCAATCATTCGCCCCCCTCTAATTACACGGAGTTGTAAGAGGAGGAACTGCTGAAGCCAGCGTTTCCTTTCGCAGCCTCAAGCAGTGGCAAAGAAAGTCCGTTTTCTGCTTAGTACGGCATCTTTGGAAAACTATTAATCTTTCCTTTAGGTTGAGGGGTCAAAAGTTTGAAGATTTGCAATGAAATGTGAGTCATTCTTGTCTGTAGGGACACACTAAGGAGACTTCAACATGCTGAGAGGTGTTTTGCAGACAGATTGTGGTGAAAAGGAAGGGGACGCACATCTCAGCAGATCTGTGAACTTTGCTCGACATAGCTTGTTTTGTCTAGTGCCACTTGTGTGGGTGGCACAGACGCTGGCACGGTCCTTTGTGTAGTTGCCTGCGGGCATCAGTCTGGAAAGCAACAGCTTTTTATCTGGTGTACCAACAAATCTGTTATCTGTTGTTCATCCAGTGGGAACATCCAGGGCTTGTTGTTTTTTCCACCTAATCTTGTTTCGTCTGAAATGTTCTCTCCCATCTGCTGTTTTGATGCTGCACGCCACTACTCGTTCTTTTCCAGGCAAGGCCGAGGCGGACGGACGCATGCACGTGACCCTGTGCGATTACATCATGCTCTGGGACTCCTTGAGCGCCACCCAGAAAAAGAGCCTCAGCCAGCGCTACCAGATGGGCTGTGACTGCAAGGTAAGGCAGCATAGGGCCATCTGTGTCTGTTTAACTCCCAGCATGAATAAACAAAACAACAAAACAGGGAGCAGATTTTTGTTTCCTGCAGAGAAAATCCAGAAAAAACCATGCTGAGTGAAAACAGGACATGCATCACAACAACAAATTGGATTCTAAAGTTAGGACTGATCACTTTTGTTGTTGGTTTTTATTTTTATGTTAATAGATTAGGTAAAAACGTTTGTTGTTTGAGAGATTTATTGATTTACCTGTGAGGTAAGTTGCATTAGCAAGTTCCCTCAGAAACCATATGTGAAGGTCAATGCAGTCTCTCCAATCTTACCAATTTTACAAACCAATGAGGAGATTGTTTTGACAAAAAAACACAATGGATATTCACAACATCCGTCAAAAGCTGCAACTTTTCAATTCAGTGATCTGATTCAGGTGTTTGTTTCGGTTAATTCTGACGATTATTATAGTTCTTAGAAAATTTTAATATTTTATAAGACCAACAAAAAAGATTTTTTTTAATACAAACGTTCTATGTTATGGCCTATGCCATAAAGAGGAAGACAGCCTCTACAAGGAGGGTAAGCCACTAAAGAGCTTCTCAGCTGGCTGTTCGCAGACTGTTGTATCCAAACATCTTAATTGAAAGTTGAGTGGAAGAAAAAACTGTGGTAGGAAACATTGCACAAGCAACAGGGATAATTGCAGCCTTAAGAGGATTTTAAAAGAAAAACTTTTCAGTGGTTTGGTAGAGTTCATACCAAGTCTGCAAAAGCCTTGACAAGTATTGAATTTGATTTGAGTATTTTTCCAGATCTGGTGTGGAAAATAAGAATAAAGGTTAGAACAACATGTATTTCCAAACTTTGCTGCTTATATCATTCTCTAAAATTCTTCCTCTTTTTAATAACCTTTAGTTTTTTGAAGGTTCACACTGCTCTCGATGCCCACAATAGTTGTATATTTTTAGTGGATGAGATGCTAGAGCTCACAGAAAATGGTGGGGACCTTGTAATAAAGAAAAAGAACAATCTGCAAAATATGTGACCACCTACTAATACTATTCAAGTTCATGTCAGCACAGAGTGCACTGGTACTTCATTTTGTGTATTTCTGCAGATTGTGCGCTGTCCATCTCTGCCCTGTGAGATCTCCGCCCCTGAGGAATGTCTGTGGACGGATCTGATGATCGAGAAGCAGGTGCACGGACGCCAGGCCAACCACTACGCCTGTGTCAAGAGGGCAGACGGCTCCTGCTCTTGGTACCGTGGTGTTGCTCCACCCAAGAAGGAGTTTCTGGACGCAGAGGACCCTTAAGTCTGCAAAGTGACAGAGAAAAATGGAAGCAAGGCAATTGAAATCTAAAAACAATTAGGCTATTTAAAAATGTAAAAGCTATCGTGATAGAAATTAGCTGCTGTTTTGAAAATAAATTTTAGCCTCTTGTCAATGTGACCACTTTTCATGCTAAAGTTTCCCTCAAAGGTTGTCGTCAGATGCAGCTTCTTTGTAAAAAAACAAAAACAAAAAACTGAAATGGCATCATGAGATGTGGGCTGTGTTGGAAATGTTCACTCACTCATTACATAAAGTTCATTATAGGCTATAGTGAAAGAGGTGTTTTGCATTTTCAACTTTAGGATTTACAGTTATTCATCTCATAAATAAACACCAGCAAGATATAGAGGGCCAAATATGAGGTGATGGTATACAGCCGTACATTTTTGTAGGGAAATCTTAAATCCTTTAGGTTGTGTAGCGACAAAGACTGCAGCAATAACTATATCACAGTTTAAATATACAAAAGGCTAAATATTACCCTTGAAAGCTGTTCAGTATTATGTCACAGTTTACAGCTTGACTTTAGCATGTTGTTGAGACTTTACAGCTTATATTTTAAATATGGTTTCAGTACCCATTATCTAGAACTCAAATCAGAAAATCCAATAATTAGCATCGACATTAGTTCGCTAACTTAATAGGTAATTAGTTAATTAAGGAATTAATGAATAGGTTTAACTCATCTTTAAAGTTATTAAATTAAAACCTTATGGTTGTAGTAGAAAGCAACACAACCAAAGTTTTCAACACTGTTTTACACACTTCAAGCTTCAGTTAGCTTCTGCAAAATTAGCAATTGGCATGCTGATGCTAGCAGTTAGGTATGGTACTAATTTAACCTAATGGCCAGGAGTTTGATATTAGCTTTCACTCATTTTGTGAGTTATGCAAGTTATTAAATGAAAACTTTATGACTTTCCTTGATGCAACATAATCAAAGTTTAGAGTGCTGATTTATTAAAACTCAAGCTAGAGTTAGCTGCCACTAATATTAGCAGTTAGCATCCTGACTTTATTGGTTACCACTTGACTAAGATAATAGCTAACTTATTAGGTAAATGGTTAAAGTTAACTTTGACTTGTCGTTCAGGATCTTAAATGAACGCTTTATGGCGGTCCTAGAAATCAACCTAATCAAAGTTTACAATGCTATTTTTTACACCCCCATCTATAGGCCTACAGTTCCTGCTAACATCTGTAGTTACCAGGGTAATGTTAAAGGTTAGAATTTTCTGTTGGCTAAAACCTTAACAGATTTTATTTTTGATAAATGTGGTGTTCATTCCCTGTATTCTACTTTATAAAATGGCTGAATTGCTAATAGTGGACTCTAGAATGAAGGAGTGGACAATTTGAACACAACTATAGACTGGTGGAGTGATGGTGCAACTTCCTCCTGAGGCTGGCGTTAGGAGGTAATAAATTCTTGCTGAGACGGAGCTCTCCCTGTCCAAAAAGGCTCTATATCGGAGCAGCAGTGCCCCATCAATCATTCTCTGCTCCCTCAGACGATATTTTACTCTTCATCTTTTTTCAACTTTTATGACCTCATTCTCTATTTTATTCCAAAGCAAATTTCAAGTTGCCTTTGTTTTTTAAGACCTAAATATCTCTTATTTACACTTCTCTCATTTTCTCCCCATAAGTACTGGTGACGTTAGACAACTTGCTTTCTAGAAGACGTAGATGACGATTTCCTGACGATTACCCTTCTAAATTAAAGCCAACTCCTCTTCACTACCCTGCAAGCCAAACTGAAATACTGTAACCCTTTCTTTCTTTGTCATCTTTACCCCTTTATGTAGCTGTACAGTACCTATGCATATACTTTTGTTTGTTTCTTGATAATTATTGTTTTAATTTACTGCATTAGAACTAAATTTGCACTTTTTGAGGATGAATTCCAGTAAAGACAAGAGCCTGAGCACGCAGATATAACATTTATGGTCAAATCCAACTCTGGTGCAGATTTTGTCTGGTGATTAAAGGACACATGCAAATCTTTGCTATATTTGTCATAACACAAAATAAAATAATACAATAACTATAGATGTGTGAAAGTTCTGGGTATTGGGAAACTTTGGGGGAGATTGAATGTGTGAAAGAGGGATTGAGATGAGCTTGCGAGATGATGTTTCAGTGTCTTTGTATTATCTGTCGATTGTAAATGCAAACAGCAGTTTAATGATATTCTTTACATGCCTAATGTTAGCTCTGACTTGTCTTTCAAGTTATTATTAAATAAAAGCTTTATCGCTGTTCTAGAACGCAACCTAATCAAAGTTTACAGTGCTGTTTTATACACCTCAAGCTACAGTAACTGAAAAATATATATATGATGAAGTATTAGAGGTATAATTTAAAAGTAAACTCTTTCCAGTTCCATTTACTTTTTATTTTTCAGTGTTATTATAAAAGCCGTCATGATTTTTGTGTGTTTGTCCACAAATGTTTTTAGCTGTCTAAACGGAGGGACCTCTTGCGCTGGAGTAACGTGAGAGTGAGGTTATCAAGTCCTTTTAGGGGAAATGTAGAGAAATTAGAAAAATGTATACATTGTTTTAATAGAGGACTTTGCATGTTTTTGATGCTTTGTGTAAGTCCACGCAAAGGACAAAATATTCAGTATTATCAAATAAAAAACACAAGTTTGAAAGAGTAATTTTTTGTTTGTTGGTGGTGTTTTTATTCTGCTTTTGTTTCAATATAATTTTAATGAATGTTTAGTGAATGTTTTTTTATAGAGACATTGCTTTAGGCCATTTCTTGCAAGCTATTGTACAAATTTTGTTTAAATACAGTCGGTTCTTGATTCATCTAGTCTCCCTCTTTAAGTTTTAACTTAATAGCACACCAAAGATTTTGTGGCCAGATATAAACTTGCTCAGTTTAGCATTATGAGCTTTCATTTCGAATGAAAACAGAAACTCTGAAATATTACCACTGATAGATACCACATGTTTGCAGTAAGACACCATTTCCCATCAAACTGAACACAGGGGTACCTCAGGAGTGTGTGTCTAGTCCTTTACTCTGCTGAGCGATTGTTCTGTAAAATTCAGCACAAACGAGGTAAAGTGTTCTGACGAAAAGCAAAAAGAAAGAAACCTCTTTCCAAAGCAGAGATGGAGCCACAAGTAAGTCTGTGTGGGTACACTAATCTGTCTTTATAACGTCAATAAAACTAAAAAGCTGAGTGTCAGCAGCACTAAACTGAGGGCGGAGAGTCTTCATATAACAGAATTCACCCAGAAAACTCAGCAAAAGCTGCTGTTGGTGAGAATTCCCTTTCTCTATCTTCACTGCTTTTTAACGGATCTCTGAAAGCATCTCAACGAACTGCAACACATCCTGATACAACTGCAATGTGCCGGATGGGAGTTAAGAGATTTTCAAGAAGAAAGCTAGTAATATGACACTTCATCTTGCCCATAAGTTTTTGTACCTCCAGTATTTTGACAATGTCACCGCTTTATTGAAGTAAGAACAACTAGAATGTGCAGTAGCTTCATTTCAGTGCCAATACTGCTGCTAAATTCCTACCAACATCCACATCTTTCCTCTCTCCTTCTTTGCTATCTTAACACTTTTTTTCAGAGAAAGCGAAAGATGAAATATTCTCCAAGCATCTCAAGAGTTTTTCTACAGCTTCATGAGAAAGGTACATTCGTGTTTTGGTAAAGTTATTAAAAGATTAAGAAATCCAATAAAAGATTGTGTTGAGGCACAGTTCTGGAGAAAAATAAATTTTCATTGGCTTATTTCAACAGCACAAAGGTTTCAATGGATATTTATCATTCAATAACAGTAATTGTTTGGATCAATCTTTCTGAGAGCTGGCTATTGGGCGAAACTGAACCAGCGGTCCAACCCACTGGGAACATGCTGATTTTCATGGATCTTTAGTGGTGAAACTTTCAAATGGACAACTGTCACTTCAGAATTGAAGAAACTAGGCAACTTGATTTCAACTTTAAGCACTGGATCTGCGGGGGGGGGGGGACACTACTTACATGTACATTAAAATCAGAGCAGAGAACAATGGTGATGGATGGTGAAGAGAGCTGAAGTTGTTGTGTACAACAGACCCCATTAAACTCTTAGAACTAATCAAATTAGAAAAAGAATGTTTTCTTCTGTTTTTTTGTTGCGTCAATGTTTTTAAAGCACCTTCTAAGCAAGTGGATATTGCATTAAAGTGATAAAAACCTTCGTAAACCAGAAGGATTGTATTTCACCGTACTGGACACATAACTTGAGAATTATAGCTTTATGTTTTCGTTTTGTTTTGCTGTTACAATTGCCCTTATTGACTGCTTATTATTTCCCACAGTGGGATGTAGCCCAGGCAGAGCAGTAATCTGTCCTGCCAGAATTCACGTAGATGAGGCAATCGACTCAGCATGGAAACTATTTGAGCAATGTGGATGCTGGGCCCACATCAGTCGATTTTGTCATCTCTGTTTATTCTTTGCTTGATCATTTCAGATAGGACTGCAATAATCACCCTGAGTCAGAGGAGATTTTAGGACATGTCATTGTATCTTGAGAGAGGACATAACTTTAGCATGTGCTGATTTTTTAAATTCTAATTATATATCCCTTTTTTCAGATATTAATTGAACTTTCACTTCTGCATTTGTGTCTGTCAGTTGGGCAAAGTCTGAGCAGAATACGGATGGCGAGCTGATGTTGCAAATTCCGCTGTGCAATCCTGGTTTGCCACCACAGAGACACCTGACGTTTGGTTTCAAGCAAGGGTGTCGAACACAAATACACAGTCGGATAAAGTTAAAGACTTGGACACAGTTGTAGACCAACCTTGATATATAGAAAAAGTGTAACAGCTACTTTGGCTCCACACACAAGACAAACAGTTCTGTTATTTACCCTGTGAACAGATATTTTGCTTCCCACCTGTCCAGAAAGCTTGTGGAACCGTATTGCACACCAATGCTCCAGCAAAACTGTTAAGTTTATTATGTTTTTCTAATTTTCTAATGTTTATTTTATTTTATTTAACCATTGTTTCATGTCTCTTGAGATAAAATCTCTGTTTCAAGGGAGGCCTGACCAAGAGGCACACCAGTGTACAGTACAGAAAAAATTAATAAATAAAAAGTTCATACAAATAAAATAATATACAAGTCACTTACGTACAAAACCAAAATAAAACCTACAAAATTACAGTATTACAGTGATGCTGTAATAACAAACTAAGATGCAACAAAAATATTTTAACTACTACAATCCTGCATCATAAAGTTATATCAAAGCAGTTTGATTTTTGGGTTCTAGAGCAGTGGTTAAAATATTTTATACAATGGTGGATTACTGCTGTCTTCTGGGGCTTCATTGCCACCTAGTGGCCACCAGGTGACACACCAGCTTTCTTACAGCATACCAGTTTTCTCATATAACCACAAGTGACATCTATGTTATCTATGATAATTGACTTAACGGGACAGTGGTGATTAATCATAATATAAGTAAGAGAAGTGTAAAAAATTAAGTTGTTTTAAGTTCCTTTATCTGGTATGAATAGTGATTTAAATAGTAAACACATTTACAAACATATGCTCCACTTTATTAAAGTAGGGTATGCATTAATACAGATCCTACTAAGCATATTCACACTCCCTTGCAAACTCCCTTAAAATCTTTCACATTTTGTCATATTACAACAAAAACCTTCAAAGTATTCAATTGGGATTTTATGCATAATACCAATGCAAAGTAGTGCTAAGTGGATGGAAAAGGAAACAGTTTTAATTTATTAACTCTGATACCCCAAATAAACTCAAGGGTTACCAATTGCCCTCATAAGTTAATAGTCGATCTGAGTATAATTTAATGTTATATAAAGTATAAATCCAGCTGTTCTGTGAAGTCCTAAGAGGTTTGTTGGAGAACATTAATGAACAAACAGAATCATGAAGACCAAGAGACACAGCAGACAGGTCAGGGAGAAAGTAGTGGAGAAGTTTAAAGTTGGGTTATAAAATTAATACCCCAAACTTTAAACACACAAAGCTCTCGTCAATTCAGTTATTGTGAGAAGGGTTTTCTCATTTTGTATGGCACTAACACAAACCGAGCAAGACATGACCGTCCATCTAAACTGACAGACCGGGTAGGGAGAGCATTAATCAGAGTAGCAGCAAAGAGGCCCTTGGCAACTCTGGAGGAACTGCAGAGATCCACAACTCAGGTGGCAGAATCTGTTAACAAGACAACTATTAATTATTGTCATAGTTCTTAGGTTTTTGTGTTTTAAGTTAGTTCTTTTTCTTATTCGGTTTATTATAACTTTAATGTATTCTTTGGTATTTATTTTATGGAACTTCCTTGTTTTCATATTCCCTACTTGCTCTTAGATGTTTTCACCTTTGGTTTTTGTCCACCTTCTCATTTGTGTTTCTGTAGTTTGTTTCTCTTTAGACAGTTTCCCAATTTACTTCTTCCTTCTGTTCTCCAGGGTTTCCTTAAGTTCCCTTAGAGTCCTCCTTAGATATATTATCTTAAGTTATTTTCTAGTTTAGGATTGTTTTCTATTTCTTATCTGTGTTCCTTCCTGTTGTCTCCCTGCCTCTCTACTCCTGACCCAGTTTCACTTATTACCCTCACCTGCAACTGCTTCCCCACTAATTGGTCCTCAGGTTTCTCTGTCATTTCCTCCCTCCCTCCTCAGTATTTAAACAGCTCTCTTTCTGTCAATACTCGCTGGTCCGTTGTCTAACTTTGTTTTTGGTGTTTGTGCTCCCTATTGTTTCATTTCCCGGTTTCCTGAGTTTTCTAAGTACATGTGCCTTGTTCTTTTTGTTTAATTAAATCATTTTACTTTACTTACTGCATTTGGGTCCTTTAATATACACCAACATGACAGTTATGCACTCCACAAATCTGGTCTTTATGGAAGACTGTCAATGCAAAAACCGATGTTGAAGAAAAACTGTACCAAGTCCATTTACAGTTTGCCATAAGCAATGTAGGGTACACATAAAACATGGAAGAAAGATCTCAGATTAGACCAATATTGTACTTTTAGCCTACATACTTACACTATGTGCAATGTAAAGCTAATTCCACCCTCAACACACCATCAGCAGCATCATGCTTTGGGGATGTTTTTCTTCAGCAGCGACAGAGAAACTTATCAGAGATGATGGCAAGGTGGATGCAGCTGCAAAAGACTTTAGATGGGGATGGAAGTTCAGGATCAGCAGGACAGCAAACCAAAACATCCAGCCAGCTACAATGGAAGGATTCAGATCAAAGCACTGTCGTCTGTTAGATGGCCTAGTCAAAGTCTGAAGCTAAATCAGTTGAGAATCTGAGGTGAAGACTCGAAAATTAATGTTTCTAGATGTGCAAAACTGATGGAGACACAATCCATCAGACCTTCAGCTATACAGCTGTTGTCTCAGGAGAATAAACACAAATGCACACCACACTTTTCAGATTTTTATTTGTAAAAAAACAAACAAAAACAAAATTAAAACCATTTTCCTTCAGCATCCCAATTATGCACTACTTCATGTTAGTCTGTCACACCAAAATGTCAGCACATTTAATTGACCTTTTTTGGTTGTAACCTAAAAAATTTGGGAAAAGTACAAGGGTGTGAATACTTTGAGGTCTGCAAGAATTTAATTGGTTTTGCTTGGATGAGATCATAAATCAAACGTCTTTATTTAGCTGCTGGGTACTTTCAGTGAACATACAACAACGGCGATAAAGTCACGGATATTACCACTGTCAACCAGAAAAGTAGGAGCATACATCTTTTCATTTTTTTATTCATATTTAATTTAAAGCTCAGATTTTATCATTTTTGTTCTTTGCTCTGAATTTGTGCAAGAAATTTATGGAACAGCTTGTTCTTTGACAATCCCAGATGAATTTACTCTTAAAAAGACTTCCAGCTAACTTCAATCTGTTGCCAAGGAACTGAGTTCTTTCTAAAAATATGTCTGTGTGACTCTGCATCGTGATAACGGTCATTCTGAAAGTGTGGGCACAATTTCAGAAGGCTCGATCTGTCCTCTGAGACAGCCGTTATTAATCCTGTCCAGACAGATGAAAACGACTAAAACGGCTCCTATTTTGACCTGACCACTTTAATATTTTGCAAAACATTCTGATTAATTTAACACACCCTGGTAAGATCGTTTAGCACTCTTTGTAAAGTTGTGATTTTTCTTAAAATGTATATTTATGCTGATAATAAAGCATTCATTATCAAAATAATTTGATCCCTTTTAATGTGTGCGCCTCAGACATTAAGATTGATTGATTGATTGATTGAAACAGGGATAATAACTGGGAGATTTAAAATTCCTGAAACCTTCTTAACTTAAGCAGCCATTATATAGAGGGCATGATTACTGAAAACATGATCTATCCTGTGAAGCCCTGATAACCAATCCAGTGAGTGATTAAGCCGTGTTCTGGCAGAGGAACAATCTCACTGCCCTTAAAACAGAGCAGAGATCTATTGGCCTCCAGATGTAGATGATGGATAAAAAGGCACAAAAAAGAGCCCCGGGGTAGTTTACAGGTCAGGATTTGTAGAAACTGCTTTCCAAAGATTTACTCTGCATGAATGGATTAACTTAACTTGGATTCCCCTGGATTGGATTGGCAGACCAGGGTGGTGGTCCCCCAATTTAAAGAGAGGTACCGCATAATGTGTTCCAACAAAAGGGGGATCACACGTAGTCCTAACCCTCCCTGGTAAGGCCTATTCAGGTGTTCTGAAGAGAAGGGTCTGCCGGACACTCGAGCCTCAGATTCTGGGGGAACAATGTTGTTTTTCCTCCTGGCTGTGGAAAAATGGACCAGCTCTACACCCTAAGCAGGATCCAGGAGGGTGCATGGAAGGTTGTCCAACTGGTCTACATGTGTTTTGTGGACTTGGAGAAGGCGTTCGGCCGTGTTACTTGGCGAGTCCTGTAGGGGGGCACTTCAGGAGTACAGGGTACCAGGCCCCGATACGAGGCATTCACGCCGTGCGTTTTTCGGCCTTTGCAAAGGACTACTTCCGGTCACACACTCCAGAGACGTGGCACACTGTATAGCCCAATATTTCAGTGAGTCAAACTGCACAACGTCTCGTTTTAGCAGACACGCCAACGTTACAAGCATCCATCGCCAACAAGCATACATCAATAAAAACAGACAAATATCCAAGATGGTGACAATAAAATTTCCTATACACTGTCTTTACTGTCAAAGGTCAATACAATCTGATTCTTTTTGCTCCACATGTCCTTGCGTGTAGCCTCTATTGTTGCTAATTTTGATACTCCTACTGTCGCATTGTACTCTAATCACTATTTTTTCACGTCACTCCCTGTGTGTATTTTCCGACAAAGCTTGAAGATTGTTGGAGGCCTCGATTTTATTGTGAGAGTGCTTAATAAGCTATCGGACCCTTCACACTTGACGGCCACAGACCTGCGAATCCATTTTGGTCACAACTCTATTCACGACAGAAGATCTACAATGGCTGAAAAACTTACTGTGTGAACCGGGCTATAGGTCCCTGTAGGACTGGTGTCAGAGCTTGGTTCGTATTGCGGTAGCAAGTCAGACTTGCTTCCAATGAGAGTTGGACTCCACCAAGGTTGTCTTTTGTCACTGATTCTGTTCATGACCTTCATGGACAGATTTTCCAGGCACAGCCAAGGTGTTGATGGCATCCACTTTGGTGGCCTCAGGATTGGGTCTCTGCTTTTTGCAGATGATGTGGTTCTGTTATTACACCGTGATCTCAGCCAGTTCACAGCCAAGTTTGAAGCGGCTGGGATGAGAATCAGCACCTTCAGATCTAGAAAAATAGCAAATTCAGTTTAAAGCCTAACATGTAAGTTAGGTTAATGCCCATTGGCTGCAGGTAGTAATCTAATTTCAGAAGACCAGAGTAGGTTGTTCTGTTATTCCCAGCTAGTTTTACCTCATCCCTTGGTGGAACGTGTCTCTTGAGATTAGAACAAAACAAAACAAAACAGATGTTGTTTACTTGAGATGAATGTGGTGCAAAAATGAATCATTTTGCACTACACTCTGTTTTATTGTTCAGGATCTCTGCCTTGAAGCTTGAGGAGGATGATCTGTAACAGTAAGCAAAGCCATGTGAATGCAGGATTCTGCTGGAGGCTTCTTGATGTGATGTTTTCAGTCTGAAGCAGTTGCTTCTATCATTCTCCTCATCCTTCATTCACTTCTGGTTTACACTCATCACCAGCATAAATTCAAGGTTGTGTCCAAACTTCATTCCTTTAACTGTTTGGTGGAAGGTAAAGTTGAATAATTTGCAGGTATTTCTGCTTTTTTAAATCATTCTGGCAACAAAATAGCCTCACAAGCATGATGGTGCCACCAACACCATGCTTGACAATTAATGATTTGCTGTGGATTTATTTATTTTTTGGAAAGCATTTTGGAAGCAATGTATCATTTTCCATTCACAATTATGTTGTGTCTTTGTGTTGCTCTATCACATAAAACCCCAGTAAAATAAACTCAATCTGTGGTTGTAACATGGGAAATGTGAATTATTTGAAGTCACAAGATCATTGAAATTGTAGAATTTAGCTAAAGTTAAAAAAAGAAACTGTTTTACTCTGTCATAAATAAAAGTCTATTACCTCAAATAGTGTTTCAAGCAATCTGTGATTATTGCAGAATAATCCAGTTCAGGTTTCAAGATTGCTTAAATGCACCAAAAAAACAACTTTAATTTGGGGCGGAATTGAAAGTAACTGAAACCAACTTTAGAGCTGCCAGTAAAGGTGTATTATCAAATTCGTTTACAACCGAGGTACTCAAGTCCAGTCCCGAAGATCCACCATCCTGTAACATTTTGATGCCTTCCTTCTCCAACACATCTGAATCAAATGAACTGCTCGATACAAGGCCTCTGCAGAGCTGAATGACTGCTGATGAGGACAAAACAAGGTGACCACTCCTCACTGATTCGACATGCAAATAAGCATTAGAAAATGCTCTGGGCACACGTGTTAGAACTATTTTTTCTCTTCAGTGCTTGTGTCGCCCCCCTTGGATCATGCCGCCCTGGCAGGTGAGCCCTTTAGCCCATATTAAAAAAAACTCCCTGCAATACGGCTTTTCTCTCTGGAGAGCGTTAGGTTATCTATTGTGTGAATGTATGTGTGCATGGTTTGCTCTGGGGTGTGCTGTGATGCAACTATGCTGGAATAAAGACAATGGATAGATGCAGGGTGTTGAATTGTTTTTATTATTCATGTTGCTTCAATATTGGCATTTAACAGCCATCAAAATAAGAGTTCCTCCGGCGTTGACTCATATGGTGCAGAGATACGGTTCACAGGATGCATTTTAAACTAGTATATTAAACAGAAAGCATTAACACAGAATTTGTCCACACCTCTCCCCTCAGAACAGTAGCGTACCTGCATGCTTGTGCAAATGTGTTTGTGAATCTATTGTGTCTGAGTGCTCTGCCTGGAAATGCTTTGCAGAAAATCTGATCCATTTACCACCCACTGATAAAATTGGCTGATTTTCAGTTGTTCAGTTCCATAAAACACAATTCAAATCTTCAGCAACAGGCGCTTCAACTTTAACCCAATGGTATTTATCATTAATACAAAACATAGATTCAGTCCTGCACAGATGAACGATGATAAAGTGGGAATAAAAAAACGTAACTGCCAATTTTTCAGTCATAATGAAAATCTTGCAAAAAGTTCACCGAGGCGGCCTACATCACGACACCTACTCCTTTTTTTCCAGACTCACGCTGTACACACAAAATGAAAACGCAGCTGACCAACATAAAGCAAAGAGATGTTCCTGGTTTTTCAGTGTTATCTGCTTAGGGAGGACAGCCACTCTGGGATGGGGGAGGGATGAACACGACACGGCGTGATAAGAGGCAGAGAAAGTTCAAGAGAGGAGGAGGTCAAGTGCGAGAGAAGGAGGTCATCTCTGTAGAGAGAGAGGAGCGGAGGGGGGAAGCCTAAATTGATTTATTCAGAGAGCGATGTAGTATGGAGAAGTAATAGGGGAGATCTGGAGGAAAATCAAACTCCTTCAAAGTGATCGCCTAGATAGCAGCACTGGTGCTTTACAGCAGATGCAGTTTATATTTAGATGTCTGAGATCTCTAACACATGCAGGAACTGCTGCGACAACTGGTGACATGTTTTACGTGTTTTGGATTCAAGTCTTTATTGTGCATGATATTTGAGAAAAACAAACGCCTCACATCAACTTTCAAGCACGGTGGTGGATCGTTGATGATTTGGGCTTCTTTTACAGTTACAGCACCTGGACAGCTTCCGGTCATAGACTTGAACATGAACTCAAAACTAGTCTAGAGTTACATGAGACCAAGTCTGATCCAAAATACAGCAGCAGATCAAAACAGGAGGGCTGAAAAAGACAAGATATCTGGTGTTGCAATGACCTCAACCCAAGTAAAATAGGATTTTTGGACCTGAAGAGAGATGAGTAAAAACAAAGCATTTCAAACCTCAATAATTTCAAGTAAAGATTTAAAGAACAGTGGGTTAACTTTCCTCCACAACAACGTGAGATGAGTCAAACAGTAAAAGACTACATTCAGGAGTCATCAGGTATGTTTAGTTTTTCCATGACTGTATTTGTTTGACCCAGCTTGCTAACTACTGCTCACTTTTTGTCATCTGAAAAGTAAGGAAAATCCCTTCTTTTTTAAGTTAATGCTTGACCCACCAATTGTTCCATTTATGTCATTTCAGCACTCTTTAAACAAAATGCAGCCCACCTCTGATCCATAAATATACAAGCAGGGGTGGAAAGGTGCAGAAGAAAGCCTGGAATGTTTTTAATCTAAATACACACATTTTTATTAAGATTCTTGAATCATTTCCTGTTTAAATCATCACCTGTAGACCTGAACTGCTGCTGAGTAAACAATGCAAATGTCAAATGTATTTATATACCACAGTTACAACAGCAACTGCTGATCAAGGTGCTTCATGTGGTAGGAAAAACAGACTAAATACAACAATAAACCAGAACGACAGATATTGAACACTATAACAAAATATTTAGTGTACTCTTAGTTAAAAGCCAGCTCATAAAAAGGGGCAGGAAGACTATTTAATAGCCTAGGACCCCCCAAAGAAAAGGCCCTATCTCCCTGAGACTTCAGTTTCGTTCAAGGTATCACAAGACGGTTTTGATTGCTAGATCTCATGGATCTAGAAGGAGCATGAAGTGTTAAAAGCTCCGACAAATAAGCTGGGGCAAGACCATTCAAGGACTTAAAAACAAAGAATAACTTGAACTGGATCCTATGAAATACAGGAAGCCAGTGCAGGGACCTCAACACTGGACTGATACGCTCTCTCCGACCTTTTTGCGTCAGTAAGCGAACGGCTGCATTCTGAACCATCTGTGCTCTATATGAAATGAAGAGTTGAATTACCTGTTCAAAGACCTTCAGGGGGAGATAAGGTTTCACCTTAGAGCTTTGAAGGGGAAAAAAATGCTATCAGTACCTATTTAAATGTTTAATTTCTAATATAGCTTTAAAAACAAGCAGATGAGGCTCACTCAGAAAAGCACAGTCCACAGAGTTCTCAAAAACTCTCCTCCTGTGACCTTTTTAGAGATATCTGAAGTGGTCTTAATCAGCCAAAAATCTTGAAGGACCTTTAGAAAGCCTGTTGGCCAATTAATCAACATCCCTGAATAATCTTTTCAATAATATTCTTATTTAATTAATTTGACTGTATTATGCAAGCAATTTGAAGATTTAATCAACAACTGCACCTACCTGTAATTCCCATTTATGGATAGCAACAACATAATTTATCCTAGTCCAGATAATACGCTTACGAGTCAAAACATAATTTAAGGATATTGAAAACAGTTCATCAACCTATTAGTTAAAAATGTATTTTTTGGATATCCAAATTTAAATTACAGATAGATGGAATAGTATTTTCTTTTTACCTATCTGAAACAAGAGTTTCTACCAGTAACAACTGATTTATACCTATCTGATATTAAAGTTTATCCTAGTAAGAACTCACTTTCTGCTATTCACAATGTTAATTGCAGATAGGAAAAATGTTTTTTTTCTTTTGATTTTTTTTCTTTTGCCACTAGTGGCCTTTTCTTACTGTTGCTTGACAGGAACGAGGCAGAGAGAGAAGAGGGGGAAGACATGTGTCAAAGGTCTGGAGATCGGCAGTCGAACCCAGGATGGCCACATCAAGGAGAATAGCCTCCACATATGGGGTTCTCGCTCTAACGCTACGCTATGTAATGCCCAAGGATGAATCCATTTGTGGCTAGGTGGTGCTGCAACCCTAATACACATGAATGGGATATATGAGGTCATTTTTCCTAGGAAGAATTACATTTGAGATAGCTGAAATGTAGTAAGATTGCTGTTATGGATATCTGAAATTAAATTTTTTACTAGGTAAAAATTGATTGATAGATATCTGGAATACCGTATTCAGTCTGCCTATTAAATGTTAAAAGGGCTTGCCATACTTGACCTCTTTGCTGATTTTTTTCTTGATTAATAGTCTCCTTGATCGGACGGTCAGTTTAGATGAATGGCCATGTCTTTCTGAAAGAAATGGCGTAAAAACCGCTGGCAGCAAAACAACCCCAGTGCATGATGCCACCACCACCATGCTTGACAGTTTGTACTGTGCTGTGAAATTTTATTGATAAAAATATTTTGAAAAACAAGCATGCTTTTTCCTTCCAATTCGAAGTAAACAGGAAAAGAGTGCTTTTGTAAGACTTGTATTTCTGGCTCTTGTTGCATTTTTGCTCAGCTCTGACTAAACTTAACTGGGCTCTGATGCATTGTGTGGAGGTGTGAAACAGGACGCTGCGAGGTGCATGTGTGTGTTTGCATTTGTCATCGCCACCAGGAATACTTTATAACAACTGTTCAAAGTAACACAAGAAGTGGGAGGTGGGTGGGGGGGGGTGTTGGGGTCCCGTTAACACTAACTGCACCTCTTGAATTTAGAGACACGCTCGAGCGAGAGAGGGTGGCGTATTTTCGGTGTGGAAGAGAGCAGCTCAGGAGTGAGGTCAAGTGTGTGAGCAACAAGCGAGGAGAGAGGAGAGAGAGAGTGTGGGAGAGTTCGTCAGACTCTGGTGATGGTCGGGAGGCAAAAACACAAATGCTTTATTCTCAGACAGCTTTTGACTGAGATCCTTTAGGGAGAGAAGTGAAGAGATGCAGGGGGGCAACTGTTAACCTGAGACTCTTGTTTTATCACCAATCCCTTAATGAAGGCGGTGTTGTAATGGGCACTGTGAGTGAGCTGTGTGCGTCCAGTTTCCAAGCTTTTCTCTGCCCAACTGTACGAGGAGGAGCACCTGGTGCTGCAGCCTCAGGTGAGTACTTGTTTTTAATCTTATCACTGTGTGATCTGATGTTATCAAACGAGGGGACATCACATGTGTAGTCACGTTCTGCGATGTAAAAAAAACCCCACTGAGATAAAGTGGCTCCTCTGTTTTGGTTGCTGTGGAGATTCTGAGTTACCACAGAGCTCTCTGTACATTTCTGTGTTCACGTACACACATGAGTCAGTGTATATGTGTGTGTGTAAGATGGTGAGCTTGATTTGAGAACATGACGCACTCCCATCACATTCTGGTCCAGGATCCTCCTCTCCGGTTGGTGCTGAAGTGACATAATCTCAATCTCTGCCCACTGCTCTCTGCTCCGTGCAGGTGCTCTCACACCGTGTTGACACGCTCATTCAAAAGCAATTATTTACACACTGAAAGGAGCTCGGCAAGCACTCATACAGGTTAATTTGATTTGGCTGACAGTTTTTTTTCTATAAATACAGTGTAGCTGAACCCAGTCATTTCTCTCCCTTTTGTTCTTAACATTAATGACATGGGCATTAAAACTGAGGCAACAAGTAGAACAAGTCATTTCTAGCTGTGGGGAGCCTTTACCCCCAAAGGCCATACTTTCCTAAAAAACTTCATATATTAGCAAAAATACAGTTCCAGGCAGGAGTTTGAATCAGTGATCATCTTCGTAAATGGATAATTTAAATTCCAGGCTTTCAATCCCATTTTTTTCAACTTATCTGAGATCAAGCTTCAGGCGAAACAGGGACATCGATGGGTACCACATGATACTCCCCCAGGGCCTCCTCCCACTGGGATGTACCTATAAAACCACCAAAGAGAAGCGTCATCTCCTCTATTTATTGACAACCGCATACCCAAGATTGGGTTGCAGGATAAAATGTCCACGGCAACACTCTGCAGCTCCTTCTGGGGGATCCCAAGGTGTTCCCGGGCCAGAAAGGATGTGGACTACCATTTTCCTCTCCTCCCAGTAGGTTGTGTCCCAAACATGGGCGGTTCTAAACAGGGGCCAACAGTGGGCCAGTGCCCCTGTAGAACAGGTCTTGGCCCCTGTACTGATGAGATAATACTAAAGCAGCTTTTTGTCATGAAATGCACTGGAACAAAAAACATAGCTAATCGGTCCCTTGGACCAAATTCATTTTTTACCTTCACAGTTTTAATTTATAAATAAATTAAAAAATTAAGTTGCCGTATTGAAATAGTATCGCTGTTTTCATCTGCTAGATCAGGGGTCTGCAGCCTGCAACTTTGGAACCGTATATGGCTCTGTGACACACTTAATCAATTATACGGTGAAATATAAAGAACACTGGCCCCACCCTGGCCCCCCTGGTGAATTTGGTCTAGAACCGCCACTGGTCCCAAAACCTCTAAAGGGAGGTGTCTTCCCTTTCATTCATTGTCGGCCAAATTGGGGTTGCAAGGTAATGGGTCTGGGAGGGAAAATGAGGCGTCCCCTTCACAGCAACACTCTGCAGCTCCTTCTAGGGGATCCCAAGGTGTTCCAGGGCCAGAAGAGATATACAGTTCCTCCACTAAGTTCTGGATTTGTCCCAGGGTCTCCTCCCAATTGGATGAGCCTAATTCCTCTTATAGGAGGCGTTCAGGAGGTATCCTGATCAGAAAACAGCAGCAGCTTTATTACTAGTTCTCCCCAGACAATTTATGATGAGACCCTGAGGTTTCCAAAGCAGACACCGTTCTCTCCACGACTACACCTTGAGATCCTATCTATGAACACCACAAACGCAATCTGGGACAGGAGGTAGCCCTGGAAACAATAACGCAAAGCTCTTGGCTTTGGGTGTACAAGTACCCGATAGCATTAAAAGCAACCTAGGTACTCCTCCTGCAACCCCCACACGCCTTGGGGAACATTGTCATAAGCCTTCTCCAGATCCACAAAGAGCCCAAACTCTTATTGCCCCCTCAGGAGTTAAACGAGCCAATAGATCTGGACCACTATTTCACAGCCAGGATGAGATCCACACTTTCCCAGGCAAACTGAAAAGTTTAATCCTTCAATAGTAGGGAAACACAATACCCTGATAATACAGCATGCAACTCCAATGACATTTAAGAACAGGATCTAGGTACACATATTGGATTTTTATTATGGGTTTTGCGTAATCCACACATAATTATGCACATAATTATTCATACACCCCCACTAACATTTGGCTAAATGTCCTTTAGCAAGATTCAGACAAACCACACGCTTTTTGTAACCACTAACAACCTTCTGGCATGATTCTGACTCAATATTAGACCATTCTTCTTATCATAAATAGCAGAGTTTCTTTTAAAATGGTCAGTTTCCTATCACAGACTCTGCTTTTCAGCAGAGTTAATACATTTTCAATAAGGTTTAGGTCATTCTTGTTCCACAAGCCTGAACAATGTTAGGTTTGTGTAAAGTTAGGTGTAGATTTGTGTTACATATTTTGAACCTGAGGATACATAAGCTGTTGTTTGATAAATTACTATAAATAGAAGTCTTTAGTGCAGCAGGATGTGTCAATTGCCTTTGGAATTCAACCACACCTGGCTGGACATGGTGAGCATTTTTCAGTCAAGCAACCAAGAGACCCATGGTGACTCTGGAAGAGCAGCAGAGATCCACACCTCAGGTGGCAGAAGTTGTTGACATGGGAACTATTAGTTGTGCATCCAAATCTGTGCTTTGTGGAGAAGTGGCAAGCAAAAGGAAAAAAGTCACTTAGTTATAAACTAAAATTCACAGCAAACATGTGGAAGAAGGTGCTATGGTCAGATGAGACCAGCCTTTGGATCTAGATACAAAACTCTACAAAGGAGGGGAAAATGCACCATTCCCATGGTGACACTTGGTGGTGGCGGTATCATGCTGTGGGTATGTTTTTCTTTAGCAATAACAGGGAAGCTGGTTAGTTTTGAAGGGAAGATATAGATGGAGGGCAAACATGGAAGACAACCATTCGGACGCAGCAAAAGTCTAGAGACTGGGGCAGAGGTTCACCTTCCAGCAGGACAATGGTTCTGAATATACAGAGCTGCAATTGTCTAAATCACTTGTTCAGACATCAGTCTAAATGAGAAATGGTGGTAAGTTCTAAAAAAAACAATGTTCACAGATACTCTGAGTCCAATCTGCTATTTCAAGAATAACTTCCAAGCATTGTGGTATCTGGATGTACTTC
This sequence comes from Valencia hispanica, assembly GCA_963556495.2. Taxonomy (NCBI): domain Eukaryota; kingdom Metazoa; phylum Chordata; class Actinopteri; order Cyprinodontiformes; family Valenciidae; genus Valencia; species Valencia hispanica. Next base: position 15,371,599 of record OY747721.1, read on the forward strand.
TGGTAGAGACCAGGCCCCAATTATTGCACCACTTTTCACATGTTCCTACTAATTTACAGTTGTGCAGTACTTTCTGCTAATCTAATAGGTAATGTCTTGGCAAAATGCATTGGGGTTTGTGGTGGTAATGTGACAAGTTTTGAAAAACTTCTGAATCCTTATTCAAATCACTGTACATTTGAAAGCTGTCTGATTACTGTGAAATTCAGCAGCTTTTTCTCACCACGCCTCACCATATCCTGTTTTTTAGTGGGTCCAGCCTCTGAATAAAGCAGTGATTTAATCACACAGCTGCAATCCCTTGCCCTCTTTTTCCTCTGTCCTTCGCTACACCCTCTCCTCTCCCTTCCTTTTTTGCCTGCTCCCAAATGGTCCATCTCTGATACCACACCAGCTTCCCTTAACTAATGTGTTTTAGTATGGCTCTTCCATTCAGCAGGTGGGGCTTTTATTTCAATTTCCTTTTTATGTATAGCTAGTGAGGCCTGCTTCCTCTTCCTGCTTAAATGTGGAAACAGTGATTTCTCTGCCAGGTATGTTCTCATACAGGTTAATAAAAGTTGCACAAACCCATAGCCCAAAAGGTGCTTGAAATACTATTTAGCATGTAGGCAAAGCCATGTGTATACAACACTCTTCGGTAAATAACTCAGAATGCAATACTGTGAACATTTTTAGTCATACATAAATTATTTACTTTAGGCGGCGCAAGAGCTAGAAAGAGGAGGAGTAAAAAGTCGTCGAAGTCCAAAGAAACACTTGAAAACCTCAAAGAACTTCTGAGGCCAGATTATGTGGATTTCCAGAGAGTGTTTCTCCTTTAAACAGAAAAGATAATATATCAGGAAGGGTTTCCGCAATATAAACAGTTAGACTTGAAATCATACACATTTTCAGGGGCTTTAGGTTCTCGTTTCTCACAAAAAAACATCCACCATAAATAAAACATATATTTGACTCACCTACAATGGGTTACTCTACCAAGAAAAAAAAAGGACAGGACAAGGCACCATCACTCACTGAGCCAAAACTGTTACCTGGTATAAAAGGAAAAGTGCAAAAAAATCTTTAAAAAAGTTACATGTATTTAATGTTAACATTCAGCGCTGGGCACATTTATTGGTGCCTCTGTTGCAAAAAGCATTCACATAAATCAACCTTTTATTACAACTGCATATTCCCACACCAGAAACCTAAGAAAAAATCAAGACTAATCTGAGAACATTTAGTCGTTAGGAAGCACACAAATAGAAGAATAAAATGCACGAATAATGGCACTGTGCACAATTAAAAAGTAAGCACAAACAAAAATAGAGCAGATCCAGCTAAACAGAGTAGGATAATCTAAACAGATGCTTTTTCAATTGTGATCTAAAATCTGGAAAGGAATTGCAATTACAAAGACTTGAGGGTAGTGAACTCCATAACTGGGGAGCAGAGTAGCTAAAAGCTCTCCCTCCCATAGAAGTGAGATGCACAGTTACACATTCAAATCTGAGTGTGCTGCATTATTTTAAATAGTTGCACACAACTTTGGTCTTCTAATTTTCTCCTTAATGTACATATATTATTATTTTACACTTTCCTTGTGTGAATCTAAATGCCTCTGTCACTTTGCTGTTTTATATATATATATATATATATATATTCCCACCTGGCCACCCCGGTGGAGATTTTCTGGGGACGCCACTGGAGCGATGGGGTCAAATAAAACCCAGAGATTTGTAAGCTGGCCTCTGATTGGTTGTTGAGAGTTGAGGCTCCGCCCCCCGCCATCTCTCAAACACCGGCTGTTTCTCTCCGCAGCCAGTTGTCGCTCTCTGTCTGTTTAACGGTGACGGAGTAGTGACCGAGGCGCCCCCTTTGACCTGAAAACCTGAATTAAAAAGTGACAAAGTAAGATTTATTTACTGAAGCGGCGATACCAACATGGTGTTGAAGTCAGAAGATGGAGTTGGTGAGTTTCCAGACACGGCTTTATTGGTTTTAATGTTTCGCTAACCTAGTGGCTAAACAGGTTAGCTGGTTTAAACTAGTTTAACTTTACGTCCTGGGATAGCTGACGCCTCGTTTGTGTGTCCTAATATCACATCGTTAGGCGTGTTTTAGCTTTCAGTATCCTGCCAACGCAACAAGTCCCTCATCTGGCTCATGTATTAATGCTCTCTGCCACCCCTTTATAGACTGACACAAGGGATCTATTATTATTATTATCTGGATTGAGGCCAGCCCTCATGGGGGGTCTCTGTGCTTATTGTGCAGCAGCCCGTGTCTATGAGTCCAATCAATGCACCCGTTTATTGGTTGGATTGTCCTAAAAATACTCAGTTGACTTGACTGGATGTACTTTTGTGCTCCCTGTTTCCTAAGTTGGAGCCAGTCCAGAGAAGGAAGGAGACCAAACAGGAATAAATCTTAGATTATAAATCAGCCACCTGGTACAGCTGTGCGGTGGTGTTTTACTGTGAAAAACCGAGCTGCACTTGGACCATATATTCAGCTGCAGCCCTCTATAATATCAGGAAGATGGTTGAATCTGAGTTTAAAATTAAAGGAGAACTCATGAAGATCACCTAAACACCAGAACGATTATCTAAGATGATTTGTTTCGCATGAATCTTTAGTTTTCACAGAGGAAGATTAAATCTGATGAATATTTTAGCTTTTCCACACAGTTTCACCTCTTTATTTCCTATTATTGGTTATGCTAGCAAAATTGTTAACAGAACAGCAAACAATTTCATCTGAGAAAGATTAAAATAACTTAGCTAATTGTAGCCGGATCTTGCATGTTTGGTCAAAAATATAACGTAAAGGAGTCGTAACGTAGTATTATCTTGGATACCCACGCTCTATTATAGTCTTTCAGGGCCTTCTGAAAAAGAAAAGTGGAAAAAAATCAACACAGAGCTCCTCTGACCCTTATTTCTGAAGGCATTATTGTCTCGCGAGATCTGATGCGATATTTTGGCTGTCGTGGACGGGCATTGTAATAATGCAAATGAGGGGCGCGTTGATTGGTGGCAAGAAGGAGGGGGGTTGACACCGCAGGTAACGCTTCAGCATATCTAACCCATATCTACTACTCCTGCTAGCATTAGCCACATTAGCAGTTAGCTGCTGTTTGTTACACACAGCAGAGCAACTCACGTGTGCACTACGTTTCTGGTAGAAATGGTTTTAGCTGATTAAAATAAAACGCTGACACGAATATGTCTTCTTCATGCATCATTGCGTGAAGAAACTTTCTACATCTTTCATGGTGGAGTTCGTACTTCGAATCTGTGATGTGTCGGTTGCGAACGAACCGGCTCTAAGAGCTAACTCTTTAAAGTGAACGATTGGAGTCGGCTCGTCATGGGAGCCGTTTTTTAAATTTTTTATTCCCCCCCGCTTGTTTTGGTACATTTGGTACACATCGTTTTTGCTTAATTACACTTTAAGCAACAGAAAATCTGAGGAGCCGAAAGAGCCGGCTCTTTATGGTGAGTCAAGCCAAAAGAACAGGCTCTCCAATAAGAGCTGGAATTCCCTTCACTAGAATTCAGTAATGGCCGCGCTCGACTGAATATGAGGAGGAGAGGAGCAGGGCGGGCTTCCTGCAGCATAGGTAGGTCTGCGATGTCCATATATGCTATATCCTGCGCCGACTTGACGTCAAGTCGGCCAGAAATTAAACTCACGTATTTGAGTGCGCGTGCACGTGGGCTGGTTGACGAACCCAGGGGTAAACAAACGCTTCACTTTTAAATATCGGCTTCCCGGCCAGTGTATAATCGTTAGGCAATTATAACATAAATTTTTTCTCATGGAAAAATGAAAGTTACAGGTCATGACTCCTTTAAAAGTATAGAAAACTGAAATGCAATTTCACAAAAGATTGCCTGGATGCAAATTTTAACCTGCTGAGACCGGTTTTGTCCTTATTAAATGTTTCCTTTAACTATGAACTATAAGAACAAGTGTTGAGAATATGTTTTTCTGCCTCTAAAAAAAGTCTCGTTGCGCATTCCTTTGAGAAATTAAAGCCTTTAACGCTAACATTCCTGAACGCTTCCAGCATTCAGCAAATCCAGCATGTTCCTGGACACAAAGAGGTTATATAAACTCAAAAAGATACAACTTTGCCATTTAACCTTCCTGTTATCTCTTCTTCTTCTTCTCTCTTGGTCACATTAGGATGTTGTTGTTTTTTCTGTGTTCTGGCTCATATTTTCTCTCCCCTTTCCTTCGCTTCCGTTTCTCCAGTTCGTACTTACTGGACCTTTTTTAAGCCATAAGGCTGCATGAATGCAATCAGTAATCGGGGGCAGGATTACATCAATCTTTTGAGCCAGTTATCCTCCGGCCAGGGAACTCTAAAATGTACAATTATTCTCTTTTTTCAAATCCAGAATGGACAATTAATGCCTTGTGAACATTGCCTGACGGGAGCCTTTTTTTTTCTTTCCCCTCTGAAGCTACAGACGATTTTCTTATCACAAACAAACTCATTTGCCTCCGGTCTCGGGTCATGTTCTTTTATGTGAGCAAACACATGTGATGAGCTGAAACAGAAGAATCTAGTGTCTGTCCCTCGCTTGTTTCTTTACCATGAGTTGTTCTAAAGACAAATGGAAAGCAGTTGACGTGCCACTTGATGGATGGATAAAGGGAGGAAACGGGATGGACAGAAGGAGGAGGGAGAGAGATGGGAGTTTAAGGGTTTTCTCCCTTCACAGACTCTTAAAAAACAACCCCACCAAAAACGTTTGTCCTCATTTAGCTGCTGGCGGGCTGTCTTTCCTCTCCCGTCTCCTGTAATGAAGAGATTAGAGTGGCAGAGGGACTGGATTTAAGGACCACAGGACTGGGATTCATAAACTTGCTCCAGGCTGTTTTACTTTTGTACTGACTAACTGCTTTATGTTTAAACTGGTGACTAAATCCAATCCTGAGGTTTTTTGGGTTTCTATTTTTGACGAATTTTGGCTGAAGTGATTGTTCTGAGACCTTTTCAGAGCTGCGAGGGAGAAACCGAGCAGACGCGAGGCTTTTTTTTTTTCTGGTACGAACATCAAGATTATGACACAAATGTGTAGGTGTTCAGTGCGTCATCTTAACTTCTGCTTGAGAGGGTTTTTTTTTTTTTGTTGCAGAAACTTGAAACAGGATGAGTCTGTGTGCATGCGTCCGTTGTCACGTCTTCCTCTGAAAGCTTTGCGAAAGCAGCAAACCTCAGTTTAACGTACAGTAGCTGCTGATTGATTATGCGGCATATTTTAAAGGATGTGATTCATAACTCACTAACCACCAAGGGAGGGAAGGAGGATAGACGGTAAACGCATCCAGAGAAGCTGATTATCAATAGCTTTGCGACAATAAATGGGGGGTTTGCACATTGCAGAACAATGGAAACTTGATGCTTTGAAGAGCATCTGACTGAAGAGTTTTTAAAATGCATGTTATTTATGTAAGATGTGTCTGATTTGAGAAAAGGAGGATATAATTGTGCTTGATAAGCGGTCATAAACAATCTAACCTATTTCCTCTTGCATCAAACCGTCGGAGGAAGTGAGTAAATGCCAGTTTCAGTACCTCTCTTTTTACAATGCCATATTATTCTGGTGCTTAGGTTAATAATGAAAGCATCTCCGGCCTACTTCAACCCTCCTCTGGGTGATGGTGTGATTAGTTGGTGCGTCGCAGGGCGTATTCTTGCACTGGATCATATTCATGCTGATGTCAGTGGTGGGACAAGACTTTGTTGTGTGTTTTTTTTTTTTTTTTTTTTGGGGGGGGGGGGGGGGGGGTCTTAATTCAACACATCCATGCCTTACAGCCGTTAAGAGGTTCCTAGAACTGGTGCTGTACGTGTGTGACATGTTGATCGGATTCGCTTGAGGCAGAAATAATCAATCACTATGGATTTCAGAGGGAAAAAACACAAGAAAATAGCAGAATTTGCTCCAAAGCTTGACATTTCAAGCAAAAATATGAGTCAATGAATACTTCAAAAGTCGTTATCCCGAACTCCAAAGTGTCCCTAATTGGTTTTCTTACCATATAGAATAGGAATGTGTATTGGTAAAAATCTGGCTATTCAATATGTATTGCGATACTATGAGTAAGGCTATATATATTGTGATGTTTAAAACTTAATTTAACTGTAGAGAAACTGTCACAGCATTCTAAACACTCCAACCTGTTTCATACTTTAACACATACAGTTTTATTACTTCTAGTTGATCCACTGGAACAAAGATCGTGAAAACAGCCACAAACTAGCGATCATCGTTTTAATTTTACTACAAAAATTACTGCCATCATTAATGGTTCCATTCAAATTCTAAAACATAAAAATTTATACATTGCTTTTGAATATTGATAGAATATCGGGACATAAAATATTGCGATTATATCAGTGTATCGATATTTTCTTACATCCCTAATATAGACAGAGATTTCAAGAGAAGCGGCAAAAACAAACGAGGTAGATTAGCAGTGCTTGACGACAACTGTTGGCGTCATCCAGGACCGTGGAATATAATCTCTGCTGCCTCGGATATTAAACTGTTAGCACGTCAGTCAGAGGCCTCTTCAGATTTGTTACAAGACGGACTGCTGCTGGAGATCCTTCCTGCCCACAGCATCAGCATCCACATTGACTCTTTGAAGATACTTAGTTGATATGAGTTACGACAACATTTAAATTCCCTTTAGGATAAATAGGGGTACTTTTAAATTGAATATCACACTATTTTGTACACAGAAGGGTTCCAGTGGGGAAAAAAAGCTGTTTCCAGAGCAGTAGTGATATTATTTGTCATACGTGATTTGTAGGTTTTAATTAATATACAAATATTTGACCAGAAATCCCAGTTTTTGCAGGAAGCAGCCGGCTTTAAAGGCTTCCAAGATGCAACAAAAGTTTCTTTAAAGCGTTTTAGTCTAGTTTGTCTGACTAAAAAACTGATAATGTATGTAGTTCATGCATGTGAAATGGAGCTGATGTACTAAAGTGACCCTGATTCGTGCATTAGTCTTGATAAAGCTTGTTTCTGCAGAGCTCTGAGCAACATTCTCATGTTGGCAAAGTGAAATGAACAATGTGAACTGATTTAAATCCCTCAGCAGGATTCCTCTAATGAGGCTGACAGACAGCAGCAGCAGCACAGCTTGATCTGTCCTCCATGACCGTTTGTTACTCCACCTAAATTGTGCTCATTCTCTGCTTTTATTTACTTGGCCTATACCAACCATATATGCATAAAAAAAAAAAGCCATTTAGAACATTGATAATGCAACTTCCTGAAATAACAAAGGAAGTACTGGTTACCGTGTCTGTGTAGAAAATTGCAAATGTTAGTGGTAACTAACACCACAATCTTATTTTCCCACCTGTTATCGACCGTCTTTCTTTTTCTTCTTGCGTAAATTTTCTTGAGAAAAACCAAAAGACTGTTTCTGACAGGTCTGCGTTCGCCTATTTATCGTCGCTCTGGAGATATGTTGTGTGTACATGAATTTCTGTTCTATCAGAGTACCCGCTCTGTACAGTTATGGGTGTGTTTTCCATGCAGGGAGGAAGCCAACACCGTAATTTGAGTTTGGGACATACAGTAGATTATAAAGTCTTGTGTGAAATTGCCATACTTATTTTGTTCGAGCTTTTGGTTTTGGTATTTTACATGCTGAAAGTGTCCTCCTTAACAGTCCATACCAGGGGTCTGCAACCTTTACAATCCCATGAGCCATTTTTGCCCTCAGTCCAACTAAATGAAACTCGTTTCGAGCTGCGAATGCTATGACCTTTTGAAATAAAACAACTTATAATTTCTGATATAGATCTACCTAAGGAAATGTGTTCTTTTATTTCAAGAGCCCCCATTATATTTCTATTTTATAATAAAGAGAAACATACAAGTTTTGCAGAGAGGATGGACACATTATTTGAGATGTTGATATTGATGGAAAATTATGTAAAAAAAAATAAAAAATCAGTTTCCAATTTCATGACAAGAAAAATACAGGTACGTCTCTACTTATGTTATGTACGTTTTTTAAATAACCTTTTAAGAAGGTTATGAACATACTTTCATTAAGCCTACATTTCTGTATTTAAGATTTTTTTTAATGGGCTGATGTAATATTTAATCTTAAATGTCATGTTTTAATCAACTGTATGCAGAAAATTATCAAAATTAATAGAAAGGCTTGAAAATATCAGTCTGTGTAAAGTAATCTTTAGTCAATTTCACTTGGAGTTTCTGACATAAATGAACTTTTCAATAATTTTCTAATTTATCAAGATTCACCTGTATATTTAGAAAACGAAGATGTTGCTGCTAACATGACACACAAGAACAAAGACGCTTCTTTCACAACTAAAGTCAATGCGGAACGGGATTTTTCCTGCTGTTCCTTGAAATATTAAATGAAGGTGCCTGAGATTATTAGACAACAATGTCTATATGATCGACTTCTAATAAAGTACACACTATAAACTAATTTATAGTAGAAAATCAACAATCAAATGAAATGAATTTTTTATTTTTTTATTATTGTAGCTTTTGTACTTCTTTTACATAAATAGCTACTCAATAGTCTTAACACTCAGTAAACCTGCCACACTAAAGTAATTCTATTTATGTTAAATAACAAAAAATAATACATACATGCTGGACATTTATATACTTTTCTATAACTTATTTCTGGTCAGTATTGTTTATAGTATATTTTTATTGTTTGTAGTGTTACTTTTGTTGTTGCACCGTGTTTCCGAGAGGACAGTAATTTTAGTTATGTTGTATGTCACATATGGCATAAACGACAATAAAGCTGACTTTGACAATGTAATTTATTTGTTTGACAAAACTTTTAAACTGATTGGAACTGAGGGATTAATTGGAACGTATGTGTGCTATATAAATAAACTGAATTGAAATTATGGTCAGCTGAACATTTAGAAAATCTGGTGCAGTTGGTACATTTCTAATCCATAAAAATAAATATAAAAAAAAAACTTTCATTTAAGTCTTTTAGCCCACAATTAGCTGCCTGGTTTTATTGCTTTCAGCATCACTAACTTGTGCGGAAAGGTCCGGTGGCTCCACGAGCTCTGATAAAAGCGTTTTATTGTTCTAGGCTAATATTTGTTCAGGTCAGATTAGAGCACCTTCTATCCGTCCTATAAAACAGCTCAGAGGGAAGCTGACATGTCAGTCCTTTTATTATCTCCCTTTTTGGTCCTTAATCATTGCGTTTCTCCCTCCATCTATTAGATTGTTGTAATTGTAGTCAAAATATATAATTTCAGCTTCATATTTGAGCTTGATTCCATCTTCCCTTTGGTATCTGTGTGGTAAAGGGTGGTGTAATCTGATGGAGCCAAGATTGGGTTGCCATAGTGAGCCTGAGCGGTGGGACTCTCGGGTCTCCATTCTTCTGTTGTATTAGTGTGTGTGTGTGCTGTAATTCTATTGTGTGTTAGATGAGGGAATATTTGATCTTTGTGTCTGAGTGTTGCGTGCGTTTCTGTTTCCCCCAGTGCCTGATGACCTGAGTCCAGAGGAGCGACAGGAGCTGGAGAGCATCCGCCGCAGAAAACAGGAGCTGCTGCAGGACATACAAGTAAGACTCTCTTAAAGACTGCTGGTAGCTGACGAGCTGCTCCTTCTGCTCTCGTTTCTCCTAATAGTTTCTCAAACTGTAACTTGACATAATTTAGGGCCTTTGTTAGTCATTGAATCACTTATTTTTGCTTAGAGATTTGTGTCCGCTCTTGTTGCATTCAAGAACCATTATGTATGATGAATGTGTCAATAATAGTGTAAGGGGTTTGGTTGGTGATATTTCTTACCATGTTTGTAAAGCTCAAAAATCATTGTTGTTTTAGTGCTATTAACATGAACATACAGTGGGGTTAAAAAGTATTTAGTCAGCCACCAATTGTGCAAGTTCTCCCAAATAAAAAGATGAGAGAGGCCTGTAATTTTCATCATAGGTATACCTCCTATCCTCCATAATATGGAGGACTAAGGGGTTCATTGGAAAGGCAATACAGCATTTTGACGATAAGTGCTTAATTGCAAATTAAAAATGTAGATTGCTAAGTATAATTTCACATTTCAAAATTAATCCATACAAAAAAGGACAAATTTGAAAAGCATTTTGTAATTACACATTTTAAATTGAAGTACTAAAGAGGAATTGCAAAATGTATTTATTATTTGATTATTAAATACTGTGATTTGAAAATGTTGTTCAAATCCTATTTCAAAATGGAGAATTAAATAACACAATTTATACATGAGATTGTAAATATCTTTCCTTTTCATACATTTAAAAAAGTTATTCTCTTTTCTACATCCGTTTTCTCTTTCCGGCTCTCATTTTCAAATCCTTTTTGCAATAGCATTTGCTAAATGCTTTACCCTCTCCTTTTAGCAATCAAGTGACCCTCCTGGTCCCTGAGCACACTGAAAACCAAGTTCAACCAATCACAGCTGCTCCTCGAATGTAACCAGCCCTCTCATTGGTTAGACATGAGCTGTGCAGCTCGACAAGGTCCACCCAAATGTGGAAAATAAGTTTTTGGTCAATAAAAAAAACAATTTGTCACATTAAAACCTTCATCTTAACTATTTTGTTTGGGTGAATTTAATGTGACATACCAGCACATCGTAATAAAGAACTGATGCATGTTTTTCATTATATGGACTGTGTAGCATGCATTTTACTCTGATGCCCCTAAATAAAATCCAGTACACCCAGTTGCCTTCAGAAGTCACCTTATCGGCGATCCGACTCCATCTGTGTGTAATTCAATCTCACTGTGAATCCAGGTGTTCTGTGAAGGCCTCGGAGGTTTACTGGAGAACATTAGGGAACATCATGAAGCTAGGCTCAAGGGGCTGGAATCCTGCAGGTTTAAGATGCGTCCTTGATCCAACACAGCTTATCCAAATGGATGAATTACTTCCTCAACTGTCTTCAAGTTCTCCAGAGGCCTGGTAATGGTAATGAACCAATAATTTTATTCAGGTGTGTGGACTCAGGATGACATCTAAAACAGTGAGGCACCACTGCTTTAGAGCAAAGCAGATTCAATGTGTTAGAATGGCCTAGTCAAAGCCCAGATCTAAATCCAATTGAGAATCTGTGGCAACACTTGAAGTTTGACGTTTTAAATACTTTCCATCCAATCTGAGTTTGAGCTGTTTTGTTAAGAATGGTGAAATTCTCTCTATGGTCAAAGCTGGTGGAGACATTTCTGAAGACTTGCAGCTGTGACAGCAAATTTGTCAGATTTTTGTTTGTAAAAATTGTGAAAACCATCTATCTTTTTTTTTCCTTCTTCTTCCACTTTAAATTCATATGTTAACTTTGGGCTGACTTTACTTTCTAGTTGGGGGAGGTGGGGGAATGGAGATACAAAAGAAAAAAGGGAACATCAGTAGACACAAATTAGATCAGACTACTTCATATAATTAAAAAAACCCATCTTGATAGCCACAGGTATCAAAGAAAGAAGGGGAGGACTTGCACATGCATCAAAACCAAGAGAATGTGTCGTAAATAATAAAAAGCTCCTTTAAAAAAAAAGTTACATTCTAATGTTAAAGTTAGAGAGCATGTCTGCCTTCTGAAAGGGGTTTAATATGAGAGGAGGCTATTTACTTTTTAAAAACCCTATGCATGAGAAGAAAGGGCATTATTTAGAAGTAAGATTTATAGTTGTTGCCTCCATGAACATTTATAACCATGTTGACTATCGTCAAACCTTTGTATACTAAATTTACAGAGGAATTGTTTGTAAAATAGAAGCGAAAATTAACCCGCTTTCTATTTCATTTCTAAAACCAGAAGGTTGCAGCTGTTTGCATTTTCGTCTCCTCCCCGTGTCCTTGAGTAGAACTGGACCTTCACGTCTAGACCAGTGTGTCTGGGGAGGTGTTTGTTGGGTTGATGGTGGGGGTTAAGCGTTATGATCACCAGAGTGTTGCTCTACACAGTCGAGACGGATGATCCTCTTTTGTTCGGGGATTGGGGGACCCCCACATGTATAGACTGTTTAGGCTTTACCGCTTAGGCTCTCTTTTACTGTCTGAAATAAACTAGCAGTACTTCCTGTTTACCTTGTTTTTAAAAAGGCAAGGACATCAATAGTGATACAGTGCTGTAAAAAACTATTTCCTCCCTCTCAAAAAAATTTTGTTTTGTTGATATCCCCTAAACCTTAAAACTGGTTCTGCCACTCTTTGATGCAACAACTGCTATCAAGTGCTTCTAATTAGCACCGAGTCTTTTACATCACTGTCAAGGCATTTTGTTGTAGTCTTTCTTTCTTTGCAGAATTGTTTTAATTAGGCAACATTTGAGGATTTTTGTACAGGGTTTAAGGTCACACCATAGCTATATTTTGATTTAAGCCAAGGCACGGACTAGGACAGCTTCAGACCTCAAACCTTCTAGCTGCCATTAATTATTAGGACCAAAAGCGACGATACACATTGTTTCCAGAGACCCATCTCTGTTGGACATGGTTTTCTTATTTTAAATGACAAAATGATTACTCACTGACATCTTGAACTGTTTAGCATGTTTGGTTAGCGACTAGTGCAGCTAGCATTAACATTTGTAGTTGAGCAATTACATGTTAGGGTCTATTTGATGAGCTGCAGTGACGATGAAATTATTTCATGCAACACTGCAGCACAGAAACCTCTAAATAAATAACAAATGAGTAAATATGAACATAAATATAGTTTTAACATATTTTAGCTTCACATTTTAGCCAATAGAATTTTTTGCATTTATTTATGTTTTAAATTTTTTTGCTTATTTCTCTACTGTGCATGTAATTATAAAAGGTATTTATTTCACTGAAACAAAAATATTGGATTTTTATTTATTTATTACATTTGGACATTTTAGCCCACGAAAAGACCATTATTTATATATTTCACTTTTTTAAAATAAGAACATATACAAAAATATAAATGTTTTTTCTTTTTTTTTATTACATTGAGGCACTTTAGCCCACGACGAGCCTTATTAATCAATAATCTATTTTTAAATAGTTTGTGTCCCATTTAGGTAGCTGCATAAAAAGAGAGCCTGGAAAAGTAAACTTGAACAATATTAGCTCTGGGACAATTGAAGGTTTTATTGTCTCGTAGTCTTAAGAGATAAAATGTGCAGTAATTAAAGCCAGAAAGAGGCAGGTTTATTTGTGTATCGTAATTCATACACAATGTTACTCAAATGGCCTAACAGGAAAATAAAGGAACATGGGTAAAGAAAACTACAACAAAATTAAGAACTGCATTAAAAGAAAAAATATTTAAGCAATAAATAAAAGCTTTTTACAACCAGGTCTATTTATTTAACGGGTATCAAAAGGTTTTGATTGCAGACTTGATGTTGAATTCAGTTTTAGGTTAGAAAATGTTCTTTTAGATCTTCTACCAGTGGTTTCTGCTAGGAAAAAGTCTGTGAATATGTGAGAGAGGCATTAATACTTGTAAAGAATAACAAAGTTCCTCCTTCCTGCCATCCGGGAAGCATCAAATTAAGCAAAACAAATTAAAAACCTGAAAAAGATTTGATAAGTGGATCTAGAACAAAGTTTTGTGTGATTTTGAAGTGGATGTTCTCTATCTTCACAAAGATCTCCACAGCCTGCAGGCGGTGATGCTGGGCAAACTGATGAATGTCTTTTGGTTCTCCTTAGCCCCGCCCACTTTTACCCCGAAGGACGGCTAGGTTATGAATATATACAGTCAATGGTTATGAACCATGAAATATTGCAATAATGCAGAGAGAGGTCATAGTTTGTTTCTGGGAATCACACATGCGTGGAGGAAATTGTATTTAATGTCGGTGAAGATGATGTGGTTTTGTTTTCAGATTCCCTCAATGGGAGATATGAATGTTTTTATTATAAGACAGCAGAGCCCTTCTTCTGTTTCTGTTCTTCATTCATCTGCACCATTTAATTTGATGATTTTTTTTTTCCACACAAAAAAGAATGAGGAAGAAAATAGGAGTATTAAAATGTTTTTCCATGTTTTAAATTTTCTCTAAATAGTGTTTTTTTTCCTCCCTCCCTCCCTCATATCTTTCCTTCCTTCCCTCTCTGTATCCTTTGTTTTTGTTCCATCCTTTTGTCATATTTTATTTCTGTCTATTTCTACTTTTTTCCATTCTCTCCTCCTTTTCTCTCTCATGGCCTTACTACTTTCTTCTATCCTTCTTTCCTTCCTTCCTTGTGCCCTTTTTTCCATTCTTCTGTTTTGCTTCTTTGCCCTATTTTCCTTTCTTTATTCTTTCCTTTCTTGTATCCCTTTTTCTTGTCCTTACCTCATTCCTTGTGTCCTACTTCCCTGTTTTTATTTCCTCCAATCCTTTCTGATCTTCCTTCCTTCGTCTCCTTATGTCCATCCTTTGTTCCATCCTTCCTTGTGTCCTACCTCTCTTCCTTTTTTTTGTTGTTCTCTCTCTATCCTCGTTTTTGCCCTGAAGCCCTTTTTCAGTCGTCTTTGATTCTTTCTTTAGGCAAGGCAATTTTTTTTGTATAGCACACTTTCAACAGCAGGGTAATTCAAGGTGCTTTAGATGATTTGGTGATTTAAAAAAAAACCACATGGAATATAACAATGGAAATTAAAAGTAAAAGAAACACACATTACACATGATGCACAAGAGAGCATGAACACATTTCATACATATGACATCAAGCATTTACTCAAAGGCAATTCTAAACAATTGGGTTTTTAGTCTCGATTTAAAGCAGTTCAGAGTTTCAGCAGCTCTACACTCGTCAGGAAGTCTGTTCCAGATAAGGAGAGCATAGAAACTGAAAGCTGCTTCTCCATGTTTAGTTCTGAGTCTAGGGATGTTTAGTAGGCTAGAGTTGGAGGACCCGAGTGGTCTTGGTGGTTGGTACCATGACAACAGGTCTTCAACATATTTTGGTGCTAACCCATGTAATGATTTATAAACTAGTAAAAGTATTTTAAAGTCTATTCTCTGAGCTACAGGGAGCCAGTGTAAGGACTTTAGAACTGGGGTGATGTGCTCTACTTTCCTGGTTCTAGTGAGGACGCGAGCGGCAGCGTTCTGGATCAGCTGCAGCTGTCTTATTGACTTTTTAGGCAGACCTGTGAAGATGCTGTTGCAGTAATCAATCCGACTAAAGATAAACGCATGGATGAGTTTTTCTAGGTCTTGTTGCAAAATCAGTCCTTTAATCCTAGAGATGTTCTTCAGGTGATAGAACGCTGACCTTGTTATTGCCTTTATGTGACCCTGGAGGTTCAGGTCTGAGTCCATTACTACACCTAGGTTTCGAACCTGATCAGTAGTTTCTAGCTGTATTAATTGAAGCTGTGTGCTGACTCTTGATCGTTCCTCCTTGGGTCCAAAAATAATCACTTCAGTTTTGTTTCTATTCGGCTGGAGAAAGTCATGGCACATCCATCCATTTATTTGGTCAATGCATTGATTTAGGGTTTGAATGGGTTCAGAGTCACCTGGTGACATTGTAATGTAGAGCTGAGTGTCATCTGCGTAGTTATGGTAGCTAATGTTATTGGTTGCTATAATCTTGCCTAGTGGGAGCATGTAGATATTAAATAAGAGGGGCCCCAGGATGGAGCCCTGGGGCACCCCACATGTGATTTCTGTTCGTTCTGATGAAAAGTTTCCTATTGAAACATAGAAGTCCCTGTTCTTTAGGTAAGACTCAAACCAGCCAAGTAGTGTACCAGAGAGACCGACCCAGCTCTCCAGTCGTTCCAATAAAATATCATGATCAATAGTGTCAAATGCTGCACTGAGGTCCAACAGAACCAGCACTGTGGTTCTTCCACAGTCTGTATTTATGCGGATGTCATTAAATACTTTGACGAGGACAGTCTCGGTGCTGTGGTGAGCGCGGAAACCAGACTGAAAAGCATCAAAACGGTTTGTCATTGTTATGAAGCCATTTTACTGCTGAAACACAGCTTTTTCAATAATCTTACTGATGAATGGGAGATTAGAGATTGGCCTGTAGTTCTGCATTAACGTGTTGTCCAGATTTTTCTTCTTTAGCAGTGGTTTAATAACTGCTGTTTTTAAAGCCTGAGGGAAGACACCTGATAGCAGTGATGAGTTCACTATTTGAACAAGATCAGAACCAACAACAGGAAGAACCTTCTTTAGAAAAGCTGTGGGTAGGATATCAAGACAGCAGGAGGAGGAGCTTAATTGGATAATGATTTTTTTCAAGGCTGTTCTGGTTTAATTCGTGGAATTCAGACATTATCTCTAGATTGTTGGGATGGCACTGGTTGTGGGTTCGATATTGAGGTACAGATTGACCATCTAATTGTTAGAATCTTTTCAGTGAAAAAGCTGTCAAATTCATTGCAGGCCCTGGTAGAATTTAGTTCAGGGGCTACTGTCACTAAAGGATTAGTTAGTCTTTCCACTGTTGCAAATAGAGTCCGTGCATTATTAATGTTTCTGTTGATGATTTCAGAAAAGAACGATTCCCTAGCATCTTTTATAGTTAGCTGATATCTATTCAGTCTCTCGTTATAGATCTCACAGTGAACCTGGAGTCGAGTTTTCCGCCATTTTCTCTCGGCTCGTCGACACTCTCTTTTTTCACTACGTACCAGTGGATTACTTGTCCACTGAGACTTTTTTCTACCTGAGACTACTTTCACTTTAGTTGGAGCAATGGAATCCATGATGTCTGAGATTTTCGCAAGGAAATTATCTACCAACTTATTTACATGCTGGATCAGTCCGAAGTTGTGGAGAGTATCATCTAATGTTTTTGCTTGTCTATCTTGGGGGTTGTCGGTATGGATGTTAAAGTCCCCCACGATGATTAGTTGGTCATAGTCGATACATATTACAGAAAGAAGGTCATTGAAATCATTAAAGAAGTTAAAGTTAAGTTTTGGTGGTTTATATAAACTTAGAAATAACGCTTTGTTAGGCTCATTTATCTGGGTGGCTAGGTATTCAAAAGAATCAAACGTGCCCAGAGTTACCTTTTTTAAAGTTCATTGAGTTGTGAAAGATGGTTGCTACACCTCCACCTCGTCTGTGTTTTCTGTTCTCGCTTAAGAAATTGTAATTTGGAGGACTAGATTATATTAATGAAGTTGTTTCGTTATTTTCATCTAGCCAAGTTTCTGATTAAAAAAAGGGCGTGTAAATTATGCTCAGTGATGAAGTCACTGATAAGAAAAGATTTCCCGGATAGAGATCTAATGTTTAATAAAGCTAACTTAAGTATTGTGATGATGGGCAGCTGAACCTTCTGACAGGTTATCAATTTGAGATTTTGTTTAATATGAGAGCGTGTGGTTAACGGTTTATGTTTCCTGCTGCTGATAATCACTGATATAGCCTCAGGGGTGCCGGGTGAATTCTGGGAGACGGTAGGGGTGGATTTATTGCCCGGTTCCCTCAAATATCTGTAATAATCAGTGGGGGGAAGCTCCCAGGCTTATTGACACTAGTCCCAGGCGTTTGGTGTAGTCTAAGTTTAGGTGTTAATTGTGTCCCAAATTTGATTTGCTCGTTCAGTCTGTCTGTAAAGTTTCTAAATGGAGACTCATTTGATGTGGTTTAGTCACAGGAAGATGAAGACTTAATCTCTGAAGGTTGTTTATCTGTTCGGTCCTGTGGTGTCATCATGACTTGCTGTTTTTGTTCTCTGAAATCCATGGGCGCCTCAAGGTCAGCTTTTGGGAGCAAGTGTTTTGCTTTCTGATTATGATAAGAAAAAATGTTTGCTGCTAAGAGCCTTACTCTGGCCTTGTTCAGATAACGCATCCCTTCTTTGAACAGATGATTAGCACTTCCAAATACGTTGAAATTATTAATAAATGTGAACGACTTCTCAGCTGATTGTTTCTTCAACCATTTATGGAGCATGCGGAGTCTGCTAAATCTTTCATCATTCCCTTCAGGGACTGGTCCGCTGATGAGGATGTTTACGTTAAGTCCATCAAGTCTCTGTAGGAGATCAGAAAAGTCTCTCTTCAGAATCTCTGATTGTCTCATCGCGATATCTGCTAATCCAGCGTGAATGACGAGCTTTTCCAAAGCAGGATGTTGGTCCAAGATTTTAGGGATTTTTTCTGATATTTCTCTCACTGTATTTTTGTAGCAGCTATAAACTTTGGTATTCTTGCTACAAAAAGCCTCAATTCCATTAATTGATCCGTCTTGTATGATAACAGTCTTTGCTGGGGGCTCTCTTACTTTATGTGTCAGTTTGATCCGGCTGGGTTTCTCCTGGTGGCTTTGACTGGTCCCGGGGGATGAGTCATCTTTCTGGGAACTCAGGGCTGCGAATCTGTTTTTCAGCAGGATTCCAGGTGGAGAAATATCTCTTGTTTTTGGCTGAAACCTCTTTTGTTTACTTTTAGAAGAAGCGGCAGTTCTGGGTTCAGAGGTTTCTCTGTGCCGGAGTTTCTTTTGTTTTTTTCTTCCTCGGAGAACAGGCTGGGGTTGATGATTCCGTGCGTTTTAATGCTGGCCAGTTTTCATTATAGTGCGGAGTTCTGCCGCTCAGACGCCTGTAGGGAGTCTCTGTGACACGGTTAGACCGATGTAACACCGGGCTGATAGGCTGTACCCTGTTTGTATTCAACGGTAAAGTTGTGTCATTTTGTCCATAATCAGCGTGAAGATCAAAATTAATTTCCAGACGACGTAGCTTCGTTTCAATGACCTCAATTCTGTGGAGCAGTTTTTCAAAATCCTCAGCTGAGCAAAAAACCATGTTGATAAGTCCATAAAAAAGTAATCCAAGAAGAGATCTGGTCTAATACAGAAACTCCAGGGGCTGGGTAGATAAAGTAACTAAGAAAAAGTTAAGAAAAGAAAATAAGAAAAGCAAACAGAAAATAAAATAAAGTGAATGGATCTGGAGAGAGACAGAGAGCAGCTGCTCCTCCTTCAGCAGTGTCCACGGAGACTTATTTCTACCTGAGACTACTTTGACTTTAGTTGGAGCAATGGAATCCATGATGTCTGAGATTTTCGCAAGGAAATTATCTACCAACTTATTTACTGAGTTTGAGTTGGGAGATGAGGGGGATGTGGTGGTAGGGTAAATACGTTTAAAGGTTTCTACTGAACTGTCCCCTAGAAAACACTTTTTTTATAGTGGTCTTACTGTGGCTGGATAATTTAGCAGAGATGGTACTTTCAAAGAAAATACAGAAATGGTCAGATAATGCAATATTAATTACAGAGATGTTGGAAATATTTTAACCTTTGCTGATAATTAAGTCCAGAGTGTATCCTTTATTGTGTGTTGGTTGTTTGACATGCTGGATCAGGCCGAAGTTGTGGAGAGTATCATCTAATGTTTTTGCTTGTCTATCTTGGGGGTTGTCGGTATGGATGTTAAAATCCCCCACAATGATTGGTTGGTCAGAGTCGATACATATTACAGAAAGAAGGTCATTGAAATCATTAAAGAAGTTAGGGTTAAGTTTTGGTGGTTTAAATAAACTTAGAAATAAAGCTTTGTTAGGCTCTTTAATTTCTTCCTTCATGTTTCTCGTTTTCCCAGGTTCCATATTTTAATCCTGCCCTCTTTAAAAAAATATGTGCTATAAATTTATGCTAAACTTCAACATTTTAAAATGAACATAAAGGAAAGAGAACCCTGGGAAATTGAGTCTGATATTTGTGAATGAAAAAAAGCAGTGTAGAAACCCTGTAGTCCTGTTTTTTTTTTTTTTTTTTTGTTTTTTGCTGGCTCAATGTTTCTCCATCTGCTTCCCTCCTTTCATAACCTCCGACTAGCCTGGGCGGCTCCACTAAGCCAGTCGGGTCTTTGATCCCACATATTCCTGTATTCTCCCTTTGAGGGTGTCTGGGAGGTGGGGAAGGGGTAGACTGATAAATCTGGATCAAGAAGAGAAGTGGAAACCGGGGCAGAGGTGGTGAGGGATGACCCCAGAACAGGTGCTACAGATCCCAGAGAGGACTCTCTGTTTCACTCCTGCTGAGAGGAGGAATGACTGCCGGGGCGGGAGTGAATCACGGCTGCAGTTTTTCAGGAGTTTTAGTGGGTTGTCACTTGAGTGGGAGGGGCTGCTCGTGATGTGCTGGTCACTGAGTTGTTCCTGAAATAAAACAAACGTGCAATCTTTTCTGATGGTGACATTAAAGCACCTATAGTGTGTTAAATTATAAAGGTATTTTAATTTATTTAGTGTGAACAAACGTTCCCCTCTATTCCTTTGTTTTAATCCTCCTCTTTCCTCTGTCTGCTCCCAGAGACTGAAGGATGAGATAGCAGAGGTGACCAATGAGATTGAAAACCTGGGCCTGACTGAAGAGAGGTAAAGTGTCTCTCAAATACCATTTCTGTGCGTAGGCAGCGCCTCTCCACTCAGCCTTTGTTTTGCTTCAGATTCGTAGAGACAAAAAAAACTGGTCTACATCATCTTCCTGCTTTAATGTTGCATAGAAAACATGGCTAAAACCAGATCAATGAATGGGTAAAACCAGATATTTGAGTTAATAATGCAGAACTAAACTGAGTGTGTTATTTTAGTAATGCTGAAAGCATTTTTGCTTGATTTGATTGCAGGAAAAGCATGCAGAGGAACAAACAGATGGCCATAGGCCGAAAGAAGTTCAACATGGACCCCATAAAGGTGATCCTGGTCTTTATTTACCAAATAATTATGAACATTTACATTTTCATTTGATGCAGTTATTTCAATCCACACGGAAATATATTATATGCATGATGTGATTCCATTTGAATGTGAAAATACTTCATTTATCCAAAAGGGAAATAAAATATTGTCAGAACTCATTTCAAATATCTTCAGAGTCATTGTGGATGGTGATGCTGTGGGCAGGAAAGATCTCTGGTAACAGTCAGTCTTGCAACAAATCTGAAGAGACCTCTGACTGAAGGCTTTATGACAGTCCTATGACTAACGGCTCAATTTCTGGGCAGCAGAAACTATATGCCACAGCAGCACCATCTGCTGTTTGAGAGCACTGCTAATCCACCTCCTTTGCTTTTGCCGCTTCTCTTCGAATCTCTGCCGTACGGTTAGAAAACCTGCCAGAGAGACGTTGGGAGTCTAGGATGTGATGCTTTTCCATTGTGATCGATGGAGCTGGATCACCTGCAGCTTTGTCATAACAGAATAAATTTAAGCCTGTTTTAACGACTCATAGGCCATAAATTAGAGTGCTTTAAGACATGCTGAGGAAAAGATATAATGATAATCTTCCCAAGAGATAAAAATTCTATGTGGAGTCATATTTTATTTCGGTAAGATGAAATGTTTTTTTTTCTTTAGTAATTAAAAAAGTTAAACTAATACAAGCCCAGTTCCCTTTCTCTGTGGCTGACATTGTTTCTGGCTCAGCCAGAGTTTCTGTCTGTGGTGACTCTCCACGCTTTGAGAATTTCCTCCAAACTCTGGGAAGGGCTTTGCTTCACAACCCTTTCAAGGCTGCTGCCATTCCTCTTGCTTGTTACTTTATCTACCAGTTTTTCCTTCCACTCAATTGTCTGTTTACAGCACTCTGAGGTCAGCACTCTTCCCTATCATGTAGGAGGCTGTGAAACAAATAGCATTTCTATAATAAAAATTATGTTGTTTGTCTTGTGAAATTTTTCTAAGAAACAGAAATTACCAAATGAAATATATCACTGTGTTCAATGAATCTGAATTGCATTCTTTTACTGAATTGTTGAAATGAATTGACTTAGTTTTATTCTTACATTGGAGCAAAATAACAAGAGGAGTGGATTTGTTTTAATTAAAGAGGGGGTGGCACTTTTTTTTCTTCAGGCAGACAGAACAATTCTATGGTACAGTACAGCCATAATATTACTGTAAATCAATTCGTAAGTTCAGTAAATAATATAAACTACCTTTTTGAAATTTGCACTCACAAGATGTCCGAACAAAATGCCTTGAAATTAGCCGCATGTCTCTTTAAGAGCCTCGGACACTCCCCCTTCGGCACGCTGTCTTCAACGTCATCACAACATTCTCCACCTGGGCACGAAGCATTACCGTACTGCAGCATCTTGAAAAGTTGCAACTAAAGTTGCAATGTTTTTATTTGTGATTTCCTGTTATGTTTTGCCAATCACTTGAAAATTAATTAGAAACTAGCCTTGAGGTTGGTCGAAACGGTTTTTAATCCTAAATAACTCAGCGGATTTAAAAAGTAATTGAAAGTACAGTTCCTGTCAGTCACATTAAAACTGCTCTCCTGAAAACTTGCTGCTCGCTGCTGCTGTCTGTGCATCAATATTTACAGGTGATTATTTTCTCATCGGACATACACGAATTACGTAGGTGACCCATTATGGATTCAAAACAGCGAATTTCGCCAAAAGGTAATGGACTTTCATGACTGGAATGAGGAAACTGTACCCATAGCACCTACATTGGCAGAATGAAAATGTAACATGTTTTATTCTCGATCCCTCTCATAAGAAACAGGGAGTGTACATGATATGCAACGCCATCAGATGTAAGATAACGAAAGGGAGAGTCACAACTAGTAATAAGTGCAGTAAAGTTGCGTTAATTGTATAAAATTGCAAGACGTGCAGAATTCGCGGGGATTGGCTGAATTTGCGTTAATAGTTACGATTGCAACATCGCGAATTCCTGGAGGGACTTAATAATAAACACGAGCTACAGTGCACAGATTTAACTCTGAATTAGCCTAAGCTATGTTGTTCTAACAAGCTGAATCAGAGCATTTCCACTTACTGGTGTTAGCTCTGAAGAAATACTCTAGAGAGTGGGGATTGCAGCGTTCTTCAACGTCAACTTGCTTACTAATCCACAGTCAAATTAACTTTTGTTCAGGAAGCAATCTTCCGTGAAATGGCTGGCACAAACAAATCAAATCTTCTTGGGAGGAGGGTCGTTTCCAAAAATGAATTCCAACCCTTTTTGACAAACGCCCTCATTTTTTAGAAAACTAAAAAGAGGCCAGTCGTCCTGGCATCCAAAGAAACATTTTCTTCAAGAAGGCGTTGTGTAATTTGGAAAAGTAAATATCTATATAGTAGTAATATCCACAGGTGCTAGCTGATTGCTGTTGACCTGCTGCTTTTCTGCTCGGGAAGCCGGGGAGGGAGGACTTTGGAGAGAACTTGGCGGTAATCAAAATGTCGGGGCGTTGCTGGGGGGTGAGGGTGTACTTAGGAGGAATCAGGCGCTCAGCGCTCAAAATGGCGGCCGCGAGAGTTTCCAAAGATTACTCAAAAATACATAAAATACCGTAAGAAACACTTTAGGCATGTTTTTAAGGAGGGAATGACATAACAATGTGATGAAAACCTTAACAAAAGTCAATTTTACATGCCACCCCCCCTTTAAAGACGTATTAAAATGAACTATTTTGCTTTCATTTGAAACTTTCACAATATTTTAATCAGAAGTGGTAGAAAACAGCCAGTTGGTGTTAGTTGTAACCTTGTCTGTCTGGAGACTCGTTGGTTTGCGTTTTCAGATCCTCAGGCTGATTTGTGTGTTTTAATTGTTCCTCCTCAGGGGATTCGCTTTCTGATCGACAGCTCGCTGCTGAAAAACACCAGCGAAGATATTGCACAGTTCCTGTACAAGGGAGAGGGGCTCAATAAGACGGCCATTGGTGACTATCTGGGGGAGAGGTGAGCATTTCCAACTTTCTTCTTGGCCTCTTTAAAGGGAAACTTCACCCATTTGCATTAAGCTTTGTATCTCTAGAAACCCAGTCATGTTTTTGAATGGTCGTATATTATACCCTCAGTTTCCCCCGAGACAAGAGAAATAGGGATTTCAGTGTTGCACTTCCTGCTTTAAATGACGTAAAAAAGCAGGAAGTCTTATATCTTTGTCGAGTGTGTTAGACTACAAACTTTTTTTTTACATTTTCCCAGGAGGGGGCTAATGGGTGGGACCCACTCGCGCTACAGACCTATCACAGACCAGTGGGTGGGACTTCTCTTTAAGAAACTGAAATGATATAGCAGCCATCTTGTTTGGAAGCTAAGCTAACAGACTATTGTAGAACCAGGCTTGATATCACAATTATGGCGGAACATAATCAATCCGATATGGAAGAGGGTGATTTCGAAAGCGTGATGCTCGAATCTGATTTTCGTGGCTACCTTTATGAGCCACAATACAGCGAAGAGCAGCTGAGGCAGATGGAGGAGCAGGAGGCGGCTTCGGCCGGAGGACCGTCTCGGGCTGGGACGAACTGGTGGTGCCTGTGCTCTCGGTGTGCGGCTACGGAGACAGAAATTGGGTCCCTCTGCTGCAGATAATTCCAAAGATGTCAGTTTCTTCTGGACGAAATTTCTGCCTCAGATGAGGATATGGACATTTGTGTGGTGGACCACCTGAGCTTCGCCCTGCATATGGACAGTGGCGTCCTGGACACATATTTCAGAATCCTGAAAATCATCTGGAAAAGACAGCCGAAGCCCGCAGGCGCAAACGGACGTCTGACTATAAAGTGAGTACATCTATGTACACGATTTGTTCAAGCATTATTACAAAGATATTCCCGGTTAATACGTAACATCAACCAGCTGAGTTTGGCTTATTTACTAGACAAATATCTTTCAGTTGCATCGCTAACTATAGTTATAATGTGACTGTGGCACTCTAAACACTAAGACCATACATCGCTAACTGTGTGTTCAATGTTTTGTAGACAATGTCGCCTAACAGCCTACAGACACTTTCTGGAATGGGTGCTGCAGGGCGAAAGATTAGGCCGAGGCCATCGTGTCGTTTTACCCGCCTGTATTGTGCAGGCAATCCCCCACAAGTATCCAGCTCCGGACGGATATTAGAGGACATGAAGAAGCTGAGGACGCTCTGGAGGAACTATAACTTCCATTATTGCTGTTGTAGTTGATTATAATTATGTAAATAAATGATTTGCATTCACGTTGTTGTATTCCTTTGTAGTGTTTCTCCAGGTATATAGAGAAATAGTTATTGTACGACACATTTTAGAACTGGACCTCAGATACCTTAATGAGTATACTTTTTCTATACTAAAAGTGAGGCAGTATACTTTAAGGTTACTTTTAATATACTATATTTTATATACTTAACAATAGTATAGTGAAGTATACTTTATTTTATTTATTTATATATATATGGTTCCAAATATACGTGCATTTGCCTTACTTTTTTTATAGGGAGTTTTAAGTTGGACACTTGTTTACATTTTTACCTGCAAATGTGCACTTTTTCCTTTAAATTTCTCAGCTAGAGGGCTTGATTTCATAGATGCTCTTATTTATTTTTTTAAATGCACATCTTTAATGATCTAAGCAGGATTATAAATGCACTGTATGGTAAGCTGTGAAAAAAACTTAAAATATAAAAGTTTTTCTCAACATTCTGTCTTGATTTTGTAAATATTAGTCTAGTGTACATATAGTATGAGTTAACTTAAAAATAATTTAAGGAGTATATGTCAAGTATATTATAGATGGTATGTTACAGGTAACATGCTTAGGAAACATACAAGTATACTTATAACTAGCGAAATAGTAATATTAGTTTTAGTAGTTCTGAATTCATTAAAGTAAACCTCAAGTATAGGTCATTAAACTAAAATGTGGACTAGAAGTATATAAGTTGTACAATGGCAATATAAATCAGAGTACTTGTGGTATACTTTCATTCATTCACATCCACTTTCCTCCTTTTACCTCCTAATGTTGAACTTTGGTGTAGACAGAAAAGAGTGCAGTATTGAATAAGTTTTGTTTAATTCACAGTCTGACAGTTCAGTGTATGTTCCACCCTTGAACAGAACAGCTGCCGCAGAAAGGAGATCCACCTCTGGCATACCACTAACATCAGATGAAGATGTCCAAGTCCCCGAATGGCCCCCAAGACAAGCCCATTTCACCTTCCTCTGTGCCCCAGTATCATAGATGTTCTCCCACACATCTGGCAGAATCTGAACAGTGACATGAGGATGAATTCATTGAAATGAACTTCTTTTCATGCCAGTCTTTTCCACCTTCATCTTCTGATGATGTGGGGCTGATGGTTGACTCAGGCTGATAGCTTTCGTCGGTTACATCAACGTCAATGCTGCTGGCACTTCTATTCAGGCTTGGGGATGGCAACTGTAAAATCAAAATGTTTCTTTTCAGTGTTAAATTCCACAAATTTCAATCATTTCAATCATACATTAGTTTTAGCACTCTATTAGAGCCAATGTGCTGTACAAACTTACAATCTGTGCTGCTTGGACAGGGGTAGGTTGCATGATTGGTGTTGATGTTAGACATTGTTCCTCATCTTCCGAAGACGACACCAGAGCAGCAGCAGACGCCGTTTCAGATTGAAATGCCATATACGTTCAATAACGTTAAAAACATTTCAACGACATCAAACTATCAAACGTGAAACAAGGTGGATTTACTTTGATACCAGCAAACATGGCTAACTCATTCTAAACTATGAAGCTAACTCTGTTAGCGCCATAGCTGGAGCGTCTTTGTTAGCCAACATTGCTAATATGCTACTCCACTGCTCACAGGTTGAGTTTAGTGTAGGGTGACCAGATTCTAAATCGAAAATCGGGGTTCATTTATTTGCACGGTGGTCAAAATTCTAATTTCATAATCATGAATATTTTCTCTCCCATTCAATTCGGGGACGGCTTTTAACCGAGGACAAGGCAGCCTAATCGGGGACTCCCCGGAAATCGGGGACGTCTGGTCACCCTAGTTTAATGATGCCGACACATTAGAACCACTAGTGAGGAAAACATGCGGAAGACGACAGATTTACTTGTAAATAGCAAACGTATATAAAACTCAGTTTATGTCCTGCTTTACAGCAGTAGACTGTATGTGTGTTCAGAAATACAGTCGAGCAAGTCTCTTGCCTCCAAGCGAATGCGTTTAGGGCTGCTCGCTCCAGATGTTCCAGGCTGTTCATCGTCATCAGGAAAGGAATTGCAGTGTCCAAAAGAGTTACTCTCTTCATTCCAAAGACATTGAGTTCGAAGTCTTCCTTTTTTAAATGGAGACCGCAAACCTTCAGATTTTTTAGGTTTTCCACGTTTTCTCTCGTCTTCTGAATAGCTCGGGTGGTTTATCAATCTCAGCCACTGTTTGCGTCGCTCCATATCTTTCGGTAGAATATGAAAACTTACTTGTTGTCCTTTCCTTGTTCTGACTGAACATCGCGGTACCATATAGGTACCAATAGTTCACCATCTTGAAAGAGTAATTTACTGATGAGTTCAAGCTCAACAGCTAAACGGAGGCGGTGTTCTGCTGGGGTGTTTCTCAATGCCAAGGAACCTCGCCTTGATACCTTGGTCCCGCCCCGGTTGCCTAGGAGACACGTCATCAGGGACCGCCAAGGCGTGTTCCAATGTTCATGCTACCGAGGAGTCTGTCCTCCGTTTGTCTGCCGTTTAGCCAACTGACCGAGGATACATGGGAGGTTCCTTGATCCCTTCCCTCGGTCAAAAATTTCCCAGAAAACATTGCGGTATTTTCTAAGTTGCAGCTTCAGTTGCTAGCAGGGTACTAACTCGCTTTCACATTTGATTTAACCAATATATACACAATTAAAAAAGTAAAACTCTCGTTATACATCTATATTGAAACTTATTTGTATAAAATATAACGATGGGCGGGACGTAAATAGAGCGCGTAAGCAAAAGGCGGGCCCTGGGCAGCCGCGGTCACGTGATGCAAGTCTGTTCCATTTAACTGTTTTCTTCAACCAAGGAAGGACAGTGTCCTCGTAAGCAAGGCGCCTCGCCTACCGAGGCATTGCCTTGGTAGGCGAGGCGCCTTGAAATTGAGAAACACCGGTGTTTCTCAATTTCAAGGCGCCTCGCCTACCAGTGGATTAGTGGGGAGTTCAAGCTCAACAGCAAGCCTCCTTTTTCTTCTTCTGTTTATTGGCGGGTGGCAACCAACTTTAGGTGCATTTCCGCCACCTACTGTAAGGGAGTGTGAGTCGTAACAGCAAGCCTTGTAAACGGAGGCAGGGTTAGTGGGAGTGGATTGCAGGGCTGTGCTTTGTGGTGCATTGTGGTAGTTGTTGTCTTTCATACAAATGCACCCAAAAGTCATTTTCTGTCTTTTCTCGGTCAGATAGGCACCTAATTCATACATTTCGACTACAAATATGACCCACTTTTAATAAAGATCAATGTTTTCATGGGTGAAATGCTCCTTTAATGCACATTTCTGAAATTATGATTCATAATGTTACACAAGCATCTCCAGGGGAGCTTTAATCTCTTGTTGTTTTACGTTGGCCCTGTTTCTAATGTCTGTGGACATGTGGGTGTGTGTCGTGCAGAGATGACTTTAACATCAAGGTTCTGCACGCTTTCCTGGAGCTGCACGAGTTCATGGATCTGAACCTGGTTCAGGCGCTCAGGCAGTTCCTGTGGAGCTTCAGGCTGCCGGGCGAGGCCCAGAAGATCGACCGCATGATGGAGGCGTTCGCCCAGAGATACTGCCGCTGCAACCCCGGAGTGTTTCAGAGCACGGGTGTGTGAGTGTGCGTTCAGTGAATAACACTGAAACAAACCGTTTCTGACATATAAACAGGAACTTTAGTGGTTCGTACACAGAGTGGGAGTCTGGAGAGGCTGGAACTTTATTTCAGTATTTCCAATGTTGTCCTTCCTTCCTGGTCTTCTTTCTTTATTCTTTCCATGTGTCCTCCCTTCTTTTCTCCCTTGTGTCCTTACTTCGATCCTTTCTTCCTTATGACACGCTTACATTGCTCCTTCCTTGTCTCTTTCTTCCTTCAGGGTAGCCCCGGGCACTTAAAGTATTAAAAAAAGCATTGAATTCAGTAATGTCGAATTTAAGGCCTTAAAAGCATTACATTTCAGATAAAATGTTTTTTTATTTTGTATCATAGTCTTAAAGTTTAACTGAACCCCATGAAAATCATAACCCCGCCCCCAGACAACATTTGAACATTTCTACAAAGTGGGCGGTGCCAGGAAGAACGGAGGGGTATGGCCAAGTGTGGAGGATGAGTGGAGGGGGGAATGTGGGGGTGTGTTCAGGAGGACAGTGACGGCTCGCTTAATCTGACACTGAAACATGGACAGTGACCAAAGCGACGTTGGCAGTTTTGCAACTGATCGACATTCATCTGTTTTGAACGTTAGCCTATGTTAGCATCACCACTCAGAGACTGGACCCATCCTGTCTCCCTCTGCCTCAGCAGCACCGAGCTCGGGAGGCGCTGGCTCTGCGCCCTGAGCCATCGGATGTCCTCCATTATCACCGGAGATAGAGGAGTAGAGGGAGGCTTTATGGAGCCCAGCAGCCGCGAGCCGTATCAATTCGAGCAGTCCAACTCCAAACTCGCCACGGGGCGAGTGTGTCTGAGAGAAAGTTTTATACCCAAACCCACGGGGCGTGTCTGTAAGACCATGGCTGCTGTGACAGTCAATTCCTGTGACGTAGAGATGTACCGCTCTCCACCAATCACAAAATTCAAATGCAGTAGCCACAGTTCAACCCTAAGAGGGCAGCACTAAGACGTTTTTAGACCAAAAAGTGTAGAATTAAACAAGTTTACACGAAAATGTAAAAAAATCCCCAGAAACTGAAAGATTACATTGGTAAAGACCCATTTATACAGTTTAGAAGCAAAAAAAAGTTTTTTGGGGTTTAGTTACTCTTTAAGTTTGGCATCTTATTTTTTAAAATAAATACTTTCTCATATATAAGTGTTTAGATTTGGTAGTTATAAATAAAACATTGCGGCAAAGTGCACATTAAGACACTGCACTTGTTGCTATGGTTACCAGCCACGATTTGAAATCACCAGCAATTTTTCAAGCAACGGCATTGTGTACCGTCGCCACAACCACATCGACTGCTACGACTAGCCACGGCAATGGCTATAGACTTTAAAATACAACCACAAACTTGCAGTCAGAGACCTGATGATTGACACCAACTCTACGGCCAGAAGTTCTTTGGGGTTTTGATCAACAATCCTACAGGTCTAATGAACATATTAGGGAGGTATTCAAAGCATGTTTACAGATTCTCAAATTGCATCTGCATTCACGTTTTGGTAAAAACAAAGACTGCCTACATTAACTTAGAATTACATTATTTATTGCAAAGGCGCTAATACAGGATTTAAATTATTTTAAATTGAAATGGATTTTAAATTAACCAATAAAAAGAAGAAAAAAATATTGGTTATGTTGTAGGTGTAGATATGCATTTTTTTACTCAATAGGTATTAAAAAGGTAATAAATTTCACTACTTCAAACCTGGAGCTACCCTGTCCTTGTCCTTCCGGCTTTCCTTCCTTCCTTGTGCCCTACCGCCCTTCTTCTCTCCCTTGTGTCCCTACTTTGTGTTTTATGTCATCCTTCTTCCCTCTTTTCTGTGTTCCCTCGTTTATGAAGTCCTACCTCCCTTCTTTTACTCAGTTCTTTCCTTCTGTTCTCCTTCCATCCCTCCCTGTTTGTCTTCCTTCCTAGATTCCTCCCATCTTTCATTCCTTGTGTCGTCATTCCTTCTTTCTGTCCTTTCCATTCTAGATCTAGAATGGAAACATAATTGTGTTTCCCTTCCTAGTGTCCTTCCATTTTCCTTGTGCCCTACCTGCCCTTCTTCTGTTCTTCCTTTCTTCTTGTTGTCCTGCTTCCTTCTTTTCTTTCTCCTTGTGACCTTCCTTTATTCCTCGCCATATTTCCTTGTCCTTCCATTTTTTCTGTTCTTCCTTTTCTCCCCTTTTTAATTCAGTGTGTCTTTCCTTCCCTCTTTTCTTTCCCTTCTTCTATCCTTTGTGTCCTCCTGCTGCCTGTCATTTTTTTGCATGGATTGTAAAGAACTGAGATTCTGGAAATTTGAACTGAAACATGTCTAGGAGTCCTGTAGATACCAATTATCACTTGAAAAATTATTCATTTCCTGGTAAAATCCCTTGGCAACGCAATATTTCTTTTATTGTGCCTAAATTGGATTAATTTAGCACACACACCCACAAACCTGACATGTAAACTCTACCTGTTTTCAGATACTTGCTACGTGTTGTCATTCGCCGTGATCATGTTGAACACCAGTCTACACAACCCTAACGTAAGAGACAAACCCTCGGTTCAGAGATTCACTGCTATGAACAGAGGAATCAATGACGGAGGAGATCTGCCTGAGGATCTACTCAGAGTGAGTCAAGTTCTGCTCCGATAAACCTCTTCCCTTCGTCAACGTTTATTTCTGTGTGAACAGATTGAAGTGAGTTTTATCTGACTTTTTAATTTGGAGAAAGCTGAAGAATCTACTTTTTTTTTAATTGCTGTCCTGCTAACTGCTCTACCAGAGTTTCCAGGAATATTTTTGATCAACTATTTATTTCAACTCTGTTCTAAAACTCACACATTTGGATTTTTCATTGATGTCCAAACGTTCAAGGTATAGCTTTAGGTTTGCTTTAAGCACAAATCACAGATTTTGCTGCACTGCAGCTTAGGGCTGGACGAAATGGCCAAAACTTATATCACGATATATTTATTAATTTCGGTCGATACAATGTAATTTTGATATCTATATATACTATATAAAAGCCTCAGAAAAACTGCCAACAATGCCCACAACAGATGGTTAATTATATACTTATTAAATGGCATTTAACAAATATACCAAGCATAAATTGCCCACATTAAAAGTAATATAAAAAGTAGTGCCTTTGGATACAAACGTCCTATTTTGTGTGAAGCATATTGTATTTGTTACAGAAATGATTTTAGTAATAAATCCTCAAACCATACACAAAATAACGTAAAACTCAGGTGTGTTTTAACAGTATAACTTACCAATAGCGGAGTTTAGTCGGTGCCCGAAGCATTGTAGTCTTGTCCATGCATTCAACTCGGCTCAACTCGTTACGAGCACTCATTTTGTTGATAAAACTTGCTTCGTTGAGATTAGCCTAGTTTATCTGTCTACCACATCCTGAGCACAGCCAACTGCTGCTGCCGGGCTTCTGTCCTGTCTGTGGTGTATGTCATCACTCACGTAGCCAATGTGTCGCGGCTCTTTCTGTTTGGCTTGAATCGGCCGTAAAACGTCAAGTCAGTGAAACGCTGTAATTATATACTGTAATGTATATTCGTTCCCTGCTCTCTCTGATCCCTTTCCTGACAAGTAACTGTCATATAAAGACCCCTGGAGCCAAATAAATCCTTTAAAAAAAAAAAAAAAGAATTACTGTAATGTATATCGAATTACCAGAAATGTGTTTAAAACTCATATCACCTTTTTGAATAAAAGTATACCGCGGTATATATTGATATTTAATTATTGTTCAGCCCTACTGCAGCTCAACTTGGACACAACAAATGGATATTTATTATTATTGATCTGAAATAGTTAAACGTGTCTAAAAAGCAAAATCAGAAGGAATCCTGTAATGGGCAAAACAATTTTTTTTCACAGTACTGTATGCCTTTCCCCAGTGACTGTATTCCCAGTTTTCTTGGCTGGTTGCATTGAAGCAAATGTGTTCCTGCTGGCCTGCTGATGTCAAACAGAGCTGTGGTAGATGTACCTGAAAGGAGGTCAAAGTCCATCACAGCGCAGACAGCAGCTGCAGCTTTGTTCACAATCATTGCCTGCGGCGCTCTTCCTGTAAACTGTTTCCATGTTTGTCATCATCATCATGATCTCCTCTGCAGAATCTGTACGACAGCATCAAGAACGAACCCTTTAAGATCCCAGAGGATGATGGGAACGACCTCACGCACACCTTCTTCAACCCCGACCGAGAAGGCTGGCTGCTAAAACTCGGTATGTGTACTCCTGCTTTCTAATACCGCTTAAATCCCCCGAAACATGTTACCACAGCTCAACCCTCATGTGGACAGTTGGGTATTAAATTAGACAGACATAAATCTTGTTGTTGCTTAACGGTAAAACTCATCAAAGCTCTTCTACTCTTGTTTGTGTTTCATGTTTTTGACTCCAGGAGGTATGTATTTTTTTTTTTTAAATAAACTTTTCAGCTTCAGTGCACTGCTTTGCCTCAGAGCTGCTCCCCCTTAACCTTTTTACTCCCAACGGCTATAGTGTGCGTTCGCTTTTCATCACACCTCTACCCAGAATAAAGCTAAATGATGCATTTTAACATCCAAGTTCACTTCCTGCCTTTTGCTGCTTTATCCTGATGTGAAATCCATGTCTGCTCGTCGCTGCTACCCCACGTTTTAACCCAAGCTTCTGCAGTCGGTGGGCTTTAATTAACCTGCTGATTTGTGCTAGAGCGCGTCAGTTTTCTGAAGTTTAATCTGTCCTCAGGCGGACGAGTGAAGACCTGGAAGAGACGCTGGTTTATCCTCACAGATAACTGCCTCTACTACTTTGAATACACCACAGTAAGTGCTGGTTGGTTTACGGGCGAAGGTCCTGCTGTGTTCTCCTGAAGGCTGTTCAAGCAGTGTTCTTTATTTCCTTTGTTTTTATAAGGATAAGGAACCCAGAGGGATTATTCCAATGGAAAATCTGAGTATCAGAGAAGTTGAAGACTCGAAGAAACCGGTAAACTGTTGTTCTTTTTGTTTTTATAATTTACTACTGAAGGATCTGCGTCTGGTTCCAAGTCAGATTTAAAGTGTAACTGAACCCCCTGAAAAATCATAACCCCGCCCCCAGACAACATAAAAAAAAATTCTACAAAGTGGGCGGTGCCAGGAAGAACGGAGGGGTGTGGCCAAGTGTGGAGGATGAGCGGAGGGGGGAACGTGGGGGTGTGTTCAGGAGGACAGTGACAGCTCCCACAATCTGACACTGAAACATGGGAAATATGTCTGATAGTTTTATACCCAAACCCACGGGGCGTGTCTGTGAGACCATGGCTGCTGTGACACAGTCAATGCCTGTGACATAGAGATGTACCGCTCTCCACCAATCACAAAATTCAAATGCAGTAGCCACCGTTCAACCCTAAGAGGGCAGCACTAAGACGTTTTTAGACCAAAAAGTGTAGAATTAAACAAGTTTACACCAAAATGTAAAAAAATCCCCAGAAACTGAAAGACTGCATTGGTAAAGACCCATTAATACAGTTTAGAAACAAAAAAAGTTGTTTTGGGGTTTAGTTACTCTTTAAAGTGAACAAAAATACGATAGAAAGTTGACAGAGTAACCGATATTTCCAATTTGGAAGAATAATAACCATATTTGTGTTTAAAATAATTTTGCGGCCTATAATTTAGGCGTCTAATGTTTTTGCCACCAGGTTTGATAAACTGGTCTTCAGGTCAAACTGTTTAGGTGTTTCCCTGCTGACGAACGGGTGATTAACAGGCTTTTGAAGCACTTGATGTCATGCTGAGGCGGTAATGCAGTCGATCGAATCAGGATACATCTAAAACATGCAGGAGAGTAGAACCTGAGGACGGCTGGGATGAAAACGTCTCAAATGACCAAAAGTAGTAACTTGTTTTAACTGGACCACCTTTAGTCACTGAGAATTGAGTTAGAAAATGTGTCTAAATTGGGATAAAATGAAGACTTTTTATTTTATTTTTACTTGATAAAGTTCCTGACCCATGCTGTTTATCGTCTTTCTCAGAACTGCTTTGAGCTCTTCATCCCCAACAACAAAGATCAGGTGATCAAAGCCTGCAAGACAGAGGCAGACGGCCGAGTCGTCGAGGGAAACCACACGTTTTACAGAATCTCTGCTCCAACTGCAGAGGAGAAGGACGAATGGATCAAAAGCATCAAGTGAGACCTTTACCTTCTTTGGCTGCAGATGATCAGAACGATGATACAGAGCAGGGCTTCTGCAATTTCATGTTCAAAGGTCCAAATCGCATTTCTAGATGAGATCAAAGGTCCAGAGCAACAAGTGAGGATCAAATCTTTAATTAAATTTGCTTACAGCTTAAAAGTAAAAGAAATGACCTGTTATGTTTGCAGCTGGTTGTTTTCAACCCTGCTGCTCTAATTTATATTGGACAAATTTTTAATTCTCATTGATTGGTGGGACAGAAAAACGTCATGAGACATACTAGTTCGTCGCGTTTGGGTTTAACCCCGCCTGCCCAGTGAGACTCCATCGCGGTGGAAACGCTCTCCTGATTACGCCGGACCATAAAATAGCATGTTAACACACTCCAACACAGTCTGCCCTCAATGACTCTAAACCCAGGCTGCTATGAAATTAGTTTGTTTCAAACGAACGAAATTCCTAATTTTCACTCTTTCACTCCAAGCCTCTATTTGAAATAGAAAAATAACCTGAATTTATTTGGGATTTAATGTTTTGTAGAGCTCTTGGAAAACTTACAGGGAGGTTTTTGTAGTTGAAGGTAGAATCTGTTTTATACGAATAAAAAAAAGCTTTTTATAAAATCTCTTTACTGTGCATTTCGTATTTCTTGGTCTTTAATAGTGTTATGATGACGTTGAATTGATTTTACTAACTACTATTGATGATGCTGGATTTAACTCGCCACATAAAATCCCTAAAAGGTTTTCAGTGAATGTGCATCTCGCTCTGCTAAGGATCTTTGCACAGGTGCTGATTTTTATCGGACTTGTTCAGCATATGCCTCGTATTTTGTCCGTGGTTCAAATCGCGGGAGGAGAAGTAGTTCTGTTTCTGTTTGGAGCGTCGGGAGCTATCACGGTTACGGCAGCAGGCTGCGCTCTGTTCGGGTGTCCCCCACCTGGTTGAGTGGGTCACATCACACAGACCGAGAAAGACGGGGAGCAGCAGTGACCAATAACAGCCTCTTCCACTGCTGTTTTGTTGTGAACATTCACGTAAAAAGCAAACTCAAACCTGTTAGATCAACGCCACAATGTTGAATCGACGTAGACTAACCGTCTTCCTCTCCTCGCACCTTGCAGGGCCGCCATCAGCAAAGACCCGTTCTATGAGATGCTGGCCGCTCGGAAGAAGAAGGTCTCATCCCTGAAGGGGCTGTAGGACTGAAACGCACGAAGAACCAGCTCAGGTCAGCTGCAGTCAAACCAAGACCCGCTTTATAGGATTCACCACCATGGCTCCTCTCTGTTACCTTCTGAACCGACAGTCCCCTGGTTCTTCACAAGTCCGTATGTAATAAGATCCGATAGAAGCCTTATCAGTACTTGGACTGTTCCCTTTGACTCCGACTACAACCACAAATCTGCGGTAATGAGTCATATTGACCCGATGAGTTTTTGGTCCGTTTCAGTACATTAAGACCTCAGGATGTTTCTCCAGGAGAAAAATTACTACAACTGGAATCAAACAAGGTGGGGAAGGGAAAAAAAGGAGAATTTCTTATAAAATGTTGTCAAAATAAACCATTTGAATCTCATCATGTACGTTGTAGTGACCAGAACCATTTGTAAATTTAGCTGATGAAGGAATCTACAGCCAAACAGATCTTCATGAATGCAACCTAGACCTTCAGTTTGACCCGTTTCGCTGTTTAACAAGCCTGTTTTGTTTTTTTACTGCTGTTGGTGCACTGTTAAAATGAAGGCAACGCTGAAACAGCCGAATATTTATTTATCCAGATTTCTTGTAATTTGTTTATTTTTCCTCGCATTAAAAATTAAACTTCTCTGGTTTATAAACTGAACAAATCTAATATTTCAGCAGGGTTTATTGCATCTGATCATAACTAGTTGACTAAGTGAAAATATTCAATGTTCTTGTAGGCGTGACGTGAAAATCTCAATCGGTCAGGTTTACAGAACCACTCAGTCAGGCTGATGCTTGCTGCAGATTAAGCTGTTTAAAAAGATCTTATCTATGGTAAATTTCTGCCGTGGGCAGCAGTGCTTTCCTGCCACCGTTGATCTGATCATGTCATGTGTTCCAGCACAAACATGGAGGCCCGAGTTACAAGCGAAGTGGGGAGTCCCGTCCCCCCCCCCGCCCCCCCAATCTAGATCAGACACTCGAGCTAAAAAAACAAAAACAAAAGCCGGGACCCTAAGACGGAACCGGCGGTGGTTTGTTTGGTTTGCATCTACACCCACACAACCTGCAGGTCCGTGCTGCTCTGCAGGATTTGGTTAGAGAGGTGACTTCGGCTTAAACTGGGTGTTTTAATGGTTTTTCTATGGGAAACTGCCTTTACTCATTTTCACACAGGCCGGCGTTTACACCACATGTGCCTGACTCAGGTTCATCTGCTCCTCCATACCTGATCTTCATCAAAGATGCAGATGTGGCGGTCTTAAAGGCTCATCTCCTCTGGAACAGATTGGATTTTTTTTAATATATATATATATATATATATGTATTCAACCTTTTTAATTTGAATATATTGATTTAGTTGAGTTTAATTGGTTCCCTCAAAAAATACTGTAAAATTAATATAATTGAAGAAACTTTTATTTTTTTCATCTAAGTATCTGGGACTGTCAGACGAGGCTGGACAAGAACCATAATTGTTAGGGACGCCTTAACATGTTACAGCTCTGTGTAAGTCTTCAAACGTTGGGAAATGTAAAGGGAGACCAAATTAGGTGTAACCATTACTGATTATTGAATAAATGTACTTATAGAAAAATCCAAATATAGTTTAAGTATTATACTGAGCTACAATAAAACGTTTCTTTTAAGGCTTTTCATGTATTTTAACCAGAGATGCCAACCAGGCATCACTCTGTATTTTCACAGGATGAAGCTGAATTTAAAAAAAATGTATACCACAAATTAGTTTAAAAAAGCTATAATAGCAGCTGAAATTACATTTATGCTATGTTTAAACAAATCTATTTATCTTTTACATTGACTTCAGCAGAACTATAGAACACTAGATGAATGCTATTAATTTTCAAGTAAACCTGTCTATTCCATCAATTTGTCTCCATTTTAGCCACTCTGCTCTTTAGAGAAACTGATAGAAACTAAGAGGTATTACTAGATATTAGTCGGGTACAAGCAGGGAGACTGCAGTCTATCAGTGACGTGTGAAACTCCTTTAGTTTCTACACCAGGATTCTGTTTTTAATGACCAAAAATATTTCCAAACTGGACTTTTCCAGGACTTTCTCTTGCAACTCAAAGATTACTTTAATCTATAGGCACGGTTTTGTAATGAATTAAAAAAATACATTTTTTTGGGGGGTTTACCTCGTTGCTGGTTAAACGGCCCATGTCTGGTCCCAGTAACTTGTGGGTGCTGTATGACTCTCACAAGCAGTTCAGAATGGCTTTAAAATGTAAAATCTTTCTGCTTCAAACATGTTAATGACTTAGTAAACTTAAAGGAGTCATAACCTAGTATTGCCTTGGATACCCACGCACTATAGTCTTTCAGGCCCTTCTTAAAAAAGGGAAAAATAAACACAGGCATTATTGTCTCGCGAGATCTGATGCGATATTTTGGCTGTCATGGACGGTCATTGTAATAATGCAAATGAGGGGCGCGTTGATTGGTGGCATTCTAGGTAATTTGTTGTTTGCAAAGTAGCAGCCATTACCTGTGTTGTCCTCGAAGCTACTACTCCCGCTAGCATACAATAGCCGCATTAGCAGTTAGCTGCTGTTTGTTACACACAGAGCAATAAAAACACAGCCTTACCGTTTCAATTGCAGGCAAGTCTCTGATTGTTGGAATGACCCCTTTTTACCAAACGGAGCTCGAGTTCGTACTTCGAATCGGAATTCAGTAATGGCGGCACTCGACTGAATATGAGGGGGAGAGGGGCAGTGCGGGCTTCCTGCAGCATAGGTCTGCGATTTCCATATATGGTATATACTGCGCTGACTTAACGTCAAGTCGGCCAGAAATGTAACATCGCGTATTTGAGTGCGCGTGGGCTGGTTGACGAACCCAAGGGTAAACAAACGCTTCAAACAAACGGTATCGGCTTCCTGGGCAGTGTATAATCTTTAGGCAATCATAACATAAATTTTTTTTCTCGTGGAAAAGTGAAAATTAAAGGTAATGACTCCTTTATATTTACACACTTTGAGGCAGTGCAGGCGTTTCCTTTAAGACAGTAAAGGATGAAACGTTTTAATCTGCTCATAGCTTACGGCACCTGGAAACAGTTTTCTCATCACTTTTGATCTTTTTAGCCTAAATTACCTTCTTGGAGTAAATCTCGGCACATAGAGCTTCAGATTCAACTCTGCTCCCAACAAAAGAAGACAAACATTCTGAGTCACTTTTAAAAACTCAGCAGATCCTTTAATTTACAAACGTAACACATAACTGTACACGTATCTCTGGGCAGAGCTGTAAACAAACCGTGAGAGCTGTTATTAAGGCTCCTCCAGAGACTGCAGCGCTTCGCCGCACCCGTCTGCTTGCCGTCACAGCCTTCATTACGTCTCAGACATTAAAGGCTTTGTTTAGCTCGAAAGCATGCAACACTGGTACTTGTTGGAGGTATGGAAATGTAATCAGTAGCTTTCTCTGTTGGAAATGTTTCTAGTTCGTTTCATACAGTGGAGGTAAGTACAAAAATGGAAGAAGGGTGAAGAGCTTAGGCTTTCCAGTTCAACATACGTCCACCTCTGTGCGTTGAGTCACTTCCGACAACGCCGATGAGGCGACGCCGATGCTCAGCGTTGCAGAGGGTCTCCTCTGCAGGCTAACCTTGGCTCCAAACCTTTCAGTCCGAACCAAAAACAGGAACCACCTGCAGACGACAAAGAGAAATGTTCAGAAGTCTGAGCTGATCCTCGAGTAAAGACTCTGGACTGATCACTGGGTAACTACAGCTGTGAAGGACAGATTCAGATTCATTTGACCAAACAAGTTGGTGGAATTTGTTTTCAGTACAGCATGACATGCTTACATCTGTGTCATTACACAATACAAACAATAAAAAGACAGATACACATAGAAACTTCGAAATGAGCTTTGCCTCTCAACTTCTTTCCTTAAGTCACTTTAAGATATTTGCAGAGCCATGATTTTGAGTTGCTGAGACAAAGAGAACGCAGAATAAACCAACATGTGGTACCTGTTAACTTTTTTAACTGAAAAGTAATAGATTCATATTTTTACCGTAAAATCCATAAAGTAAAAAATAAAAGCCCAGATAGAATCATTATAACTTAAGTTTTTAGGAAAATTGCATGTTTTTTTTTAAATTGTACTCCAAAAAAGGTACAGTCACTTAAAGGTGCATCTCAATGAATTAGGATGTCATGGAAAAGTTTGAGTAATTGAACTCAAGAAGTGAAACAAATTAAATATTTCAAGCATTTTTTTTCTGTTATTCATAAGGTTAATGATTACGGCTATTAAATAAAGTTTAAAATCTGCACATTTTACTAAAAATGTTTGGATTGAAAAAAACCTGGATGGCCTAAAGTTTTCTTCAATTAGACAAAAACCATAGTAATCATTTCTGCATCAGAAAAAGTTTCTGGAAAGATAAAGATACTTGAGCTTCTGTGTTTTTGGCTAAATCTACTGCCAGAAACCTTGGGTTGGTTTTAACTCAGCTTTTTTGCTCAAAAATAATGTTAAATCTTTGGTTGGATCCTGCTTCTATCGTTTGAGAAACATTGCCAAATTAAGCCCAGCTGTCTCTCGTTCTGCATGGACACACCAGCCTACATCTCTGTCCTATTAAATCCCCACACCAATCCCAACTCAATGGTTTCTTTTAAAGGCCAGCTAAAAAATTATTTTTAAATATTCTTTCGTTTGATTTTGTCTTGTGTATTTTTGTTCTATTTGTGAATTTTATCTTGAAAGGTGCTATATAAATAAAGTTTTACTTTATACACCCTATGCAACCATGAGGAAGACTGCGGACACTCTCCACAAAAGGTCATTTCTAAAGACGCCATCTGTTGATGGAGGGCTGCCGTAGGCATAAATATTAACGGAAAGTTGAGTGGAAGGAACAAAAATGTGGTGGAAAGCAATGCACAAGCAACAGTGATAACTGGAGCCTTCAGGTGATTGAAGCAAAGGCCAGATTAAAGAAAATGCACCACAGCAGAGCCACAGACTCATGTCCAGGCAGCACTGATGTAGTAAGTCAGGCAAAAGTAGCTCCAACCACCTCTTCAAACTGAATTTTGGTTTTTTTTTAACAATTTCCATGATTATGGCTTACAAACAGAAAAAAACTGGAAGTTATTGTATGTTTATTCTACACAGTGTTTTATTTCTATGAATTACTGGAAGAAAAAAAATAACTTTTTAATTCTATTTGAATTTATTGAGAGTGGTGATATGCGCCCTCCTGGAATATCACCCTTTCACCACTAGAGGGCAGTCACAAACACAAACAACCTTTCTTGTGATCTGAGTGGACGTCCCTGGTTTTAAACCCAGCTGAACCGGAGAAGCCTCAAGCTGCTGTCACTTGTTCCCAACAATAGGCAAACTGAGCTGCAGATAAGATCGCTTCACAACCTTCACATGTGAGGCTATTGTTGATGAGGACGGCTTTTGTTTTGCCCTCTTCTTTCAGGAAAAAATAAATAAAGGAGATACTGGAAGTGAAGTTGATCAAAGCACCAGCAGGAAACAAAGAAAACAAAGGAAAGGAAAATAAAGAAACTTCAACTGAGCAAAACGAGTTCTTCAGGAGATGCCAGGAAGAGAAAGCAAGCACCGGAATGAAAACATGTCAATAAAAATCAGCGACCAGATTATACATGTATTGTCCTTAACCTTTGAACTGCTTGAATTTAACGGTAGGAAAGTAATTTTTCTACTAAAGGAGCTGGAAACCTGGCTTTGGTTTCCAGTAAGAGCTGAAAGAACTGCACTTCTCTGAATTACCAGCAGATATTAAATGAAACTGCAGACTAGGAGGTCATAATGTAATTCAGAACCACTCCGATTCACACATCTCACATAAATCGTGTTAACATACTAAAAAACTATTTATCAGCAGCTGGAGGAATCCCACAAAACGATCAGTTAAGCCCAACTTCTAGGACTGCAGGAGAAAGTTTAATGACTTTCTAACGTCAACATTTAATTATATCGGGAATAAATTTATGACTTGATTCATTTATATAAAAGCCTGAACTATTTTTGTTTTTTATGTGTCCTTTTTATAATCATATCATAAAATTTCTGTTTAAGAGGCTCACAAAAGATAAAACAAGACATTTAATAACGCGCCACACCCAACTGGATCCGCTGTTTCAGGAAAGTTGTAAAGACGAGTCCGATTGTTTAATTTTCTCTACCTTTTTCCGCATTTTCAGCGAATGAAGTATTTACACCCCAGTTAAAATGCAAGGACTTTCACTTTCAATGTGAGCTATAACCTGCACAACTTGAATTAAAAACAAGCGGACTTGTTTTAGGGGGAAAAGTTAAACGTTGCGAGGGCGACTCCTGAGCACCGCCCTCTACAAGATCGCCCCACCGATTTTCAGGCGGATTTAAATCCATTTCAAAACTTTAAATGTTCCAGGGAAGTCCTTCCGTTCTGGATTTGAGTCGGTTTCTCTTCATGTTTCCAGCTGATGTCTGATGGTTTTGTGCCGACACCGACTGAAAACTGGTCATTATTTTCTTCCAACCCCGCAGCATGATGCTGCCACCTCCATGCTTCACTCTGGGTATTGTGATCTTTTGGTGATGCCCAGTGTTTTGTTTTTAAATTAGGTTCAAAAAGTTGGCACTTAGTTATATCAGACTATACCATATTTTTCTACGTGCATCGGGGAGACACTGAACGTTTTTGTTTTTTTTACAAGTCTTCCATCTTGGCACCATAGCCCAGACGTATGAACCAATCAGTTCGAAGCAAGTATAGGGGGAAGTCCCAGTTATTGGTTACAGTTACCAGATTTCCTTGTCTGGATTGTGACTGTCTGCACTGTGGTCCATGTTGCTCTGGAAATTGTTTCGTAACCTCCTCCTGACCCTCAGATCTGTATCTGATGCTGTATCAAATCAAGCATGGTCAGGAAAATGCAACTTTTAAAAAATATATTTTCTTTTATTTTATTTTTTTCCTGTACAGGTTAAAGGTCATGTCAAAAAGTTCTGAAACGGTTCATCATGGTCGCATCTTTTTTACAACACTACCATTTTAAAAGGGGTGTATACACTTTTTATATCTACTTCATAACTTCAAACTTATCTCTTTTTTTTTTAGAAGAAGCTGCTTATCTTGCATTTCCTCAGAGATTTTCTAACCTGACATGTTTCTGTAGCTGCAGCTCTTCTAATAAAGTGTTTCTACAAAAATGTTCGCTTCAAGCCGAGGTCTGTGATGACTCTTACACTGACACAAATTAAACCAGTTCTTCTGCAGTTTTTCAGCATCAGGCGTAAATACCTTTGTTACAGTGTGAGATTCAATGGTGTGCACTTTTGTTACGCTGCAAGGCAGAAAGATGATCTATTTTTAAGTGTTTCCTTCTGGCAGCTGATAAGTCAGATTTTTTTCTTTCACTCCTGGCAGTGTTCAGGTAGTGACAAGACACCACCCATTTACCGTCAGTTTCCAGTCTGAAAAACAAAACAAAAGAAAAACACTTCCTGTTCTCAGAAACCGAGCGGCTTTCTCTCGCTCTGCAGCTGACGGATTTTCCTTCAGCTGGAGCGAGGGGTTAGGAGAGGAG
Organism: Valencia hispanica; assembly: GCA_963556495.2. NCBI lineage: Eukaryota > Metazoa > Chordata > Actinopteri > Cyprinodontiformes > Valenciidae > Valencia > Valencia hispanica. The sequence goes on from OY747721.1 coordinate 15,415,162, forward strand.
AAATGTTGAACTTCCCTATTTACCCCTAACAAGCCCCCCTCTGAGGTCACCTCGCCGAGTCCTGACAGGACTCGCAGACCAAAGTGTCAAATCATCACCATATCGCCACGCTGATTCACTCCATGACGGTGGTGAATCAGCCGACTCACTTTCCTAGCTCTCCCTGCGGTGATTCTGGGAAGAGGAGGACGCGACCTGGGATTTGGGAATCGCCACAATGACTGGAGGAATTTCTAAGAACCCACAGCCTGTTTGACTGCATGTGTGAGTGGGTAACTCTGCACAAAATGTTGAGGGATGCATTGTTGTCCACGCTGCAGAAACGGACAACTTTAACCAAAATAAGATTAAGAAAAAGCTTAAAAATGCACTGGCGGATCTAAAATGTAAAACAGAATCAATGCAAAAGTAATTTGTTTTAATAATTCAGTTTAAAAAGAGAAGAATAAAATATTTTAAGCACTTATTTCTGATCTTTTTAATGATCATGGCTTATATGGCTAATGAAAAGCCAAAAATTAGGTGAAAGAAACGGAAACCTGGATAAAACGTCATCACCGTTTATAAAGTAGACTGGGAGACAGAAGAGGACGAGACGCACCGTCTTTTGCTGCCGTTTCACCTGATCCAACACACCAGAAGCTGATGCATGTCTAAAAGCTGCAGGACACCAACCCCTTGAGGACAGGAGTTAGAGTTAGAAAAACCTGCATTTGTTATTTCTACTGCACGAATGACCTAATTTAAAAACATTTCTATGCTTCTACATGTCCGGTTCCACCATTTCCTCCACATTTTCTGCACCGTGGACTGGGAATTAGGTTCTAACCTAGACAATACCGGAAAAAGACTTCTGACTCTACAATGCCCATCAGACGGTCATTGACATTCTCCACAAGAAGTGTAGAATGGATAATTGTGAAATGGAGAACAAATTATATGTATAAATATGTATAATGTGGGAAATATTTGGATTCTACAATCTAGGCTGAAACGCACAACATATATACTGGATGAGTCGATTTGGGGGTAGGAATTAGTAAACCTCCTAAGTCTTTTTGACCTGAATATGAAGGTTTTATTTTTTTTATGTTTGATTCATTTTTCTCTGTTGAAATTATTTTTTTTAAACGTCCAAAATAAAAATGTCATTACCATCATAAAAGGTCATTGTTTGGGAACCGTGATGTTCACCGACGTGTTTCAAAGAGGATAAATAGAAAGTCGAGTGGAAGGAAAAACTGTTGTACAAAAATTATGAACAAGCAACAAGGATAACCACAAAGTCTCAAACTCCTCCTCGGGGACTGGTGTCCTGCAGATTTTAGATGCATCTACCAGAAGACAGTTAATCAGATCATGTGCTCTTGATGCCATGCCAATAACGTAATTCTGCCTTTTAATTTAGTTGCACGGGATCAGAGTTGCATCTGGACGTCAGCTTTTTAAAACACTGGCGTTTGTTACTCTTTGTTGAGACGATTGTGAAGCAAACCCATTTTAAAGGTTTAAATTTACCTCAGCAGCTCAGCAGGCCGATCTCGTCCATGCCACGCCGCACAAGTAAAGTAAAAATAGTGCCTTGATTAAGTACTGCAAGCATCAACCATACATACGAGGACATACATCCCAGCAGGCTGATATTTCTGTAATAAAAAGTCACTTTTTTATGAAATTCTAATTTATCGATACGCTTCTAGTAAATCAACTTATATTGTGAAAAACTTGTTGATCTGTGTCAGAAGAGCACCTTTTCTTTCCTTTTTGGGTGTAAACTACCAAAAGTACCTTTTTGTACCTTCAAGCACTGTAAACTTTTTTTTTTTTAATCAGTTTTGCTTAACAGATTTTTTTTTGTGTGTAATAAGCATTTGCCTGTTTTAGTTTGAACCTGTTGGATCTCAGAAGAAGTTCTTGATGAGGGGAGTGACCAGTTTGACCCACAGCTTGACGTAGCGGTCGGGCTGCTGGAACGTGGAGTCGGACACCTCCGTGGAGCGCCGGTACAACATCTCCTTCTCCTGCCAGGTCAAAACACAGGTGTGCTGCTGGTGAGTGTTGTGTTACACAGCCATTCATCATCGTTCCTGGCTGCGGTTGGAGAGAGAGAGGGGAGGAAATAACAAGCAGACCTCCTGCAGCTGGCTCTGGAGAGCTTCGTTCTCCGTCACTATGGCAATCTGGGCCTCCAGGTCACGGTGAACCGAGCGGTAGCCGAAATTAGGGGAGCCAATTAGGGTGAGGCAAGGCCTGTCCTGCCCCTGGAGGTGATACCACAGACCTGTGAGGAAGACGGCAAAAGAGGAGGAAGGAGGGGGGGGATCAGTGAGAAGGTAACAGTTTGGAGAGCCGGTTTCAGCAGACTGAAACCACAACTAAAAGAAAGCACATGTAGAAATCCCCAGCGTTGATCCAAAACCTCAAAGTATGAGCGGGTGAGTGTGCATCCTTGTCCTGAGGCTACAACAGAGTGAGTGTACGAGATTCCCGTCTTAACCTACATACCAGCGCGACCACAAGAAAAACAGCAGAGCCCATCATTCTTAATGGGCCGCTTCATATAGAAAACGGCTCATCTACAGTCCTTGCACAACACTACAAATGAAGAACACCATTGTTTCTGGATTGTTTGGCAGAAAGCACACAAATTGAACTTGAAACAAGGTTCGAGTAAAATAGCATTTCACCCAATTCCCAGGAAGCTGTGACGACGGCCTTACTTAACAGCCCCCACACACCTCCATCAGTCATAAACTGTGACCTACTTCGTTTCAAAACGCTCTGCTGCAAAGGAAAAAATAAAAGCAAAGAACAAGGTGGAGGCCCTGATGAATGGATTCCTACTAAAAACAACCCTTTGTAATCCCGTGCGTTCTCCGGGGAACCGTTACGACGCTGGGGGAGGGGGAAACGGCTCCGCGTTAGACCAGAAAATAAGCCGACTCTGTCGTTCCCGTTAACAAGAGCAGATGAAGGCAAAACGGATGTTAAACTATGGCACACAAAAGAAAAAAAAGAAAAATATATAATGCCCTCCACATTAACTGGAAAAGCCTTAAAACAATCGGTTGTTGCAGTAGAACAGTGTTTCTCAAACTTTTTTTATCATTCCCCACCTTGGACAAAGGAGCATACACAAGTCTGCTATTTCAAAGAGTTGATGATGGCAGAAAAACAGGCCCACAGCATCAGAGATCCTCTACCGTACCTTACAGAGTGCATGAGAGGGTTTCCCCATATCTTCATCCATTATTTTACACCAAATCCACCTTTGCTGCTTGAAAAGCTCAATCTTTGTCTCATCTGACCTCATGTTCTCTTGTCCCATTTTTAATATGTGGTTAAGTGAAATGGGCCTTTGTGTCCAAAGGATTACTTCTAAGGAGTTACTAGAAATAAGTTTTTTTTTAATGGTTCAGTTATGTTTATTTTATAGGTGCTGTCAGTGGTGCCAAATCTAAGATCCTCTGTGCCATTTATAACATTTATTTCAAGGTTTATTTAGACATCTGTAACAGCGTTGCCAATAAATGTAGAGCATGTGTTGCAACAATAACTTTGAGACCATTTTTAAGATCCTTTATGGTTTAAATTTAGGTGGTTTATGAAAAATAAGTTAACTTATACTGACTTTAGTTAGTAACTTAAACAAGTTTAATAAAACTTTCTCAAACTTTCTTGGTGTTGTTTTTTTAGGTCTCGCGAGCTAGTAAATTGCTTTTGCATTTAAGTCACCCTGATATTAACAACTTGTACACAGCCGCCTTCAAAATAAGTAGGGATGCACCGATAAAAATACCACATGTCCAACTCTTTGAGGAAACATTTAATTCTCCTTTGGGATTAATATAGTATTTTTGAATTGAATTGGCTCTTGAAGCAACTAGTAGTGAATATATTAACAAGAGTGTTTAGAGTTTAATTCCCTAAACAATCAAGAAGCCAGTTTCTCAAGCAGATTTCTGTTGCTAGTTTTGTGTGATTCCTGGTGATAAATTTCCACCTTGCATCAAGAGCCTAAAAGTTTTGCTAGTGTTAACAAAACCCTAATTCCTTAGTCAGAACTCTAACACACAAAACAAAGAGCACGATCATTCCTTCAAAACCTGAATAGAAACAAATACAATATAAATACAATAAATAAATTACAAAGAAAATGTAAAACTTTATAAATGTAAAGAAATCAAAATGTCAATGGAAAACCAAAGGACTTTCAAATTTTAGACCAATGTTTAAAAATCTGGACATATTTAAGGCCTTTTTATTGTTTTTTAAAAGTTTTATGGGCTTTAATTTGACAGTAGATAGTGTAGAAAGGGGGAGAGAAGTGGGGGATGACATGCGGCAAAGGTCCCCAAGGATGGGACTCGAACCTGCGACCACAGCGTCGAGGGCTGAGGCCTCTGCACATGAGGCGCCCGCACTAACCACTACACCATGCCCCATATTAAAGGCCTTCTAAGGAACAAAAGGGAGATAATGAAATTTTATATTTTACTCTAACTAATCACATTTTAGGTCTCAAAGTGTAAAGAAAGCCAGTGGAACAGTTGGATAAAAGCAACATACACAAAAATAAATAAAACCACAGTTTATCAGAGAGAAGACTTTTATATATGCGGACTTATTATGTTTTCTTCCAGATAAAAAGGAAATCCTCCATGATTAAGGCCTTTTACTGGATTAATATTTATATTCTCCACGTTTTATGGCATTATATCAGTTATTAAGGGCACCAATTATCTGTGAGTTGTAAAGTTTACCTGGAAAACCTTTAATAAGATTAAAAGAACTAAGTAATGATACTGGGAGCAATATCAGTAGTTCCGATTGTAATATTTACTCTGTCTGTGGGGGGGGGCTGACAACACACATTTCCTGGAGTTCTTGGAAATGTACAAGATGTCCAAGACAGAGAACAGTCCTGATGTTTGCACACGGCTTACACATAGTCATGTTTAATCCAACCAGAGTGAAAAACAGAAAAATGAAGAAAGTTTATACCTCAGTGTCTTTTACAGCACAAATATTCTATTAATGCAAGAGGTCCATTGTTTGATGGGAAGAAAAGCTGTTAATCGAGTCTAAACATACAACCTGAGCTTCCAGGGTAAGGTTTGGATCAACGCATATTAATGTGCTACAATGGTCCAGTCAAAGTCCAGACCGAAGTCCAATCTTCTCGGATGTTTTCCATATAACCTGACTGAGCTCGAGTTATTTTGAGGCTTCACATCCACTTCTAAACATGCCACCCCATGTGTTGCGGTTTCACCAACCTTTAGCATGAAACGTCCACTGTGGCCTGTGGTACTCGTGCAGATGCACCCTCTCCTGCTGGCCCAGCTGGCACACTCGGTTATAAAACTGCCTGGCGATGTGGATGTAAGCTGCAGGAATTGCTCCGGCGACTCCTTTGGCCCCGAAGAACCCGTTGACCTCGGGAGAGGCGGTCAGGATGCGGTAGCTGGCTCCGGTCCCGAGCACCAGCCGCATGTAAGCCCGGGTCAAGTTGAAGTAACCCGATGTTAGATACACAGTGGAGTCCGTCCTGGCGTCTGTCAGCAGGCGCTAGAACGCCAGGGGGAAGCAGAAGGTGATGACGGACGAGTTACAAACACGGTTCCTTTCATCTTTTGCCCCCCAATTTGCCAGAAGAACCGGCTGTGCAAATATATAAACCAGAAGCGGCCAGAGGAGGCTCACCTGTGTGACCTGCTCGTCCACCCGGATGCCAAGAGGTTTCATCTGGACCAGAGGGAACACCCAGGTGTCCTCCTCGCCCTCGCTCACGCCCTCTTCCTCCTCGGAGCGGTGCCGCAGCAGCTGCTGTCTCACGCGGGCCGCGCTCACGACCTCCATGATGCGCTCTCTCGCCGCTGCCGAGAAATCCTGCCGATTTCCTGGTCGTCATGGAGACAAAGACTGAGGTGAAGAGGGAGAAAGGGTCGGGTCGACCTCGGTGTCACTGTGTTCTGGTCGTGAATCTGTTACTTAAGGCAGTGGTGTTGTGTGCAGGGTAAAATGTGTAGAGGAAATCTACGAAAAGAGAAATACAGCACCTTGCAACAGTATTCACACTCCTAGAACTTTATAAAATGTGTTTTATTGGGATTTATGAGACAAACCAGCACAAAATGGAGGAAAAACACTATGTATGGACACAAATCTGAAAATTGTCATGTGCATTTGTATTCAGCCCCTTTACCTCAATACCTCAAACTAAAATACAGTTCATCCAATCATCTTCGAAGCTCACCTAATTGGCTCAATTGAAATATTATTAAGCAGGTCGGGAACACAACAAATAGGAGTAAGAAGGTGCTCTGGTCCTTCTACCTTTTAGCAAACCTTTAAAACGCTGTGTGGTGGTGGCGCACTCCTTAGGCAACTTAGAAAAACATCCAGATCAATGATGCATTTTCTGTGAACACAGCAACCAACAGCGTGTACTTTATAATGCACTTTTTTAGGGTTAAATAACAATCTGATAAGTGTTAGGGACAAATATTTTGATCCATAAAAGGGGATACATTTGTAATTCCCTCATTTCTGCTGGGTTCCAAACTACAGCCTCCACCAAAGAACCTGCGGCAGACTTTTGTCTCTTTTAATGTGTTTTTGCAAAGTTGTACATGAGTCAGCTTATCATGTTGGATACTCCCCAAAAGGAGAGTGTGAAGGCGTGTTTGGTAATTTGGTTTGAATGAGTAATCTTCTGTCTCCACGCTGTCTGCTGCTGTTGTGAATTAGGACTCGTCAATCCTTCTAATTCATTGCAAATCTTCCCAGTCATCCAGTACAAATGGCTCTCACTGGAACATCAGCAGCTCCTGTGTGTGTGTATGTATGTATATCTATCTATCTATCTATCTATCTATCTATCTATCTATCTATATCAGATATCAGTTCCCACTACTGTACATATCTTCTTCCAGCAACACCGTGACATCACATCTCTATTCCTGGTGTCCGTTTCTGCAGCCTAATCTGGCAGACATGATGTCATTCATCCTTTAAACTAACATCCTGGCAGGCTGTGCTCCAGTTACAGACACTAGCTGCTTGTGTGTGTGTGTGTGTGTGTGTGTGGGTGTGTGTGTGTGTGGGTGTGTGTGTGTGGGAACAGAAAGCTGACAATTTCACATCCGGCTGCGTGGCTAACAAACCGCAAGAGCTCTCTCTGTCCTCCTCGCTGACCAGCATCTCCTCGCCTGTCTAAGCTTTCAAGCTCCATTAGCCAAATCCGTCAGCCGCCAGTGCCGATTGCCGGGCCGCGGGCGAGCCCGAAGTGTCACGCGTTGTCAAAACAGCGCACAGAGAAGCGTGTCCGGTTTCTACCTTTGTACGGGTGCACCATGCCCTCCAGCATGGTGACCGAGTCGTCTGGCTGGAGCTGCATGGAGACGTCCCCCACGGCCTCCACCAGGTCGGAGAAGAAGTCCGCCACCTCCCTGCAGTTCTCCAGGAGCACGTAGCGGTCCTGCCTGTTGGTGAAGTACGAGTCGCTCAGGTTGGCCCTGGAAAACAGAGACAAAAGAACAGCATGATTCGTGAAATGCTGGTTTTTTTTCAGGATGTTTTCGTGTATTTTTCTCATTTCATGCACGATCATAACACATAAAGCAGTTAAAGATGGTTACCGGAAACTACCGGTCCCGCGAAACGTCTACGGGTTGTACGGCTTAAAGTCAGTTCAGTTGGACAACGGAGAAAAGTGCTGGAAAGACCACCATTTTCTCTGGCTGTGTGGGGCAGAGTAACAGCAGCGCAGCCCCTCCCCAACTTGTTGCGCCACACTGCCAGTAAGCTCGCTGTTACTACGCTTTTCTCAAAACTTACAGAAATAAAATGACCAATCTCGTTTTTGGGAGAGAAAAAAAACTTCCAGCTTAGAAGTTGCTGTTAGGATGTTTTACATACAACCAATTAGGGATGTAAGAAAATATCAACAGACCGATATATCGTGATATTTTATTTCCCGATATTGTATCGATATTCAAAACAAAAATATAGATTTTTTTTAAAGGATTTGAATGGAACGATTAATGATGACAGTAATTTTTGTAGTAAATATAAAAGTACCACTGGTAGTTGGTGACTGTTTTCACCTTCTTCGTTCCAGTGGATCAACCAGATCTACTAATAAAACTGAATGTGTTAAAGTATGAAACAGGTTGGAGTGATTAGAACGCTGTGACAGTTTTCCTACTGTTAAATTGAGTTTTAAAAATCACAATCTATAGTTACTCATAGTATCGCCATATATCGAGATATATTGTATCGTCTCCCATGTATCGCGATACATATCGTATCGCCAGATTTTGCCAGTACACATCCCTACAACCAATAGGATGGTTTAAATTTTTCTATTAAGCTCAAGAGTAAAAACCATCATACCATGAGAGGCCCATACCAGCCTACTTCTAAGGTCAAGTGTAGGATTCATTTCCCCCAGACCTCAAATTGTAAAATGAATCGGTTTGAATTTTGGGTTCAGGAAAATTGCAACAAGATTTTTCTTATGTTCAATCGTTCTGTTGTCGATTTGCTGATGGATTTGAGATAATTGTCCTGATGAGCAACTACGGGTTCTATGGCTGCAAAACAAGAGTCTTCCTCCACCATGCTTCAGTTTGGATCACCGTTTGTCCTGTGTGTCATGGCCAAACTATTTGTCAAAGGCTGTTGTTACAAAAGACTGTTTGTTTTGATTTAAGCTATGCAGTCATGTTATGTTTGCAAAAAGGTTTCCGGGCAATCCTTCCAAACAAGCCCGGCTAGTTCATTCCTTTCCAAACTGTACCATCATTAACTTTAACATTTAGACATCACAAAGCGTTGCATTTCTGCTGCATTCGTTAAGAACATTCCTCCACCTAATTTACCTCTGGAGGAACCCAACGGTTCATCATCTTTCCCAGAACAAGTTTCTTCACACATCAACATGTATTTACTGTAACTAGATCTTTAGATAAGTAACAATTTAAATTGGATATTTATAAAGAAGTCAGCTGACAAAGAAACATTGAAAATGAAAAATACACATTTGTTTAGCTTTATTCAATTCAATTTAAAAATACTTTATTGATCCCAGAGGGAAATTAAGTGTTGGTATAGCTCATATAATTAATTCTGCATGTAAAATTATTTGACTTCTAAATTTAAAGTTAACTTGAAGTAAATAAAACATCCAAGAAATGTATACCGGTATCTAGGTCATGTAGCTTCTGGCACGTTACGTTTCACCGTAAAGGAAATAAATGTAGAAAGAAAAGGAGCGTAAACAACTGTGACAGATGATTTCTCTGCTGTCCAGAGCTACAGCGATGATTGTAGAGCAGGACCTTGCACTATAAATATGAGACTTTTTTTCCCCCTTTGTTTTGCAAACAGAAGAACCTCCCTGTGGACAAAATGATCAAACAAAAAGACGGTGCACTCTTTTTACTTTTAAGGATTTATAATCCCAATTTATAAAGAAACATAGATCAGGAAGCACAAGAAGTGCTGCGAATAACTTTTAATCCAACACCTAAGCCTTTTTTATTAACCTAAAATCAGACCATAGAGCGTTTAGAAACACCAAAGATTTCTAGGTCAGGCTCCACAGACCTCAGGTAGAAATGCTTTATCTTAAAGGTTTAAACAGACTGATTAAATAACCGTTACGACTCCTGCAGGATCCTTGCAGTTAGGCTGGGCATTTACTTTCCATATCCCATTCTGAACACTAAAATGGGACACCTGAGGACCTGGTAAGTGCCAACTAGCTTATATTTACTCTCCTCCACAGGTACGCTGACACCTTTTGCTTTGTAGATTATCTTGAGTGCACATTATAACACTTTCACATACATCATCCTCTCCTGCACACTATCTACCACTGATTTTACTAACTTTCACACCTTATATTGAAAAACTTTGATCTGCATTGAATACATTTATATTTCAGAAACTCTTTATTTCAGAAACATGGTCTGAGTTTGAGTCCTTGCAGCGGCGGCTTACAGCTGTGGATTTTAGTAATGTAGTCCCAAGTCTAAATCGGCTCCAGTAATTCCTTAGTGTTACTTCTTACTTTTCACTTGCAGTCGATATGATAATGGAGTTCACCAGGAAGAATTAGGATCATTATTGAGTAATTTTAATCACTTTTGCACACAAAATGCTAGTTGCTCTTGTTCACTTACATTGTTTGTGCTAAGCTAAAGCAACCAGACTTCTGCCAGATCAGGAGAATTACTGGGCTGGTTACAAAATGCTTTTGTCCCACTTATCTAACTCTGGGGAATATGGCAACAGACACATTTTTACTTAGAGCTGGAATATCCCTTTAAATCCCAGCAAGAAGCCTTGATGCAAATTTACAACCGACAAGATTGGGTTTCAGAGGTGTGAGAGTAGACAGGAGTTACGGGATGGGAGGGTTAGAAGGATGTCTAGCCCAGCCAAGACAAACCGATTACACAGATAAGTTGTTCTGTAAGAAGTTAATAACAAGTGTGCAGGGCGGACGCATCCTGCTTTGTAGAAAGTACAGCAGGAAAAACCTCCTTCTCCAACATGATGTATGGGTTTGTCTGTTTTGAACTGAAATGGAGTGAAAACCACAACACCACCGCGGTCCCCAGCTTTAGAGCACACCCTGATTTCCATTTTCTCCGCAGAAAATGACAGAAAGCGCAATGAAAACATTTCCGAGCGGTGGAAAAACCTGCTCTGTGCTTTGAATAAATGTGCACACCGATCGGAAGGACAGGATCCTGACATGTTGCTTGATTTAAAAGGCGATATATCATATTTTAGAGGTAGAAAATTAAACATAAATAAATCACTATCTGCTTTCCATTGGTTTTCAAAGCAGATATGCAACACCCTCTCTGATCAGAAATACATCCTACCAAGGCTGGTCCTCGGTTGGTTCCTGAAATGGGTCGGAAACCATCTTTTCGGGCCGGCCCGGTAAAATTGAGACAACTGCATACCGTGAAGGTCGGGTAAAACTACCTGGAAGTTTTGATAGTGAAAACAATATTTTATGCAACCGCTGATTTGAAGTATTTTGGTGAACAGTTTACTAGAGAAATAGGAGGGCTGTCGATTGCCCACGCCCGTCAGAGAAACAGTCCGGGACAAACCTCTACTGTGGTAAACGACATGCAGACGGGGCCTGCTACAGAATGGTTCTAATGGTTTTGCTGGTCTGTTTGAACTCCAGGCTACTGCTCTAAGACAACATTTCTCCTGCCTTCCTTCTCGTCCCTACATAAACCGCGATTTAAATCCCCACTTTCTGATCTCGCCTTGAACCTGGAGAATTTGCCATCGCTACTTTTGGCCTGTGTGGTTTTTTCAGGATCTTGCTCAGCTTCGCAATGCCCTTGAACTAAAGTGTACGTACCCACTGATGATAACGCTGTCGTCAAACAGGTAAACTTTGATGTGCTGGACTCCAATGGTCTCGTTGAAGCGCTGTGGCACCAGAAGTCGCAGCAGGCCCCTCAGGTCCGGAGTGTGGTACAAAGATACTCGCATCTGAGAGGCAAAGCGCTGCAGCAGAGGCAATAACATGGTCCGGGAGTTAATCTGACCTGGGCATGAAACAGAGTCACACCAACAGTAAAGCTGCTGAGCACTGGGATCTGGGCTAAACAACAGCAGAGAGGTCTGATGGAGACCAACCTCTTGATCCGCGAGTGTAGTCTAGCAGTACGGAGACTTTGAGGTCAGGGGAGCAACCGTTTTCCTTTGAATGTTGGAGAGCTTCCTCCATGCAGTCCACCTCAATGGGAGACAGATATGGAATGTTTTTAATAACAAAACTAAAAGACAGTATATTGCCAGTCAAATTATTTGGCTGAGCTGTGCTAATAGCAATAAACAAGAATCAACCCGTTTCCTCCTTCAAAGCTGGCCAAAGATTTCTGCTGAATTTTGTCCATTTCAAACATGCAGCGTGATTTGAGATTAAATTCTTTATCAGCGTCTGAGCTTGACAATTTTACGAACAAGTTTTAGCTTTTTCCCCACAACCTTTCAGGTAAATAAGAAAACTCAAGATGGATATTTCAAATATTTCAACAGTTTTATGGTTGTGGTAAAAGCAAATGAAAGGACATTTAAGTGACTTGGAGTTATGTTGTAAATATGATTATTTCCTATTACAAGAAGTATAAACTGTAAATCTTTGGAGTTTAATCCTGTTTGTTCAGTGACAAAAGGGGATGATAAATTATCAGTCTTTAGTGACTATTAGGGGTATACCGGTACAGGTATTCGGATTCATATTTTTCGTTACGGCTCTGTCAGTTCGATACGCACGTGTACCGAACAAATTCAATTCCTGAACACATGGAGAATGTTTATAGGAGGAACTCGGAGCGCAGTTCAACATTCCGCAGCGCAGTTTTAAAAAGTGAAACCAAAACATAAAGGACTCCCAGCTATCACTAAACTCTGCTATTTGGGAACATCAATGGTTTCTCATGCAGCTACAGCAGAAAAAGAAAGATTTCCATAACATGGTCTGCACTGAACTGAATGACTCCCCTGAAACAATGTCAAACTGAATGTAAACATCACTGATATAAGAGAAAAACCAGCTGACGTCCACATGGCTACCAGTAGCATTAAATCAGGCCAAACTCCTATTTATATAAAATGCAAGTCGGTGGAATCCCCATTGATGAGAATGGATTTCTCCAACAGCTGCCCATGCTACATTCAAGTACAGCTGGGAGACTAGGCTGTTGAAATATCAAAACAACTCCAAAGTGATTTAAGCATGTCTTATTCTGAAATATGGGCATAGAATTATTTAAACATTTCTAAATATTAACACCGTTTTCAATTGGTTATATTGATTTCTACTCTGGCTATGTCTGCTTGTACTATTTTATTTATTTAAAATAAAATAAAAATCCAATCAATTATCCACTCAGTTCTACACTTTTTACTTTTTTAAGTTATAGAACATAAAATCAAATTAATTTCAGGGGTTGAAGGAAAGGAAATTTAGAAAACATGTTTGTTTCATGCTGATCAAAGAACATGCACATTTGTATTTATTTTTCCTGATTAAAGTGTAACCAAGACGTACCGAACCATGACTTTGTGTACCGTAACACTCCTAGTGAATATTGTTATTAGTTATAAAATCCTGACTATTTTTATGTATGCGTCGTCTAAAAAAACCCGTAAAGACTAGAAAAACAACTGTTTATTTTTTTATATTTCAAAACCTTGAAAATGCTCACTACTGGTCGGGATAAAAAACCTCTTCCTGGTCATGTTTTTGTATGTGCATCAATGTGCAAATAATAAAAGCTAATTACTCTTTAATGTCTCATGTAAAGTGTCTTAAACAAACTTTGCATTTGTTCCTCAACAAGATAAGCACGCCTTGCTTTCAATTACAGGATAACTGTCATTTCTGGCCCCGCCACTTGAGTAAATACACAGTTCAGGTGTGGCTGTCGGTATTAGCTCAGGAGTGTTGTGTTCCTGAGTTTACACTAAATAGACACCTTCAGTTTGCATTTTTCAGTCCTAACCACAAATGGCGCCTGAACTCTCACACAGGATTGAATTTAGTTTGTTTCATCCATTTTTAAAGCAAACCCAGACTTAAAAAGCACCAGAAAAATGAAACAGCCCTCACTGCACCTTTCTGACTCACATTTCTAGCAATCCATCATCCTGTAGAGTTAAGAGTTTAGCAGCTGATCTCAGTGCTTTTAACTGTGATTGAGCATTTTGGCCTCTGCCTACCTCTCCATTACTGGTCATTTAAAAAAAAGAAGAAGAAAAAAACATGAAAAACAGCTGAATATGAGCACCGGTCCAGACTGTGGTTTGCTTTGGTTTCGAGTTGTTATGCTAGGCTTTCCAAGCATGAAAAACAGCAGGCCCTCACACGCCAGCGCTGCTCTCCCATACCCATAAACCCTTGCATTTTGGGGTCATTCCTTGTAGTTCTGGCTTTTCGTTTTGAAGAAAACACACACTGCGGTCTTCTTGGAGGAGAAGTCTGACTCATATTTTCTGGCATCTCTGACCAGTCATTTGGCTCACTCCCGTGCTGTTACAGCTCTGTTCTCACCTGCCCTCAACTAAAAGGGGCATATTTAGGAAAACAAAACGTTCGCCCTCACCAGTTCCTGCTCCAGCTGTCCTGTTCCCAGATACAAGGAAGCCATCACCACTCGCCTCTGTGCAGTTCTGATGCGGGCCTTAGGGGAAAAGAGACGGAAGCTATTTAGTGAATGAGATGTATTGCATGCGGGTTTTAAGATTCAGGTAGGCAGTGTGGAAAGCGACATGAACACCTATTCAGAACACCTAACTACCTTCATGAACATTGTCTACATGTCTAACAAATAAAAGTTGATAAATAGAAACAAACTGAAAAGATATAAATACATTAGAGTAAGGTTTTTCATTTAAAAAGGGAAACTCTTACGATATTGCTTGATTATGCAACTGAATCTCTGCTCACTTTGACAATAATGGAGACCAGCCGACACTCACTGGCAAGCTACACAACAAAGGTAAGCCACAACACATCATAGCTACAGAGAGCTGTATGCAAGCACATTAGTGGAAGATTTAGTGGAAGGAAGAAAGGTGCACAAGCAGCAGGGATTCATTTGAAATTTGCTTTCCCAGGGTATGGAAGAAAAGGAAATTGGCTACAAGTATCACATTTTTTCGGTTAAGGCCGTCTGGCTATTCATAGAATGTTGTATTAAGGCATATTAATGGAGCATCGAGTGGAGGGAAAAACTGTGTTAGAAAAGGGGTACAAGGGTAAAAAGAAAAGGGACTGATCTGATGGACAAGGGTACAGAGACCTCTTTCAGATGCAAGTATACTTTGCATTTCATTTGAAAATCAAGCCTCTGGAGGAAAAGCGGACCAAAACCTCTGCTGCTTGAGGTCTGCTGTAAATTTTTCAGTTATGGAGGATGTGGGGAACCACGTCTTATCCAAAGCTTGGTACTTTATCAAATCCAAAGTCAGTGCAGCAGTCTATCTAGCAGGAAAATATTAAAGCACTTCATGCTTCCCTCTGATGACAAACTTTATAGAGATTCTAATTTCATCTTCCAGCTGGACTTGGTACCGACCCACACTGGCAAGAGTACCAATATCTGCTTTAATGGCCATGCTATCACTGCGACTGACTGGCAGAGAATTTGTCTTACCTGAACTTCTTGAGCAAGAAAAGTGATTCCATACGTATTGCCAAGAGTTGTAGCAACATTGTCGAATTCCCTGAACCTTCCTCTATTGTTGCCTCGTTAGATTAAAGTAAGGAACTACTTTGCTGTAGTTTATGCCCTATTTAACAAATCTCTCGTTCCACATTATTAATTATTTTGTCATTAGGAGAGCTCCTTATATCTGGAGTTCAGTAATGTTTGCCAACTATGGCTGTTTTTACTGTAAATGTAACTTGTATGTACAATTCCTGGAAGAGAAGTCTCTTCCCACAAGTCCAATAATAAAATATATAAATATATTTTTGGTTGTTGTTTTTTAAATTCTGGAATAATTTCTTCTTTTTTTTTACATAAGCTCTGCTAAAATATTGGAAACTTTTACGTGTTGTTAAAGACCCAGTCAGTTTCTATTACTCTATTTCATTATTATGTTGTAATGAAATGATTTTACTACGTTGTTAGTTGGTTCTTTTTACTCCAAATGACTGCATGCTTTGTGTTTGTATTGCTTGACAAATTATTTTATTGCCCTTTTTTTATTGCTTCATTTTATTGAATCATTGTCCATCATCATCGAGCAAATGCTACAATAAACTTGCAAAACATAAAGTAAGGTGAAGCTTATCGTAGAGTTGTTTTGCTTTTAATGAACAAACATGTTGACTCTACTGTGTCTTTGTAGTTTGTCACATGATGCAGTAAAAGTAGTGTTTAGATTGGTTGTGCAGAGCAATTTTCAAAACAACCTGGATCCTAACATGCAGGCACCCATTTAATTATTCTGATTTTTTATTTATTTATTAAAAATACTACAAACACACTGTTCTGATTATACAACTATTGCACATTTCAAGGTGAGTAAACAGGAATTATCAAGACAAAGATGGTCTGGTTGGCAGGAAGATCGAGAGGATTTGGATAATTCAATACAGCGCCATGTTCTGGACCGCTTATATCATTCCATATCAGGTTAGTTTCTGTCCCTCACATTTCCAGAAGTAGTTTGCTGTTTTTTTGAATATCACCAAGATCTAAGCCTACCGATAAATCCCAAATATAAGCTGGGCGTCTATTCTCAAGCTGTTAAAGCTTCAAAAATAATGTCCTGGCTTATGCATAAAAATTAAATAAAAAAGTCCATTTACTTAATACAGTCAGGATACATGTTGAATTTTGGCTTATAGATGTTTCATAAAGATTTTAAGATGAAAGTTTGTGGTTGTAAGCTCTTGCCGATTGTTAAATAAAAGAAAGAAAAGAACAGCCATTTTTGTGTAAGCCTCTGGCACATTTCTTTACCAACTAGACATGAACTGGCATTTGCCTTTCACTGACAACAGCAAGTAGTTCTCCATATAAATACATGTACATATACAATGTTTGGCAGCCTACGTACTCATCGTTTGGACTACATTTGCAATTTGACACTTAGTTTGGGTTTACTCCAATAATTAAATGCCCAATTCTATTTTAAAAAACACCTTCACATCTTCCTTTAATAACACTTTGTAATACTTGTTTTCTCCAATATTCCTCCATGTCTCAGCATCGCTTATTGTTGGGCACATACAGCCATTGGGTGGCGCTAACCCACATTCTAGCTCCGACAGGAGAAGAAGAGGACCAGAGGTTATATAAGGCATCGCCACAGATTTTCACGCCCTCTCCGGTTCTGGCGTTCAGCCAAACAACGCCAGGAGAGATCCATGCTTCCTTCGCTGGCGAGGGAAAAGACGCGAGTTCCGGGAGGATCTCACTCCAACGACGACAATACTGCTGATCAATCAGGTGAATCAAACCCAGTGTTTTGAGATAAACCCCACTGTTCCGCCCTGAGCCCTGCTTTCTGAAGAGATGCTGCCGTATGAAGCGAGCCGCTAACAGCAACCGAATGCCGCAGAACTGCGTCGAGACTGGAGCGTTACCCCACCGCGACAAAGCCTGGGACAATGCCATCTTGAACCTGCAGAGAAGGTACTGTGTCGGTGAACTGAGGTGCAGCTGATCGCTGTTTAGCAAGCCGAAGAGGACGAAACTACGTTCCGAGCTAATGCAACAGCTATTATCCTCCCACTGCTAACGGACCGTAGCTATTGCTAGCCTGCGGGCTAACGTTGTGTTAGCTTCGCCCATCATCCACGGAGCGACTTGGAGAACTTTAACCGTTCAATAAGGTCTGTCTGGGCAGAGGCGAGATTAGGTTAGTTTAAACAAGATTTAAGGGTTGTTTATTTTCACTGTGATTTGTTACTTTGTGTAAGATTTCATTTATTGTTCGGGTACAAACAGGCCGGTCGGCCTGGAGGTTTAAACAGTGATTTTCGAGGTTTCCGATGGAAAGTCGTTTTATATCCTGCAACCTGAGTTACTCAATCCGACAGTTTTTCGTTGTTTGATGTATAATAAATGATCCAGAGCGACTTTAAGCAGCACCACGTGAGTTAGCTGTAAGCTACATGCTATAGTGAACCACGTGGGCCCGCCATTGATGGTATTTTACTCATGAACAATAAAGACTGCCGTTAATGCTATTCAAAATAGAGATTGACTTTAAAACGGATAGTTTAAACACTAAACTAATCTTTTAAGTCATTTTTGAGACCGCCTTCTTGATAAGTCAAAATACTAAATTAGATTGACATAATTGGTACTGCCGTTAACGTCAACATAAAGTCTTAATATTAAATTAGATCAATCACTGCGGTGACCGATCCATTAAATTGAATCAATTATCTAAGGTTATTGATTTCTAATTCAGCGAATGGTTTAATGAAACATTGCTTCTTCCAAACAATGTTTTTCTTCACTTCTGCTTTGCATTGTGAATTGGTGGTTTGAAAACAAACCAGAATCCGCTGATTAGTCTTAAACTAATCGCAATTAGTTTAGAACTAACTTAGCTTCATTCCCAACACTGTTCAATACTTCAAGCCTTGGTTATTGAGAAAACATATTAATTCTGAACTGTGACATCAATATCAATTTGTTGTTTCTATTTCTGTGTATTTTTATCACTTTTACTGTTTTACTTCTGAGTGTGAGTTTTATTCTCGTTATTCTTTTCTTAGCGGTTTAGTTGTGTGTTACTAGTTTAGTGAGTTTGTTGATTAAAATATGTTAACTGAAAGTTAATTCTTTTTGTAATAAACTCTTGCATTTTGGAAAACCGTTGTTATTTCGCCAAGAACTTATTCCTTCATCTATTGTTTAATTACCTCAGCCTCATCAGGCAGGTAATCACAAACATAAACTGAGACTGAACAATTTGGCTATTGATATTCCTGGAATCCAGGTGGTGCCCTAAACGTGGTAATTTTTACATTAAATTATTAATCTGATTAATAATTGCCCTAAGCAATTATTCAAAATTATTCATAGCCAAAACCTCCCTATCTGTGGCACAACATTATTATTTCGTTCAAAATTTAGCGAGCAAAACAGCTTTAATGTATAAACAGAATATTCAACAAGGACTTCATCATCTCTACAGTGCCTCGTATCCTAATTTCAGCTTCACCCCATAACCTCTAGCAGGTTGTTGTTTTCTTCAAATGAAGGTCTGAAAACCCAAATATGTATAAGTTGTGTTCAGAACCAAAAGGCAGGAGCCCTTTGTAGCTGCATGAAAAGATGGGATTTAGCAGAAAACAATAGAGCTAAAAATAAAGACTGAATGTTGCGCTGACATTTTAAGAACATTAAAAAAACATCTCTAAATGAATCATCATGATTCTTTGGTAGGCTCTCAAAATTGAACAGAGGCCTGTGTCAAACAACTTTGCAATTCATATGAAGCACAGAAAGATGTGCAAATATACTCCCTATAATTAAGGATCTGGAAAATAATCTAAGAAAAATTATCTAAATGACTTAATTACATATACTACGTTGTTTTACAGCACACTGCAAGTAACTTGCTGGTATTGGTGAACGTTTGGTTTGTTTCAAAACCTGTTTTTTTGACCACAGGAATCTTTCGGGCTGACAATAAACAAGCTTCTGACGGTGTTCAGAAACCGTGCCAAAAGGTTCTATAAATATAACCTTCGCATGAAACCCACCCATTACTAAATGATACGTGGGAGTGGCTGTACTGTAAATTACACTCACACACATTACTGGTAGCAGGGTAATTTTGGTAACATCCTTTCAGCCAGAGAAAAGGTGTTTCATAGCCCTTCCCATTTGAATTTTATCACAGCTCATTTGTCAGTTGAAACATGTCAGGCGTCTAATCGTATTTCACTGAGTAAAAACAGTAAATCACACCTTTAAATTTAGAGTTATCCAGATAAATGATGTTAATGTTTCTCATAGAGTAGATAAAAATAAAAATAAAACATTCACAAAGCTATTAAATTTGGGCTATTTTTTTTTCCATGATTGCAAGTGCACTGGTCTTTACCTCTACAAGATTCACAAAGCAAATTGCAATAAATATACACAGGAATAGACATAAAGTCCAACATATGCAAGAAATTTGCAACCGTCTCTGTCAGGTTGCAGCTGTGCTCACTTTTAATAATTCAGATGAAGAAGGAAAAAATAAATATCCAGGAACAGCCCTCATGAAGGCTGGAAAACATGTGTTCAGTTTAATTTTAGTGAATAGAGCCGATTGCTCCATCAGTCTTCATATAGCCAGAAACAGAAGTAGGAAATATTATATATTTTAATGTTAATTTGTGCCAAGAAAAACAACACATTTCTAAAAGCTAAATATTTAAAATTTCTACATATGACATAAACATGAATTACACTGTATATTCAGAGCGCTACAGATAATCCTTCCTGTCTACAGCCATCACTCTAATAATGATGATGATAATGACTTGAATACTATGAGTTAGAAAATGTAATTTCCCACTTGAATTAATAAAGTATTCTTAAAATTGCCTGGGGTCTTTCTGCATGGAGTTTGCAGGTTTTTCCCCCATGCATGAGTGAGTTCTTCCACAGTCCAAAAACATGACTGTTTCGCTCGACGACCACAGGAGATCTTTCTTTGGATTCCTAATAAATTATTGTGCATTTCAGTCACATTTTTTGGCATGTTTTACACGACTTCGAGTCATAGCATCAAAATGTTGGGATTTTTCTTGTTTTGTTTTTCTTGGAACAGATAAAAAAGGATTGCAAAGTGAACTCACATGTGACAGTAAATTAATCTGTTCCTCTGAAGAAGATAGTTTAAAAAGCTTTGTCTGTCAAGGTTGTTTTTAAAATGTGTTTGTATTAATTAAAGGCAACAGCAGATGTCAACGAATGACACGAACCTTCATCGCCTGGTAAAATTGGTCTGGTGACGTCAGGATCTTTATGTGGGCCCCCGGCACCCGGAAGGCTGGTACTTGCTCCGCCATCCATCGGAAGCGGGCGCAGAGGCCATCTGAGCCCTGAGCTCCGGCTGACCCGGTGGGCCGGGACACATGGCGTGGAGCTGACTCGGTTTCAGCGAGCAGCGGCGCCAGCAGCAGCACGGCTGACCTGCAGAAAATAAACACACATTAGTACAATGATTTTAAACTCAGCTTGACATTAATGTGTAGGAAACAAAACACTTTATTCTTTTTATAATAACAGATATATCGTGCCTTGAAATTTTTTTTTGAATCTCAACTTTTTACAACCACAAACTTCAATTTATTGTACATAGAAAGACAAAGTAGTGCATAATTGTGAACCGGCAGGAAAAATATACATGGTCAGTCATATTCTATAAATCAGAATATACTTTCTGATCATTGTAAAATTAAAAGGACCTTTAGAAAATAACTTTTAAGCAGGTAATAATTGTACTTTTCATCAAGCCCACATTTCAGTATTAAAAAAGCTTTTTTATTTATCTGATGTAATATTCAGATCTTAAATGTCATGTGTTCATTAGCTGTAAGAGGAAAATCCTCATAAATAACAGAAATAAAGGCTTCAAAACATCAGTCTGTGTGTAAACATCCTTTATGTCTTTCACTTTGTTAATTGAGAAACAAACTTTAATAATGTTCAAATTTATTGAATATGACTGTATATTCAGACTCTTAATCTGATATTCCAAAATAAAATCCATTGTAACCGATTTTCTCAAATTCAGGTGTTATGTAAAGGAGGTTTGTTGGAGAACATTAGTAGAGCTTAATACTGATTCCAATTTCAGAAATCGATTCGATTTTGATTCTCAAGAGTTAGAATCGATTATTCCGATCCGATTTAATCTGTTCCAATTCGATATTGATATGGGTCAGTGCTATTAAAACATTTCGTTTGAACTAGTACCTTAATTGTATGGCTGTAATGCAATAACACAACACTGAGTGAGTTACAGTTTACCGGGAAAAACCTAAGCCTTAAAAATGGCTGTCTGGACTTTTCCTTCCTATTTTAGCTGTAAAAGAAAAAAGGAAAAAAAAAGGACAAACAATGTTAAACAATTAAGCCGATTTTTGGACTTGTGAATCGATTTGATTCTTTCAACACAGCACTAAACATTAGTGAAGACCAAGGAACACAGCAAACATGTGTGGGATAAAGTTGTGGAGAAGTCTGAGGTACCGTTTGGTCATAAAACAATATCCCAAGCTTTGGACATCTCACAGAGGACTGTTCACTCAATCATGAAAAACTGGAAACAATACAGCCTTTGTGGAGGAGTAGCAACAAAAAAGAATTGTTGAAAAAAAAAGGAATATAATTATCCAGTTCATACTTTGCCACCAATCATGTAGACACAGCAAACATGATGGAGAAGGAGCTCTGGTAAGGTGAGACCAAAATAAACATGTTTGGCTTACATCTGTACAAAAAAGTGGATGCGAATGCAGTCATATTCTTCAGACGCAGTACCATCTTTCTGGCAGAATATTGCCGAATAATATGTCCTCTGGTGTGAAATGCTCCTCGCAAACCAGATTTTGATTAATTTTCTCCACATGTGTTGTTGGAGGAATTCCCGGGGTGGCAAGCCGTTGTCTTCATCGTTCCACATTAGATGGAATTGTGTGAAACACCGTGTTGCCGTTTGTCTTCGGCTTGTTTTCGCAACCCTTTGCTACACTAGCAACAACCATTTTTCTTGGATTACACTTAACATGTCCTCAAACTACAGCAGTAAAAACTTAGTGCAGCTCAAGCTTTTTTGGGGAAGATAGACTAAATTTCACTTAGGCAAGGCAAGGCAATTTTATTTGTATCGCACACTTTCAACAAGGTAATTCAAGGTGCTTTACATGATTAGGCAATGAAAATGAAAATAGCAGTAAAACGCAGACAACATATAAAGTAAAAACAGCAATAAAGCAAGAAGCACACAAAAAGCATAAAACATTACTCAAAGGCAGCTCTAAACAGACATGTTTTTAGTTGTGATTTAAAAAACTCAGTGTTTCAGCAGCTTTTCAGTTGTCGGCATGGGCGGATCTACAGGGGTGGCAGAGGGTGGCAGCTGCTACCCCAAAAGAAAGCCTTGCCACCCCTGCTCCCACCCCAGCCAGCAGTTATGAATTCAAGAAATAGTTACGTAAAATTGGACATTAAGAGCGTGAAGCTCCTTTTTCATGGTACATGAAAATCGGCACATTATATTTGCTTTGGTGAACCTTTACTGCTGCTCTGCTGAGTTTGCTAAGAGCACTGCAGAGAGCCCACCATGTGGCCATCAGAGGAATTGCAGTCAGCAAAATGCGCACTCCTGTGACGTTCAGGCGCGTTATGAAGTGAGAACGCTGACATAATCTGAAACCGAAAGAAAAAGTTTTGAAACCTTGAAAATCAGTGGTTGAAAATTTAAAACCTGAAATAAAGTTTTGAAAGTCTGAAAATAAGTTTTGAATCTCTGCAATCATAACTTTTTACTAGCATTTTTATTTTTCATAAATTCCACATGTAGAGTTTCACCCTCACATTTTCAGAGATTCAAATTGCTTGTTTCACCCTTGCTGTTTTTCAAGTATACATTTTCAGAGTTTCAAATATGGCATTGTTTTCCCACCATGTTAAGTTTGCAAAAAACTTTTGAAACCTTGTAATGTAAGATCTGAAAAACATTAAACTTTAGAACATCTGCCTTTCGTACTGAAAAATTATTGCCCCTCTTTTGCCACCCCATAAATATTGTTCTAGATCCGCCACTGGTTGTCTGGAAGTTTCTTCCAAATTAGAGAAGCATAGAAACTGAAAGCTGCTTCTCCATGTTTGGTTCTGATTCTAGGGATGTTGAGTATACTGGAATTAGAAGACCTGAGTGGTCTGGAGGGTTGGTATAGGAACAGCAGATCTCCAACATACTTTGGTGCTAAGCCATTCAATGATTTATTAGTAGTAAAAGTATTTTACCCAGCGTTTTGGATCAGCTGCAGCTGTTGAATTGACTTTTTAGGCAGACCTGTGAAGACGCTGTTGCAGTAATCAATCTGACTAAAGATAAACCCATGGATGAGTTTTTGGAGGTCCTGTTCATCAGTCCTTTAATCCTAGAAATGTTCTTCAGGTGATAAAAGGTTGACCTTGTTATTACCTTAAAGGTAGAGTATCCCTTTAATTCAGATTCAGATTCTTAAGAAGGCTGGTTGTTTTAAAAACAATTCTGCAAACAGCCTAACTTCCCCCATAGCTTTGTGTAAGACTCACTGCAAGGTACTGCACTCAAAATCATACTTTGAAAACTGTATTTTGTGTTTACTCAGGTTTTCTATGTCTGATATTAAAAAAACAACAACGTAGGAGTGACAATAAAAAGCAAAAGCAGAAGAAATCTGTAAAGGGTTAGTTACTTACTCACAAAACTGTAGCTGCAACACTCTGGTTGAAAGCTCAAAATACACTGGTTATCTTTTTTGTTTTTATCACAGGCGTGGGGAACCAGTAGCAGGAGGACTAACAGAAAATGTATAGATTAGGAAATCAGATAAACACGTAACACCTTCTGCATGCATCCAGCTTCCAGCTTCCTTTTTACACAACTGCAGAGTTTGATGCGATTTTAAACACTTTACACACTTAACTCATAAAACAAAAATTAAAATTAAAAAATAACTACTTCCTTATGTCAGCCTAGTTTGCATTGATTATCTTGTTTTTACTGCAAAGGAAAAGCTATGAAATGAGAGTACACTCGGCTCGTACACTGGGTTATGTCATTGGAGGCCGCTGACTTCGAGCCTGCTTTCCGTAAGTTTTAAAAGATAAGGCGGTGTGATGAGGGAGATAAGATGCTCACTTTGAACTCCACCATCGCTGACTGAAAATATACAAAATCATCGGCCTTTGTCATCAGCTTTTTATGTAAACGCTAAACGTTTCAGTGAATGACAGTAACTTCCATAAAGACTCAGGGCCTCTGGGAACAATTCACAGCTTTAGTCGGTAAATTCAGTAAATAAAAGGCGGGGTTTACCCTGGTATGTTGCTGTGCCACAATTCTGCTGATAGCAAGCATACGAGATAAAAACATTTCTAGTTCTCAGCATTCAGAGGTGACCGAGTTATCGCAGGTGATCTGACATCATTAAAGGATTTACATCCTCATTCTGTTCAACAGCCTTCATTGTATCTACTCAGCAAACTGGAAAGGCAGCTTTTATTTTTGGGTAATTTTCACGAGGCATGGTCTACAACGATTCCTCGAATTACATGCATTTAAAAAAACAAAACCTTGAGGCAAAATCTCCGACCTCATTCCTTTGTTACATATAACTTCCCACTGTTCAACTGCCAAATTACATTTCTTGAACAGTAGACAATCATTGTGGTCATGCAATATGCTTTAGTTAACATCAACTGTGATAGAGATAACAAGCAGAAAACCTGAGGGAAAAGACCCAAAGTGTCAAAAATTTAAATCGCTATCAAGAAGGTAAGAAGCGAACATTCTCTAGAGCAAACAGTTAGCTTAGCATAACCCCAATTGGGCTTTTAAAGCAAATTAAATGAATTTCAGGAAACAGAAGAGCTCGCGTCGCATTAGGTGTGGAAGCCACCGATTCAGATTAACCTGCTGAGATAATCAATCTATTGTTGGAGCCCCAGGCAGATGGATCATGGTGAACAAAGCTGAGTCCAGATGTGAGTAAGAAAAGCTTAAAATAATAATGAGCTGTAATGATGCCCTTCACAGAGGAGCACTTTGGCTCCAAGCATCTTAACGCACAGGTTTTCAACAACATTGAAGAGGACATTGACATTGTAACAATGCTAGGAAAGTCCTGTAAAAGAATCATTAAGGTGGTGGGCTTCTACATTTCCAGTTTAGAATATAAAATAACATTTAGCTACTCAGACATTTTTAACAAAATATCAGACCTCACAAGAAGGATTTTCAATGCAGAAATGTTTTGGCTTACGCAATAATTGGGAAGACTGCTGAACTGACAGTTGTTCTGCAGACAGTTCCAAGTGTTCAGAGTCCTGTATACAATGGAAAGTTGAGTGGAAGAAAAAAAAAGTGTGGTAGAAAACGGTGGATAAGCAAGAGGGATAACAGAGGATTGGAAGCAAAGTCCAGTCAGTAGTTTAGGTGGATAACCATAACCTTTGACTTTTTGCTAAACTAAAAAAAAAAAAAACGTCCATGCTGGTGGTTGATGTGCTTATTGAGCAAAAATGGTGGGAGTTCTTAGTTTTTATGCATTAAATTTTTCTTAGAAATTCCAATCCCTGGCGAATGAATTTGTGCATCTTCCAGAAAAGCCTTCAGCGTCATAACTGGGCAAGACTGGACCGCACTTTTAATGGTCAAAAACAGTACGTGTCATTCTTGGATCGTCGTGCTGTGGTGTCAAATACATGAGGAAATTATGCAGAACTTCAACAATGAAACAAAGAGAAGACACAAACAGCAACAGCTGACTGTGATGGCAAACCCAACTGTTTCCTTTTGGGAACCATGAGCAGGATCAAGGAAGAGAACGGCACAAAAATGTTGCACAGAGCAGTTGGAACAATTTGCCTGAATCACCAGCAGCCGTTGTTGCTCGTCAGTCATTCCGAGCATTTCTGGATGAAAACCAAGTCTTCATGCTGACGCATAGTGCTGAGAATAGTATTTGGCGCCTTACAAAGGTCTTCTGTCTTTAACCTTTTTGCAACATTTAATTGTCAGACATCAAACTAGTTTTAACATCAGGCAAACATCACCTGATTAAATACAAAAAAGAAATTATTTTATTTATTATGGGAAAAACGGGTGTAAAAAAAAAAAGGTTAATTGTCCCCTAAACCTAAATACTAGTTGTGTCCCCTTTGGAAGCAACATCTGCCATCAAGCATTTGCGAACCCAATGAGTCGTTTACATCGCTGTGGAGGAATTCTGGCCCAGTCTTTTTTGCAGAATTGTTTAATTCGGCAAGACTGAACAGTTCTATAGTATAAAAGTCCTTCAGTGTTTTCTACTAGAGAGCAGAATTCATGGTTCCATCATTTAAAAGATGCTGTTCACGTCCAATAGAAGTAAAGCAGTCCCTGAACATCACACTACCGCCACGTTTGGCTGCAGGTGTGATCATCTTTTTCTAATAGGGTGAGTTCGTTTTTTTTTTTTTTAGATGTAACCGGACAGACACCTTCCAAAAACTTTCACTCGTGCCTCGGCTGTCCACAGAATATTTCCCCAAACATTTT
This sequence comes from Valencia hispanica, assembly GCA_963556495.2. Taxonomy (NCBI): domain Eukaryota; kingdom Metazoa; phylum Chordata; class Actinopteri; order Cyprinodontiformes; family Valenciidae; genus Valencia; species Valencia hispanica. The sequence continues at coordinate 15,442,000 of OY747721.1, forward strand.
GGGAGCCAAATCTGAGACGGGCCTTTGTGTTCCAGAAAGAGTGGAATGAGGCGGGAGTCACAGCTTTAAAAGCCACCATATTCAGACTGGGCCAAGGAGAAGAAGGACTGGACTGTTGGCCAGTGGTCCAAGGTCCTCTTTTCCGATTAAAGTAAAGTGTGCCTTTCATTCAGGAATCAAGGTCCAAGGGTTTGAAGGAAGACTGGAGAGGAACAGAACCCTGCCCATACCTCCAGAAGCACCAAAACCTGGTTTGATGCCCATGCCATCACAGTGCTTGAATGGCCAGCCAACTCGCCGGACCTAAACCTTATTGATAATCTATGGGGTATTATCAGGAGGAAAATGAGTAGCACCAAACCCAGAAACAAAGAAGAGCTGACAGCAAGCATTAAAGAAATCTGGGCTTCCATAACTCCAAAGTTATACCACAGGCTAATGCCTTAATGCCACGGCGCATCGAGGCAGTGATTAAGGCAAAGAGATTCCCTATCAAGTATTGAAGATTGACATGTCGTTTGTAAAGTAACGTATTTTGATTGATTTTATCCTAATTTCTTTATTTTCTCCCCCTGCAAAACCTGAGAAGTAAATGGTGATTTCTTCACAGTATTCAAATTTTTTGAATTCCTGTTTTCATGGGTTTTATGAGCAGGACGCCCAAATAATGTACAAAATAACAACTAAATACTGAAAATCTTTTAAGTTGTGGGCCCTGAATCTATAATCTATGGAAGTTTAACGCTTTGAATGGAAATAAAAACAACTTTTCCATGATATTCATATTTTTTGGAAATGGTCTGTTGATCAGCCAATTTGTTCCTTCTTAGTTATAGATTACTTTTTAATTGGATCTTTTACCCTACTTCATTCTGTCAGACAGGTTCAGTTTATGGGATTTCTTGATTTTATAGGTCAGGCAGCAAAGAGACCTGGGTGAAGTTGGTGACATTGAAGTCAGCTTTACAAAAATTCCTGTTACCACCATTAATTCATGAATTAACAATAGGAGGAAATCTACTCTGATAATGGTCCAGTTTGGTTTGGACAGTTTCTTTCCCCCTTAATAAACAAAATATTCATTAAAAACCACATTTGGTATCAACTGAGGCTGTCTGATATTAAGCTTTGTTTAATGATCTGAAACATTTAGATGTGAAGAAATCTGAAAGGGGTGAAATACTTGTTCACAGCATTGAATACTTGTTCACAGGGTTTTATCTCTTTCCTGGGCACGGCCTCGACATGCTGAAACAGATAAAGGAAGGCAGAGTGTAAATTCCCACCCTTAGCCTTCAAAGATTATAGACATGCTCTAATCATGGCAGAAGCCTTGATATTTCCAAATCTTGTCACTCCGTTTTTTGAAGATTTAAGTGTAGAGTAGAAGAAAACTTGGTGCTCAAATCCTCTTTAACCTCTGAACCAAAGGTAACGGCTAAACTTAGAGAGCTGCCAGGGACACCAGATCAGTACTCATCTCTTGACAGGTTACTATGCCAAAATAAAGATAGACGTGTCATATTTGTGTGACAGTCTGAGTCCATGCAATGTTTCCGTTTTGCCAGAGTTTGGGCATGACGCCTGCCTGGATCATACAATAAGAAATATGTGCTCTACATAATGAGACTTTGTGCATTGTACTGGAAATGCCCGTCCCAGTGATTTAACCCTTTACAAAACAGTCCTACTCGCACAAGACAAACATCTGTTTTGGGAAAGGTTCGCGTTCATATGGCAAACAAAACTACAGGTTTCTAAAAAACGTAGTGGCTTTCTAAGCAACTTTACTTAGGCCCCGTTTACACGAATGAAAAACGCAGATATTTCCCAGCGGTTTGGCCTCTCATTTACACGAAAACCCCGTTTTTAATCACAGAAAACGATTATTTCTAAAACCGCCGGCCAAAGTAGAGATTTCTGATAACGCGGTAATGTGTTGCCGTGTCAACTGGGAAAAACTGGGTTTTATGTTCTCAACGTCACATTATGCGCCAGAAAATGCTTAACGTCATGTGAGCGCCCGATTTACAGTTTGTTTGGCTACGGATCAAAATCAGGATAATCATGGATGCTGTTAAGGTGCTACTAATTTGTACTTTTGTGCAAACAGTTTTCGTCTGTTTGCATTTGCAACAACTGCTCTACTGTATGGAGGAGCAGAGGCGAAGGACTGCACGGAGGTCAGCATTTTTACTGCAGCTTTCCCTACCAAGACGTGTTTGCTGTTTTGAAAGGAAAAGGAAGTCGCTCGTGTTATTCGTTGGTGTCGAGGATTTTGATTGGCTTGCATGGCTTTATTCTTTTCCCTATACTGCCGCCCATAGGTTTGGCATAGTTATTATGGCGCTCGACGGCGTATTTATGCGGGTTGATATAAACGACAAGTTTTTTGAAAACATTGTTGTGTGCACAATGTTATTAAAAACAGAGGGGAGGAAATATTCGTTTTCAAAAAAAAACGGCTACGTGTGCACATGGTCTTAGTCTTTCAGGCTGGCCTTTACAATTCACTTTAACACTGAATGGAAATGTACAGTTCTTCATGAAAACAGGTCACAAAAATGTTCTATCATCTGTTCCTAAGGTCTAAAGTCCTTTCAATGTGATGCCAGAGAAACTTCCAGAGTGACTGGCGTTTTCTCCGAGTAAAGAGTATTGGGCTTTTATCCCCCCACTACACTTCTGGTCAGGTGGCTGTAAGACAGCTGCTAGACATATTCCTCACTTACGAGAAATTTAAACTCCACTGTTTGGAAATATTAATGGTCACAAAAAGCCAAGAAAGTCATTGAGTGGAAACAAATTTAGCACCATCCATGACTCTTACTATAAAGTAACGCCATTTTGAACTACATTTGGATGCTTAATAAGCCACTTAGTAAGGTATACAATAATAAAAATACTTTTTTAAAACTCCACCATACCATTTAATGGTATTTGAAAGAGATACCAAGGAAAGTGCAAAAGAGTTCTCTCCCGCTGCATGAAACGAAGAGGAACACAATGCTTCCCCTCCCCCACTTGTTGCTATGAACTCTTGGTCAGCTGGCTAAAAGACTGCTACTACATTTTCCCCACTTATAAGAAAGTCAAGTTTGTGTTTTTGGAAATATTTCAAGTCATAAAGTGTAAGAACCAAAGACGTATTATCACCATCGCAGGGAATTCATGCCTGCCTTTTCTGTCCTACCAAAGGAAATCTGGGGACTAGAAAAAAGTCCACTGACCCTGTAAGTGGGCTGTGGTCTGCCACTTTGGCCGCTTGTTCACATCTCAATTTTTCTAATTATCCACACGCAGTGCAAAATTTACTCACCAAACAAGAAAAGCATGATAGAGTTCAAAACATACAGTCGAATAGAACCACGGAGGGAATATATATCGCAAAATGAAAGCTTTTTTAAAAAGCTGAAAAGTAGCACTTAAAGGGTCAAAATGTAGAGCTGTAAATGAGGAATGTTCGTCTGAAGTGGCAGTAAAAACACTGTTCTTAATGAGGATAAAAATGACTCACGTAAGGACCTGTTCAAAGGTATACAAGAGCCTTTCCTCTTATTTTGAAACTATAGTTGGCAAGCTACAAATGGCTAATCTGTCAAACAGAGGACTGCAGACAGCCCAAATAATTATCAAGCTAACCTCAGTTGGTTAAACTGCCAGTTAGTCTATCAAGCCGAACTGCAAAAACATGCAACATTGTCAACAATAAGCCTGTTTATTTTAATACCACCCTAAATTTACCAAGAGTTAATTCTAAATTTCTGTTCAAATCCATGCATCTAATCCAAAATATATCAATGTTAGAGATAATATATTTACATAACTCAACCTCTTTTCCAACATATAATCCAATCATAACTTGGAACTAGGTCTAGACTTTAACTAGGCCATTCTAACAGACTTTGACTACATCATGCTAATGGATGAGCATCATTTGATCTCAGACATAACCTGGTAGCTCTAGCTGTGCGTTTAGGATCATTGTCCTAATGAATCATCAACCCCAACAGGTGTTTTGTCCTTCATTGCCCTGTATTTAGCTCAATCCACCTTTCCATCACCTCTGACCAGCGGCCTTGTTATTGCTAAAAAAAAAATCTAATCCAGAAATTATACTGCAACAAGCTGCCGATATTTGTACCTACTCCACTGACCCCCATGGCTGCTTCTATAATTAAAGCAAACGTTCCCGGCCTGTCGATTTAAGTAGACGGTTACGTCTCGAGATTGGGTCTAGGAAATTGGGTGTCGGGGGAAAGACCAAAATATTCCTAGAAAATAAAGGAGAGTTCATAAACCCCCTCTAAACAAAAGGAGCTTCACATTGGAGTAAACAAACACAAAACAAACTTTCCTTTCTGGTCCCAAATAATTACTCTTCATCATGGCATTTGCTCACTAATGTTTTCTAACAGATCTCCGATGCCTTTAAAGAACATCTGGATTTATACTTGGAAGAAGAAAAAAAATACACAACCACACTTTCCAGATTTTTATTTGCACAAACTTTTGTAAACCACTTTTATTTTTCCTTTCCACTTCTTAATGGTGGGCTAGTTGTGTGTCTGTTGGTCTATCACAGTAAAACACTTTTTTTTTAAAGGATGTGCTTCAGTAAGTGAAATAAAATAGTAGCTAAATAAAGAGATTAAAGGGAATTGAAAGTAGCACACCAATGATTGCACACTACTTCAACCGCTTTATGAGAACTTTCAGTCAAGGTTAGCTGCGGTTTTTAAGAGTCTAAAGAGGGCCCTTTCCGATGGCTTATTGGGCGATTAGTTGGGTTAAACAAACGTAAGTTTAACAAGAAACCCTTCAACGACAGAATTTTAAAGGCTTCTTTAAAACAAAGGTACAGAACGAAAGTTGTCCGACAATGGATCCATGATCTTTAGCAGGGAATGCTAAACGTCAGGACGCTTAAGTCTGATCAACACTGTTTTATCCCCGACATCTGTGCCTGAGACAGTCAGCTGTGACTCTTACCCTCTCCTTCTGTCCTGAGCTCGGAACAACCGATCAGATATTCGGCTAAAAACCCCGGCGATGGCCGGTGAGTACACCGAGTGCACCAGCCTCCTCCAGGTCATGGGAGCCGCCATTGCTGCTGCGCCGAGATATTTTCTAAAAACTTTATAGACACCACAGTCAGTGAACAGAGACAGTGTTATCTAAGCCAGGGTTTCTTAAGCTTATATGAAGCATTAAGACCTCAGCAAATACTCCCCTCTCCAAGAACTGCTGCCAACACTGACATTTTAATAACTATAGTAAATTGGCTCCCTGTTATAAATCCAGAATAGAATTTAAGATCCTCCTTTTTACATATAAAGCCCTAAATAATCCAGCTCCATCATACTTCAGAGATCTAATTGTTCCATATGTTCCTGACAGAGCACTTCGCTCTCAGACTGCAGGTTTACTTGTAGTTCCTAGGATTTCTAAAAGTAGAATGGGAGGCAGATCTTTTAGTTATCAGGCTCCTCTCCTGTGGAACCAGCGCCCAGCTTTAGTCCGTGAGGCAGACACTGTTTACTTTTAAGGCCAGGCTTAAAACTTTCCTTTTTGATAAAGCTTATAGTAGGGTGACCATATTCTGAGAATCCAAAAAGAGGACACCCTCCCCAGCATGGGCGTGACTACCCCCCGAATCAAATCTCTAAATTAATATGGATTCAGGTTAGAAAATACTCAAATATTAGACTGATGAGGTAAATACAGACAGATTTCCATCTCTCACATGAATTTGAAGGATTGCTTTGAAAAACAAGCATAATAAATCAAATAGACTAAAGGATGCTTATTCATATTTGCAGAAAAATATAATTATTAATGATTGTTGGAAATGTGTTCCAGCAAATATGTTTTTAAAAATGATGTAGGAATTTGTTCTCCAGTAAATCACTGAGTCATGTTTAGTGTTTTACCTGCTGTCTGACAGAGAACTTCTTCTGTATCTTATAACATGCAGACTGGATGGTGCGACTTAAAAACTTTATTTTCTAGTTGATGCATTAGATTAAGTAATGAATCATTATTACATTATCACCATTATAAACTATAACAAGTTTTCAAGATAATATTGTTTATTTTAAAACATTAAATCTGACTCATATGCACCAATCTAGATCATAATAATCAGAATCTGGCTTCCATCATTCATTATGCTTTAAAATTGGAATATTCTCCTTTTTATTTGATCTATTTTTACCCAAGATCACTTGATGTTAAGATTGCAGTTTTCTAGATCTGTTGCGTTCAGTTTTTCAGATAGAGCTATGACATATTTATAATCCTGAGATCCTGAGCAATCCACTGATACTAAATATGTCCAGATTGATTACTGGGGAAGGGATGAAATATTGATCCAAAGTCGAACAGTTTTTTCCCGCGACGTCTCAGAGTCAAATGATTGTCGGTGATAACTTTGAGCTTCGGATAATAATGAATCTTTGTCGTCGTGAAATGAATCCTAACCTGCTGTAGCAGCTCAGGTGTGCTGCACACCTGCCCACACCTCATTTGTTTTGTGGGCAGTGGCTGCTTTTAAAGGGAGGTAAACCAGGTGCAATATGGGGGTTATCCGGACATTTTATGATATTTTAAAAAATCCCCACGGACATAATTTTATGGCCAAAAAGGAGGACATGTCCGAACAAAAGAGGATGTATGGTCACCCTACTTATAGTTACAGTGGCTTAGGTTATTAGTAGTAGTAATTTATTTCTTCGGTCATTATGAACATTTAGATCTTGGGTCACATGTTTTTCAAAGATCTTATATATTATACAATAAGAAAAGAAAAAAAAATGTGCACATTAATAATTTAAGTCCTAAATGATGCCTGACCGAAAGGGGGTCATCCTGAGCTATCTCTGTAGTTATGCTGCTATGGGCTTAGACTGCTGGAGGACAGACTTACCACTTTTCTTCACTCTGCTACTTTTCTCTTCTACTACTCTCCAGTTGCATTATTTGCTGTTATTTCAACTGTTAACTTTGTTTTCTCTCAGTGTTTTTCTCTCCATAGAAGTTACACCTGGTCTGGTATCCTGCTTAGCTGCAATGCCTAGTTGGATGGGGGGCGTCGACTGAGATGATGCTCCCAGTAACTGAACATCCCCCGTGTCCTGTTATCAATTTTTTTTTTACTTTATTTAATATAGAAAGTTCTCTGACATCAGTTCTTTTGTTCTTTCTGAGTTTCTGCTTTGTCTTCTTGAACCCCCAGACAGTTGTGGCAGATAGCCGCTCCTACTGAGCCTGGTTCTGCTGGAGGTTTTTTCATGTTAAAGGGGAGTTTTTCCTCTCCACTGTTGCTACATGCTTGCTCAGTATGAGGGATTGCTGTGGTTGGAGTCTGCATCAATGGGGCGCAACCTCATGTCAATGAATCGATATGATCTGCTGGGATTCCTTAAATAGAAAACAAACTAAAACTTTAAACTGATTGAAATGTTTGTATGATTGCATTGAAATTAAATTTCTTGTAAAGTGCCTTGAGATTACATCTGTTGTAAATCTGCGCTATATAAATAAACTGAATTTAATTGAATTAAATGAGGATAGTATTTCTTGTTTTTTGTCATAGGAAAACTTATCTGCTGAAATAAATGTATCAAATACATAAACATACGTTTTACACACAGAGTTTTAAACAACACAAAAACTTTATTTCTCAGTGTATGGCATTAAATTAGATGAAAATATTCATTTATTTGTTCGTTTAGCACATATAAACAACATCTGAATACATATTCATACACCCACTTACAGTGGCTTGGAAAAGTATTCGGTCCCCTTGAACTTTTCCACATTTTGTCACATTACAGCCACAAACATGAATCAATTTAATTGGATTTCCACGTGAAAGATCAATACAAAGTGGTGTACACGTGAGAAGTGGAACGAAAATCATACATGATTCCAAACATTTTTTACAAATAAATAACTGAAAAGTGGGGTGTGCGTAATTATTCAGCCCCCTGAGTCAATACTTTGTAGAACCACCTTTTGCTGCAATTACAGCTGTCAGTCTTTTAGGGTATGTCTCTACCAGCTTTGCACATCTAAAGACTGAAATTCTTGCCCATTCTTCTTTGCAAAACAGCTCCAGCTCAGTCAGATTAGATGGACAGCATTTGTGAACAGCAGTTTTCAGATCTTACCACAGATTCTCGATTGGATTTAGATCTGGACTTTGACTAGGCCATTCTAATACATGGATATGTTTTGTTTTAAACCATTCCATTGTTGCCCTGGCTTTATGTTTAGGGTCGTTGTCCTGCTGGAAGGTGAACCTCCGCCCCAGTCTCAAAGTCTATTGCAGACTCCAAGAGGTTTTCTTCCAAGATTGCCCTGTATTTGGCTCCATCCATCTTCCCATCAACTCTGACCAGCTTCCCTGTCCCTGCTGAAGAGAAGCACCCCCAGAGCATGATGCTGCCACCACCATATTTGACAGTGGGGATGGTGTGTTCAGAGTGATGTGCAGTGTTAGTTTTCCGCCACACATAGCGTTTTGCATTTTGGCCAAAAAGTTCCATTTTGGTCTCATCTGACCAGAGCACCTTCTTCCACATGTTTGCTGTGTCCCCCACATGGCTTGTGGCAAACTGCAAACGGGACTTCTTATGGTTTTCTTTTAACAATGGCTTTCTTCTTGCCACTCTTCCATAAAGGCCAACTTTGTGCAGTGCACGACTAATAGTTGTCCTATGGACAGATTCCCCCACCTGAGCTGTAGATCTCTGCAGCTCATCCAGAGTCACCATGGGCCTCTTGGCTGCATTTCTGATCAGCGCTCTCCTTGTTCGGCCTGTGAGTTTAGGTGGACGGCCTTGTCTTGGTAGGTTTACAGTTGTGCCATACTCCTTCCATTTCTGAATGATTGCTTGAACAGCGCTCCGTGGGATGTTCAAGGCTTGGGAAATATTTTTGTAGCCTAAGCCTGCTTCAAATTTCTCAATAACTTTATCCCTGACCTGTCTGGTGTGTTCTTTGGACTTCATGGTGTTGTTGCTCCCAACATTCTCTTAGACAACCTCTGAGGCCGTCACAGGGCAGCTGTATTTGTACTGACATTAGATTACACACAGGTGCACTCTATTTAGTCATTAGCACTCATCAGGCAATGTCTATGGGCAACTGACTGCACTCAGACCAAAGGGGGCTGAATAATTACGCACACCCCACTTTTCAGTTATTTATTTGTAAAAAATGTTTGGAATCATGTATGATTTTCGTTCCACTTCTCACGTGTACACCACTTTGTATTGGTCTTTCAAGTGGAATTCCAATAAAATTGATTCATGTTTGTGGCTGTAATGTTACAAAATGTGGAAAAGTTCAAGGGGGCCGAATACTTTTGCAAGCCACTGTACATAGACATATACATTCATATAGTAAAAAAACACAGCAAATAAAACAAATGGACACTGATTTAATCACAACCCTTGATTTCAATTAAAAGTGATGTTACTTAGATAATTTTGACTATGAGTGGTGACTAAACAAGACATAGTTACTAGACAAGTGATGCCTTCAACTCTGCACTCTAATTACTAGTTACACCATACACTGTAACACAAAACATTTTCTACAATTTTAAGATTCCACACACCCTTTTAAATCATAACTACCTTCCTTAACAGAGGACATATATTTAATATGTTTAGGTAACTAATAATTGTCTCTGCTCTAAGTGCAATTTAAGCTGTTTGAAGTGTCACTGAATCAAGACATTTCAATTACTCAAGCTGCTAAAACAGTAAATCAGTATGCTCCATATTAGGGATGTAAGAAAATATCGATACACCGATATATCGCAATAGTTTTTTTCCCGATATTGTATCGATATTCAAAACCAAAAAAACTATTTTTTAGATTTTTTTTTAGGATTTGAATGGAACCATTAATGATGACAGTATTACGGGTAGTTTGTGACTGTTGTCACCTTCTTCGTTCCAGTGGATCAACTAGATCTACTAATAAAAGTGGATGTGTTAAAGTATGAAACAGGTTGGAGTATTTAGAAAGCTGTGACTGTTTTTTCTGCTGTTAAATTGAGTTTTAATTTTGTAGGATTACCAACATTGTTTCAAGGATTCAAGGAACTTTTATTGTCACACCATCTCACGTTACATGTGATGGTATCAAATTAGGACTCAGGTCCGGAATTATAAGCTATTTAAATAAAATTAGTTAAAAAAAACAATTACGTAAATAAATGTAATAAATAAATATAAATAAATAAATGTGCTCTACAGGACACAGCTGGAGTTCAGCAGTCTAACAGCTGCAGGAAAGAAGCTGTTATTGAGCCTGGTGGTCTTGCTCTATATGCTCCTCAGCTGCCTGCCTGAGGGCAGGGGCTGAAACAGGCTATGAGCCGGATGGGTGGAGTCCTCCAGGATGCAGAGGGCACGTCCCCTTGCATTCTATTTGCTAAATGCCAGATTAATGAGGTTCGAACTTTTAAAAACTTTATTCATATTACTAAGTTGGCACACATGTCCTTAGTATTTGATAGAAATGCCTTTAAAACTGTGGGACTCTGATCCAGTTATTTAAGACCATCCACAAGCTTATCACAATAGTTTACTGGAGTTTTGGCCCATTCCTCCTGACAGAACTGATGTAACTAAGTCAGGTTTAAAGGCATCCTTGCTCACACAAACCTTTTCAGCTCTGTCCATACCTCCTCTATAGAACAAAGATCAAAGCAGGGCAATTTTATTTGTATAGCACACTTTCAACAACAAGGTAATTCAAGGTGCTTTACATGATTAGGAGATAAAGTAAAAATAGCAATAAAGCATAAAACACATACATAGCTTATGACACGAGCATATGTCTCAAGAGCAGACATGAATTTAGGATAAAGTAAAAACAGCGATATTGATTACCAAAGGACTGATTTAGTTCTCTTTAAGCCACTTTGCAATTTGCACTTTGTAATTTGGCTCGTTTATTTGGAAGACCCGGTCATGCTCAAGCTTTAATTTCCTGACTAATGTCTTGAAGTAAAGCTTCAATATTTCAATTTATTGGTATTTCTTCAAAATGGCATCTATTTTGTGAATTGCACCAGTCCGTCCTCCAGCAAACCACCCACACAACATGATGCTGCCACCCCCATACTTCCCCACTTGGGATGGTGTTCGCAAGTATGCAAATTTCCCCTTTTTTTCCTCGAAACGTTTGTAAAATTCTGATATTTAAGAAAGTTTAAAGGATTCCCTAAATATTCTCTTACTGTCTAATTTTTCTGGAACTTAGAAGATAGAAATAGGTTTGGGGAGGTCTATGTTTAGTCAGACTGAATAGTGACAGGATTTTATGTACTTTTCATACTGTATGCAGATATCTGGTTTCAAATGTATATATGGGGTATGTGGGCAAACACTCCAGAATAGTTATGTGTCAAAGCAAACAATTTAATCTGATAGAGCATGAAGATAAAGTTTAAATAGTTTCAAGAACATGTTTGTAAGTTAACACCAATCCTTTTTCCACATTTAATTAGTCAAGCTTTTAAAACTGCTTCAGGTCAAAACATTCCTATCACATTATAATTAAGCTATCGTTTTGTGATTTTAATCCTTTAGAGACCAGCATGTTTACCTAGCTCCACTGTTTTTTGTTGTAGAACCTCCACCCTCTAAAATCAAATAATTTTCAGAAACTATATTTAAAGAAGTATTTGATTAGGTAAAAATACAATTAAAGTTACACAACTCTTCTCAAAAGTCAGGATTTCTGAGTTTTAAGCCTTGAACAAGTAGAATGACCCTTGAAGTCATTCAGATTCAGAAACTTTAAGCTTTCTTCATCAACTTTGAGCTCAATGTCTGAAACATTTTGTAAAAAACGTAACTGCAGCAATGACATTTTTATTTGTGCTTCATGACTATATCTTATTAAATCAGTCTCACACATAGTAGTGTAAACCAATATCTGTTTCATCAACTTGAGCATTAAATACAGGTAAGATATTGGCAGCATGAAGCTACTTAACACGCTCCCAAAAATCTGAACTATCCCTCACCGGTGAAAGTAAGAATAGAAGTAAAATATGTACACACACAAAAAAACCCACCTTAACAGATACATTCCTGTGGCATTTGTTTAATCTCTGCCCTCCGTGTGACCTGGTAAAGTGTGAGTTAAAGTGTTAGCTATGTGTTGTATACAGGCATATCCTTATTTTAGCCCGTTTGTTGACAGACCATGCATTTTCCAGTGGAATTTGAAGGTGATATCTTTGATTTTGGAGAAGGTGCTTTTTTCCCTAAAACCACCAACAAGGTAACAGGCATTTGTCATTTCATGCTAAAAGACATTCTAGATCCATCAGCTCCATTTAATAAAGATATTTAGGTGAATGTACTGTATGTATTTGACTCAGACTAAAAAAATCTTCAAATTCAAAATCAAAATTGTACACTCAATTCTGGTTTTTAAAAATCAAAGTTTTTTTGTTTAACTAATCCATCCATCCATCCATCCATCCATCCATCCATCCATCCATCCATCTTCTGTACTCGCCTGCCCTTCCCCGGTTGCAGAAGGGCTGCTGCCTATCTCCAGCTGTCCTTGGGAAAGAGGTGGGGTACATCCTGGACAGGTCGCAAATCTGTCACAAGGCAACAAAGAGTCATAGAACCCTGCCCGCACACTGTCATGCGTAGAGGCAATTTTTTTCCTTCATTTTATTTTTATTGAACATTTGTAGCAATTTTAAACGTGACCCTGTATGGAAACAAGGGAAAAGGCTTCCTCAGTCTTCCATTCTTCCAAACTCTGACATAACTTTTCTATGTGATCCAAACTATAACCAGGACATTATGGTCACTAACACCCAATCATGTATTAAGAACAGTTCAAACTAACTCAACTTACCAATGATACCAGTGTAGCAAAATAACCCATTTAACAAAATGCAATTAACAAAAACATAACATTCCAACTTCAGTAGCATTGAACAACAGAGAGAGAGGGGGGTCCACCATTGTGTCTCTCAAATTAAATCTGACCTAAAGGGTTTTATGTACTTAATCCAGTTTTCCCAAATTGGAGAATATTAGCTTTTCCATATATATATTGTTTGTTACCTCAACCCAATCCTCAACCGTAGATACCTTCTTCTTCATCCATCTTCTGGTTATAGCTTTTTTGCTGGCACTCAGCATTATTCAATACATACGATTGTCCCCAAAATTTGTAAGATTTATGTCCAGTTTCCCCACGTATAATGCCTCAAAGGTCTACCCTTAATATTTTATCCATACATTTCCTAATCGCTTAGGGGCAAATTAGAGAGGCCAATTGACCTAAGTAATGTTTTTGAAATGAGTACCCTGAGAGAACCCGCACATGCACAGGGAGAACATGCAAACTCCATGTAGAAAGACTGCAGGCCTGGATTCAAACCTAGGACCTTCTTACTGCAGGGCAACAGTGCTGACACCTGCACCACTGTGCATTTTTTTGTTGGAAACATAAAGAAAATTAACAATTGAAAGCCCCAAACAAACCATATTCAGCAGTATCATAAAATATCTATTTTGTATGTATATGTATTTTTCTAGTTTTAAAGATGTTAATAGATTCACACTACCATTGATATGCAAGTGATCAATGCTTACCGTTTGGGTTTAGCCACACTCATCTGAAATATCAACTCTTTGAAGGGGTGTTAAAAAATAAAGTGCTCCATTTATCTTCTTACAACCCTGAACAGTTTCCCCATCCCTCCTGATTAAAAACACCCCCGGAGCATGATGTTGCCACTACCATGTGTCACTGTGAGGGTGATGTGTTCGGAATGATTTCCTGTTTTAGTTTTTTCTCCACACACAGAGTGTTTATCAAAAAGTTCAGTTTTGTTCTCACCTGACCAGAGCACATTTGTTGCTTTCTCTGCATGGCTTTTAACACATTCTCCCACATAAACTGTGTATCTCTGCAGCTGCTCAAGAGCTACAATGTGCCTCTTTGCCACTTGAAGGTAATTGTGTGGACTGGATTTCATTTATAAGTATAGGATTGAGGGGGCTGAACATATGCATGCCACACTTTTCAGATTCTTTTTTTTCCAGAACATGTTAGAAAACATATACTATTCCTTCCACTTCACATTTATGTGCTACTTTCTCTTAGCTTATCACATAAAAGCATAGAGAACACTCTCTTCCTTGATATCTTCATTGTGTCATGCAAACACAGCAGACTTTTAATTGCAAGGCTCTTCCTTGTAAAAGAGCCAGCCTCTGCTGGTTGTTGCTCAAGAGCACTTACAGTAAACCAGACACTTCCTGGCACAGCACAACTTATCCTTATCTTTATACATTTGCTGGCTTACAAGCCAGTAGGTCAGATGTGCTTTTTTATGCTGAAACACACCAACAGTGAAATGAAAGGACAATGCATTTACTGCTGGATAATTTGAAAAATGTTTTCTGTGTCAAGGTAAGGCTGATTTTTTTTAATTCTATTTTTTATTTACTGAAATCCAACCGTAGCAGCACAGCTGACAGAAAAAACTGAAGATTGTCTGATAAAGCTAAGATAAACAAACAGGACATAATCTCCTTCATATAACATAACAATTTTCCTCTACCTTCTACTAAACTACAATTTAGTAGAGCTGCAGATAATCAGACACATTTTATATCAAACAAAGATCAACTGACTAAATATCTAAATTAAAAAGCAGTTTTCAGATTATTTAAAATTTAAATAGAAATTAACTTGTTACATCACTGTGGATGAATTTAATCCCACTCTCCTTTGCAGAATTATTTTTGCTTTATCTTCATAATCTCATTTAAATTTATTCCTGGACTTTAACTAGACTACACCAAAGCATTCCTTTTTAATTTGTTCACTTGTATAAAACCACTCAGAGGTCAACTTGCAGGTGTGCTGCAAAACCTAAGTGCTCTTTAGCTTGCAGTCAACTAATAGTCAGATGTTCTCCTTTTGCTTGAGAGCAGAATACATTGTTTCTATCAATGACGGCGACAAGCTGTCCAGGTGAAGAAGCAGAGCCCTAGAAGAAGCAAATGAGGTCTGCAGTGCTTTAAATGTTGTTCTGGATCCCTTTGTGAGCTCCTTGATAGAGATATGGACTTAACATTTTAGCATAATATTTTGTGGTTTGTGATTACAAACAAGTGATAATGAAAAGGTACTTAAAACTTATCTTGAAATAAGCTTATTCAGGACACCAGTTACATAAAGAAGTGTGATTTTTATCACTAAACAGCACTTGATTATATTTTTCAATTCATAAATATTTATTGATGGACTCAACATTGGAGAAAAGAGTACAAGTAACAATTCTGACATTACTGTCTATTTTGGGGTTTTTCAATCATCATTAACTAAATTAGCATGGAACTTATGTCAAAATGGTTTCAAGCTAATAAATTATCTTTAAGTATGAATAAGTCTAATTTTGTTATATTTACTAACAAAAACAAGAAATACTGCAAGGACACCACTAAAATTATAATCAATGAATCAGAAATTTTACAGGTTACTTCCACAAAATTTCTAGGACTTCTGGTTGATGAAAGATTAAGCTGAAAAGAGCACATAAACCTGGTATGTGATAAAGTTACCAGATCGCTTGGTGTCATCAGGAAAATTCGTGACTTGGTTAATCAGAGCTGTCTACTCACTTTATATTACAGCTTAATTTATCCACACCCCTTCAAATATTGCAATATTGTTTGGGCCAGTATATATGCCTCCAACCTCCATAGCATGTATCTAGTTCAGAAAAGATTTGTTAGAACTGCCACATGTTCCAAACGACTAGATCCTTCTGCTCCCCTTTTCAAAAAACTCAATATAATGACAATTTTTCAGATCAATA
The DNA here is from genome assembly GCA_963556495.2 of Valencia hispanica. Classification (NCBI taxonomy): domain Eukaryota; kingdom Metazoa; phylum Chordata; class Actinopteri; order Cyprinodontiformes; family Valenciidae; genus Valencia; species Valencia hispanica. The sequence continues at coordinate 15,457,892 of OY747721.1, forward strand.
TATACCAAATAAGCATTTTCATCTTTAAACATATTTATATTCCAACTTCTATTCCCAAACCTTTCAGTGACTATTTCCAAGTCAATTCACAATTACATAAACACAATACTAGACAATTGACAAGATTTCACCCTCCTCAACCATGTAGTGTACCACCCATGGTCAATTTTCCTAAAAATACAGAGGTATAGTAATCTGGAATGATCGATTTAATAGTTCCAAAGAGTTTTCCTCTTTTAACTCTTCTAACATTTTTAACTCTTTCAACTCTTTTAAATCATATAAGAGCAGTTTCAGGGCTGCTCTGATTGCTCAGGTCACCAAGTAGTAAACACACTCATACACAGGTGCATGTCCACATGCATGCACTCACACAAGTCTGTATTGCTACCCATATTAGGACTTTATATTGACTTCCTTTCATTTGAATAGCTGCATTTATGCCTAACCCAAACACTTACCCTTACCCTAACCATTACCAGTTATTGCCTAACCCTAACCTTAACCAAAACATAATTCACACCATACCTCTAAACCTAACCCCTAACCCTAAAAAAGGGGGTCCACCATATTAGGACCAGGCTTTGGTCCCTAAGGTCCTCAGAAGGTTAGCGAATATCCCAGAATAGGTCCTAAATATGATAGCTATACAAGAACACGCACACACACACACACACGTTTGTTTTATTTTCAACTACTATTTGTAACATCATTATAATTTTGTTTTATTTTATGGGTTTTTGTTGAATTCATAGTTATTCTATTCTAACACAACTTGTGATGCTTAATATAGGTAGAGGCCCTGTATAAGCCCTTTTGGGTTTCTTGCCTCTACCTTGCACTCTTCCTTGTCTCAATGGTAAAGGGCCTGTACTTCACACTACATTCATTCATTTTCCCATTCACGCACTGGTGAAGCTACATTGTAGCCACAGCTACAACCGGCAACCCTCCGGTTACAAGACGAACTCCTCACTCCTGAACCACAGTCGCCCCACAGCTTATCGCTGTGCAAAATAAATAAACTTCAAAACTTCAAACTGGAATTTATTGTTGTCAGGATAAATCAAAATTCTTATGATATTAGAATGAGGGCCATCCCTCCTCCTGGATAAGTCGATGTTGTGCTTTTGGGCTAATTTTCCTGGCACAGCCACGTCTGGGAAGGTTTACTACTGTTCCACGTTTTCTCCACTTGTGGATAATGGCTCTCACTGTGGTTTGGAGGAGTCCCAAAGTCTTAGGAATCGTTTTGTAGTTTTTTTCCAGCCTGATAGATATCAGTAGCTTTTTTTTCTCATTTGTTCTTGCCTTTCTTTAGATTGGGGCATGATGTGATGTTTTTTTCTAGATCCTTTGGCCGGCTTCGTGTTGATGGGTCCTGTTTTACATTATTAATGTTTTATTCTACAGCTCTGGGAGCAATCAGTGTGAGTGATCAGGGCTGGAGTGGGACTCATTTTTAGTCATGGAGTTTCATGCCTCAGACCATCCCACTTTATATCACAACCTATTATTAAAATAATGTAATTCTAACGCGAGCAGCAGCGTTCTAGATCAGCTGCAGCTGTCTGATTGACTTTTTAGGCAGACCTGTGAGGACGCTGTTGCAGTAATCAATCCGACTAAAGATAAACACATGGATGAGTTTTTTGAGGTCTTGTTGCAACATTAGTCCTTTAATCCTAGAAATGTTCTTCAGGTGATAGAACGCTGACCTTGTTATTGCCTTTATGTGACCCTGGAGGTTCAGGTCTTAGTCCATTACTACACCTAGATTTCAGGCCTGATCAGTAGTTTCTAGCTTTATTAACTGAAGTTGTGTGCTGACTTTTGATTGTTCCTCTTTAGGTCCAAAAGTAATTACTTCTGTTTTGTTTCTGTTTAGCGGGAGAAAGTTATGGCACATCCATCCATTTATTTGCTCGATGCATTTACTTATGGTTTGGATAGGTTTAAAGTCACCTGGTGACATTGTAATGTAGATGTCATCCGCGTAGTTATGGTAGCTAATCTTATTGGTTGTTATAATCTGGGCTAGTGGGAGCATGTAGATATTAAATAAGAGGGGCCCCAGGATGGAGTCCTGGGGCACCCCACATGTGATGTCTGTTCTGATGAAAAGTTTCCTATTGAAACAAAGAAGTCCCTGTTCTTTAGGTAAGACTCAAACCAGCCAAGTACTGTACCAGAGAGTCCGACCCAGCTCTCCAGTCGTTCAAATAATATATCATGATCAACAGTGTCAAATGCTGCACTGAGGTCCAACAGAACCAGCACTGTGGTTCTACCACAGTCTGTATTTATGCGGATGTCATTGAAAACTTTGAGGAGGGCAGTCTTAGTGCTGTGGTGAGTACGGAAGCCAGACTGAAAAACATCAAAGTGGTTTGTCATTGTTATGAAGCTATTTAACTGCTGAGAAACAGCATTTTCAATAATTTTACTGATGAATGGAAGATTAGAGATTGGCCTGTAGTTCTGCATTAACATGTTGTCCAGATTATTCTTTATTAGCAGTGGTTTAATAACTACTGTTTATAAAGTCTGGGGGAAGAGGCCTGACAGGAGGGATGAGTTCACTATTTGAATCAGATCAGACCCAATGACAGGGAAAACTTTCTTAAGGAAAGCTGTGGGTAGGATATAAAGACAGCAAGAGGAAGAGCTTAATTGGTTAATGATTTCTTAAAGTTTTTTTTATTTAATTAATGGAATTCAGACATTTTCCCACATTGGTATTGATAGGGTATAACATTGGTAATGGGTTTGGTACTAAGGTACAGACTGACCATCTAATTGTTACAAATATTTTCAGTGAAAAAGCTGGCAAATTCATTGCAGGCCTGGTAGAATTTATGCAGCGGCTACTGTCACTGGAGGATTAGTTAGTCTTTCCACTGTTGCAAAGAGAGTCCGTGCATTATTAATGTTTCTGTTAATGATTTCAGAGAAAATAAGGGTTAATTGCTTCACAAAATAGATTAATTTCAGCATGCATTCACATCTACATTATTCTTTACAACGCATCCATTCACAATATCTGGACTGGCGACATGTCCAGGGTGTACCTCACCTCTCCCCCAATGACTGCTGGAGATAGGCACCAACCAACTTATATTGCTTGGTGCTAGATTTTCCTTCTGAGGAGCAACAAGACAAAGTTTCCCAGTTATGTGGCATCGCATGATATTATTACATTTTAATACTATCCTTCTCAGCACCACCCACCCACCCACACACACTACTGAGTGCTCCGAGGTCGTCAAGATACGTTGCAAAAAAAAAAAAAAGTATTGCAAGCCGTTTTGGTAAAAACTCCACATCCTTGATATAAACTGTTGTGTACTCCAACTAGTACGCAGCCACACTGAACTAGTTAAACATTTTCCACTACTAGTTCAAAACCTTTGCCCAACTAGTTCAGAAATACTCTTATGACTAACTCTGTTTTGCCTAGTTGCACCTTTGGCCCACTAGTACGACTTGGTTTGCCATAGACCACCGGCCCTTGCGGCCCAAACATCAGACAGGCCCACCGGAATTCGTCCCGGCTCTCCCGATTACCCACTCAAAGCCTGATAGTGATGCAGGATGGAGGCTGTTTAGCTGAAGCAGAAAGACAATGTGGATGGCGTGGTCATTTTTACAGAGTTGAAAGTCTTATGGAAATATATACAATATATGTAAAGTTGGTAAATATCGTTTATCAGCCATAACAGAATTAAAGAGGCTATATGCAACTTTTCCCCCAAAATAAACGTAACAATAGCCTTTTTATTTGTCCATTTATGACTCAAACATCTCCTGATGAGTATACTGACACCTTGTCAGCTCACAGTGGGTGCACCTATAAGCCTGTAACCAATGTTTTCTATTTTCTGTCGGGTCCGATATTCCCGCGCTGTCTGCGGATGTGTCGTCAAGCGCGTTCATGTTAAATGTTTCAGATCACTCTGCCACTACCGCTAGTCAGCACTCGCAAGCAGTTCAATGGATTGTGCGAATGCACAGAAGAGACCAAGGACAACTTTGACACCAACAGTAACTCCACATAAGGCTAAAAAAGTTAAACCCCTGACAAGCGCCCGAAAAAGATAGAAGATTGAGAGCGACCGGCGTACGAGCGCGCGCTGCGAGAACGAGCAGAAAGGAAGAGCAGTTTTTTTTTTGGGCCACAGGTGTCAGTCGCGAGTTTAAATCTCAAAATACTGCATATAGCCCCTTTAAAGAGTAACTAAACCCCAAAACATTTTTTTTGCCTATAAACTGTATAAATGGGTCTTTACCAATGCAATCTTTCAGTTTCTGGGGATTTTTTTACATTTTCGTGTCTTCGTCTACACTTTTTGGTCTAAAAACATCTTAGTGCTGCCCCCATAGGGTAGAACGGTGGCTACTGCATTTTAATTTTGTGATTGGTGGAGAGCGGTACATCTTTACGTCACAGGCATTGACTGTGTCACAGCAGCCATGGTCTCACAGACACGCCCCGTGGGTTTGGTTATAAAACTATCAGACATACCGGGCCCGTGGCGAGTTTAGAGTTGGATTGCATTTTCAGGTTACCATTATTATCACATTAGCACTTAGTTAGCATAGCTAACATACTGTTTTGAACGTTAGCCTATGTTAGCATTACCACTCAGAGACTGGACTCCTCCTGTCTCCCTCTGTCTTAGCAGCAGCGGCAGCAGCGGCAGCTTCGGGCAGCGCGGACTCAGCGCCCTGAGCCAGCGGCTCGAATTGATACGGCTCGGGGCCGCTGGGCTCCATAAAGCCTCCCTCTACCTCCGGTGACGGTGGAGGAGATCCGCTGTTTCAGGGCGCTGTTTCAGGGCGCTGAGTCAGCGCTGCATGAGGCCGGTGTTCCGACTATCTGTGCTACCCCTCAATCCGTGCAGATTGTGGGAACACCGGCACTGCTGCTGCTGCTGAGGCAGAGGGAGACAGGATGTGTCCAGTCTCTGAGTGGTAATGCTAACATAGGCTAACGTTCAAAACAGATGAACGTCGATCAGATCGATCAGTCGCAAAACTGCCAACGTCGCTTTGGTCACTGTCCATGTTTCAGTGTCAGGTTATGGGAGCTGTCACTGTCCTCCTGAACACACCCCCACGTCCCCCCCTCCGCTAATCCTCCACACTTGGCCACACCCCTCCGTGCTTCCTGACACCGCCCACTTTGTAGAATTTTTCAAATGATGTCTGGGGGCGGGGTTATGATTTTTCATGAGGTTCAGTTACACTTTAATATCGGCCCAGATTTTCTAATCGGTGCATTCCTCTGCTGTACTTAGATTATCATCTTTGTCTGATTAGCGAATTAACACCATGATTAAAACCGGTCTAGTTTTGTAGATTAAGGTATGTAATATACCCCCACTTTGCAAAATAACATTATAAATCCCTTTTTTATTGCTTTTATATACATAAATAAAACCTTATTCATTACCTAACCAGTTTGGAGGAGCCACTGTGAAGGGACTGCAGTCTGACACCTTTTTTACAGTTTTTTTTTTTTTAATGACATTATATTTTCCATAACCTCATAACAATAACATGTTCAAAAAGCTATTTCAAGCACATATCCTGTTTGAAAAAATAAAAATAATAATAACGCAGGGAACGTGATTTTGTTTAATTGTGCCATATGTGCAGCTTTTAACTTTTTCACCTTGTCGAGAAGGGAACCCAGTACCAGGAAATACAGCGCCAAAGGTCACGCTGATTATTTATTGGCAATCTGCCCGGGCGCGAGCACGAGCCGCTTGCTCTTCTTCTGCGAGCGCAACGGGAGCGAGCGCTGGCGCGTGGGTAAGCGGGTGCGTGTGTTTACTGGAAGAAGGTCTGAACTGAGGGGGGGGCGGAGCCTTCCTAAACATCGTCTTTTTTACTCACACTGGAACAACCTCCGGTAACCTTCTAAAACACACACAAACACACGCATTCAGTCACTCACACGGAATCTCTCTGGCCGGCCGCATTCCTCCGCTCTCACGTCCAAACCCCGCACGTTTTTTTGGGTCGGGGGGGGACACTTCTCTTTGGATTTTAATGCCTGAGTTAATAATTCAGCTGGCACTACTTTCGAGTAGTTTGCAGGTCTTTTCCTTTGGCGACGAGCGGCTGCGGTGCGGACTTCAGCACATCCGCAAGGTAAGTTGTGAAAAGGAGGTTCACGGTTCGGCTCCACGCAGAGTGGGGGAAGTAGTCCGCTGCAGGGCTTGTCTGAGGACAGCTGCTGTCTGGATTAAATATGATCTTGTTTCATCGTATTCTGGCTATTCTGAATATGGCGCTGAAGTTCGTTTCCGATGTGTTATTTGCAGTAAAGGGCTATTTCAATCTTTTTTTTTGTATTTTGTTTAGGGGAACGTGAAACACCCTAGACCGGCTGTAGCTTCAAAATAAAAACCCAGACCAAACCTGGAGATGGTTATTTTACACTGAGCAGATATTCATTAAAACACAATAGGCAAGGGGCTGACATTCGGTTTTGTTGGCATATAAACAAGAAAAAGCGCCAGATTTAGTCTAAAGTTGTACAATTAATATGGTTAATTTACTCTTAGTTCAATACTTATCCTTGAAAAGTCACACTCTTTATTTGTGGACACAATCTTGGCCAATAAAGCTGATTGTGAGTATTGTGATTTTAAATAGCCCTCCAAAATCGTCCCTTTTCTTAAGGAGCACCTCTAGAAAATCCCAGGGCCAAATGGTGCCCTTAAGTAATCATGGGACTGGCATTAATCTATTTTATTTACATATGTTGTTAGGTATCGCTTAAGTATGTTTGGAATTTACAAAGAGACCTGAAATAATTTCATCTGAAAAAGCTGTAAAAAAAAAAAAGGTTTAAAAGTAAAGTCACGGGTGTGTTTCAAAAATGGTCATTAAATATAAAACAATTGATCTATTATGCCTTTTTTCGTGGTTTAGTAGTAAAATGTCAGGCAATTAGCTCGCATTAGTCTCTCAAAAGTCATGTTTCTTTATATAGAATTGTATTTACTCTGATAGCTCCAACAAAGAATATTCAGATAGTAATATATTTTATGTAAACCCCTCGCAAACAAGCATTGAACTTGGTCTCCTAACAATTTACAAAAAAAACTGTGTTCAGTGCTTCAGCGTTGTTTTTTTAAATACTCAGAGTGCTGAAAATGCATCAACGTCACATTTTTCTTCCTACTGTGTGCTTCCAGATAGTTTAGCATAAGGCAGACCAAATAAAGGCTGTCATATTACCTTGGGGCACCACATCAAAACCATTGTTATGCTATTGTTACATATAACGACGGATAGTCAAAAGTAGCCCAAAAACTGCATGTAAAAATGCACCAAAAAATGAGTGAGTAAACAGCTTTTGCAACTAGTCGAGGCTTCTCTCCCTAGTTTGAAATCACGGTCATAAAAATATGCACAGGACTGCTTGGATGGAGCATGAGGTTTGCCTCTGCCGCCATCCCTCCAACCCCCACTTGGTGGCGCCACTAATTGCCTTGGGGTTTTACAGCAAACCAAAATTCACAATATACCAGGTGCTCATGTACCATAATAGTTGTTGTTTTTTATATATAGATACTTGAAAATTTGAGAATATTGATTTTCTAACAGGTGGCCCTCTCTGAAGCACTTTTTTTTACTTTGATGCATTATCATTCTTTAATGGGAGGGAAAAAAAACATCTAAGTTTGTAAAAAAAATCGGCAGGAATTGGCTGGATCAGTGCACCAGTCGATCAGCTGGAGATCAAAATCAGCCTATTTTCTCAGGAGTGGCTCTGGTTTGTGATTGGCAGCTCAAATAGCAAAGTTGTTTATTTTGGCCCTATTCATAAATGAGTCGAGGGTAAAAAAAACTCCAACTATTTCCAGTCCGTAAGTGCACCAACTGACAGCTTGTAGTTTGATACCCGTTTTATGTGCTAAATAAAATTTAGATAAAGGTTAGAAATACCTACTTTTATCTTGTAATTTCTTCATTTTCAACCGGATTAATTATTATTTTTTATTTTTTTACCTTTATCACAGAACTTACAGCACGTTCTTCTCTTTTGTATCATTAATGATAAGAAATCGGTCACAATTGGCCAGTCAGAGCTTATGAAAAACTGGAAAGGGGTATTGGCAAAGAAATGCCTGATTGGTGCATCTCTTCAAAAACACATTTTTTGGTTATTTAAATTTTGACACATAGGGTTAAACAAAAATATAAAATAAACATTTGCTAATGCTCACAATAATTTACCTTTTTGGTTCTGCTTGCTATAGAGTGAGAAAGGTATAACTAAGCTTGTTAATTAGCAGGAATATTTGCTTGGACCGAACTAAGGATGATGATGAACACACCCCAGATTGATGCATCCCTGCAAATAATTGCCGTAAATGCATAGAAAGTATAAAGCTTTTCCAAATTGGGGGTTTTGTGTTGAAGCCTATCAAGCCTATGAAGAGCCCCTGTGAATCGGAGGCCAACTTCCCGGCGCGGTGCAGCTTTCTGTAGCGTTACGGCGCCTCCTGCTCAGCCTCACCGGCTCCGGGTGTTACTCTGCAGAGGATCACAGCAAAACAAGACAAACTGACTTCATCATCATCATTATTAGTTGTTTTCTTTTATCCCAGTGAAACCAGAGGATGCACCCCTCCTCCTCTTCCTCCGACAACAGTGATAAAGAGTTAGTCAGTGAAGGAAGAAAGGGGGGGTGAAAAAAAAAAAGAGTGCCGGACTCTTTCACTGTGACCCCGATTCAGAAATCCCTTGTTGCGGTGCGCCGATCGAAGACAATTGAAAGCAATCAGGATCCAGTTGCCGTCTGGCTGCACGCTGCAGCAGCGAGTACGCTGAGGATTCATTTAAACTAAATATAACCCGGTCCTGCTTCGTGCATTTGTCACAGCCGCCATAACTGCTTTTTATGTGGTGGTGGTGGGGGTGGGGGGGGTAAACTGAGTGCTCATTTGTTTATGTCACTGCCCATGAAGGAGTGTAAGTTTCCAGTGTGGCTCTGTGTTTGCTTGTCATCAGCCTATATATAGATGGAAATGCCTAATCCCTGCTCCATCCTTCTCCGTCTCTCTCCAGCTGTGCTTAGGTGCCCTCTCCCAGCCCCTCTCTGGATGCATCAGACCCCTCCTCACCGGGGCGCTGGACCCGGCTTGTGACTCCTCCGACCTCACCCCCTTCCCCCTCCGCCTCCGGTCGCTCTGCTCCACTCTCGCCTCCACCTGTCCGTCCCGGGCCTCCTCCTCCGGGCCCCCTGCCCCTCGACCGGCGGGCAGAGGCAGGGGGCCATGGCGCCGCGCTAGCCAGGCCCCTCGCCATGAGCAGCGTGACCCCTTCGGAGAGCAGCAGGATTCAGGGGTCAGACTTAACCCTGCTTCACTATAAGCCCTTTAGCTCGCATGAACACTACCAGCAGGTCAGTCAAACCAGATTGTTTTCCTGGGTTCCTACACTTTGGGAAAAGGTTTTCATTTGAAGATTTGATTTGTTTTCGCCATGTCTACATGTCCATCAATCCATTCTTTGATCTATTGACTCGTAAACCCATCTTTCGGGTCAAGTCGGTCTGTCCCATCCTTCCATGCATCCATTTTTCATCCAGCCATCTGTTTGTCTGATGATCCTGTAATTTTTTTTCCCTCCTTCAATCTATTCGCTTCTCTGTCCGTCTGCCGGTCAAGTTTTTCCATCCAGCCCTTCATTTCTCCATCAGTTCACGTCTATCACTTTCTGCATCGGCATTAACATCATAGTGAAGTTTTGAGTTCAGGACTGACCAGAGAAACGGTGTGGGAACCCTGATCGTCTCTTTGTCTGTTTCAGGTGATGAGTGCTCATCGTAAGCTCCAGGAGAGCGGCTTTTACTTTGGGGCCATAGGGGGTCGGGAGGCCAACTACCTGCTGCGCACGGAACCCCCCGGCACTTTCCTCATCCGCGACTCGTCGGACCACCGGCACTTCTTCACCCTGTCCGTGCAGACGCCTCGAGGAGCCAAGAACCTGCGCATCCACAGTGAAGGAGGGGGCTTCTTCCTAGAGCCGGACCCCCAAAACACAGAGGAGCTACCGCGTTTCGAATGCGTGGTGAAGCTCATCGCGCACTACATGGGGAAAGGGTCGAACATGGTACGGACAATGGAAGGGGCGAGCGGAGGGACCCCGACAGAGAAGGAGCGCACCGTTTACCTGATCCAAAGCGGCGGGCAGAAAATCCCGCTGGAGCTGCGGCGGCCCCTCGTGGCATCCCTCTCGTCCTTGCAGCACATGTGCCGGAGGACGCTGAACGAAATGGGACTCGGAGAGGTGGAGCGCCTCCCGCAGTCGCTCAGAGACTTCATGGAGGAGTACGACGCTCCTATCTGACTGACAGGAAACAGCACAGAGCTGATCGGACTGAGCTTCACACACTGAAATGAGGTCGTTGTGACCAGAATCAGCAGATCTCAGCGCTTTAAAAAAAAAAACTTTCATTAAATCGCTCTTGGGCTCTGTTTACCTAGACTCCCGGATGCTGGAGTCTGATTTGGGTTATCGACGATTACTTCGTCTATCCTGCCTTGGAAGAGCCTGACCACTACCGTGTGAGGGTGGCAGATGAAACCAGAGGTCAAAGGTCAGCGTTTCCTATGACTGACTCAGACGCAGAGCAGAGCCTCGTAGAAGATTGTAAAAGATGGCGGAATCACACCGCCGCTGATGTTTGTGGGTTTTAACACTCTTAAAGAAACAACGTCCTCACGTTTCCAAACACTTTGGATCACAGGACAGAGAGACGGGGAGGCAGTGAATGAAGGAGGAGCTGCAGAGAAATGGTAAAGTCCAAACGAGAAGAGAGAGAGAGACTGGCTTACAGTATTTGTTTGTCTGAGTGTGTGCGTTGTGGTTGTGCACATATTTCCATTCCCTTTTCCCGCAAATGTTGCCACATAGTGGGGAGTGGGCTGGCCATGCACGCTAGCTCCACACACACTCTTGCAGGTACAGGCCCACATGAAGGTTTTGTCTGCATGGGGCAACATTTTTTTCTTCTGTTTGTTTCTTATTCCACCTCCGTTACCCTTCCCTCCATTTTTTTTTCTTCTTCTTTTTTTGATGCTTGTGTGCTTTGACAGCACCAGAAAACAGACCGCAGTCGCCGAGACAAAAGCTTGTTATTGACACAAAGGCTGTGGTAAGGGACCAAACAAAAGAAGAAGAAGAACTTATTGGCTGTAATAATCCTGGGGATGTGGAAGGTAGAAGAGTGGGAGAGGAGCGGGAAATGGGATTAGGAAAGGGGAAACTGAAGGAGGAGGAGACATACTGGTATACAGCTTGATAAAAACACTGATTAGATTGATGATGCAGTCCAACAGGATGTAGCTTGTGTAAATATAACGGCTTCGACTCAGTCTGAAATAAGTCCTGTTAGAGCATTTTAGCTAGAAATGCAACTTGTACTGGAGATCTGCCAATTCTGATATTATTATTATTATTATTATTTTAGAACTAGAAGACAAACACATTTGTGTTAAATGTTGTTTTAATTCGGTAGCTGAACGATAGAGGAGTAGCTTCAAACCGAAAGAAAAATTAGGCAATTATAAGATTTTCCCCTAACATTTTTTTTCTATGAAACTCAAAATAAACTCCACTAAAGGCATGATGTTTGTTGATATGTTGACAGATCTAAAATAAAAAAAATTTTCTGAAGCGTTTAATGTAAAGAAAAAAAATTGAGCTGCACTGATTGATCAGCTAGAGGTTAGAATCGGCTGATATTTTTCCATTAGTGATGGACAGGCTCAATGCTGATATATATATTAGAGCCACAGATCCAGTTCATAACTCAGATTTGGACTGGCTTAGAGACTAAAAGCACGAGTGTGCATTTACCTGTTAATTCTCAGCCAGAAACACCATATCTGAAATACCAGAAATGTACCAGTCGGTCAGAGATTGGAATCAACCAATTTTCCCTTGAACAGCTCCGATTGGTGATTTTTTTTTTTTTCATGTTAATTAAATGCATGAAAACTAAGAATTCTCACCACATTTCCGACTGTAAACACATCAGCCAACAGCATGCACTTTGATGCACTTTTCTGAGTTAAATCAAAATCAAATACAGGTTAGGGATGGGTTTTATTATACCTAAATTGGAATAATCTTATTTTCTGTTGATTATAAGATGCTACCTCTATCAATAAATCTGTAGCCTGCTTTTCCCTCTTGTATGTGTTATAGTTCTTTTTAAAAAATTGGAATCGGGTCAAAATTGTCATCTTGAAAGAAAATGAGATATCTGTATTGACCATGAAAGAGATGCACTGATCAGGCTTTTCCTGGCCAATACAGATATCTGGTTTTCATTGAGCTTTGACCTGCTGGTTCTGATTTTATTATTGTTATAATATTATATATATTATATTGTTATTATAGTTATATTAGGGCTATAACACAAAAACTATTTGTCAAATTGTTGTTTTAATAAAACTTTGAGTGCTACAGGTTTGTTTCTAGAGGTAATAGTTTTGGATTTAAATGGAAATTAACAGATTGCAGCATTAAGCATTGTAAAACCAACTGTAGGGACAAGTGCTTGATGGATAAAAGGGGATTATTTTGTTATTTTTATTCATTTCTGTTTGATTCAAATATGGTCTCTCTATGAAACAACCTGATTCACATTTGTTTAAATTTAATGTCTTACAGTCCTTGAAAAAAATCACAATTGATAAAAAATCTGAATCCACAGGTCAGATCTAAAAAGGGAAGAAAAAATTGGTATCGGCCAGGAAAAGCCTGAGCGGTACATCCCTGATTTAAAAACAAATACAAACGGGATCTTGATGTTAAATGTGAACTTCAGTCCACCTTCAATGGCGTGCATCTTAAAAACTGCAATAAAGAGTAGAGCGTCACCGATCAGGCCGATACCAGCTTCATGGTTTTCTCTTTGAGTTTAGTCCAAACGATTCCAGTTTTCATAGATGCCGCTTTTTTAAAAGATGCTAGCGATGACTTTTATTAAACTCAAAAGAAGGGCATCAAAGTACATACCTACATATTTTATTTTTGAAGGCAGATGGAAATATGCATTTTGTGTGTAACATTACTATTATTAACTTATTCTTTTAAGCCTGTTGTGTTGGTTGTCTGCCTGCTCTCTCTCTCTCTCTCTCTCCTAACTCCTTCATGCATCATTCATGGAGTTAAGAGGAAACATGCTGTTATTTGGACTGTTTCTAACCTTTTTTTTTGCCTCTGGAGAAGATCAAGGGAACAAAAGACTTCCCTCAAGAGATTCTTAAAAAATGCCTTTTGTAAAACTAACTCCAAGACTCAGATTTGACCCATATTTTCATCTTTTTCTTGTGTTTTTCTCGTGCTCATACTCACCTGTAATCCATATTGGAGTGGTAGCCTCTTATTTTTTTTTACATCATGAAACAGTGTGAGTTTATGTAGCCACAAAGATGCACACGTTTTGTTTTAGTGGTCAGATCTGGGTCTTACTGCATCAAACACCAAGTTCTTACATGTGCTGCAGCAGTAGACCTTGTGTATGTGAATCATTTTGTCTTTTATAAAGACTCACTTGCAAAAGGCTGGCCACTAGTCTGGCAAAATACAAGCTGTAATATCTGCAATGTCAAAAGCATTACATAATAAATGAAAAAGGAACGTTGCACATATTTATATTTCTAAAATATTTCAATAATTTATATTAAAGAGCACTATTTTTACAAAAGCCAATGCTGTGTGCCGTGTGTTACTTCCTCACTGCCTCCTGCGCTGCTTCTCTTTTTCTCCCCCCTGAGTCAATACTGACTGGATAGTGTCAATATTGACTGGATACGCTTTAACTTACTGTAATGTATTGTAAAGTAGTCTGTATTCCAGCAATCCATGGCTTCACAACAAGATTATTTACTGTCATGGGATTTCCTATCTGGACAAAGACGTGTTTATACAGTCGGAGAGCGGGCTTCGAGCAACATAGAAGGATGGCTCCATGTTCCAGGGCTTAAAATTACCACAATCCTCACTTCTCGTATTTTCCAACGGAGCATTGTGGGTAAATTCCATAAGAATCAGAGAATGTTTAGGTAAGCTGAGCGCCACGCTGTGACAAAGGGATTCCCAGAAGCACGGGCAAACCTTTGACACAGCAGTTAGTGTGCCGAAAGCTGACTTTGGGCTGGACTTGACTGGAAAAAGGAATGAAGTGGGATTTTATACATCCTGCCTGAGCAGAGGATGGTGTCCTATGGGGAATGTGTGTGAGGTCAAAAAGGTGAGAGCATCCACGTGGACAAGATTTGTGACGGGCTGTGGTTTTCAGTCTCAAGCCAGGGCCGAATCTGTGTGTTTGTGTGTTAGGTGTGATTACTGTTGGTAAAATTAAGCAGGAGGTGAGTTTCTTCATTTCTCACCTCCCCACCTTCACCACATCTTCACACACACACACACACGGTTCCCATTCCCTGCATACCTTGTGCTCCGTCTGAGGCTGGCTTCCAGGAAAGAGGCACTTTAATTGAGTTGAGTTTTTACGGCTTGCCTGGTGTTGGTGTGTGCGTACGAGAAGGAGTGAATGAGTTGTCTCTGCATGAGGGGGTGTTTGTGTGAGAGAAATGACAGAGCACTGATGAGAAAACAGTTTATTTCTTCAAGGAAATTCGTGCAACAACATAACTAGGTTGAATTTAGAAACGCGTCTGTGAAACGTAGAGCTGGTGTGAAGAAAATACTGAGACTATTTCTCTTAGATGTCGGGGGGGAAACAACACCTTTTTCCGAATCTAATTTTATTCTTTAGGACATAATAAAACAAAGTAAAAAAAAAAATTCAAATCTAACCTCAGGTCTACAAAAACACACCAACACATTGTTAGTATTTATTGAACCAAAAGCCAAAATGAAAAAGGTTTGTGACAAACTAAGTACAGGTAAATCTCAATTAATTGGAATATTATCAAACAGTGAATTTATTTCAGTAATTCAATGTAGAAAGAGACATATATGAGTATAAGTATTTTAAAAACAATAGCGTCAGCCGCCTGAAAAGTATGCCTTAAATAAAGCGTGCTTTCATTATCTTAGGTGTCTCATCTTCCTCTTTAGATCAGGTAAGATATTTTGGCCCAACATCACAGTGATACCAAGCAGGGCAAAGCAGGTATCTTTAACGCTTTGGATGGGTACCAAGTCTTTTAAGAATGTGAAATCATTATCACCAAATAGCTTGTCAGCTTGTGAAGTAAATGTCCTATAGTTTCCTGGTAGACAGCTGCTCTGACAGATTTCACTTTGCACCAACTCCAACAGATGACATGGCTTTTTAAATCTCCTCGGGAGTTGTCACAACCCTCTCAAGGCTATGGTTATCCCCACCACATGTTTTCCTTCCACTAAACCTTCTAGCCACATGCTTGAAAACAGCGCTCTGTTAACTGCCAGCGTCTCTTGTGGCTTACCCTCCACGTGGAGGGTGTCAGTGAATTTTGGGTTTTCATTAGCTGTAAGCCATAATCATTAAAAATCATATAGGAAATAAATGCTTGAATCAAATCAAGCTTTATTTATAAAGCGCTTTTCATATACAATTTGCAGTTCACGTTGATTTACAGAATTTAAATGAACCTACCTAAACCACATTCCCATCCCTCCCCCACAGATTTAAAAGCATGATCATATACCCCCCTCCCCCCAACCCAACCCTCATGCAAGCACACACTTTAATGTAACAGTAAAAAGGACAATGGACTGAGTACAGATGAGCCAGGTAAGGAAGCGCCATCAAGGGAGCCATCTGCACCGGCAGCAGCAGATCAACAGCAGCCGCCAAGGCACAGACCCAGGGCGCCCAGAGGAGGCAAGGCCAAGACTCCCACCTCCACCAAGCGCTACCTGGAGAGCACCCAGGCAGCCACAGCCGACCACCGCTCCCAGGGCAGTCGGTCAGCCGCCTGTGTTCCTCCCCATCCTCACAGAGGAAACACTGAAAAGAAGATTGTCAGGAGGGAAAGACATCTGCAATGAATCTCAACTGTAGGCCTTTGAAGTTATACATTTTAAGATGTTCTATAATAAGTATTAAATTACATTTAGTTACTTCCTTGATCTGTGATAACTTAAAAAAGTCAGTTTTTGCTTCTGTCACTGACTTACTCCATGTTTAGACAATTAAAACCAACATTTCATAGTAGAACATACAACTCATTCCGACTGTCAAGCACGGTTGTGAAGAGGTGATGAATTGGGCTTGTTTTGCAGCCCAAAAGCCAAGGTACAAAGGTACCTTGGAGTCAATGGAGAAACCATGAACTCTGCTGTATATCAACGTTTTCTAGAGTCAAAAATGAGGCCTGAAGTTTTCCCCACAAATGGGTCATGCTGTTTTGGCAGTTTGCTCTTCTGAAGCACACGTGTGTACGTTAACGCGATGTCGATGTGGAAAGACATTAGCAATCACCTTAAGGAAAGAACTGTAGCTGCCCTCACTCTGGGAAGGGTCATGATACCATTTTCATGCAAGTTGAAGTCCCTTATTCTACAATAAGAAATATTATTTTAAGTGAAAAACAATTAAGGCGGTTTGCCCTCTGAGAAAACTCAGACCGTGCAATTCTTAACGAAACTGCAAAAAACCCAAGAGCTAAATCTCACAATCTGCAGACATCAGTTAGTATATTGAAGGTAAAAGTTCATGACAGTACGCTAACAGATTCAACAAGTAGACATACGGCTTGTTTGAAAGAGTTGCCAAGAGAAAGTGTGCCCTTACTTAGAAAAATTATGGTTATATGACTCGGGTTGCCCTGCGATGGACTGGAGACCTGTCTAGGGTGTACCCCGCCTCTCGCCCGATGATTGCTGCAGATAGGCGCCAGCTCCCCCACCCCGCAACCCTGTACAGGATAGACGGTATAGATAATATACGGATGGATGGATGGAGGACTCCTGTTTGCAATGATGCTTTTGAATTAGGGAATCACCGATGTGAAAATCTAGGCTGATATCAATATCCAATATTAAAGGCAGAGTATACGATTTCATTATATATACCATATATATATATATACCAGTGGCAACCTACAAGTTAGGAGTTCTTAAACTTGACCGAGTAATTTTCATTCTTTCTACAGCGAGAAACCCTGGGAAAACCTCATCCAATCAACTTCCATGGTCCGTCTAAGATAATAGGCTTGTAAGCGAAGCTTCTGTGTTCCAGCACCTCCCCCTCTGCGCGTCCCCTTCGTGTGCACGCAACGGTCGTTCTAGCCTGTAAACAGGAAGTGAGCTCACGCTAAAATGAACCGAAAACGCAAAGCTGTTGTGGAAATAGCAACGAGAAAGAAGAAAGCCGACAACGAGCGTGCTTAAAGCCGAATCTGCATCGGAGCTGATGCATTTACACGGTGGCGTCAACTCAAGGAAGCTAAGGGCTTGCTAACGAATGTGTTGGTTGCTGATTTTCTCCTGGACAGGTAAGATCGCGTTATATTTTGTAACTTTGGTTGAAATAGCGGAGTGAAGTGAAGTGGCGGAGACCCAACGAGACCATGCTGGCTGCGCGTGTCTGTGTTATTGAGGCGTGGCTTAGTGGGAGAGCATGAAGCAAGGGGTGGGACTTTTTATTTTTCAATAACGCCCTCTCAAGGAGCGCTCCCACAATCCTATACCCTGCCTTTAATACTGATGTTATAAGCGATAAACAGTATTTACTGTTATTATATATAACATATATATATTTCCCCACACCACCTAAAGTGGTTCTGTGCTTCAGCTTAACACTTTTAATTCTGTGCTGCATCCCTGTCACACGACAAAACGGCAACAAGATGGAAATAAACATCAGTTGTTAATATCGGCCCAGTGTTACTTATCTGACTGATACGATATGTCAAAAAGTGACTGACACCTGCTGATACCGATGTTGATGTCGATATTTTGTGCATCCCTAGTACAGTGGACCCCCACCTATTGGCGGTTCAGCATTTGTGGATTCACCTGCTTGGTGATTTTTCTGTGGAATGTGACTCAAAATTGTTGGTGTAAAATCGACCAACTCAACTGTGGATAGTTTCGTTTGAGCTTATTAAAAATATTCTAAAGGAAATGCACAGAATTGACTCATTATTGACTGACATTTCCTAAGGAGCAAATCCAGGAGCATCATTCCTTCTCATTGATGCTGATTGGCTGTACCCCAAGAGTGGAGATAAGGAAGAGCACGGATGCTAGCTTTTGGGGTAGTGCTGAGATGTTTTCTACTGTTTTAACAGTTATGGAGTTAAAATAAAGTTATAAACATCTTTAGAACGGGTCTGAAGTATTTGCGGATGTTTTTATATGTCAAAAAGTTACTAACACAGGCCGATACGGATGTTGATGACGATATATCATGCATCCCTTATTTGAATGATCCACAAGATTCTAGAACAATGTTTTCTAGTTGGACGAGACCATAGTAGAGATGATTGACCATAATCAATAGCGCCATGTTTGAAGAAAACAAAACTCATATCAGCACAAACTCCACATATCAAATGTCAAACTTTGGGCTAAAATACTTATGATTTGAGGTTGTTTAGCAACCATGGTACCTGGGAATGTTGCAGTCATTGAGTCGACCTTCGTGCACTAAAGCATTGTGGGATTACCTGTCGAACACCTGGAGTTTGACCTAAACTGGGCCCTCAATGAGAAAAGGATTTCAAACACAAAAGCAACTCTCCAGCTGAATGGATGAAACATAATAAGGGGTGTTTCAATGTCCTGCCAGCTGATGTTTGGCCCAAACTGGGTCATGCAAGCAATGAAGCAAAGTTATGTAAAGAAGATTAGGCCAAAACTCCTCCACAGCAATGTGAGAGACTGATAAAGTTGTACAGAAAATGACGTTATTGCTTGTAAAAGTGGTTGTCCGATGTTTTCAAGGATGGTGTGTAATTAGTTTTTCAATTTGAGCTCCATCTTTGTTTAATAAATAATGACTGTGGCGTCTGTAGTGTGTTTTGACACGCTTAAGTTTGGATTTAAATAGGGGTGTAGTGAGTGTACACCTCTGAGACTGTGGATAATGTATGATGCCTGTTTTTGTTGCTTATCTTATTGGAGGTAATTACAATAATTCAGTTCTACAGTTCCCATTTTGCTTTGACGCCTTGTGTGTGTGTGTGTGTGTGTGTGTGTGTTAGAGACACTATTTGTTTATGAGAGGGAAAAATTAGTTGGGACTTGCTGACAAAAGTGACGTTGGTCAAAAGACAAACAGAACTGAGTGAGCCCTCTTCCCAAAAATCCAACCAGAATTATCCAGTTTTACACACAAACACATTGTCTAAATAAGCCAGCTCAGCTTGCTGTGACTCATTTTATGTTCCCCATAGTTGCCTGGTGAGAGGAGCTGGAATATTTTGCCCGTATCCTTCTCTTCTCTTATGAATCTCACACGCTCGCACAAAGTCTTTCCACTATGATTCATTTTTTCGGGTTATGACTTGCTGTGTCCAGCTCAACAGTTGTCAACAGCGCCTCAGCCAAGCACAACACCCGGCTCTCAGACAACTCAATTTTTTTGGAGCTTTTTTCTGTCCCCAACGATTATATATTCACAGCAGTTGTTTGGGCACGCCCTTTTCTTTGCTTTAAGTGCAAGTTTTAATGCAGCACAAGGAAAAAGGAAGCAGGTTGAGCAATGGGAATGCTGTTGAGCTAATTCTTTTCTTGCAGCCGGATTAAAATCTAAGCATAACCAACAGCTCCTGGTGTGCTTTCTAAAATTACTTAGCTCCTGCCAAAGTCAGCGACGTCAAGTCTTGAAGGTGGATTTTTTTTTTAAGATGTCAGGAAAATGCCTCGCAACTGGCAATCTATTCCGGCCTTCCAGGAAGGGCCTCCGGCTTGCTCATTATTCCTTCCAGGAAGGCCTATTCGTTGCCCGATCGACGCATATAGGAGAGATGTTTGGTCGGCCCATCACTTCGAGTATTGTCACAGCCGCTTCTGATAAAGCCAGACCAGCTTCCAGGAAACCAGAGATTTACCCTGCAGCATTCCATCATTCCTTCACCATCAGTGCGCGCAGCAGACAGAAACAGAAAGAACGCGAGGCAGCAGAAGGGGTATAAAGGGGACATGGATCAATAAGAACCATATGGGAAGCATACAGACAGATGAATGCACTTAAATGCCATGTGTGTATGCATGCATTTGTGTGCATCCAAGCCTGTAAAGACACACATAGTTTCAATTTGAGCTGACACGCTCACTGTGACACACAAACACAGTCAATGCCTGATGCTTTCCTCTCTACTCCTCAGCCTGTTTTTACACTGTGACCAACTGCATCTGAATGCAGGTATTTATCAAGATGGATTTCCTCTTATCATCTGAACTGCCTGGCACAAGAATGTGACAAATACTGGCTTAAGGTGTAATTTAAACAAAGCAAGAAGAAATGTAAGCCAAGGAAGTATCACCATGGTCACAAAGGGATGGGATAAAATGACTACATTCAAGTACAGTGTGGCATCTGACCGGCAATCATTTGGTAATAAGGGGCCCAAGGTGTGCAAAGGAAATATCCTCCATACCGTTACGCATAGGCGGCTGGTGAAAAATATTCTTGGTGGGGCTGTGCTTTTTTTCTTTCTTTTTTTAAATCAAACTTGGGCTTTCTGAGCTTGGTGCACAACTCCACTATTTCCTGAACTAAGTACAGCTCTTTTATTTCCTGTCTTACATCATTGGACAAACGGATTAATCCAGGTATGTCTGACCATTGTTGTTGTGACTACTGAGGTCAGACACACCTGGATTCATCAGTTTGTCCAATACAGACAGGAAATAAAAGGGCTGTACTTAGTTCAGGAAGTAGTGGAGCTGTGCATATAGCTTATCAAGTAATTTTCAATAATCATCCCAAAACAATTGAACATAAACGGCTGGATACCAGTAGGCTACTATGTGAAATACGGATTATATTAATGCCAATATTAACAACTTGAGGCATTCTTATACTAAACATAAATACAATATTGCACAAACAAGTTTAGAATCAAACTGGAAACGAATAACTTATTAGGTTTACACAAAAATTTTACACACAAAGCTGTTAACTCTTAATGCAGCGCCCTCTTGTGGCAGAGAAATCCCACTGCCAATGTCACCACCAGATATCTTGCCCGCCCTCACACCAGCCTTGGGGCGATTTCTCTATCGCCCTTCATGCGGCCGAATCAACGACGCTGATTGGATAAATTCCTGTTGCTATGTGCGAATTTCTTGTCAGTGATTGGCTGGCTGCTGCACTGCTTGGGGTGATCTCTCTGTCGCTGCAGCTGCTCAGCAGCGGGAGCTTTTTCTCCGAAAATGATATATATTTTTAAATATGATACTTTGTTACGAATTTAAACACACAATTAACTTAGAATATGTGATTATTGTAAAAAATAAATAATAAATAAAATAATTCAGCAGAGAAAGCTGCAACAGCAGCAAACAGAAATACTGCAACGGCAGCAAGAACAGGCTAGGTAGCCGGAAATACAGGGAACTACATGGTTTTGACGCTCAAACCTCTAACTTGTGAGGCTCCTCGCTTTTCCTTTGTGACCGGTAGCACCTAGCCCTCACAATCACCTGGCCGTCTAAAACATTTGATACTACGGTGACAAACATCATGTACATAAACACACAATATCAGAGAACTATTAGCTTAGCCGATGATAGCATTCGGCTACATTACAAACGTTCAACAGACGCATAATAAATAGCAATTGATGCTACAGTGCAACAATCAATGCTTCAGTCAGGTTGAATGTATCCTAATCATACACAAAACAGTTACGCCGAAGCATTAAGTAGATATGCTAATCATTTGTTATTGTAATCACAGCTCAGTAGAAGTTAGGTAGACTACAGGGAACTTACCTTCGTATTTTTCAATGAACTGTTCGTGAAAAAATGTATATCCTTTCTTCATTTTAGTTCCTTTTGTTATAGAGTGCTCTTCGACAATTCTTTCCACATCGGCAAAAGAAACAGTTGGCAAATGTAAAAGGTTTGTGGTGTAAACACGATCCATTGTTGACAATTGACTGGGATTTGACCTGGAAAGGAAGGAATCATCCGCAACTGTTACGTACTTCCGGTTTTTGTGAAAAACGTCTATAAAAAATAAAAAACACTAGGGAAAACACTGGGGGGGCGGCGCCCTATCGCCCTCTATCGGCCAGCCGCCACTGCCGTTACGCCACCGGCTGCCATGCTGAAATGTTCCTAGAAGGCAGGGATGTTGCTGAAAATAATATTCTTTAGATTACGCAACATTTTCCAATCTCTTATTGTCCAATTTTCTTGAGTCTGTGTGAACTGTGGCCTCAGTTTCTTGTTCTCAGTGGACCAGAGTGGCAGTCAGTATGGTTGGACATGTTGTGGGATGGTATTATTCTGCACACCCTTGTTGTAATGAGTGGCTATTTGAGCTACTTTTGTTTTCCTTGGATAAGACTTCTTTTTCTACTCTGACATCAACAAAGCAATTTCAACTTCACAACTGCCAATCGCTGGATGAAACCTGAGTGATGTTTGTGGGTAAGAATCCCATTAGGTTCATGGTTTCTGAAAAACCAATTAACCAAGCTACACTTAAAGTCACTTAAAACCCATTTTTTCCCCCTACTCTCATGCTCAGGTTGTACTTGAGCATGTTGTTCACACCACGTCTTGAAGGCTAAATGAGTTGAGTTGCTTCAATGTGATTAGCTGATTCGGTGGTCAATTTAACAAACAACTGAACAGGAATATCTAATAGAGTGTCCAATAGCGTGTGCAAAGCACAGGTCATGCTAGACTTTTCCGTTGTCCGTCAATTTGACAAACGGGGGGGGAAAAAAAGAAAATTTGGGTCATAATCTATTTTTACACTTCAATTTTTAAAATGATAACATATCTAGTAGTATTTATTTTTTTGTCATTTTAATTAATACTCAATCCAAACAACCTGAACAGAGAACTACATATAAACAATGAAATTAAAAGATTGCAGTTAAAAAAACGAACAGTTCACCTGCTGTGGCCTGAACGCAAAGTCTCACAACTTCCTCCTGGTCCACACGGATCTATTTTACTGGGATTGCTGCAGAGATTATTGTCATGAGGTTTTGGATTTTTGCCACGGACAGACGCCTTCTCATGGGGGTGTAGATGTTGTTCTGGAGGGTGAATCACCGCTCTGCTGCCACACGAGAGACTGGAATTAAGCACCACTTCAGCCAAAGTTTTGAAATCAGGGAACATTTCTCCAATTGAAGTCATCAGAAGTCGAAAACACTCTCCGAACAAGTTGCTTCGTGACCGCCAAGCTATGACTTCAGTGGGTGGAAATCCTTCAGTATGTGCCACTTCTCCACCGGTGCTTGGCGCGACACCAGGCTCTTTCTCGTGCTTCAAAGCCTCCGTAACTCTTCAAAGCGCTGTCAGTTCCTGGTTAGCGAAATGCATTGAGTACAGGGTCCAGGTCTGAGATGATGCTCAAATGCTCTCATGGTAATTTTTTTAATCAAATATTATTGATTTATTTACCTGTACTCTATGCAAAAAGTTAAAATGTCTGCGCTTCTGCATCAAGTAGTCAGGGGTGTGAATTATAATCTGTCAAAATGACGGACGCCCTTTAGATGACCGTTAAAAAAATAATCAGGTCAAATATGGAAAATATTTGGTTAACCAAAAAAATCCGGTGCAAAGCCATTGTGGGTAAAATATATTTTTCTTATCTACTTTTCATCTCTTTCATTGTCTTAAGTTAGTCAACAATCATAAAAGTGGTGCTTTCAGGTGTCAGAATTGAACCGCATCCACAAAATCTAGAATCCTTCAATGAGTGTAAAGCCGCTAGTGAAAACCCAAGTATCTAGTCTATAGGTTAATCATTTCAACCAATCCTGGGAGCCTTAGCATTAGAAATTAGCCACTTTAACACATTTTTTTGGACAGAAAAACATACACAGTCCCATAATCTAACCCTGCTGTGTTACATCAACTAAGGCCTGGATCAGTCCATATCAGACCCTGCACCGGGTTACCAAATAAACCCAAACTGGGTTTTGTTTTATGCAGCAGTTTGTAATGTAGGCACAGATGCATTGTTTTCCCTTGCAGTTTTCTTTTTCACTCTCTGTTCACAGCTGCATAAACGTAGCAGCAGAAAAGCTCAAATGCCAAATGACTTACTGTAACAGCGAGGAGTCAGACCCAACCCGTCAACAATCTCAGGTGTCACTGTGTGTCCCCACAGCAACCAGCCAACAAGGCTGCACAGTATTTGAATTTGACACTGTGGCAGATACACACACAGACACACACACACACACAGACACACACACAGACAGACACACACACACACACAAGTTCGAGCACTGCCATATGCACATGCATATGTGGTGAGTAAGGGGGTTTCAAATCATGAATGAATAGAATCCCATCTTTTTAGAACAAGCTGCAGAGCTACAATGAACAGATTTTCTATTAAAGTCAGTTACTGTTTTGATTTTTTAATTATAAAAACTTATATGTTTTTCTATTTCCACGCATGTATTTATATTTAAAATGTCTTCACTGAGAGCAAAGTGGATTCAAATTACTTGTTTGTGTTCACAAACTTGTGAATGAAGCTGATTCTGTTTCTTTCCTCTCACAAAGTGTTCCTCTCGCCAGTTACTAGACCAAAGAAAAACATGAAGAAGCAGTTTGATGAAATCTTAGATTTGGTGTTTACTGCATAAGATGTCTGTATAAGGAATATAACAAAATGCAGAAGTTGAGGTTGAGAAATTTCCTCTGCTTTACCAGCAAGGAAAGCCGACTTCTTGTGACACTTTCTTTGATTGTTCCTGACCAGAAATCGGAACTTTCCACTTTTTGTTTTTTCAACTATTGCAGCAGCGGTAATAGCTACAACTTTCTGGAAGTGAAATATATATATATAAAAAAAAGAGAGATCGGGTTACATAGTATGAATATAGTGAGAAAAATAGAGGAAGAGAAACTCCATTCCAGAAAAAAGTCTAAAAAATAATTTAAAGGTAGCCTGAAAAGAGGAAAACAGAATTATTTAGAGGTGCAGAAAAATATTTTTTTTCTGACGGGGGGGAAACTGGTAAAAGTGGCAGAACATTTGAGTGAATCCATCAATCCGGCTCCTGAACGAAGAACAAAACACTGAATCCTGAGAGGCCCACACTCACCTAAACACTGAAACATTGTCCCTACACACAGCTATTACAATGACTCCCAGCTATCACTCAACTCTGCTATCTGGGAACATTCAGGTTTCTCAATCAGCTACAAAAAAGAAAGAGAGGTAGACTGAACCAGAACTTTCTGTCATCCAATCAGCGGCAGTCCAAACTCCCTACATATATAAAATGCAAGTTAGAGGAATCTTGGAGAAGGGATTTTCCAAACAGCTGCTCATGTTGCATTTAGATACAACTGGGACACTAGGTTGTGGAAATATCAAAGCAACTCCAAAGTTAGGCACATTACATTCTCAAATATGGGCACATTCGTATTTACAAATGTCTAAACATCAACCAAATGTCCTGTCAGTTATATAGTTTCCAATTTTTTAAGTCTTAAGAAATTAATTTCAGTATTTAAGATTCTGTGTTTACTGCTGACCCAAATAAAATATTTTTATTTCACCGGAAACAAGCCCTACTTACTGCCGGCAATGCGAACCAAACTCTGGCACCGGTCGTACAGGGACCTAACAGCCCGTATCAAGGGGCCCGGTACCCCATAATCCCGGAGCACCCCCCACAGGGCTCCCCGAGTGACACGGTCGAACGGCTTCTCCAAGTCAACAAAACACATGTAGATGGCCATGGTCTTGAGCTGGAAAAGGGTGGGGTACCTTCTCTGGGTCGGGGATGAGATCCTTCCCCAAGTGGAGGAGTTTAAGTATCTGGGGGTCTTGTTCACGAATGAGGGAAACATGGAGCGGGAGATCGATAGGCAGATTGGTGGGGCGTCTGCAGTTATGCGGGCGCTTTACCGGTCTGTCGTAGTGAAGAAAGAGCTGAACCAAAAGGCGAAGCTCTTGATTTACCGGTCGATCTACGTTCCTACCCTCATCTATGGTCACGAACTCTGGTTGGTGACCGAAAGAACAAGATCACGGATACAAGCAGCTAAAATGAGTTTCCTCCGTAGAGTGTCTGGGCTCTCCCTTAGAGATAGGGTGAGAAGCTCAGTCATCCGGAGGGGGCTCAGAGTAGAGCCGCTGCTTCTCCACATCGAGAGGAGTCAGTTGAGGTGGCTCGGGCATCTGGTCAGGATGCCTCCTGGACGCCTCCCTGGTGAGGTGTTTCGGGTACGCCCCACCGGGAGGAGGCCCAGGGGAAGGCCCAGGACACGCTGGAGGGACTATGTTTCTCGGCTGGCCTGGGAACACCTTATTGGGATTCCTCCCGAGGAGCTGGAACAAGTGGCTGGGGAGAGGGAAGTCTGGGTCTCTTTGCTTAAGCTGCTGCCCCCGCGACCCGACCCTGGATAAGCGGAAGAAAATGCATGGATGGATGGATGGATGGATGGATATTTTTATTTATTTTTCTTGATTGAAGTGTACTGAAAACATACCAAACCATGATTTTAAGACCCAAACGAAATGTGAATTTTTGTGTGTGCCCTTATACCCCTAATATATATGCATACAATCTCCCACTGTCACCACAGTAAGTCGTGGTGTTCCCCAGGGTTCTGTACTTGGACCAATAGTCTACTTCATAAGACCTTCCTTAGGTAGTCAGTACATCATAAATCAAAATTATTATGCAGATGATACTCACCTTTGTATATCCATGAAGTTTGCTAAAATAATCAAATAACTGCTAATTTAAAGCATTTTTTAAAGGATAATATTCCTTAAAAGTAAAATTTAACGCATCATTTTTTTCTCTCCAGAGAAGCTACACCTGATCTAGCATCCTGCTTAGCTGCAATGCCTTGTTGGACAGGGGCATTAACTGGGATGATGCTCCCAGTAACTGAACGTTCTCCATGTCCTGTTATCAACTTTTTACTTTCCTTAATAGAAAGTACTCCTACATCAGTTCTTTTTGTTCTTTCTGTGTCTCTGCTCTGTCTTCTCAAACCCCAAACGGTCCTTGGCTTGTACAGAGCCAGGTTCTGCTGGAGGTTTCTTCCTGTTATTTCTTCCTGTTAAAGGAGAGTTTTTCCTCTCCACTGTCGCTACATGCTTGCTCAGTATGAGGGATTGCTGTGATTGGTGTCTGCAACAACGGGGCGCAACCTCAAGTCAATGACTTGATGCAGTCTAATGGATTCCTTAAATATAAAACTTTTAAACTGATTCGAATGGTTGTCTGATTGTACTGAAATGACTTTTCTTGTAAATTACCTTCAGATGACATCTGTTGTGAATCGGCGCTTAATAAATAAACTGAACTGAAAAAATTGAATACTAATTTAAAGCATGTCTCAGAGATGTGAAAGCATGGATGTTCTTATTTTGTTCTTTCAAAATTCAATACAGTAGTTGTTAGCTTTGAACCTGAACCTGATTTTTTTGTTCTCTGGCCCTGTTAATGACTGGTGATTCCATCCAGGTTGTACCCTTCCTCTTGACTGCTAAAAAAAAAGGCACCAGCCATGCCTTCAAGACAATGACTAGTAGTACGTGGGGATGGATACATTTACTTTGGAAGCTAAGGTAATTAATGGCCTTACCTTGTCTTTACGTCACAAACATTGATGTAATTTGGCCTGGGTGATTTTTTTCATAGAGGACTACCTTTACCACTTCAGGACTACTTTTTTCTAAGATGTCATTTGTCCTAAATTGTGTCGAGCCCTGGGTTCTTTTGGGTTTTTGATTTCTTCTGTTTGTGTTCAGCCTGGATCTGATTGTGTCTGTCCATTCTCTTGTATTCAGTTTCTCAGTTATTCTTGGCTTGCTTTTAGATCACAGTTTTTTCCCTTGGCTATTGTTTATTTTCTCCTCAGCTCCTTTCTTGTCCATTAGTCTCCTTTCCTCAGCCTACCTGCCTGGTCTCTCCTCTCAGCTGCAGGCTGTTCCCAATCAGTCACATGTTTCTAATCCAGTCATCCAGTATATAAGCTCCTCACTTTCTGTCATTCAGTACTGAATTCCTTAGTTCATTCCCATCTCTGTGCCTTGCTCCTCGTTCGGTGTTACCTCCTGATCTCCTGCCCATTCTTCTCAGTTTGTCGTATTGTTTCCCACCAAAATTTCCTTTAAGTTTTTGCATTGCTTTTTCAATAAAACTCTTAAAATCACTTCTGCTTCTGACTCTGCTTGCATTTAGGTCCAATTTCAATTTCAAATTGGAGCTACACAACCAAAGTGAAGTGAGCTGACATTTAATCCAGCACCGAATAAAAAAAGATGCAACAGTATTAATATTTTATGGGTAACTCTCTGTATGAAAAGTGCATTCCTATCTAGGTTAATCCAGTGAAGAGTGGGAACATTTGCATGAAGGTTGCAACCAGAATTTTATGGAAACTTTTTAGGAGGTATACAGATTTCACAATCTATACCACAGATAGAGGACCATTTCCCTGGCACCTATTCAACATCTATTCATCTTCTTGTTGCCTTCCAGCACAGTTTAGCAAAGTTCTTGACAATAAAACTGAAAGCAATAACTGGTAGCTGTAGAAGAAGACTGTGGAGGAGTCATACGAGAGACTGTAGACTTCAAAGTAGCTTCATGGTGTTTCATGTTTCTTTATCAATAGCCTACACTGTGGTCTCCAGGGGAACATAAATCATTACTCAACTCTTTCCCTTTTCTGAGGCTGCAGCTGGGATGCCATCAACAAACCACAGATGAGTCAGGACTAAAACATCTTTTTGGGTGTGATTTCATGTTTTATTTCCCTAAATCTTATATAAGACTGAGTGATACTTTTAATCTAATTCAAAAATACTGAATATGAGCAACCACACATTTCTGCCAACAGATGTCAGGGTTTTTCTCTTTTGCCTTAGCAAGAATCAAGTTGGATGAAACAAGCTCCGTGAAGGAAGTCTGTCCGTTTACTTCCTTGATGCATTCTCTGCATATAAAACACATTTTCATATTAATAACTATTCCAGTCTTTCCAATTTTTAAGTATACATACAAAATGTAAATATAAGTTATGTATGTATGTATGGATGTATGGATGGATGGATGGATGGATGGATGGAATCCAAATATTTATCCATTTTCTTTTTAAATATTTATCCAGTCTTGGAAATGTTTCCACTCAAAATCTAGACTGTTCCAGACTGCACACACACAAACAATTGAAACAAATTAATCCTTTACTCTGTATGTTTAATTTCATAATTAAATAAATTAAATTTCTTAATTAAAGCTTTATTTATATCTAATTCATATGCACATGCGCTTGTTTAGACCCCTGTTAGTCTATTTTTTTCCTAACACAACGCATCACATTTGTTCCTGGAAGAAGGAAACAGGGGGTCTGCAGAGTGTGTGTCTGTGTGTGTGAACAAAGCAGCATCTAAATGCAAGAACCAATCAGAGACCTGCACAGACAGAGAGCCCCCCAAGTGCTGCTGGTTTATAGGGCCCAGCTTCAGAGAAGTCACATGACTTCCCATCGAGCGGATGGAGTGAGAGGGGAGGAAGAAGCGGGCGATGTGGAGAAGAAGGATGAAAAGGAGTGAAAGGAGTGAAAAGAGGGTCAAGGGGGTGACGACGATGCTGTGAGGTGTGAACTGAAGGTCTGGTGTTGATGGATTTTGAAGAAAAAGGCATAAGTGAAGGTTCTCAGAAATGGAATTGTGCAGGCTGATCAACGCCTGCAGGGACAGCTGAATGAACAAAATGAGAAATGACAGATGACAGATGGAGAGTCGAAGTCAACACAGTGGAAGAATGAAGGGTGAGATGAATGAACATACACGAATGAGAATGGCCGCATTCGATTGCTGCAGATGATTTTCATGGTCTGGTTAAGTTTGCCACAGTACATAAAAACTCCCCTCTCCCAGAACATAACACAAGAAAGCTGCCAATAATAGCTCTTTAGACTAACGTTTTTCAACCAACATAATTTTCTGGTTACTATAATCCGTATAGTTAGCTTCTGAGGGTATTCAATGGGATTGCTTTGGCTGAGAAGGAAGTTCCAATCAAGATTGGTTACAGTAATTCAAGTGATGCCCTTGTGCATTTGGACTTTGGAAATGTTATTTTCAACCACCGATGGATTCTACTCCCTCACATTGAATTGAGTGCAAAGTGAAGGAACAATTTAGATCTTTTGAAATACAACCAAAAAGTCAAGAATATGACCCAAAGCCTGCTGATGAGTCCCCCAGACCCACTATGGGGAGCCTAAGTCACGGCTATCTACGTCCGGTCCATAGGTCCCCTACTGTAAAAAAAATAAATGAATGAGTCAATGGAGTTATTTTACAGTTATACAGAAGTTATTTTCTGATCCCGTTTGAAATGTTCCATGTATTTAACATATGATATTCGTGAAATTTAAAGACACAATTTGACGCTGAGAAAGTGCTAATTTACGACAGGCGGCAAAAGTTACTTCAGGTTTTGCCTGAAAACACATAGTGGACTACAAATGAAGAAGAAGAAAAGTGGCTGTGAGATTAGCGAGCTTTGCATCCTTCTTCCAGGACGAAGCAAGGAGCATTAAACGTGGAGAAAACCACTATGAATCTGGACATGTGGAAAGGGGCAGCTATGCTGGGGCAGAAATAGTCGGTCGAGTGAAAGCTAGCATGCGGGACAAGCTCTACAAGGTCTCGGTGAGTATTTCAAGTGCCAGCTAATGTTAGCTACATGACGTCATATATGCGACTTCTGATTTGTAGTAATTTTAATTACTAATTTTTACAAACTAATAAAATAGAAATCACATGACAAACACGCTCAAAACGCACATCATTAGTTATCATTTAAAATAAGGTACAGCATATGTGTTAATCAGGGCATAAGGCAAAGCGGACCAGAAAATGACTTATCGCTCCATTGACTTTCATTCATTTTTGTTTACCCAGGGGACCCATGGGCCAACCGGAAGGGGAGGAGACTAAAGCCTGCCACACACAAGAGCTATCTGCTGAGCAAAAAGTAATTCGAGGCCGTTTGCTCAGCAGATAGCTCGCCGTGTGCGGCTAATTTTTGGTGAGTTTTCTGCCTCATAAGGCGTTGAGGTGAAAATCAAACAGGCTTGATATTTTTCGCCTCGCGAGGCTGAAGTAATGTCTGATGCTGCATTGTAATTGGTAGGGACTTCTGTCAATCATAAGCCAGTTAGCACTTGGTTACCATGGATACTTTGGATGCAGACTGGTGGAGCGACATTGCTGTCCAAAGAGTCACAGATTTTTGAAGTGGGGTTTCCTCTTAGAAAAAAAAACCTTCTGTTGTGAAACAAATTGTAGGAAAACCAATATTAACACTAACATATTTCACTGTAACAGCAACCATTTAATGTGTAGTTGGGTGTTTCCTAAGTATGCATACCTATAAGTGACCACTATGTTTTTTGTTTCTGATCGGGTCCATAGCAACATCTTGTCCTGATGTTCTGGCAGTTCCTAACGTCTTTCCATCTAGGTGAAAAATCTATAAATTCATATCCTGATGTCATGCATGTCTGAGCTTAAATCTGAAAAAGTAATGTCGTAGGGAAAGCTACCACCCATTAGCCAGCATAGACACATTGCATGGTTAAGTTTTCAAATAGTGCATTTGCATTGCATTGGTTGGCAGAAATTAGCACAGATGACTGATATCAGCACTAAGAAAACAAATATCCCACATTGATAGCATAATTACACAAATAAATGTTGCTCCGTTGTTGATCCACAATAATTTTGGATACATTTTATACACAGAAACTTTGTAAACATTGAAGTTGTAATTATTTTTTTTCATGGATTGAACATGCAGTGCCGTATTTAGAGTAATTAAAGGACTTGCTCATTTAGTATCTGCTGCACCTTTAAAACTTGGTAAGTTAGCTTTAAGCCTTGCCTTGTGATGCAAAGGTATGCAACATAGCTTTCGCTTCACACAACTATAGCTGTGCAAGCTACATATGGCTGTAGCTACCAGAGTAAGAATTACTCTACAGGACATGTGACTACCATGATTAAAATAGTTAGTGAGTTGGAGGGATGTTTTATTTCCTATTTAACCAGTTAAAAGTCCACATTTTATAGAGATAGCCCCTAACAGGTTCAACAGTCACTGATCGGATACATTCACTTTGCAAATTTTCAGTAATTTTCAGCGGTCGGGCTCTTTTGCCAACCATTGAGAGACTGGGAGTATAGCAGGCACTAATGGATATGCCTCACGAATGCGTGGTCACGTCATGATGTCACAGAAAAAGGATGTAGTAAGTACTTCTGCTACAAATATCGTCTGTGCAGAAAATGCGGTTAAACTTTGTGGATATAAAGTGGGGAAGCGGGTGCATTTCTCCTTACACATCACTTTTAGTTAGAGACAATTTTCCACATTCTGAAACAATCACATTATTGAAAATGAGGGGTGAAGAAAACACGGTTCCTGCCTTGGCTACTACATATAGCTCAAGTGGAGTTAACAGTCAGACCACTAGTGTGACTGCAGGTGTTGTTTGTAAGCATACAGTTAATCAGATTGGAAAATGTTTTCTTACAGTGATTTTCAGCTTTCTATGCATCCACTGTCAGTACAAAACATCTGCTGATAAAATGAAATCAACCACTCTCTCCAAACAATCCTCTTGCATGTTTACCCAATATAATTAGCTTCAGCTGTGACTCATTTTTTCACTAAATGAAGGAAGACAACATTTGACTGCAACTGGAGTCTGACTGTATAGCAGCATTTTAACTCCCCAGTAAACAACCAGATGTTAAGTGTTAGCCTAAAGTGGCTTTTTAGAGCCAAGAAAAGTTAAAGGCAAATTTTGTGTTATGGACATTTAGAGTTTGAGTGGCATGACAGACTGTGTCCTCAAAACGTATACATTACTGAAATTTAATTATACCCTCTCCACTAAAA
Organism: Valencia hispanica; assembly: GCA_963556495.2. Lineage (NCBI taxonomy): Eukaryota > Metazoa > Chordata > Actinopteri > Cyprinodontiformes > Valenciidae > Valencia > Valencia hispanica. The sequence continues at coordinate 15,490,987 of OY747721.1, forward strand.
CACAAACGCAATATGTGGAAACAGTGATACAACCAATGCATGGCTTGCTTATATAAAGTAAGACTATTCTGGGGAGTTGTTGCTGCAAAACCAAAATAAAAATTACATGTGATGAATTATCAGTGCTTTTTGTCATGACCCTGGGATGTTTGGGTTTAGGATTGCATCTGTGTTTTTATTTAAATTACAGTAAGGAACATAAGTATTTGAACACCCTGCAATGTTGCAAATTCTCCCACTTAGAAATTATTATGGGGTCTGAAATACACATTAAGGTGCATTTCAATTGTGAGAGACAGCATTTTTTTATTTATTTCAGGAAATCACATTGTGTGATTTTTAAAGAATTTTAGATTTTATTTTATTGCTGCACATTAGTCTTTGAACAACTGAGAAAATCAGTGTTGATATGTGGTACAAAAGCCTTTGTTTGCCAGTATTTGAACACCTGGCAATCAGCAAGAATTATGGCTCTCAAAGACACGTTACTGTGCTTTTAAAAAGTCCATCTCTATTCTACTTATTAATCTAAATTAGTAGCACCTGTCTGAGGTGGTTAAAGATACCTGTCTACTCTACCTGTCGAACTCCAACTACTATCATGGGCAAGACCAAAGATCTGTCAAAAGACACCAGATACCTCAACAAGGCTGGAAAGGGCTACGGGGCAATAGCCAAGCAGCTTGGTGAAAATAGATCAACTGTTGGAGCAATTGTTAGAAAATGGAAGAGGCAAAAGATGACTGTCAGTCTCCCTTGGACTGGGGCTCCATGCATGATCTCACTTCATAGGGTATCACTGATGATAAGAAAGGTGAGGAATCAGCCCCAAACTACACATGAGGAACTGGTCAATGACATGAAGAGAGCTGGGACTACAGGTTCAAAGGTTACTGTTGGTAGAACACTACAACATCATCGTTTAAAATCATGCATTGCACAGAAGGTTCCTCTGCTCAAGTCATCACATGTCCAGGCCCGTCTGAAGTTTGCCAATGACCCTCTGGATGATCCAGAGGAGGCATGGGAGAAAGTTATGAGACAAAAATAGAACTTTTTGGTTTAAACTTTACTCGCTGTCTTTGGAGGAAAAATAATGTTGAGTTGCATCCCAAGAACACCATCCCTGCTGTGAAGCATGGGGGTAGAAACATCATGCTTTGGGGGTGCTTTTCCGCAAAGGGGACAGGACTACTGCAATGTATTAAAGTGCCTCTGGCATGAAATTTTTTAGTCACACTCTAAGTACCTTAATACTGTATCAAAGGATCGTTAGCCACAACTCAGCCTTGTTGTAGAATTGCAGCCCCTACTAGGTGGCCCTTCTGTTAGCATTAGCACAGAACAACTGAGTTTTGGTGGGCGGGGCCCAAGCCAATGCGCCTCTATTGTCAATTGAGTCTCTAAGGTCCGCATCTGATGAAACATTGACAGACATACATTTGCGCACCACAAATTGCCCAAATTGTGTGTGAGTGTGTGTGTGTGTGTGTGTGTGGGTGTGTGTGTGTGTGTGTGTGTGTGTGTGCGAGAGAGACGTGAGTTACAGAGAGACGAAGAGAGAGCAGGGAATGAATGCGCTGCGCGTTTTTAAAAAAAAGAAAAAAAGAAAAACGAAACGCAATATGTGACGGTCGGAGTTGATTTTTTTATTTTATTTATTTTTTGGGTCGGTGTTGAATCTGTGGCGGTCGGAGTTTAATCTGAGGAAATATAGGCTACTTACTTGTAAAGGGATGTTTGCTGGTTCACGAAGGGTTGGTATTGATCCTGGTAAAAGTTTAAGATGATCAGCGAATCCACTGCTGTATTGTCCCAAGTTAATAAAACATTTGTCAGAGAAATGTTTGCCACAAACGACCAGGCGCTTCGGGAGTCGGTCGGGTACATTCCCTGCATAAATAAAGTTCATCCACAAGCTTTTCAGTGGGGAGGACAGTGTCGATGCGGTCTGGACTCCATGTTGTCGGTTAGTTGTTTTCCTTTTGCCGTAGCTCTCGTTGTTTAGGTTGTAATACGCGCCGCGGGGGGAGAGACTTGGAGAGTGTAGTTCAGAGAAGGGGCTAATTGGCTGGAACTTAGTGACGACATACGCCGAAACGTGAGGTCATATGCCAAACTGCAAAACAGCCCGTTTCTGAGAGCTAATTTCACTATGTAGGCAGACATACCCGGGGACAAAGGAAACACTAATCAGTATTTTTAACCCCTTAGGGGACATAGGCAGGCTGGGGAAACTAACAAATATGACCAAAAAATGCAAATTTCATGCCAGGGGCACTTTAAGGAGAGGATGAATGGGGGCATGTTTTGTGAGATCTAGAGAAGATCTGTGTAGAGGAGTGGGCCAAAATCCCTGTTGTAGTGTGTGCAGACCTGGTCAAGAACTACAGGAAACGTTTTACCTCTGTAATTGTAAACAAAGGCTTCTGTATCAAATATTAACACTGATTTTGTCAGTTGTTCAAATACTTATGTGCAGCAATAAAATACAAATAAATTCTTTAAAAATCAGACAATGTGTTTTCCTGAATTATTTTTAAAATGCTGTCTCTCACAGTGGAAATGCACCTGCAATGGGAATTTCAGATCCCTCCATCATTTCTAAGTGGGAGAACTTGCAAATCCGCTTGGTGTTCAAACACTTATGTTCCTCACTGTATTTCCTTTTTCAACCTATCTTTGACTTTTCATCATTTTGTATTTAGTCTGTTTATTCGTATACTTTATCGTTTGAGCATTTGAGTTTTAGATTAGTGTATTAGATTGTTTTCTATGTCATGTCTGCCCCAGTAATTAGTCCCAGCTGTTTCTCGTGTCGTTGATTACCCCTGTCTGTGTGGTTTTGTGTATATACATACAGTATGTACTCACCAGTTGTCAGTGTCAGTGTTCTTGTTTTCTTGTCTAGGTAAATCCTCACCCCTATGATCCATTCCTCATCTCATCTGTAAGTTTAGTTCAGCTTTCATTAAAAGTCCTTATTTCCTCATCCCTACTACCTCCAGCAGCCCAAATTTGGTTATGATTGATCATGAATCTGGCAGCTTTTAATGCTTTCTTTAGGGTACTGGTTTGTCAAGTCTCCAAGCCACAGCTCTGAGACATTTCTCCCGACTTCCTCGTCCTCACTGGATAAATTAACACTTTACGAACTACAATTTAAGCTGGAGACTTTGCTATCATTACTTATGCTCTGGATGGACATTGTGTTATGCATTAAAGCCTTTTTTCTTTCACATATTTCTCATTTTTCGTCATGAAAATGATGTTAACTCTTTTGAGCCACATGTCTGAACACAAGGTAGCATCAGTCATGTTGTATTCCTGAACAGGGTTAGAATACAGAAAATGCCTTATGTCACTGAATGTCCTCGCAGAAAATAGCTACACAAGTGTGCAAAGTCAAGCACATCCAGAAGGCCATTGATATGTGAAGAGGGGGGGGTAGAGGGTGAAATGCGAAACAGATGTCACCCTTTTTGTTGCAGGCACTGATGTCGACACCTTTCCGCAAAAAACAAGGAAGAGAGTTTTTGTGTGTTTAAAAAAAAAAACTCATTTGAGGGAAGGCTTCCCATAAACACCTGTTTTGTTCCGGTTAATATCTCTTGTCATGGTGAAGAAATGATGGCCTCAGGGAAAGAGGAGAGAGAAAAGAAGGTGAGGAGGGGAGAGAGTGTCACCTCCATACCCCTCTGTCTGCGAAAGGGAAGAGCTCGTGTGGGATGAACACATTCGTTTATTCATTCTGCTTATCTATTTTCAGCCCAGTGGGTTTATGGTTATTGGAAAGGCGTTGCCTTCTCGCTCCTTCCCAGAAGGAGTCAATATTTCTCCCTCTCCTTCATTTCTCCCTCTGTGCTCGGGGAATGTTGGAAGGAAGGCGTTTGAGAGAAACAATGCAAAAAGAAAAAAAAAAGTAAGGTCACAGAGTGCAATGCTAACACCAATCCTATCAAAACTTACTCGGGACAACTGTCTCTCCTCTTTTGCCTCATCACACTTCCATCGCTGCGCTGCCTTGCATACTGATGCATCTTCATCTCTCCCTTGTTCACAGCTCTTGTGGCCCTCTCGAGACCAACTGTGGCCAATTTACAATAGCTGATGTTTGCTAATGACTTTTAATGACGACTTGTTATGGATCATAAAACCTGGCTCTCCTACTGCCAATATCAACTTTAACTACAGTGTGGGGCAGCCCTGATAACACACACTGGGACTTTTATCGGGTGATGGAAATCGGCTTGGACAGTGAGAGCATGCAAGCGAGTGGGAAATGTGTGCGAGGGCAGGGAGGGAGGGAGGAAGAGTGATCGTGCCTGTAATGTGAATGTAGCTGTAGCATTAGTATGAAAGAAAGAAGGGTGTTGGGGGGAGGGGTTGTTTTGTATCGAGAGCACCTCCCTCAGTGCCTATGCCTCTCTCAATGGTGGCACCATTCCCACAAGCCCTCACCTCCAAATATTGACCTAATCCCAGAAATTTAGCGAGGATGGGGCTTTATTTCCCAGAAAAAAAACAAAAAGGAATAGTGCCAGGAATAACCAGTTTGGTTTGGACCTAAGCTCATAGCTTCATCGTCCCATGTTTGTGTTTGTGTTAAAGGGGGGTTTGAAATGTGATGAGGGAGGGATCAGTCAGAAACAGCTTTGTTGACAAGGATAAAAGTGTGACCCCCCCCCCCCCCCCCCCGCAGATTTACTGTACGGACTTGTATTTCAGTCTGCCTTTGAAAGCTTTCATTTTCCCCGCTTAAGAAACGTATCCCAACAGCATGGTACTGCCACCACTCTGTTTCAACCTCCACACATAGCGTTTTGAATGGAGACCATAAACTTTGATTTCTTCCTCATGTTTGCTGTGTCCCCTACATGGCTTGTGGTGATATGCAGAAAGGACCGCTAATGGCCAGATGTGTTGAGAGAACAACAAACAGTCTTGTCAACACATTCCTCAACCTGAGTGGTGGATCTCTGCAGCTCCTCTAGAGTTACCATGGGTCTTTGGGCTGCATCTGGTTAAAGCCTTCTTGTCCTTTCCAGATGATGGATTGAAGAGAACTCTGTGGGATGTTCAAAGCTTTGAATTAGGTGTTGTGACACAGAGTGAGCGAATTTTTGTCTGGTTTACATAAGCATCAATAATTATGATCAATAATTTTATATTCATATAATTATTTATGAGGTTCAGGTTTAATCTGTTATTATTAGGGGCACCACTTCTTTTTTAGAGGACCAGACATCCAGTCTCTTCTTGAAAGTGTAAATTCACACGTTGTGAACACTAATTGTACACATACACCATTTAAACACAGACCACTTCTCTTTAAGCTAAGGGGAATTTATTAAGAAAATAGATCAACCTTACAGCCAAAACATTTTGTCCATAATTCCCATCTATTTTAAAGTATGCAACAAATTACTACAGATCTTAGAAAACAATAACATGTGAAAATTAAACACAATTAACACGAAGTGGATCAGGGAAAAACAGACAGCTCCCCCTTTCGCAGGGAGGGGAGGTGAGTTGTGTTCAAAAATGGAGGTGACCCTCAGTTCAGGGGGCTCAACTAAGATAGCCTGTGGTACAAAGGGTCATAAACTTAGCTCTGGGCCAAGATGGAGAACAGCACATGGAGTGTAAGGAGACAAAGAGCCATAAAACTAGCTTTGGCTAAATGGAGGCCACATCTTTAACTAACAGACAAAGGAAAAATGGAGTTAATCTTTTAGCTTACAGACCAGCTATAGCAGGTCGGACTGAGCCTGACTCTGCCGACCAGGTAATCAGAGAGCAAGAAAGAGCGAGGAAAAGAGAGAAGTAAAGAAAGTGTGGGATTTGCTCAGGATAAAAACCAGTTTAAAACACAGCAAATACAGCTCAAACTTATGCGTGTGGCGACGCTAAATGGGTCAACAGGTTCAGCCCTTAAAAAAACAATTTAAACCAACAATGAACGAGATCTAACTCTAACTATATACATACAGGTCCTTCTCAAAAAATTAGCATATTGTTATAAAGTTCATTCTTTTCCATAATGTAATGATAAAAATTAAACTTTCATATATTTTAAATTCATTGCACCCCAACTGAAATATTTCAGGTCTTTTATTGTTTTAAAACTGATGATTTTGGCATACAGCTCATGAAAACCCAAAATTCCTATCTCAAAAAATTAGCATAACATGAAAGGTTCTCTAAACGAGCTATTAACCTAATCATCTGAATCAACTAATTAACTCTAAACACCTGCAAAAGATTCCTGAGGCTTTTAAAAACTCCCAGCCTGGTTCATTACTCAAAACCGCAATCATGGATAAGACTGCTGACCTGACTGCTGCCCAGAAGGCCATCATTGACACCCTCAAGCAAGAGGGTAAGACACAGAAAGAAATTCCTGAACGAATAGGCTGTTCCCAGAGTGCCGTATCAAGGCACCTCAGTGGGAAGTCTGTGGGAAGGAAAAAGTGTGGCAGAAAACGCTGCACAACGAGAAGAGGTGACCGGACCCTGAGGAAGATTGTGGAGAAGGACCGATTCCAGACCTTGGGGGACCTGCGGAAGCAGTGGACTGAGTCTGGAGAAGAAACATCCAGAGCCACCGTGCACAGGCGTGTGCAGGAAATGGGCTACAGGTGCCGCATTCCCCAGGTCAAGCCACTTTTGAACCAGAAACAGCGGCAGAAGCGCCTGACCTGGGCTAGAGAGAAGCAGCATTGGACTGTTGCTCAGTGGTCCAAAGAACTTGCATGTCATTCGGAAATCAAAGTGCCAGAGTCTGGAGGAAGACTGGGGAGAAGGAAATGCCAAAATGCCTGAAGTCCAGTGTCAAGTACCCACAGTCAGTGATGGTCTGGGGGTGCCATGTCAGCTGCTGGTGTTGGTCCACTGTGTTTTATCAAGGGCAGGGTCAATGCAGCTAGCTATCAGGAGATGTTGGAGCACTTCATGCTTCCATCTGCTGAAAAGCTTTATGGAGATGAAGATTTCATTTTTCAGCACGACCTGGCACCTGCTCACAGTGCCAAAACCACTGGTAAATGGTTTACTGACCATGGTATTACTGTGCTCAATTGGCCTGCCAACTCTCCTGACCTGAACCCCATAGAGAATCTGTGGGATATTGTGAAGAGGAAGTTGAGAGACGGAAGACCCAACACTCTGGATGAGCTTAAGGCCGCTATCGAAGCATCCTGGGCCTCCATAACACCTCAGCAGTGCCACAGGCTGATTGCCTCCATGCCACGCCGCATTGAAGCAGTCATTTCTGCAAAAGGATTCCCGACCAAGTATTGAGTAGAGTAGAGTAGAGTTGGCTTGCAATCGGAGGGTCGTAGGTTCGATTCCAGCTTCCTCCAGTCACATGTCGATGTGCCCCTGGGCAAGGCACTTAACCCCAAATATCGTCCTACCGAGCCATGTTGGGTGTCGGTGTATGAATGCGAGTGTGAGTGGGTGAATGTGGCTTCAATGTAAAGCGCTTTGAGTGGTCAGTATGACTAGAAAAGCGCTATATAAGTTCAGTCCATTTACCATTTGAGTGCATAACTGAACATAATTATTTGAAGGTTGCCTTTTTTTGTATTAAAAACGCTTTTCTTTTATTGGTCGGATGAAATGTGCTAATTTTTTTAGATAGGAATTTTGGGTTTTCATGAGCTGTATGCCAAAATCATCAGTTTTAAAACAATAAAAGACCTGAAATATTTCAGTTGGTGTGCAATGAATCTAAAATATATGAAAGTTTAATTTTTATCATTACATTATGGAAAAGAATGAACTTTATCACAATATGCTAATTTTTTGAGAAGGACATGTATATATATATATACATATAGCCAATACACAGATGGTTTTGACGACCCATCAACAGTTTGTTAGTGGAACAAAACCTCAGTTAACATTGCTGGGGAGTTGGCGACCCCTTGAGGCCAATCCGGCTCAGTACATCTGGTCGGGCACATCGGTAATCTATTCGTCTCCCCTTACGCAGTCAATGATTATCGATTACAGGACCATCGATTCTAAGTTCAAGACAAACACCTGCAGAGAGGGTGACTAAAACAGGAGCGTCATGCTTCTGAAAACTTTTCAGAGTTCCTGCAGAGTTTTGGGCTCATTTCCTCGCTGCGGTGTCAGTATAACCAGGAAGCCGCATTGTGCGCGGTATGCCGCTCTTGGGCGGGGGTCCGAGAGGGGTTACTATAACACCGGGAAACCTGGGTGCCCCGGACCGGGGGTGGCGACCCACGTCCGGGTGGTGGATCTCCGCAGCGACACGGTGACCAAGCCTGGGCCGGCGATGCGCCAGGCTATGGCGGAGGCCGAGGTGGGAGACGATGTGATGGGGGAGGATCCGACAGTGAATGGTCAGAGGCTAAAGTTACCGCGGAGAAAGTTTGATAGAAATAAAAACAATGTTTGTTTTTATTATAGAGACTATAGTTAAACCTAAAGTGCCTCGCTAAAGCATTTATCCAACTAAAGGATCTAGGATAAAACTACAAGCCACATGCATTTGTAGTGATTTTATACGATAGACCAACACAACAAGGTTGCACTTCTACTTTAAATAAAAACCTACAGCACTGTTGCTTTGTAGCAAGAAGATGCTGGTGTAGCACACTGGGTCTGAATCTCTCCCTCAAGTCCATCAGACCGGCCCACTTTATATCACAACCTATTATTATTAAAATCTACAATAACAGCGGAACAATTAAAACCATCTCTGGGATTTGTGTAACTTCAATAAAGACAGATTTCAGCACTTTTTTCTGCATCTGGACCACACTAGATTAGGCCCAGATCAAAAACTACATAACCCAGATTTCTCAAACCTGAACTAGATTGTTCTACAATAACAGCGGAACAAGTGGGATTTGTGAAACCTGTAAATAAAGGTTCATTTAATACTTTTTCATGCATCTGGACCACAGTAAAACAGATCTCATACTACTGTCCAATCTTGCTTTATTAGCTGTTCTTGCAACTTTAAACTGTGTGTGTGTGGGGGGGGGGGGTTCCAAGTTGCATCTGACCTGGCATTCTGTATATCTGTGATACCTTCATAGAGGGGACATCCACTGAGAAACTGCGACCAGCACCCTGATGCTCTTTTTCTCCTCTCTAGTTTTCTCCTTTCTAGGCCTAGTTGTTTTTAACGTAGAAAGTTGTCCTGTATAAATTCTTCTGGGGTTTTTTGTGTGTTTATGCGATGTCTTCTTAAATTTTCATTCAGTCGTGGAAGATGCCCACTCAAAATGAGACAGGGTTGGACTGGAGGTTTCTTCCTGTTAAAAGGGAGTCATTGCTGCTCTTGTTTGCTACATGTATGAGGGATTGCTGCAAAGTGTATGACATAATTTAAGCTATTGTCAACTGCACTACATGGGGATCCAGGAAGAGTGAATTCTTTTTGAAAAATGTTAATAATAGATTAACAATCTTCAAACAATGATATTGTGATATGTTTCTTATGTTGTTTTTAAATAGGATACAAAAACCAAAAAAGGTCTTTTTTCATATTTTCAACTGTAGTCTTGGATCAAAAATAACAAATTGAAAAGAAAAAGGGGTTGCATGAATTTTATTTTAATATCAAATTCCTCTGACATATTATATTTAACATTGTGTGGGATGTTCCTAGCTTTGAATTAGGGCTGCATCATCAAAACATGCTAGAAGTGACAATTTTGTTAAACGTTAATGATTTGTGATAAATAAACAAACACTTAACCCACAAATGTTTGTTTTTTTCTTTGGATTTGTTAGAGCGAGTTCTTTTCTGAAATAAAAGTTAGGAGGAGATTAGTAAAATTTAACAAAATGTAATGTAAATTCAGCAGAAATTCACTAAAAGCATGTAGTACTTGGACCTTTCAGTTCGACTTCTCAGTGGTTCTTCCTGAAAGGCTGCCTGACTTAACGGTATACAATATTAGAAATTAAAATGTGCAATACTCTTACTGCGTAATTGTTGTAGGCGTGCTATAATTTAACTTTTGCAGCCCCATCATTGGTCCAAGGGCCAAAGTCCCAACCCAGGAGTGCTTCCCCTCCTACAGATGGCTCCAGTAGGTGTCCTGTGAAAGTACGCGTTAACCCCTTCCTGGCTCTAGACTGTTTCTAGGACTTGTGCAGCTCCCTGTCCTTCTGGGAGTTGTTCAACTTCTCTGTCTAGTTCGCTCCAACTTCAAGGCTGTGGTGCATCTGTTTTGGAGGTCAGAGAAGAATAACATGTTCTGCTTTGCTGGCCCAACATGATTCAGAGTTTAGAGTGTTATAACAAATCCACGGTAATTAAATTTAGTAATTAAAAATAACTTAGATTCTCAGCAACTAATAAAGTACAGTAATTAAATAGATTAAACCCACAGATTCATTGCGTGTAGCTTCTTAATCTATTTACCACCTTGCTATCACTTCTAAAACTTTTCTTTTTGCTGCATTAAACAGCAAGTGTCACTAAATATATTACTGGCATAGAGAGACTGAATTTACTGCAGTCCAAACTGTTCTTTGTGATATGGATATCGCAGTAACAAGAAATTTGTGATATTTTGTGCAGCTGTACGCAAGACATTGTTTCATAACCTAAACGCGCTTTAAACTTGTATGGTATTTAACCCTGATCTGTCCTGTTGTTGGTCTTCATGATGTTGTTTGTTCCATAATTATGTCTAACAAACTGTATTTTATTTATGGGGATCACATTACAAGGATCTGAATCCAGACATGCACCATGTTTTATATGTATTTATGTACTCTATGTGCTACTCGGTGTTGGTCTATCACATAAAATCCATATAACATACGCTGAAGTTTGTGGCTGAGATGTGACAAAATGTGAAAAAGATGCGTTTAATATTTTTAAAAACAGCTTGAGATGTAGGAGAAGATTGAAAAATACCTAAAATTGGAATATTAGAGTAGTTTTTATGAACACCTACATACTTTACTTTTCCTAACTGAGGAGCTAAGGATTTACTGAGTTCATGAGTTACACAAAGAGCTTTACATTGAGTTCACCCCCTATAAAACTCACACGGCTCTGCTTTTTGATCCTGATTGAAACTGACATACTGCTGGGAATTTTTCCTCTTTTTTTTTTCCAGAGCTACAGAAAACTGCAGCAGAAATGTTTGGGATGGAAGCCTCCCTGTTCGTCCCCTCCGGAACCATGAGTAATCTCATTGCAGGTAAGCATCGCTTTCATTCGCAGGATATCCGCCAGCTGTTGCCAAGATAGGCTGTAAATGTGTGAACGTGTTTTTCTCCGTTCAGTGATGGTGCACTGCAGGGAACGCGGCGACGAGATGATTGTGGGGGATCTGTCCCACCTGCACATCTACGAGCAAGGAGGTAGTGCTCAGGTGAGTGAGCGGGAGGAAAGGGAGCACATTTTATGGTGTGCGCCGTACCTTAAAGCAGTTTCTTTCAACCTTGCTCCTCCAGGCGCACTGCTCTGCATGTTTTAGATGTTTCCCTGCTTGAGCACACCTGATTTCAATTGATAGCTGATAAGCAGGCATTTTGGTGAACTGCAATCATCTGAAGCAGGTGTGATAAAGCAGGGAAACGTGCCTTGAGGACCGGGGTTGGGAAACCAGCTGCTTTAAAGGGACACTCTGTCCTTTTATCTGTTGACACAGGTGGCCGGCGTTCACGCCACCACTGTGACCACTCGGCCTGATGGGACATTTGACTTGAAGCAGCTGGAATCGAAGATCCGGCACGGTTATCCAGACCCCCATTATCCACGAACACGCCTCATATGTGTGGAGAATACGCACAACATCCAGGGAGGACGAGTGCTGCCTCTGCCCTTCCTGCAGGAGGTGTGTGTCCTCTCATGAGGTTCCCTACAGTTTTTCTTTTTTAGAATCATGTGTTTTTTTTTTTTGTTATTTATAAACTACTGCTGTATATATGTACTGTATTTATTAACATTCCTGCGTTTTTGGAAAACATGTTTAGTGCATCCTTTGAGCATAAGCACAAATGTAGGAGTATTTATCTAAATAAATATGGATATGTGGGAATATAAATAAATATGTAATATAAGTGAACTTATAATTCAGTCTAACATTAGTACAATTGATTATTTTTGTCCACAATAAATAGAAATAGTGGTTTCATTTGCCTTTAGCAAAAATTAAATGTTCTACAGCAAAGATTTGATGTTAGTATATCTTTTTTTAGGTGTAACAATCAGGCATATCATGATATTATATAACAAAGGATATTATGGTTACGCACAAACATGTCTTTAAACAGACAGAAATTAATTCTGCTATCAAAGTGAATAGCCACATTTCCAGATACAAGCTTCCCAATTGTTTCAGCCGAATAGTTGAAGCATTTTAACTCTAGATTAACACTAGTTTAACTTGACTTAGAGGAGTTTGGGAAGGATGTGAAAGAAGAAACATAAACTCTTCAGTGAAGAACTATTGGTTGACTGGGATATGACAAAATCAGTTTGTTACTTTGATTATTATAATATACATTCATTATATTATAAATATAAAGAAAACAAAAAAATCGCGGTTTATTTTAAATGTAAAATTATATCTTTTGTTGCCTAAAAATGGTGTAGAAATTAAAGGTTACACCTCCTTTATTTATAATATTGTGCCACAGTGTCCCCCACTGACGCATGATACATAAAATGTAAAAAATCGGAGCACAGACATGACTTAGCTGGCTGCAGAATTTAAGAAAACTCTCCATTCTGTCGCTGCATGCATGCTCATTGTGAGGGATTGTTGTAAAGATAATGTTTATATATAGAGCAAATCTTAGCATTACCACTGTATAACCTAAGTAGCATATAATTAAGTTAGATAATATAGATAAGTGAGATTAATAAAGATGATTTTCACTCCTTTTATTATGGCTACATGCTTTTATATTTTCTTTATAATGCTTTATTTATTTCTGTGTACTGATCACTAAAACACACAATGTTCACATTAAAAATACTTTTTCATCTAACAGTAATTTAGCAAAATAACAAATTATAAGGTCTGCTTTTCAACAAGAGTCATTTATTTTTCATGTATCTCATAAAAATTGGGATCTGATGCTCACCTTGCTTCTTCTTCTTGCAGAAACAGCATAATCATATCTGACATGTCTGTCCCCACGCTCAGGTTCGTGCTTTAGCAGATCATTATGGGTTGTCAGTTCACATGGACGGAGCGAGGGTAATGAACGCCGCCGTGGCCCTCGGCGTGCCTCCGCCCACCGTACTGCAGCACACGCACACAGTCAGCGTCTGCCTCTCCAAGGTGGGTCTGAGGGGTCATAATGGAACAAACTCTCCCAGCGATGGAGTTGCGTGACGTTTCCAGGCTTTAACATTTTTTTCAGGGTTTGGGCTCCCCCGTGGGGACTGTGCTTGCCGGACCTCGGGACTTCATATCCAGAGCAGTGCGTTGCCGTAAAGCCTTAGGTGGCGGAATGCGACAGGCTGGTGTTCTTGCAGCAGCTGGAAAACTGTCTTTGCAGGCGATGGTTGGAAGGCTTGAGGAAGATCACCACAATGCCAAAACCTTTGCTCTCGGTGAGTAACTCACCATCCTAGATTTAAGGAAAAGGAAAAGATACATTTATCTGGGTGTTGTTGTAGCTCATCACCAACCCTTTACTTGTGTCTTTCCTCCTGCCAGCTCTGCTTGACTGCGCGCCCTCGCTGTTTGGCGTGGACATGTCTGCTGTGGAGACAAACATCCTGCGTTTCAGAATCAAGGATTCTGCTTTGAGTCCCCAGGAGTTCTGTGCCCACATGGGTCAGGTCGGGGAGGGGGAAGAGGCAGCGCTGGGGCAGGGTGTACAGGTTCTCATGTACCCTCATTATGAGAACTCCATCAGGGCTGTGTGGCATCTAGGAATATCCCCTGAAGACGCCCTGTTGGCTATCAGGAAAATGCAGTTTGTGGCTGCTCAGCACTTGAAAGTCAAGACTCAATAGAACCTTAGTAGTTATGAAATTACAGAGACTATTGAAATATTTAAAGAGTAGTCTTGGCAAGGACTCACAAATGACCTACAAATACAACTGAAAGGTTTTTGAACGCTGACATTTGATTTAATGCGGTGTTACAACTTTCTTATTTCTCATTAAATGTGACTTTCACCCTTTTCTCTTTTTAATTTTGAAATATTAAGTTAATTAATTAATTTAGTCAGAAAACATTTTCTGTATGACTAAATATACAGTGGGGCAAAAAATGTGTTTGGCAGCCACCGATTGTACAAGTTGTCCCACTTAAAAGGTTTAGAGAGAAGTCTGTAATTTTCATCATAGGTACACTTCAACTGTGAGAGACAGAATGTAAGAAAATATACAGGAAATCACATTGTATGATTTTTAAATAATGTATTTGTATAACGGTGCAGAAAATAAGTATTTATCACCTACAACCAAGCAAGAATTCTGCTCCTCACCGTCCTGTTATTTCTTCTTTAAGAAGCTCTTCTATCCTTCAGATGTTAACCGTATTAATGGCTCCTGTTTGAACACCTGTCCACACCTTCAACCAGTCAGACTCCAACCTCCACCATGGCAAAGACCAGAGAACTGTCCAAGGACACCAGGGACAAGATTGTGCACCTGCACAAGACTGGGATGAGCCAATCTACAATAAGCAAG